>OW028706.1:4865000-6065000 GCA_932294345.1 Pandemis cinnamomeana
CGGTTAATGCAATGAACGTAATTAAACCGGTTTTCTGAACAAAATTAACCGGTATTTCAAAACCGGTTCCGATCCCTGACTAGAGGAAACTTTACCTTTTATATTCGAGCCACATGCCGCAGTCAATGTCATAATCATGCTCGCGTACATAACGCCCTTACTGATCTCATGTATCTATAACACATATTCAATAGGTAACTAATGAGGTGTGGAAAATGGCGGCGACCTCATGTAACCGAAACAATGGTTTTATAATTTGATGGTCGTTCATTGTGACAGGGTACCCTAATGGAGAATGGAGCTCCGTTGTATGTAAATATACGCAAGCTCATTGTAACAGTCTATGCATAATAACATAATATGTTATAACAGATATTATCTGGCTTGGAGATGTTTTAACTGACATTATTTGTATGTTGAGTATATGAATGCGGAAGTGTTTGATCGAGAGAATGCTGTGCCTGTTGAAGACCATCGAGAACAGAAGAGGAAATATGTTGGGACACCTGATACTACACGACGATTACATTCAGATCATAATTGAAGGGAAGCGGAAGAGATGAAAGCCAAGAAGAACATTTCATTGATTAAATACAAAATCAGACTCTGTTGCATTTGAAACCTTATAACTGCCGACTTTTGTTTTTAGATGCAATGGCGAATGATTTTGGAATGCGTCCGTTTTGTATTTAACCAACGATTTATGGACGAGAGGGTAGAAGTCGTGTCGTATCAAGAAGTGAAACAAAAAGCCCTGGAAATGACCACAATACATGGAAATTGCTCCACCGACAAGCTCTTAAGTTTAAGAAGTAGGAGGAGGTGCAGTCTTTAAGTTAAGAGGATGTAGTGTCTCTTTTTTGTGCTATAAGAGTAGCAATCGCTACCTATGGGCACCTGCAGCACTAGAGGATTGAAGATGTGCTATAGTTCAGTTATGGCCGATTTTTCAATCCTCAGATAAGCACTTAACTGACAGATATCCATAGAGTTGTTCGTCGAATAGAGCCGACGATTGAAAAATCGGTTCTTAGGTATGTTATACTAAATGTTTAAATGAAATTGAACACGCTACTTAAATAGCTACTGTTATAAATAATTAATGGAACGCCAACTTAAAGTTTCCAAACCTACTGTTTTATCTGCGACAACGCATGAGCTGAAATATACAGGCAAGCAAAAACAAAGCATCACTTCCCATAGAAAGTTGTATGAAAAGTGGCCCCTTATTTTTGCTCGTCAGTGTAGGATTTTGATTGAAAACGGCAAGGTCTTGGACGCGTGAAATCTATTCACGCTCGGCTGACATGCTCGTGACATTACCATACGCTTGTTGAATAGAAAACTGCGGCGAGCTATGGAAATGTACAACACGTTATGCGAATAAAAATAAAAATAAACAAGGTCATTTGCAGGTAACATTTTGTTTTGTTCGTTGACTATTTTTAAACTTTATACGGAACTGATAAACTAAAAAAGCTTGTGCTAAGTGCAAGAATCACATAAGTTTATATTTACCTAGATAATTTCAACAATATACTCAAAGGTTGATTGGTTCGCATTTTCTATGTATTTTAATGTTTGTCAATTGTAAATTGTATTTTTCCAATTATATTTTTTGTAATACTAAGTATGTGCCAAGTTTGTGTACATTATTCCTTTAAATTCGGAATGAAGGAAGTTGTCACATTCAAAGCTTGCAAGTGAATTGGCCCACTTCCAGGGGTTGGATTGACTTAAAATTTGGTACATTTATAAAGCTTCAATTCAAAAATTTAAGAAAAAACTAAATTTGTTTTTGCAAATTGGTTACTAAGGGCTCTTTTGCATGTCTTTTTTGAAACTACCAGCGCAATAATAATGCAATAATCGAGTAGGTACTATCATCAAAAAAGTTGTAGTAAAAAATGCAATAACTACCTATGTACGCGTCATCGCATTTTCCCGTTCTGGTGCATGGTAGTTGACGTTATAAATTATAAAGTATTGGATAACCTTATAAAACAATTTATAACATTTTGTGGTACAGTCAAGGGCGCACATATATGTGCGTTACCACGTCGTCAAAACATCTATACATCTTCATGCCACAAACAATAAGGACGGTGACACATATAATGGCTGTATTGATATGTACGTCCCCGTCTGTACATGAATACCTCACTGTACCTATATTTGTCAGAATTACATAATAATGCCAAAACCATCGGTTGTGGTCAGTCTTATTGCTAAAGCAACTTAATGCAACTTGCACTAAGATCAGCGCCTGATACGATCATTGGAATTAACCTACCGAAAATACCGACGTGAAGCCATGCATCGAATAATGAAACCTACCCGATGCCCTAACGACAGCGATCTGCATCGAGCACACCTGGAGAACGGCTGCAGCTCAAAAATCGATTAAGTCCCAAAGCGAAGTTGAGGTCTCGAGATGGAGGGCTCTCGCGGAGAGTTTTGGAGTATGCTGGTTCGGGCGCATGCGCGGGGCAGGGCCCTCTGACGTCACCGGTCTCACCCGGGCGGCGTTAGTGCCTCACGCGACCGCGCGCCAAGTCACGCGCTACCCCGTACGATATTACCTAAACACGATCACGAGTTTCCGATGCTAATTGTTTTAAACAAACCAGTACGTTGACATGTGCTGTGTGTGATCAGTGGTACCCTGCGATGTCATTAGTACAGCTGTATAACTGTTAGCGAGTTTGGATGTACATAATAAGTATCTTAGGCACCTTAATGAATTACATAGGTTCTATAAGCGTTCCGATTCAAGCTCTTATTTTAGCTCATGGCCTTTACGAGCTTGCAACATTGTTTCTGCTAATTTGCGTAATGTAGTAAGGTTTTAAAATACAGTACTTTATCTCCATAATAATAAATTATACTTCGGATTTCAGAATGGAGAGATTAGGTACATTTGAATTATAATTTGTATTTTGTTTTTCTAAATGAAAATTGTGCACCTTGCTATTACTTCCATGAATACAAACTGCATTGATTCCATTAAATACTTGATGATTATACTACGAATAACATTATGAAAATTAAGTAAACTTAAACTTCATAATAACCCATACATTTATTACAATATGACGACCGTGAAAAATCTACATACATTATAACAAAGAAAAACCTAAACATTGTAATTCCCGACATTCCCTTTACATTACATTTAAAAAAAAATATCCATTTGTGATGTGTCAGCAAGGTCATTGACCTTACAACCTAATCCAACTGATAAGGTATTTGAACCATAATATTTGTACAGCATGACGTGACATGTCTAGCGTAAAGCGTTTCGTCCGTTTCATGATAATATTTGTGTTTGTTTTTAACTTCTGGGTCATATATTAAAGGCCTAATTTACTATCAATATTGTTAATACTGGTCATATATATTTTCATTTGTATCGTCTACATATATTAGGTACACGGCGTACATACGACAACATAATTATTATCATTACAATATAAGTACAATTAATTTAATGCGAACTTTTCAATGAATTGCCCTTTAAAGTTAAAATTCAGCAAAACTGTACTAATTAATCGATTATAAACAGTAGGTATTATCTAAACAAAAACATCAACTTAATCCGGACTTCTGATAAATCAAAAGGAAAAACATTGTAAAGCTTAATACCGACATTAACAAATTAATAAAAGACTCCTAATTAATATTCCAAACAATTGCTACTGACTGATTATGGATCTAAATGAACTTTTTCTTAGTTTGAACTCAAAACCGAATTTAAAACAATATCTTGACTAACTTACAGATAATCCACACCCTTAACCAGTACTGTATAACTAGAGACATCAAATTTAGCAGAACATAATGCCTTAAGCATCATAGAGGTGCACTAAGATAGCAATTTTAGTAATTCTCACGTAATATAGGTATAAGGCTGAGTGGCTAACGCGGTTATAAAAGTCGTACTTGAAAATTTACCAAACATTACTCGCTTGAGTAAAGAAAAATTGCCTTTTCTTTACTTAATATAACGGGAAAGATATACAAGCTGTTAAGATTTTGCTACAAAAGACAACGGCGGGAAGAACAATATTTTCTTTACAATATAAGCCCTTAAGCAAGTGCCTCGTTTATTTATGAAACGGCTTATGCTTATTATCCTTCACGGCTTAAAATGAAGATTTATAAATGTAACCCATAAAATAGCTTCTCTAAATTCTTTTATGAACCTTCTTCATCATATTTTATAAAACTGTTACTAACTTTACTGATACAGCACACACATAACAACAACCTTATTTTAACATAAAAAGTTACTAGCCTAGATGAGCCGAAAGTGGCATATCTACACAAATACATAAATGTAGTAGGCTCACTTTGATACACAATATACACTGTTAGTTTTAAACATAGCATATAAGGAACTCCAGTCACATTTTACGAGAGAGGTCTCTCACAAAGTGGTACTTAATTTTATATACTCCTTAACATAATAGGTATTTTCTGGCATCGCGTGGATTTCCTTATGTCAGACTACTCGTACATACGTCGTCAATAAAATATGAATATTTTTCTGCTGTGTATACGCCGAGTGACGTCTTACGTTTTGTTTCATCGCTCTATCCAATGTCGTTCCTTCTAGATTGCCCTTGGGCTTATTACGAGAATCGAGACGAGAATACATTTGGGCGTGCGTAAGCAGAACGAGTAGTCTGCCTTTGGCTAAAACGCGCTAAATCCAACCTTGGCGTAGAGCCTTACAACTCTTTAGGGTTCCATTTATCAGGAACCCCGCGAAACCATCGACAATATAAAGTTACGAAGCGCCAGCGTTTAGAATAGGCAATTTGCCACCGCAAATACTCGAAGATTAGGTACCGTAAAAATCGGAGCATGAATTTTGTATCCCCCAATCTTGGATTCGTGAATAACGAGCCTCGACTTTAATTGCCCTCCATGTTGCTTAGGCGCTGCAAAAGTTTGATGAGATGGAAATTGTAAAAGTTACAACATATTAAAATAGAAATCAGGGAAGTCGGATGTTGTTATTATTACGGCTTTGCGTTGTTATGAAATTACAGATATTAGAAGTAAACGAGGGTGATAGCGAACTTTCTTAATTAAACAAGCTATGTGACGGGAACATTTTATGTGGATAAGTATGTTTTTCTGTAGAACCCACATGGCGATCCAATTTTTTCTTGGCTGGCGTTTACTAGCGGTCACATAAGCCAAGGATGTGTAACCTTGAGCGTGAATAATTTATGTCGCGACTGTTTTCTCCTTTGGGCATAAAAACAAAAAGCACACGATCCTTTAAGTTATTCGGATAAAGAATTGTAGGCACTTTAATTAAATGCATCCAGTTAACAGCGTAGGAAAAACAACAATTTACTTGCAGTTGACCACTCAAAATCCAACATCAGTTTTATAAAAAAATATATTTATCAAGAATCAAAAGTCGGAATGGGAATTTGCTAGACAATCATACCTACTAACTTTAAGATGAATTTATGACCATTGTGATCAAGTTTTTACCTACCTATAGAACTACAGTACTATTCATAAAAAGTTATAAATACTAGCAATATAATTCTTCTATCATTCAGTTTAACAGCTTTTCTATTAGCTTCAAAACCATATAAACTTTAGTACTACTTGATATTTCATTTTCATGTTTAAAATTAAGTTCCATGTATCTAGGGGAAAATAAAAAAACTATCTCGAATAAACTGCTAAGTGCCAGTACGGTGTAAATGACGAGTCACATGTGTTGCAGAATTGAATAGCACACATTGCTACTCTATTGGGTGATTCCTCTATGAAATCCGATGACAATGCAAGAAGAGTAGAGTACCTACCATGAAAAAGGGCGCTAAAAGTTGTTATTTTCCGTAAAGTTAATTGTTACGTTTGTTGTTTTACGTTTGTCGTGGTCATTATTTAATCATCACGAAGTAGAAATTACGTAGAAATTATATATCATAATAAATATCCATAGCTCCAAGTAGGCAATTTTCTGTTACAAAAAAAACTTATATCTTTTGATCAACAACGTCAAGCCTTCACTTACACAGATGTTTCCTTTGACCAGCTACGGCGCGGAAATAAAACTATTTCATGTCATTCATCACAACTATGTGACAATCCGAGTGAAAGGAAAATCTTCCGATTGACCCGACTCTCGTGGTTTCGCGTCCATAAATTGGGCGGAACCCTTTTCCATCTGACTGTCACATTTTGACACACCTGTAATCGATCTGGCGGACCCCGGGTGCGGCCTGAATGGAATTTATTTAACATTTTGTTGCTGTGCCTAACGAACCGAGTGCAAGGGACGCTTGTAATCTGTTACTGAATTAATGTATACCGGACAAAAGGTCAATTTGAGTGGGAAATCATAATATTCTTGTTTGGCCTGGGCATTGTTTTGGGTCATGGGATGTGGATTGTCACGTATTGATCCGAAGTTTGCGACACCTTGGGGGTAATTTGGCATATTGTGGGTACCGTATAGAGGCAGACGGTACTGTGAAACTTATTATTGACTCAAGAAAAAGTAAAAGTCAGTGCAGTGACCTCATCTAAGTAAAGCTATTCTCTAATAGTAATTATTTTTTATTATAAATACAGTTTTGAAGGTTTGTCTTTATCCTTCTCATGGAAATCTTGAAACATGACTGATATATTCTGAAATAATTACCAGCATTTAGTAGAGAATTTCATATGAATCAAGAAAATGCCCTCTTTCTGTACATAGAGAACATCTGCAAACTCAACCGTTAAGTCTAGAAACATGAAATTTTGAATGAATATTTTTCACGCATCGTGAATAATGACTACCTACGACGGAGTTTTTGTAATCGTCCATGAAAATTAACTAAAATCCCGTTATCTCAATCAGCAGGACGAATGACCCAGGCAAGCAAAACCAAGGGTAAAAACTTATATTAAACACTCTCGCGTCACATGTTCAACGTTATCTGGAATGTAGTGTTTCACACAAATAATTTACATAAGAATGTTACTATGGTTACCTTCAGCAAACTAGCAAGTCGTTTCACAAATTCTCGACGAGAAATTACGTATCTACGACATTATATTATTAAGTAGGTATTCCGCTTGTATCCCGTTTAATTAAACCACGTTGGTTTCTGAGACGCCCTACCTCTATAAATATGATAATGTTACCATACTTTCATTTAGCCTCCGCTTAATATTATTGTATTTCATTTATGTTGCCTTGGAACACTTGAAAGGTTTCGTAAATAATTAGTAGCGTTATGCTTATTTTATTAGTTTAGCTTTTCGGTTACCCCTTCATATAAAATGAAAGAATATGTTTGTAAATAGTTCAATTTTATAGTTTGTAAAACTCTTCATACACGCAGGAGAACCCTGATAATATAATATAAATCCATTGTATTAAAGGGAAAGTGTACCTAATTTAATATTTAAAGTGGATTTTATACTTTTTATGCGATATAAAATAAATACAGCTCAGATTTTAATTATAATACTTTTGTTGAACATTCAAGAAGCCTCAATAAACGGTAAGAATCGCACCGCAGGAGAAAACTGGCTTTTCCACTCGCTACCTTAATTGCAAGCCCGAATTTAATTTACATACGCTTTAGCAGAAACAATGTTATAATGAGAATATTAATGTCTTAGAAGTTTTAAGACGAATCAAAGAATACATAATTAAAATAATGCCTTAATGTATTTCGCTCATCTCGGAAACTCGTCATCGTCATTTCAAAACAAAACATCAAACTTTCAATTTTGCGTTATTGCAGTTTGAGATGCAACTATACAAATTCAAATTCTACTAGAGCATTGAATTCAAACTTGAACAGAACGCAACTGAACAAAGTTATCTAATAATAAAGAAGAACTCCACTCTAACTTTGACATAAATAATAAAGTTGAAAACAAGGATCACGATGAAGGGTTGTTGACATTTAACAGAGTGAAATGGTTTCTTAAAACGAAAGTTGCACGAAACATCCCAGTTTTTAAATTCACTCACACGGCAAAACTTGAAATTGAGCAAGTTGGCACTAAAATGAAAACTTAGCTCTAACATCGAGCAACTTTGTCCACCTAGACTAAGATGAAATGGAGGTGCGACCGTATCTTCACCTGAAACTCTAAGAATATTTCATGAAAGTTGTCTTCCGTTTGGTTCCTCGGTTGCTGCATGCTATTGAAATGTTCCAAACCCTAGTCCCGAGAGCTGAATGAGACTATAAGTGAAACCAGTGTGTTCGTTTAAGACTTAATACTTTATAATGTCCTTGTATGCTTTTAATGCTTCAACGGGCTTAAAGCGTTGAGTAAAGATATTGAAAACATCAAGTGAGTCATTGCCGTAGTTGACACGCACAGTGAAGTGCACATTTTACGATATACTTCAAGTTTCACATTGGACTTTGTAGCGGTGACATTACAGACACTGCGACCGCCAATGCTTTGATCTGAGACGGTACAAACTGAGGGTGTTGTCTGAATTTTATGACTGAGCTTCACAGCGGGCTACTGTAGTTATAGAGTTCTTCTATAAACAGCGACAAGACTTCAGTGCGTTAATTTAAGACAAGCAGTACAAAGTGAAGATCTAGTGGGGTGTTATGGTTGCCGTGGAGTGAAGTGGGCGCGCGCTGGGCGCGGGCGGCTCGCGGCGCGCCGGCTGTGATGCGATGGGCCAGGACTGGTGCTTCCGCCGCAAGAGGAAGCGCAGTAGCGGTCAAGAGGACCACCCGCATCACACCCGGTAAATACAGTCAAAGATTTGTCATCCCAATTTTCCGGCAACAGCGGGGCCATCGACATGGCGAGCAGTCTCTTAATTATTACGTGCTGGTCGAGACGTTCACCGCCCTCACAGTGGCCAATTATCTTGCTTAATCGCTTACAATTGAATGTCACTTTCTGATTGGTTGGTTAGGCAAGGCATCTTGTAGGCTGCCTAGACGAGGTGTGCTATTTGCCTTTTTGCAACCACAAAACGTTCAAATTTGTTGTTATTCTACTAATACTGTAAATGGTCAATCATCAAGGTGTGTGTTTGTTACTCTTTCACGCTAGAACCGCAGGACTGATTTGGCTTAAATTAGGCTCAGAGATACTTTTTAACCTGGAAAATTGTATAGATATTATTTCGTGTTAGCGAATCCTTCGCAAATGATGTACAAAACTTTACACGAGCTGCGTAAGCTTTTACGCATTTAACCATACTATACGAAAAATAACGTACCTATTCATCGGTTCAAGTTTTTTTATAGGCCTAGGTACTAGTAACCATAAATTAATTGTTTTTTCTGAAGTTCTGAACAATGCTTAATTAATAAAAAAATTAAATGGTTTTATCGTTAGTTTAGTGTCAAAAAGAAAAAGAAAAGAGTTTAGCACATGAAAAAAAAATACATTTGTAAGTAAGTAATATCGTTAAGTTAGTAAGGTGTACCTAATGTTTTAATAATCATTTATTTCATAAACACCTATTTTATTTTATTTTATATATGTTTTAATTTATATTTTACCTAATGTAATATATTAATTAATATTCTACGCCAAAACTGGCAGAATACCTATGTTGTGAATGAATCATTTTCATACATAATATACCTTGTACCTACCATATTCTGAGAAATAAATCTATTCTATTCTAGGTAAGTACAGTTTAAAAGTTAAATTTCATACATTTAATTAAGGTTTGAGTGAGATTTCTATACAGTTTACGGTTATTGTCACGTAATTTAATAATGAACAGACCTACTGTATTTAGGGGCATTGCTTTTTCCCTAGGAATAAAATATTGGGAAAAAGTAATTTTGCGGTAAAAATTGTTCATTAAAACAACACCCTTGTTAGAGATTAAATGTCGTAAATATGATCTCAAAGGTTTCGTTATAGCCCGTTGTTATTTTGTTTTGTTTAAAACCGGCCGACAGAAATTTGGATATTATTTCACACTTTTAAAGTATTATAATATGTATTAAAAAATCATCAAAGGTTAAAATAATACGAAATTGGTAAGTACCTACCTACTTACTGAACAAACATTAATTTAAATTATTGTATGCTAAGAAAATGAAAGTTATTAATTGCTTTAACTACATACTACTGGGACTCTTCATTAATTACACTTTTTGCACCTAGACGACTGAACTTCGTTACAAGTCTTACGGGTAGTTCAGCTATAAGACAAAAGGTGGCATCGTTCAAAACAGTTCGGCTACTAAACAAAAGATGGCGCGACCAATCTTCACATCACAAAAAAAATATCAACCTACCTTTAATAAACTTACTCGAAGGCAAGATCACGGTAGACCCATTAATACTAGATCTGAAAGTCTCCTACCCTTATTTTTTAATGAACACGAAACAGACCCGTTTGCGATACCTATTGTTGTGGTTGAATTTATTTATTTATTTGTACACATAACCATTGATAAGGAAAGTTAATGTTAATCCAGATCTTACCAATAATATTTTTTCTCCTAGGGCTTGCTACGGTTAAAGTGAAATAAAGGTCGTAATAATTTGATCATAAAACATTTATTGTGGTTTTCCCGTCATTTTCCTTCATTTTTGCTGTCTATTTTTTCCGTTAGTAACCGCGTCCCACGTGTCAGTGATCTCATACCCATAAACCTAGCCACAGATTAAATAGGTAGAATTAACTAAACAATCATTGTGTCAACATTACACTTTAATAATTATTTTTCCTGTTAGTAACCTAACCACCTAACAAAAAATCCAGGGATAAGGTAAGCCATTATCCTGTATTTCATAAAAGAGAGACCGCAAATGAGTTTTTGATGCCGTCTATGGTCACTGTTCATAGACACTCATAAACCATACCCCCATCTCACCATAGCGTCCCAGAAGTGGGACGAGTGTAGGTAAACTTGAGATAAGATGATAATGTGATCCGAATAAGGTGACTACTGTAGAGCACCTTTTACTTTCTGTTTTAAAAGCCTGCAAAAGGTCTATAAATAGTAGTCAAAAGGTTCCAAATCTGCAAAGGCTTACGTCGTAGAAGGAAGCCGTTTTATTTTATGTCAACAAAAACTTGTGTGACTTTTCCTTTCAGGTAATGCCTGTCAAAGGTATGCTTGTGAATATTTACGCACGTCTTTTCTAAGCAATTACATGTTCTTTATGACGCGTCACGTTTGCATTCACGTTTTTACATGTTACAGCGGAATTTGTATGTGTAGATAGAGACATAATTGTACGTGGGATGAAGAAAATTTAGTCTAATGTGACACCCTTTATACGGTTATAAAAAAAATACATTTTTTAATACATACATACATAAAACCTAAAGGCCACGTTCAACATGATTGTGGGCGTATAGGTGGAAAGGGGAATCAAAATAGTGAATATAATACAATAATACAGAGCCGAAAAATACGTCAAAAAATATTCTTACCACAAAATTAAATAATATTATGCTCATATCCTGAATCCTGGATACCTTTTTTGAACCACTCTAGTGATACAATGAGGTTTTTAATATAGCCATATACTACTTAGGTACGTTTCATACGTGTGATACAAAAGTTAAAGAAAGCAAACGTTAGTTTCTTACATGTATGGTTCGACGCACTTCTAAATTTTTTCTCTAATGTACGTCAATGCTTTTACCCACTAGCAAGATTAGACCATGAATCGAGCCCTAATTTGGAACTCCGCCTCAAATGACTTCGCTCAGCCCGCGAGTAGATCAGAACATCGATTGCATGGGAACGAGGTCCTCAGCCGACTTTTTTGTCGATAAACAAAAGTTGCGCAGACAAAGTTCCGTTGAAAAGACATTCCTTACAGTAGCTGCAAAATAAATTTCCCCACCGATGGATACGGGGCTTACAGTAGAATGATAATAGGTTAACTTGAAAGCAATTCAATCTTAAAACGAGCGGCATGAAACACACATTTGCACTTATTCCTCTCAGCTACGTCGTGCTGTTTGGTAATTAACCTATATACTTTGCAAGGATACGAGTGAGTATAAGAGGGCATTAATTTTGTTTGAATAGTTTCATGGCTGTTAGCTGAATGAATAGCACAAATACCTACGTAACTACCGTGCTATATGTTTAGCTTACGTGTATGAACATGTATATACACTACCAAATAACGTATCGTGAGAGTGACACTGGGTACATCACAATTATAAAAAATGACGCAGTCGGGTTTATTTTAATAATGAATTTACTTGTTGTTTGGCAGTATATTACTGTCATCTCCAACAGCGTCAGTTTTAAAACTAAACTAACTTCAAAAGCTAAATGACTCGTCTAAATGCATTACATAGAGACACTACCAATTTTACACGTTACCAGAATACCTCTTCTAGTGAGACATTAAAAGTATAACAGATCCCTTGAAATTCCTCTTATAGGATACACAATAAAAAAATAACTGATACAAAACAAGTAATAGTGAAGATGTCCCGGTAACTAGAGGGTAATAAGATTGCACCCGGTCAAGGCTGTTTCCCCATTAAGACGCGATTATCCACTTGGCTCTTTCGCGTGTCACGCTACCCTCTCGAGAATAGAGAGTACTTTCCATTAACACGTTAAACCGCTTAGCACGCGAATATCGGTGCTGGTTTGTTCTCTGATTGTTTTATGTTTACCCTAAGGGTTGTTTCAATATGGGGCTGGTGATTTTGCTCTCGAGATTTTTGGGCTGAGTGTAATCAGAACAGTATTATGTTTTAGGTATGCCTGTAGTTAGCGATTGAGAGGAAAGCTCCTTTCAGAGTCACTATTTCATTCATAAAACATATCTTTACAGATTAATAGGAACTGAGTGTTGATACATTGAGTGATGATATGCGCCTTCGGAATATGTTCATTCGATTCTTTCTTGGGCTAGAAACCTCATAACCACAAGCTCTCATTGACAAACTGCTTGACGCACCGTTGGCCCCTTATACCATCAAAATGCTTAACATTTTAGCCTTGTTGGTATTTGTTGATTTCGTATGTTACCTAAATGTACTGACATATATTATGCATAATTATTATAACAGGAAAGGCCGCATAGTCTAAATGACACGTGCGTCGCTTGTTTAATGAGCAAATATTGCCTGAGAAAGGTCTTTGCCAGGAGCAAGTAATTTAATCTGTTTTTGTTTATCCACTGTTTCCCTACAGTTTGTACCTTTTTGCACGTTGAAAAAAATTGGCTAAAGATATCGTTAAAACAGGATAATATGACATCTACGGAGTCCGATATTAATCAGATATAATGTCGATTTATGTGGAAAATATAAATTTAAATAAATACTTAATAAAAATTTGGTATTTTTAAGATTTTTAGGCCAATTTCTGCTCATTAATGGCCATCTTCAAATCAAGAGCATCACCAGCGTACTACGTCCAAATCAAAAATTATTTTTAGCAGGAGCACTTGAGGATACTAAACTTTACGGTGCTTTACGATTTATTTTTGTATTAAGTAATGACCTTCTTCTTGGGCTTCGCCGCGGCCGGGCACAAATACTATTTCATCACATTAATCCAATCATTAATAAAGAAGATTTAACAAAGATTTAAGCCATTTTCAAAGGTATTACACGACCTTTGACATCAATACTGAATCGAATAGATTTGAAATATTATTATGTCCGATGTTTGTTACAAATTGGGTATTTTTCAAATTCTTCTGAAACGAGCGAACATCGATTTCGAGAATTCGCTAAGTAATTTGAAATAACTGAATCGAAAAGGGATAGTCAATTTTGTCGATTGTAGTTCGTTTTATTCTTTCTTTTGTGTAAGTAAATAGTGAGGCACTTATCAAGGAATGATGAAAAACTTGGTTCGATTCTCAAACAAAGCTTTATTTCTATAAATGTGGCTGTCTGCGTATTTTCGTAACTATTTTGCACTAAAATTTTAACACTAATAAGTAATAACAGAAATCTAATCCATATTTACTTTTTAAAGAATGAGAGTTACTGGCTGTGGAAAAACTTACTCATACTCATACTCATACTCATTTATTCGTAATACTTATAGTTATTACTTAAGAACTCGAAGACGTATTTTCTTTCATATTGGCTTCCTCCAGCTACCTAGGAGTAAATGAAATGTATTGTATTAAAACCCATTTTTCCCGCTTCGTTAACGTTTTAAAACTTCATTATAATTGCATGTAAAATTGAGAGAACGATACAATAATTCCATACAGCCAGGTCAACCGCTCTGCTTTCATCGCAGTGCGTGTCTAAGTTTTTTTAATTTTCTGTTTATAATGTTTATTATTTGAAAAAAGGTTAGGAGGCGGTAAAATAGTGTTCGGTATGTGATTGAATCTATTACTTTCATTGTTTTATTTTATGGTTTATTATTTTTGTTTCCTCATATTTTTACATTTCTCGTCGGAAACATGAATTGTCTGACTCGTCTCTTCACAAGCCTCTCGTTGCAAACCACCTTATCAGGCAATTCCCAACTTTCTAGCCCTCAGCAGTAATGTACTATTGCTATACAGTATATGGCTTGTACTCTAACAATAGCACTTCACTTCGTATTGTACATGTTACAGACTTGTGCTACTCGTTCTCCATACTATACTAGATACATACATTATTCGATTCAAGAATAATATTGTTCTTTTAAACTCGTATGAAAATGAAAAAAGGGACGAACACTTCCTTTTTTTGAAGCCACTTAACAACAATAACAGACTGGCGCCATTCATTTTTTAACTCTATACGTATGTAACACAGCTACACACGCGGATAGCTTGTGCTCTCGACTTCGTTCGCGTAGAATTAGCAATTGACATGTTTAACGCTATTCCGCGGGCACTATGCAATTTTCCGGGATAATAAGTAGCCTATAACCTGGCTGGCGATTGTCTGAACAGATTAGTAAAGTTTGCATCAAAAACCGTTAAGCCGTTTTCAAGTAATGCGCTCGCAAATATACCTACAGATAAACAGACAAAAATTCTGAAACTGTTGGAATGAGTTCTGTTATAGATTTTAAGTATCGCCAACCATTTTTTTAAACCTTCCATGTAAAGACTTTCGACTATCTTCATCTTTATTATATGTATAGATATATAAGTACAAAGAACAACAAGTGCCAGTCTCAAATACAAGCATGAAAAGAATTAAAGAAACGTTTGACCATTGACTCGGGGTATACAAAACCCTCAGAGTAAATTATTGCGTGTCGACCGTGACATTCCACGTTCCTTTTGATTATGTTGTGTGTTCCACGCTAAGAGTACATAATATATACCTACATACTAAAGTGATAGGGATGTAGAGTGTCATTGAATTCACCTTAAACCGAAATATATTGGCAGACGCCGTTGCGGCCGGAAAGGGAACAAGGTTCATAGAATTTAATGACAGTAAACATTACCATCAAAGTGAATGAACGGTGTACTGAAATCGGTGCTACAATCTCGGAGTATACACACGAGTACATGGGTATACGTATAGGGTTGCACACAAGCTTAAAGAGTCTTTATATTTTTGTTTATTACCAGCGGCCCGCCCCGCCGTCGCACGGGTGCAATTTAGATACTAAGGCGATGCTGCTACAATTATTGTCACATCTCTACCAACTTACAAAAAACCTTGATAAAGTATATACCAGTGCCGTGGCGTCCATAGAACTCGATTCCCACCGGCTTGTCTATTTTAAGGCAGTTGGGTACTTTTATTGCGCAGAATTAGAGGAAAATGCTAGTTAAATGCCCTTCGGCTTGCTTTCCGATATACTTGACGCCACGCCACCTAAATATTTCTCATGGATCACCCTATCTGTTCGTTTGGTAGCTTTTGATTTTATCACAAACAGATAGCCTGATACACAGATGCAGCGGAAGACTTTCATTTATAATTTTAGCTCGTGCAGCAAGAGTTGTGGGAAACCGGTGGATGCTGCAGTAGCAAGTTCATTGTAATGTTCTAAGGGAGAGCCCTTTGTTCAACAGTTGACGTCTGTATCACTTGGTAGAGTTAAAATTATTTGCTACAGCATTATGTAAAACACAGATCGTTTCTCACAAAACTCTGAATGATGCAGTTGCAGAAAAAACCATGTTAAGAGTTAAGCAGTTCTACGGCATATTTGTTTTAAGTACGTACCTGTGACGTTAGTGTTTTGCGGTTACAGAGGCATACGTACTCAAGTCGTAATTTAAGAGTGGTTCTGTAAAACCACAACAAAAGAGAATTTGTTTATAATATTCTCACATGTTTACATAAAGTAAAGTAGCATTCGGTGACGAATGAGTTTCTGAAAACACGTCTTGTGAAAATACTACTTGTCGTCAAGATTTGTGATACATTCGAAATACGAATAGAGTACTAGAAAATTACAGCTCTAATACATTTCTCAAGAGAACCATACCCCTACAAAGCTGCAATTCAGCTTCGGCATGGGTTTACATAATAAACACGCCAACAAAATGGTAGAATGTATGTATTTTTAAAACTTAGAATCCATCTCCTATGCCTTTAGTGCGTATTTTTTTTCTTTTACCCCACATAATAGATGTATACAGCTGTGAACATACCCGGAAGAAGAATGTGCGACGAGCGAGAAAACGTACGGCGCAAACGCAAACCGCGTTCTCAAACTATTCGCATTATTCTAGGTACTTAAAGTGAAAAAATAAACATAGCTTCCGGCTGCCTATAAAAATATCCGCTCTCGATTGAAGGCCGCGAGTTGGCGGGTAGAGCCACTTCTATGATGATTGGTCACTCGTAATGAAAAGTGTTTACCCTATGTAGACGTGTTTGTTTACATTGGGTATCGATGGTTTAACACAATGCTCATTTGCAAGTGTTGCATAGATTTTCAAATATTTCCTGGCTCCGTCGTTGGTTCATAAAGTTTCTATTGTTGTTTTTGAACTCTTCCGCCGCTATCGTTAGAAAGAAAGCATTCTCTCATTTTATTTTAAAACCTCAGCCCTGAGCGACTATGCGGTCTGTTCAGGTAGTTCAGCCATTTACCACAGGATGGCGCCACACATTAAAAGAGACAACAAAACAAAAAAGAAAAATCTGGCCAAAAATAAGTCAATGTGATCGTACTTATTGTGATGTGCACAGTATATATGTGTGCGTGTGTCACACAAAATATCGTCGTATTAAAAAATCTACATAATACTTCGAACAAATCGACGCACCAAAGACATTTGAAACAATTGTGTGTAAAATCATGTTACCGCGACTGCGCCGTCCGAGAAGCCAGCAGCGTTATTCAT
Source organism: Pandemis cinnamomeana (assembly GCA_932294345.1). Taxonomy (NCBI): domain Eukaryota; kingdom Metazoa; phylum Arthropoda; class Insecta; order Lepidoptera; family Tortricidae; genus Pandemis; species Pandemis cinnamomeana. The sequence continues at coordinate 4,882,245 of OW028706.1, forward strand.
TACAGTGCAATCTTGCCGTAAAGGAAACCGTAATTGCATCTACGTGCAATCCTCACTCTAATTATGTTTGGCCACAGCCGTAATGATATGGTGGACGGAGACAGCCATTAGTCCAAGGTAACGAGTATTGTGTGGTGCGAGCTAACGTGAAAGGCGTGCTACTAATTTAGTTGTGTATATCGCGTTACAGTATTGTCCGCTGGGCAAGGTTGCGGCTTAGTTAGTTCTAAATGGTTTTATTTCAGTACTTTAAGTAAACGCGCTCACGTTTTAGGGTTCTTTGTCGCAATAAGAACTTTTTAGGATCATTTTGGCGTATGCCTGTCTGCCCATCTGTCAGTCAAAACAGTTGGAATAAATTATAAAGTCTATAGTCTGCGATAAGCGTCAAACAACTGAGTTTTTAACTTGTTTTTATGTTCATGCGATCTAAATCGAAGTAGGTACGTTGTAGGTACGTTTGTACGTTTTTGCTGGATATTCTCATGCCTCTCAATACAAGCAAAGAAAAAACCTATTATCACTGATTTTCGTTTTTGAAGAGAATAGGTAATGTGTCATATTATTTTATGATTCTTCTACACAAATAACTAGTTTTTAAAAGGGGTACCGTAATATTTCTATGAAAAACAAAGCTATATTTGGTTGCGGTAAAACGAACATTATCAACAAATATTATTTTAACTGTATCCTCAACTACTTCCATGCTGGTCTGGAAGCAAAGAAAAAACATAGAATGTACCAGTTGCTTCTCTTCCCGCGCAAATGGTAAAAACCCATCGAGGGAATGGGCGAAAATCATAGGAATCATGTTATAGGCGATGCGGCTAGCAACCCATCACTATTTTGATTCCACTTTCCACCTCTACGCCCTCAGTGTCTTGCTAAACGTGGCCTGTGGGTCTTGTTACCTTAGGCTCTGTCTACCCCGTAAGGGATAAAGACGTGATTTCTGTATGTGTATGTATGTATCCTCAACTCAGTACTCGAGTACAACTCGCACTTGACTGTCTTGTGTATCTATGGTAATCTTATTAAAACTTGGTTCATTTTCCCGCCATTACGTCATGGTGAAGTTATTTGCCATTGGATGGTAGATATTCACATATCCCCCGAATTAAAATAGTTCACTACCACCCGTAGCAGATCAATCGACAACCTGCCCAACCTTGTATTAACACCGTACACCTAATAAATAAAATACAAAATAGATAGACTGGGCAACCCAAGAGCGGAAAATTGTTAATAAATGTCCTTTATGCGATGTCACCCACCTTCAAATAATTTGGGATGGACATGCGTGGCAAATTTTTATTTCAGTACATTACAAATTTTAAATTCAAATTTCATGCAAATCCCGCGTTCTTTTGTTTTGTATGTGTCTGCTGGACAATTTATTCAATTGTTTTTGCTGTCTATTCAAAATTGTATCGAGTCGAATGTGGCTGAATAAAGTGCACAATGCTCCGCGAGAACGTCTCATGGCTGGTTATGAAAAATCCCACTGACTGTGAATTGCTCGCAAAAGAGGCTTTAAGGCTTTAATTTTAATCTGACAAAATAATATTATGCTTACAACATGAAAATTTCTGCATGTTGCCATAGAATGCTAAGAAATAATTTTAACGGCAAAAAAATCGGCCAACACCTTCGTACTGAGCATATTTTGCTTTACTGCCACAAATATTTTACAATCATTAAAAGTAATGAATCATTAAAATAACACACGGCAAAAATACACAGGGTCAACTTTCTTATGCAGAATAAAGTTTATTCGCAATCCAACTTTCGATGTTGCACAACTCGTGTGTTGACCGACATATTGTGGCCCTGATCAATTAGTAAATGGATAAACGAATCTGAATGAGTGGGGTGCATTGCTAACCTACGTAGGGGCAAAGTCAAAGGTCAAGTTCACACCTCACGAGGTCGTATACCTACAATGACCTAAATGTGTACCAACTTAACAATCAGAAGATGTTTATCGTGCTTTTGTTTATGAAGATGTCTCTCCTGCCAGTATTTAGATCGAAATTCAAAATTTTAATCAAGAATCGCATGTTTAAATCAAGGGCAACAGCCTGTGAAAGTTTGGCGTGTAAATTTTAATTACTAAAGCGGTTAGTTTGTATAAGTGGGAGGCGTCTTTGAATATTGATTAATTTATATGCATATCCCTTGTCTGCAGCTACCTACTATTATGGACCTAGTTAGTAAAACAAGTAACAATGCAAAAATTACGAAAATGCAAGCAGGCACGTACCCCACGTTATTCAAATAAAAAATATAAGCAAAAATCCATTCTATTGAAATAGATTGAAACAAAAAATATGGAGCGCAGTGTTCAGCGCACCTGAAAATCAATAGCAACATCATAATTCTTATAATTCTATGCCTTTCATTGAGTATCTCTTCTAACCTAAATCTATGAAACTGAAATCAGCCCCCGTGATCCGCCGCAAGCTTCAGAGGATACATTGGAAGTTTCCTGACCTACAAACGAACGTGCTTCAGGCGTCGCGTAAAACTAGTCCTTGGGGCTGAGGTGTAAGCACCGCTTCCGTCCGCACGGCACACGACTTGCGTCGTTTCCTCCGTAGGGGTTGCGTGCCGGCGTACGCATGCGGCTCGCCCCTTTCGACCCCCGGCAAAATGGCGGTGCCAACATGGCCGCCGGGCAGCCGCAGGGTGTTTCGTGGTGCTGCTCCCGACCGACATGACGTTGACACGATTTATCCGCGCGAAGTACACCTTCGCTCGCTTCTCCGCTCCGGAACCGCCGGCCTGATCGATTTATCACCCGCACCGCGACACAGCCGCCGATACGGACCGCGCGTGCAACAAGTGACATCGTTTCTGAACTTGCACCGATAAATGACACAATCGTATCGATATCTTGCAGTGATGTGACTGTGGACCTGTTACAAATATAGAACGTGCCCTTTCGGTCGGCGGCGGCGCGGGTGACGTCGCCGCTCACGTTCCCCGCGCCGCGCAACGTCAACAACCGCGTCACGCAGCCGCTCGCCGCTCGCATAAACACCCGGTATCAACAACACCCGCTCGCAACCAGCACGCCCGGCGCCCGGCGTTCCCGACTGCTCCACGCTCCACCACTGACCCGTGCCGTAATAATGACCCGTTCTTTTGTCTGTGTTGTGATAATAATGGCAAGTAAATACCGTTCGTGAACCACGTTTTTCGGCGATGTTGGATTAATTAGTGTGCAGACAAACGGATCAATTAAAGAAAAACGCCGGCGGACGTTTATATTATTCTATATGATGATGTTAGATACCGGCGGCTAGTAGTGATCGCTCTGCGACGGCAACGAATTCACGAGTTGGTACAGTAGTGGTCGAGCGCTCGCGTGAGTCGCGCACGCCGCACCGGCCGCCGCCGGCTACACGTGATACTCACGCGACCGCGCGCGAGTGCGAGTGACGGTCTGGAGCGCGCGGAGTATTCTACTGATTCACGCTGGTGCGTTACGATAGTGTGAACTTGGACCGATGGTTTCACGGGATTGTTTGTGGGGCGCGGGCAGGCGAGGCGGGCGCGCGGCGCGATAGCCGCGCCATGCTGACCTTTGTGTTCGCGGTGTGGTCAGCAGCGCGCGCGCTGGGCTGGGCGTGCGAGGCGCCGGCCACGACGCCGGAGGCCGATGAGGCCCCCGTGCTGCCGCGGCTGCGCTCGTCACGCGCCTCCAGCGACCTCTCCACGCTCAGCGCCACCACCACCAGCTCCAGCCAGACCAGTACCAGCGACCACTCTAAGAGGTCCACGTCTACTTACGATTGAGACACTCTGTAATACTTAACAATCACAAACGCCGCATAGCACACAACCTAACTTGAAACAACGACTAGGCAAAATATTTTCATTGAAACACGCTTGATAACCGGTCGTAATGGTTGAGAGTTGGCCTTCATAACTCATGCACTTGGGTAATTAAAGCATTTTACTGAATTCAATGAATTCCTATTTAAACATAATTGGAATCCTTACTAGCAACGGCACGTAAAATTTGTTTAAAGATAGTTTTCATAACAAATCAGCATGAAATCGAATATTTCGGTTATATGGTAGGTATGTTTTTGGGAATTTACGAATTCACAAATAATACGATACGATGCTGACCGACGCATCGTGGTCGTTATAAATATTGATTAATTTTATCTCAATAATGCTATTGATAGCAAGTCTTTGCAAAGTTATAGTATTAATACCGATGCCTAATCGCAAGATTACGACCTTTCACATTTACATTTCTGGTATTCGTATCTTTAACCTTGTTATCATAAAGTCTTGACTTAATGCAATATATAGCTGCATAAAATAAATAAACATTATATCTTGGGACATTTCACACCAATGGCTCTGGTCCAATATTTGGTCCTGTTAAATTAAGCAAAGTTGAAATAATAGGTAATATCCAAGACTTGAGTGAATGGAAAACAATTAAATATTGCATAGATAGGGCATAAAACCCAGGACGTCTAGCTTTATAAAGTTTGGTTCACTTAATCCGAAACTACTAATAAATACGGTGGAAATTGAAGACCATTTTCTAATAATACTAGCCCTATCAAAGGCTTCCTAGTTAAAGCAACACGAGTACTTTAGAGTTTAAAGAGCCATAGGTAAATGAAGAAACGGGCTTCCTATTTATCGCAGGCAGGAGGAAATTGTGTTTAGACGCAACATCAAAGTGAGATTAAGTTTAGAGCTTCCTTGCTTTTAACGGCAGGTGAAATGCTTACAATTTTTACTTAACTACAGAAACACGACAATGGGCTTCTTTGTAGTCAGTGCAATATCGTAAAAATTTCGATATAACTTAAAATCATGAAACAAAGTTGCAAAAATAATATGGCGTGAAAAGCTTGCAGCGCATTACTGTAAGGCTATCGTTCTCATTCATACATTGTACGTACTTTTACCTATTCACCGAGTAAATGACCAAGCTATTAAACAGACAACTAACATTATGAAGCTGCAAATAACTCACGCTCGGATTCATTGCGAACCATTTCGACGGGGCCCCGTAATCCTTACAAAGGAATTCAATCACTCTAGTTTGTATCATTCGACAAAGGATAGGACACAAAGAAATTAATTGAGTGGTTTAATAACGCGCAGTGCACCGGGAGCGGATTCTTTTCACCCGGTTATATGGAGTGAAACCTTACTGGAATTCAACTCGGCACATAGTGTGCGCTACGTGATACCCGGAATCAAAAGACGATATGAAACGAAAAAAAGTTCCATTCTATTTCTGCTACCGTCGATGTCGAAACGGTATGTGAGTTGGTGAAATGTGTGTTGTTCATGCTGAATAAAGAGTGTCGTTGAAAATGAGAAAACTAGTCGCAATTTTCGAGCGAGGCGATATAGCAGACATTATAGAACGAACTCCTGTCTGAATAGTTTAAAGTTATTAGCATAAATATGTTGATTTAGTCACGCACTAAAGTTGTTTTTAACGCTGTATATTTTGATATACAATTTGTGTATAATTTATTATGTCAAGATTGCCTTAACGTCATTTCGCCCACTGCATCTCTTGGCTGCGAAAATTGTTCGCTGTGATTCATCTTTTAACGCGTCATAAGATCTCTCAAAATTATTGATAGTGGCTGGCGTCCAGACGGAGATCTTTTAAAACTATTTCAAATAAAAAAAAATGTAATGATAGCCGCTTTTGAATTAACGCAAAACTATTTACTATCATACGGATTACTCGTGTTAAAACTTAAGATACGTCTTATCCTAAGGTGCAATTGAATTGAGTTCAAAGCAGCATTTTACTCAATAACCTTACGAGTATATGCTGAATCCTTGACAATTCTCAACCATTATGACTCGACGGTGATCAATATTCTCACTTTCTATTACGTGTTCTTCTCTAACATTAAACCCCATTTATCAATAATTGCGATAGGGGTCGACCGCTGATTGCTGGTATGATAAAGAAATTAAGAATTAAGGAAGTTTAGTTGTGTTAGCTGCTATGGCCGAAGCAATATTCCCTACACGGTTATCTACGTTCCCCTAGTAGATATATGAAGAGGTATATGAGTCTGGTCTGGCTCGGGCGGTGGCTGAACGAGTGGCTTCTTCAGATGGAGCGAGGCGCCGCGTCGTTGGAGCGCCCGCGGAGCGTCCCGACGTCCGCTTCGAAGGCCGCCGGTATCCGCTCGAAGACGGACTACTGGCAGGTATAAAACGTACCTTGAAATACCGATAAAATCTATTTTTTTCGCTAATGTCACCTTTGATGTGAAATAAAGTGAAACTTAGACGTGATTATTAATATTAACACAGGGGTCTATTATCTATTTTTATTCGAGGTACACCTGATACGTTTCGAGGCAATCCGCAGCTTCTGTCAAAGTGAGCCTCGGCTGTAAATAAATGAAAACCCGTATTTAATAGCACACAACGAACATATTTACATAGATGAATATATACGAATACCGTCACGCTTATTTCCCATAGTGGTAGGCAGAGGCTACTTAGTTTCACTTGCTACGATCCTGAGATATTTTTTTCACTTCATCCAACATGATCATCAATCTCTACATAATATGCTCGTCGTTTTAGGGTGGGTACACTTTATCTGATTTATTGTCAAAACGAGATAAATGCATAATTAATTAAATATTAAAAATCCAAGACCGGGGATAGCTCGGGGCCTTAAGCTTCGTAGTCAGGTTCATCAGGTTCTTCATCAATTCGGTATTTTTTAATAATTACGTACTAAACCCACTTTTATTTGATCTGCGGTCCTATGACGCTGCTACCATCATGACCTAATATGAGGACGTCACTTGTTATTCTTTTTTTTGTATGAAGTGTTGCCAGAAATTCCGAACAGTATCAAAAGAAGGGAAGGAATTTGAGGCCTTGGCCGAGCTCATTGGTTCTTGTGAATCAGGAAGGCCAAGGTATTGGTCACACATCGCTTTTAAATATTCAAAATGTTAAATCTTTATCTCGTTCTTGACTACGTGCTTAGTAAATATGCCTGACTGCTTGATTATGAACTGACATCGGCAATTAGTTGTGCCCGTCAGTGCGAACGCGTCGCCGGCATTTGTTTGGTTTACAGTTACTACTTTGAAAATAACAAAAATACGCAAAAGCGTCAGTTTGTCAACATTGACAATTTGCGTTGTATTTACGAGTACATTCAGTTATACATATTTCATTTAAGTTCAGCAATAAAGGAATACCTCATTCTGTCATTTAAACTGACATTGGCCCAAGCCTTACGGCCGCCATTGAGAGAGAATAGAATAGAATACCTCATTCTCTGTACCTACCTGTTCTGTACAGTAAGGGAATGTATTAACGTACCACCGTAGAACCCTATCACAATAAGGTGACATATCACTAGAGTTTCAGTGACAGCGGCCTGTCAATAGCGACAGGGTTCAACGGTCGTACGTCAATACATTTCCGTCCTATTCAATCATATTCTTTGTTGGCTTGCGGTTGCGTTTTTACTCCCTATGAAGAACTTATCCTGCGGGCATCTCGGAAGGCCTGTCTTTATTCCTGTCAATATCATAAAGGGAACAGATGCAAATTTTCAGCCCATGAGTAGGCACAGCCCTGACGCTGAAAGTGTACGTTGCTCTGAATTAGTCAGTCCAAATTTTTGACATCGACGTCGGGAGCCAGACTTGAAATTTGTCCGCATTTACTCAAAATGTAAACGTACGGTCAAGTGCAAAAATAAGTATTGATAGGAACTTCTCAAAAATATATCCCACGACCTTATTACGCCGGTGTAAGAGCGTATGGTACTTATTTTTGAATCTTTGTCTAAATACATATTATTACACTTGACTATACCTAGTACAGTACTGCGTTTGTGATTTATCGCCAGCGTTCTTCTCTCTTAAGCACTGGTTGAAGTGATATAGGGATTTTAAGATGGCCTAAAGCTACTTTGAATAGTGTGCTTCATTATTTACTCCATCGAGGGAATCATGTTATAGGCGATGCGGCTAGCAACCCATCATGCTAACGTGGCCTTTATGTTTTGTTGAATGTATATATGTATCATTTACTCACCTATTACCTGTCATATTTATGTGTAAATGGAATTGGCTCGCTACCAATGTCATTATATTACGAGCACAATTTGAAACCAGTTCCATACTGTTTTTACTACGAAAGATGCAATACCTACTTCAGGACCTACATACAGAGATACCTACTCGTAATTCATGTGAGCGCAAATGCCATTGCGTAATTTTATTTACGAGGTCGCGGTTCGTGTCAAGAACTCAACTATTCACAATAACAAACGTAAATAATCATTTCTGTAATTATCCTCGTTACGACACGTCCTATTGTTTATGTTATTGTTATTTATTTAAATAACATTTAATTTACTCGCATAATTTATTCCTAACAGATTTTCCTGTCATGAAGTCATGATTAAGTTTTAACGAACACTTTGAATTATTCAGAATGTTTGTGTCATGTAATTAAGTTTTCTATAGATCTTGTAACAAAAATTTAGTCAACTGAGAATTTATACGATCGTTTATTTTGAACGATAAAATATTTATTTTAATTTATACGATCATTTAACATAATTTACGACAGTTTAACACGATTTTACATTTAAGTTACTAAATTTATAATCAAATTAAGATCTATTACCAATATTAATAACTTGATTTTTCATATTTTATCGATTCAGGCGTTACTTTGCGGAAGTCCATTTCAATAAACAAAAACATGAGTAGCGGAGTAGCAAGGTAAACATTTTTGTTCATTGATTTTCCATCAGAAAGAACTTTAGCAGCCTGCTTTTCAACTGCAGCCCCATCGCTGCCAACACTAGTCGTTACGGGTAACACCAAAACATGCCGCAATGTAACAATTCGGCCATCAGGAACCGAATAGTTGCAAAGGGTTAAAGGCAGGCATGTCCAGGGCGATGCGGCTGATGTCGCGACATGTCAAAGGGTCACAGAGCCCTGCGGGTCGCATTCCGCAAGTTTGAACATCAAATTTTCCACTCGAACGGTGGAGAGCCCGCCATTAGTAATGCGACACTTGCCGACTGGACCGACGAATTCTTGTTTTATTGCATATCGAATTTCAAAGTCAAACCTCTCACAAAGAGAATGGGACCGCAGTTCGTGATGTCTGTGTTGAGATGTGTACAGAACTGTTTACGTGTGCCTCTTGGGAGTTTAGCGGAAGATCAGCTGTAATACAGTTAGCTAACTTCTGTTGTGTGACTCCCATGCGTGCCGTGCCCGCACAAATGTTCATATTATGTACCTACCTTTAGTATTATGTCTATTGAATCTTGATTTGGTTTAAGTAATTTGTTTCATAAATCATTTTATTTTAAGCCTTCTTAGATAGCAGGGTTTTCACGTGACCGTGACCATGACGAGAGGTCAAAATATTGAAATTTGTTAAGTTATAAGAAATAGCTTCCATGCTGATCTGGGAGTAAATAAAAAACATAGAATGTACCAGTTGATTCTCTTCCCGCGGAGATGGTAAAAGCCCATCGAGGGAATGGGCAAAGGAATCATGACTTATAGGCGATGCGGACAGCAACCCATCACTATTTTGATTCCCCTTTCCGCCTATAAGCCCACAATCATGCTAAACGTGGCCTTTAGGTCTTGTTACCTTAGGCTGTTTACCCCATAAGGGATAAAGACGAGATTTGTGTGTGTGTCTGTGTGTATAAGAAATAGAAAAACTATTCATTCAAGTTAGCTTTATTCTTATTTTCAACATGAAACTACCGTGAGACTCAATCATAATTACACATAAACGGATAACTCACGTATAAAAGTCGAGTGATGCTCGACATGTTTCGGACTATTTCGAAGTCCTTTTTCCAATAGCGCTCGCCCCGGCGGCAGCGACACGAACACTGCGCTCGAGCTGCGAGCGCTCTTGGAAAAAGGACTTCGAAATAGTCCGAAACATGTCGAGCATCACTCGACTTTTATACGTGAGTTATCCGTTTATGTGTAATTATTATTCTTATTTATCTAATCATTTCAGTTTTCAGGCAATAATACCGCTCGTAGTAGGTACGTTGTATTGAGATTCGTCTCATTCAATGCCAATCACGATACCATATCGTGTGTCTCATTCCGCTGCGCGGTGTTGCAAATTTGAATGCATCACTGTGCATATTTTTTAAATATAATGGCTTCTGTCTATTTTTATGTAGACAATTTTACAGTCGGCCAATTTAGAGTAAGAAAACTCTAACCTAATCATCCCGCTAGTTGGATATTAGTCGACAGGTTACCTTTTAATTTAATTAGTTAAGTAACAGAGTGCCCCGGCCCAAACACCTACTCTTCCTCCATGAAACGGATACACTCGATTATAATAATATGTGGATAGTTATCAGACGTTACCCCACGTTAAATCTATTTATGTTGGTATCTACCAAATTAGTACTAAGCATTACGTAACTACATTAAGTCTCATGATCAGACTTCAATTTGTTTTTAATCTTTTTTTTAACTAGCTTCTTTCTGCCCGCGACTTCGACTGCGTAGAATTATACATATAAACCTTGCTCTTGAGTCACTCTATCTATTAAAAAAACCGCTTCAAAATCCGTTACGTAGTTTGAAAGATTTAAGCATACATAGGGACGGACAGGCGGCGGCAGCGACTTTGTTTTATACTATGTAGTGATGAAGTGATGTTGTGAAGTTATTTATATCGTCCCGTTAGACAAATGTCATTATGTGTGTCAGCTAACATATAATTACTGTTCTGCGGTGACAGCCTAATCAAGAGAAAAATGAATCTTCATCTACATAGGTACAGAGAAGATTTTTCATACCTAAGGTAAAAGCACAAATTATGTGTTTAAAACAGAAAATCAAACTTTAATTTTATTGTTTTAATTGAATGCCGCCTGATTCCGTTAATTTAACTACTTTTACTACTGAAAAACGAAAATTTAACTCGTATGTTATTCCACTATATTTTCAACAATTTTGTTTTTCATTTCAGTGTTTGTCAATTGTTTTTGTCTTATGTTTATTTTGCACAATAGAGTTTATTTACTTACTTTATTTTTGTAAAAGTAAATTGTATCAGAGTACATGATCTGTCACTTTTGACAGCTCTCTTTATTCATACTAAACTCATCGTCATCATCATCAGCGGTATTATAGCAACTATTACGATAGTTATTATTATTATTACTATTATAAATAAAACGTTTGAATGGATGGATGTTCGTTACTCAAGCAGAAGGAATCTCGTGCCAAAGCTAGTATACCGTATTTTAAATATGGAAACGTTAAATCCTTTTGAAATTAATTTGATTGAAGAACGATCTTTAGCGGTATGAAATTTCACGTTTAAATAAAAATCCGCTGAGCATTGGCTGAGATAAGCCTCCGGCTCTCCACCATTTGTAATTAATTGTAACAAATGGAGGCCAGAGTTGGTGGGCTTACGACAGATAGATAGGTAGCTGTCTACCCTATAGATAGATGGATAGATACCTACCAATTTGACTGTTCAACGGGTGCCAATATAATTCGCTATCTACTTATACTTGGTCCTTGGTTTATGGCAAATTGAATTTCAAACTTCAAGCCTTTGGTTATAAAAAACTGGTCCGAATGTGAGTTGATATTTCCTTAATATTTTCTTTTGTCTTTTCTCTTCGTGCAGAGTTACATTTGGGAGAATATAGGCTTTAGAAATGATTATCCTAATTAATCATAATATGTCTTTATATGTGACTAATTAATGGTTTCAACTATTACTAGGTACCCATTTAACCCTTTGGGCCTAGCCTAGATGACAGGAGCTTTGTGCGGTGTTTGCAGCATTGGAATGTGTTCCCAGAATCATTTCTCGACCCCAAAACCCTTATTATAGATAACTTCATCAAGATCATTGGAGCTGTTTTCCAGATCTCAAAACTTTTACACAGAGATAGTAGAATTAGTGTAGATTTTTTTTCTACTGCGTTAAAATTGTTCAATATTTTTCGCGAAGGTAAATACCTGTTTTCCACGACTTGACTTCACTATATCGCGGAGATAGCAAAGTAATGTTTTCCTTTGACGTTCACACACTAGTTAGTCTATTTTTACATTGCAAACATAAATACTACGTATCTTTAAAGCGACACAGTCCCAAAACATTTACTTTTGCCATCACCTTTACTACCCGCTCTGTAACCACAGTCGAAACAGCCAGTTTGCGACCAACAACCATTAGCTAGAACTGGGATCTAGCACCAAGAACCACTAAGTATCACTGGATAAAATTCATGAATTAGAGTTCGTAGAATTTGCAAGAATCCTTGTGTTCAATTCCTTATCATTATTCATCACGTGATCAAAACTTTCTAGATCCCCATTGCTGATACAGAAACAACTACAAATTGAACAGTCACCAATAGATTGATGCGAGTTAAAAATACACGAGTACCACTATTTATCGCTAGGCATATCGGGTTGCGAGATCTCATTGATGAAAATGATGGATAGTATCAACATATTGATGAATGGTGATCACTGATCAAAGTGCATGGACGACGTGTTGAGATATTTTATTACAAGCTTTTTTTTAGCTTGCAACTTAGGTACATACGTACGTAAGTGTGTTTGTCCGGGTGGAATCTTGCGACTCAATGTTGAAGCACATATCTTCAACTGATCGAGCTGAAGTTTTGCTTACTTGTGTAAGTCGGATGACAATACAATAATCAGGTAGTGGAGTTCTGGTGATGTAGCCAGGATCGTCTCCGCCGGCGGGAACTCTTCAACGGTTGGTTGGTTGACTTGAAATTTGGTACACATATGCAAGACGGATGAAATTTTTGACACTCACACTACGATAAACAAAAAACATTTACCTTGATACTCCACTATTACACACTACACTACACGCTAATCTAATACGTTACGTGACGCTTATCTATAGTAATACGTAAGATACCGTCAACCGGGTTGACTTTAAAAAGTACTACAATACAATACAAATACTCTTCATTGAACACCACAGATCAGTACAAAACAATACAGAAACAAAGAACAAAGTAGACAATAGGCTACCTAGTTATAATGACGAAATCATTAATTTTTAATCGCGTTTACTGCTTCCAATCATGTCTGCATCGATCGCCTTTGCGTTTACACGCCAAACATTTACCGCATATGGATAATATCGACTTTATAGCAATTTTAAAACGATCAAAGTAGCCCCAAAATTATTAAAATTACCTTGGTTAACGGTACCTACCTAATAAAAACAGTAAAAGTAACAAATTTAGAAGATAATGTACGTTTTAATGAGGAAGGTAACCACAAACCAAGCGGCATATCGATCAAGCAAAGTACCTTACACTGTTTAAACTTACACATACAGTGCCAGGAACTCCCTAGGGGAGTTCTCTGTTCGTAGGCAGTTTTGGCTACAAAGCGGAAAAAACGATGCTACCGGCCACAAGCATAGCGCGTAGCAATGCGTGGCAGCGAATGTTTGTTCAAACTTCAAATCTCGTCTCTTTGATGCAAAAGTTTGCTAACGCCTCGGCACTTCCGACCAATCTGTTTTTAGTCTTTGATGATACATGTTTTTCATATTTGAGAGCTAACTGTTAAGCAAACCATGTTGTAGTTAATGTCATTCTTGTACGTAAAACCTAACCTACTTGCTACACTGTCACTACTTTAGAACGAGGGTATTGTTGTTTTACTGTGCATTGTTAGGGATAGGTACCCACTGATTGACTATAAGGCACTCATCCAACATAATTAATAGTAACCATCTAGAATAATAAATACCTCTCAAAATTTGTATATGTTATAACGAGAGAGTTTGTGTCAAAACGTGTGTGTTCTTTTATAGGAAACGGCTTTAAAGATTTGGATAACATTTTATATTTAGAAGTAGACAAAGTGAGTAGATAGGTTATGAAATGAAATTAAGTAATTTAATTCTCTCATTAAAAATGAAAAAAATATGTTAGTGCCATCTCTTTAAATTTCTATGTACCTATATTATGCCAGCAAGTTCAGAAGAAGGTTAGTAAAAAAAATTGCTCCCTAATAATAACAATTGGTTCTACCCACTGCTCTATATTTTAGTGTTTTCAAAATAGGTAATGTAAGGTTGTCTATGAATACCTGGGACAGAGACCTCTAGTGGCAACAATCCGAACGACGAAGGTGTATTAAAAGCTCGCGACTTAACATTGTAGGAGAAGATGTTGGTTTACGGTATCCAAACTAGATGTCGCTGGTAGATTCAATTATATTCGTGCTATTCATAACTTTGCTCGCAAGATCGCTATGAGTATAGCTACAAATACCGTCTTCTTAGGTTTAAAGTTAGTAACTTTACAATAATGATGTTATTCGCTGGTTAGTTGATGCCCACAACTACATCTGCGTCTTGTAGAAACGCACTTTCCCGGAATAAAAAGTAGTATGTTGATGATAATCAAGAATAGTTAACTTCATTTCAGCAAAAGATTTTTTAAATTGGTCATGGAGATGTACTGCAGATAAACCCCCTATATACAAACAACCAATGTCTTTATATTAGAGTGGGTTAGGGAGAAAGTCAGTACCTATCTTATTAAATTAAGTACCTACTGATAAGTATGCAATCGCAATAACGTTAAGCCAAGTAGTAATTCGTGAATTATTTGTGCGTGTAAACTTACATAATGTAAAATAGACGATGCTTATTAAGGATATTTGCTCGATAATTGCTTAAGCCATTTTGACGTCAAACGCCTTATCTTTCGGATAATCTATCTAATTTCTGCGAAAATAGAATAATTACCTGATGACGAAAACTTAAATCAATCTTATGGAATAGTTCGATATTAAAATATGTATAAAAGATTAACTAAAAAAAATTTAACATACATACTTAATAAGTGTATGTACATATCCCAATGATATAGTCGGTGTGTACTTCTTTACCATGGTATGAAAAAGTATCTCTGAGGATTTTAAAATCGTCCACGATTTTACCCAAATAATTTATGTTACCTCTGTATTACATTACCTACTACCTACATTTTTCATCATCGCATGCACTGTTTAAATTTTGTTTAATAATTAAAGCTATATACCTAATTGGGATTGTCTATTTTTTTACAATGTATAGTAAATCGAAAACCATTTCGAGATAAATGCTTTTTAAATCGTTTTCTGTATTTACTTTATTTTATTTTGCTATAATGAATTTATTACATGAAAAATAAGCAATGACCTTCATTTGACATTCCCAGACATGATGTAGACGGTCCAAAATGTACTTTATTTGCAAAGGTTACAAATTCTATGCTATTTACGCGTGTATTATACTACGGAGTTCAATTTGGACCCGCAATCTGACATTTCATTCATCTTATGACAGATGACAAGCAAATGGGCAATCTTGTTACTGTCATTCTTGTTTTTTCCACTGTTTTACTTTCATATTGTTGTATTATAGTTTAGATTTAGAAGCACTTTCGGTAGATAATTAAGCAAAAGTGTAACCGGACAGCGATGTGCTTCGCTCACATGAAAGATTTTCCGCTAAATATTTTAATGGAGAGCGAAAATATTACGTTTCTCGGTTTACTTTCGCCTACTGAGTTTACTGTCTTATTTCCGGGTCCTGTTTTGTCTCGATCATACCTGGTATGTGTTTATGGACCTTTCTGCTTCGCGCAGAATGTTATGGTATGTGTAACGATTGTGAAAATATAAAATTCATAGGAGAAGATCGCGTAAATCTTCCTGTGTTATTGTTGAATCATGTTGACATTGATACTAATGACAGTTTGCCAACTTCACCACAGATAGAAAAGACGTTAATGGCGGCCTTCACATACGTTTTATGATCAATTTATCCAATAAGCAGATGTGTGGCACCGGCAATGGAAACTCTGACGTCATCAACCAAAATACTTTCAATAATTAATAGTGAAAAAAATACCGAGTTATATGAGAAAATATTGAAATTGGTTTCTTATAATTGACTATTCTGCACAAAAAAAATATAAAAAGGATAGGTATTTTTTTTTAGACAATCCCAATTATTATACTAACTCTAGAGCATACTGCCAGTTAAAATTTTTTATAAATTGAAACTTAGTTTACGTATTTAAAAAATTATTAATTGAATGGATTTTTTATGCTTCTCAAAGTTTAAAATGAAAATTTATGAAGTTTATCTTTGAAACATTCATTGGTACAGCATAAATCTTAAAAAAGAAACTGCGAAATTCAGCAGGATTAACTTTTAGTTTCTTATTACGAACTTGTTTATTTGAAATTTACTCATCAATCATTCAGATATATAATCAACAAATAAGTACCTATTACTATTTTGATAAATAGTTTCATGCTTGCTCGTTTTACACTATTTTCTTATTCGCGTGCCAGTACTTACAAGTTTAAAAAACAATGCCTCGAAAAAAAAATGTTTACGTTCTTTATTGTCAAATTTATATAAACTACACGAAGCTGTGAGTAACTATCATATAAAATAAACTATTCAATCTTTGACATGTCATGTCGATAGATCAAGAACTACCTTTAACTGTCACCTTTAATGGCCATCAAACATCGCCGACAATGAGTTGTCATCTAATGTGCTTAGTGTTATCTAAGACCGAACGATTATCTCGTTAAACAGCGCTGCGATAAGCTACTAGTCAATCTGATTAAACCGTTCAGTCCATATTCAAATGTGATTGAAACCGGATGTGTGTACCTACCTATGCGTAACTGACTCATCTTAATTGATTACGGACTAGTGTTAAGTGATAGTGACTTTAGGTCGTGTTTTGAACATGTGCGCCTGAAGTCACTCAGTGACTTTGAACTGTGCCATATTTTTAGCAGTATGACAGTGACAGTAGGGTAATAACGGATTCATGAAACTTTACGAAATGTTTTATAACCTTATAAAGCAAGTGAATCGTGACGGACATCCAGTATTCGGATTGGCTTTTGTTATACCAGTATGTAGACTACACTTCATGGAGTTCAAATGCAATGCTTAATAAATACTAGCTATGAACAAAAAGAAGTAAAAAGGTTGTCTTAAAATGTTTTTTAGATGAAACTGGTTTTCAAGCGAAAGCGAAATCGGTATCGACTGGCATGCCGCCCATTTATGTAGGTTAATACGATGTGCTTGTGATTTATTTTCTGTTTTTATTTGTTTCAGCTTCGATGTGGAAAATGGCGGCGCCGCGGGCGGGGGCGCGGGGGGCGCGCGCTCCCCGCTCGAGGGGGGCTCGCCCTCCACAGCCCTCGTGCTCCAAGCTATGCCGCAACGCCGCGAGTCTTTCCTCTACCGGTCAGACTCGGACTTCGAAATGTCACCAAAGTCGATGTCGAGAAACAGTTCGATAGCCAGCGAAAGGTTAGTGTTGGCTTTGTATTATCTTTTATTAAACAGGGTAATAGCACGAGTACTAGTGTTGTTACTCGCACTGTCGCTATGTGCGTTCCACCAACTAGACAGAGGTGTAGAACATACTTAGCGCGACGGCCAAGTCGTCTAGCTGTGGCCGAGCCATCAGGTTTAAGGGTTACCATCCATTTAACTGTATCTAACTGGCTAGTGACATTTCTAGCTCAGTACATCGAACACACAAGGGCATACTTCGATTGATATCGACACTCAACACCCATATTGTTTCGTCATTCATGCTTACACACCAACGCCATTACTGTTAACGATCTTTTGGATATAACGAGTAAACTTGTTTGTGGACCAGCAAATGAGAAAGTACTGTCAATTAAAATTGTTGATCTAGACGAGCGCGTCCCCGTTTCGGAAGGTGAACTAGATATAAACAAAGTATGAAAAGTTGCGCACAATATTGATAAATTAATTATAGGAAACTACGTGTGCAAGCTACGTATTAACTAACTCTCTTTAGAAATTGAAAACTACGACACAAACCCGCAGGCTATGTCAATGAAGTTTATTTTTCCAGATAATGGTATAAGTAGATATGAGATGGTATAAATACAATATTCTTGCACTATAAAGTATACTTATTTTTCTTCAAATCATAATATTACGTCTGTCGCTATGACGTAAACTACTCTATCTACAAGATCTTATCAATGTTTCCCGTTGCGAGATATCTTTTGAATCTAATCAAACTTTTACAGCAGGAATGCTTTTGTCAATTGAACTATCTACGGTACAGTTATTTGTACTTTGAGGATATTGACCGTATTCACTTTTCATGTCAAGTTCATGATAATGATATTTTGTACTTTATTGAAACTCACCTAGAGTTTACTAACTAAGTACCTATAACTGTTTTAAATATAACATGACTCGTACAAATGTTTAAAAATGATTAACTGTTGAAATAAGTGGTAATATTGAATAGCCTAGTGGTTAGAGAACCTGACTATGAAGCTTGAGGTCCCGGGTTCAATCCCCGGTCGGGCCAGATATTTGTATGAAAAGTATGAATGTTTGTTCTCGAGTCTTGGATGTTTAAGTATGTATGTTTATCTATTGTCTAGTACCCATATTACAAGCTTTGCTTAGTTTGGGACTAGATCAATTGGTGTCAATTATCTCAAGATATTTATATTTATTTATGACCAAAATAACATGGAATGCAAAGTACAAAAATGAAGACAAGGACAAAAATGACACCCAAAAAGGCAAAATGACGTGAACATGGAAAGTGATTTTATCGTTTTTTAAATTAGTATCAAAATATCACAGACACCCAGAAACCTAATTAGCATCACTCCTGTAACGGTGATACTAGTTGGCACAGATTTAAATGCAAGTTTAAAAACTAACACCGTCATCTGATTTTCTATTTTCTCTGTATTTTTCTAACCAGTTAAACTGATGACCGTTCGTCTATTATGAACAGAGATCGGACAGATTTGCGTCATCGTTCGCAATAAAGTGGACTAAAAAATTAATCAAATAATTAATCATTTAATTAATTTCTCGAAATAAAATTTGAACTCCCGGAGATAAAAATTTACACATGCATAAAATTATTAGCAAAATGTTAATTAAAGTGGCAGTTGTCGTTCTCGTAAATATTTTTATATAATAAAGAAATCACGATCCTGCTAGATGTGATTATTATTTCTGACAAAAAAGTTTTCTAGTTCTATAGGTATAAAACCTCCGTGGATATACTTATTCTTAATATATTGTATTTTGACATATTTGATTAATTTTGGAGTCATGTCCACATTATTGCGAGCAATGACGCAAATTTGTGCGATCTCTGATTATGAAGTAGAAATAAATAAAAATCGCGATCAAAATAACGCAGACGTTTACTCGCTACTAATTTAACAAGAATCATTTTGTGAAATAAGTTAGCTATCTCGGAACCAAGTATCCTGTAAACTATAGTTGGATAACAGCGCAGCAGAAACCACAAACAAGTTTATTCCTACAAGACAACGTGTAACTGTTGAACTTTGCTCGTCTTGCTACAATTATATGGACTCTGTGAGAGATTCAAAGGCGAATTTGTAATATATTGTATACATAACTTCGACCTCTGAGGCTTTGATATATTGTAAGCTCTACGGTACCTATTAGCATTTAGTAAAATCAAATAGGTATGTATATACAAAGAACGCGCAGTTTGATAACGACTCAAAATTTGTCCACCGTACCTAACGCAATCAATCACAATTACAATTAGTATGAAAGATTTCCGTTGTGACACGAAAATTAACCGTATAATTGTATGGGTAATTTTCGTGTCACAGTGGAACTTTTTCCAGTCAGCCGTTTTATTGTATGGTTGACTAGGTACCATTTAAAGTTACCCAAGCTTTTGACTTCACCCGTAAGCAATTTTTAAAATCGTAGGTAACATGAAATTTTAAGTATTTTACCATATCTATAGCAGCATTCTAGATAAATGTTAACTTTATTTAAAAGCTATTATCACTACAAATATCGACACAGAACAAAAACTGCTTAACTACTTGATCTTAGTAAAAAATTAACGTTAACTACTAACGTTCAATAAATAATTAAAGTTTCGATATCTAACATTCGGTTTCTAGTCCAAAATGACTGTGTTTCAAAACTGAATTTCAATCGCAAACAACAAAATCACAACAATATCAGCTTCATAACATTTTTACTTCACCACTTCTCAAAACACTCAAAGTTAGCGAAATAACAAGCACACACTAAATCACTCGTACCACCTCTTCGCATGACAAAGGTCTCAAAGGCTGAATGCGAAGGCACTCTAAATGTCAACAACTCCTCGAGGCGGAGATGCAAAGTAAGCAATATAATTAACAATTGCCATATGTACCTAACACTGTGAACTACTAACATTTCACTTGCCGGCTTACTCACTATAGCATACATAATGGAGCGTATCCTTAGGCCGTAAAACGCACTCGCCGATTGGAGCTGAACCATGTAACTGTGTATATAACATTTGATTGTTCCGTCGATGTCGCACCGCACGGCACAATGCTACTGTCACAGCGCTCTCACAGGGCATGTCTGCCGTCGCCGCGTCTCGACAGTCCCGGCACTATCTATATGTTAAAGCTGAGCATACACCCGCATACAGGTCCAACCGCCCGTCGAGTGACTTCGGCCGTATTCCCCGGCCAATATTTTCTCTTCCTCATTTTTTCATTGCTTACAGATTCAAGGAGTCCGAGGCGGCACAGCTGGACAGAGCGTATGTATAATTAACAACGCACTTTTAGCACGCTTGCTTCTTCCTTTGCGATTTGTTTGCTTTTGTCTTTTTGTTAGAAAGCTTTCGTTCTTAGTATTTTATAACAGTGTTGTGCTTTTGATCTTAACAATTAGTCTATATTGCGTCGACGGCGTCGTTGAAAGGTAGGTGTTTGCTACATTTACACAAAATTCTTCCGTCTCTATCGTTTCATAAACATCTTTAAGTTGTAGTCCTTACGCATAAAAGTAACAGTCAAAGTAAGGAGAACAAAATATTTTCGAAGTAAAATACCTATCTCAAATCTTAAAATGGAACTCACGTGTGGTATACTAAGAGCTTGTGACACAGGCAAGATGTCGTGAACATGATGACATGTATGGTGTATTTTTAGCTGTCGTAGTGCAGTCACGGTAGCATCTGGGATGCATGCAACTCTCCTTGATGGGTTCAAGTTAGTGCATCCGCCACTTGGCACAGTTATCAATGTAAATCAAAATAATGACTATAGAAGTGAATAAATCCTATGCCTTGAGGCCGCAGGCGACTCATAGGTACTCACTGGGACTATTTTATGTAGTTTTATTGTGCTGCTTGATGGTTGAACTATTTTGGACTTGAAAAATTAGGATTCGTCTCGGGCGTTATAATTAAATTTGTGAAAAACTTTACACCACACCAAGGGCATGATTTTTGAAGGCACGTCTGCCAAAAGTATCGATGTAAAATAGAGAAAATATTGAACTGTATTTGAAAAACGAACCCCTAGTGTATAAGAGAAATTGCCAGTTTCAAATTGTGTTTCCAAGTCACGTGCTTTCAGAAATCGGGGCCCTTTATGTTACTAGTTTTTAAACGTACTTGAAATATTTTGATTATTTTGTAGGTACGTAATACTATTTCCAACTTTAAAACTATTGGCACACGCTCTCCTAGTCTCCTAACTTCACAATAATGCATTACAATTTGAATTTCAATAGGCAATTAAACGCACGCTACAATTTGACTTTCATCTTGTTCTACATTCAATCACTAGAAATTTAAAGAACGATTCCAGTTGATTCGGAGCTGAGTGGAAGTAGGTACATAGAATAGATCATACAGTACACAATATATGAAATTCTCACCACTTGATTATACTACATAGGATTATATTACATAGGATGTTCGACGAGATCTGGAATTTGCCTAATGTGCTTGGACTGGATCTATGGGAATGCGCCCTTAGGCTATCTAAGTTTATAATTATAGCTAAACCAAACAAATCAAAACGTACCAATGGAATTAACTTAGATGTTAAACAAATTTAACTATGTACGAGTATTAACATTTTATTTACATTGAATTACATTAGGTACAGATAAGTGCTGCAAATCACAATTTATTGACAAAGCTCCTTGTTATTTGCAAAATTATGTTTTGTCGCTACTTAGGTTTTTATTTCCTACAAATTGTGATAGTTTCCTACTTATATACCTACTTACTAGCTGCCTACTTATGTATGTACTTACTAACTTAGAACAACAACAATTAGAATGTGTTTGGTTAGGTCAGGTTTAATTTAGTACATTTTAATTTGTAGGTACTTTTATGTATGTATGTATGTAAACTCTTTATTGTGTAAAATGAACATAAAACAAATACAATTAACAAACACTGAGATACTCGTACATACACAAAGGCGGGTGCCTTTATATACTTTTACTTGGTTAAATTCAGTTTAGCACTCTGAATTTTCTTCTTCCGACTTACAAGTGGCATTACTTAAAGCCTAGCCGAGGAAATTGCTGGCAAACTAGGTACTAACTCTGTCTTCAACCCTCCAACCCAGCTTGCCTCCATGCTGGCAACGTATCTGTAATGTTCTGGTGTTTCTTGCGTCCTTAAGTGGTGGGATTCACTTATTTGCCAGTTACCATTTCATGAAGTAGGTATAATCTTCATCTCCAGCCTACAACTGTCCCAATGCTGAGCACAAGCCTCCTCTCAGAATGAGAGGGCTTGGACTTTAGTTCCCACGCGGACTCACTGCGGATTAAGAACTTCACACACACCATTGAATTACTTCGCAGGTGTTTCGTGAAATGATTATATTAAATTAAACATCAGCAAAAATGTAGCGATGTAGAAAATTGACATACCTATGTACCTATATAGTCACGCACACATTAATTTAAGAACTCGTTGTATATTTCCTTTTCCAAGAACGCATGTCGCATGATTTTGATTATCAAATTTCGGGGATACCATATAAGTAAATCTACCCGTTGTGTTAAGCATTACAAATTAAATTTGCATGTTACGTAATACCAATTTCGTAGGCCTACTCGCAGATATAATTTCGAAGTTCGTTTCGTGCCGTTCTGCTCACACTAATATACATAATAACAGAACGAGAGGGACGGTATGATATGATACAAACTCCGAACTCGAATATAACACGATGACTGGCTCTGGGGTGTAATCCGAAAGTAATTGAGTTAATGTGCCGCCTAGCGATATACGAAGCAATTATTAAAGTAACCGGCTTGAAATATTAATCGTCTCTTTAATTTTTAAGGCTCACATTAATGCTGTTTTCAGGGTTAGCGACATGGACGCCGTACGTGATCCGGTGTCTTTATAGCCTTAGGTCGCTTTTCAACTAGGTGTGCTGCTATGTTTATTTTCATGCGCAAAGGAATTAACTAATAAAGCAGAGTTGTCATTAAAGTTGGAAATTAACTCTTACTGCTCACTGATTAGCTAACAAAACATAAATATGACACTAGAGTTGAGCAAGCAGATATGTACTATCTATAGCAATTGGAAATGTTAGCAAACTGTCAGACATTGTGAATAACATTTATTTGTTTTTGTGAAAGAAACATGCTTTTGTTCCGTGCGGCCAGTAGCTAACGGTATTTTGGTGACAATTAGTAGAGTATTCATCTATACTTTCATAGCATAACTTAACTCTGTGCTGATGTAAACTGAAGCTTTTGCCTCGATCATCGCTTAGTTATCTTGCTCGGTGCAAAGCAGCTTTTGGTATTAGGTATTCAGACCCCAGCTCAGCCTTTGGAATGGAAACGAAAAACGTGCGAATCTGGAAATTATTGCGGGCGGTCTAATGCGTGCTAAAGTTTTTATTCGTTTAGAGGTCTACAGACCGTATGTGTCCAGATGCTCGTAGTGTCAAACAAAGCACGTTTCGGATACTTAATGTAGAAGGACGTTAGAGAAAACAAACGAGGTTTCTTGTACGAGACATTTCTAAAACATGCGTGAATGATGCTACTACCTTTATCGCTAGTATTTTTATTGAAATGGCGAGCGTATGTCTAACTCTTCGCATGAACTATGATAATTTTCAGCCCATTCCAAAAGGCTAACTCTAGTGGTCTTTGTTGCCTTTTAAGGCATAGAAAGATCTTGTCTCTAAGAATGCTTGTAACTAATCTGTGCAAAATACTCGAAATATTGTAGCGACGTAAATGAAATTCTTCTGAAAATAGATAAGACTTTTCTCGAGAACTCCTTACCTAAACGGGATTTTGTACAATTTGTTTTAATAAAAGCTTATTTGCTTGAAATTATCACGGCACCGCCCCTGGTAAGCCATTATTTTCTAATTTACCACTTGGGCACTGTGAGCGCCGTTACAAATGTACCGTAAAAAAATATTTTCCTTAATAATTTGATTCGCACCGCGTTTTATTTTGTACGCGCACCCGAGGTGTGGTGTTAAAATGAGAAATCGTTTGCTGACTGGTTTGTGTTCACTACCTTTCTAGAATAAAGGCAAAACATATGCGAATTTGTCACATAGGCACTCGATCCTACTGTAATGTAAGATTTGCGAAAGTTTCTTAGTATGTTATTACCTACTCTTATACGCTAGAACGGCCCGATGGATTTGGATGGAATTTGTTATTATAGATAATCTCATCCGCTCAGCACCGCGTCTCTATAGACATACAATTTCACGCGGATGTTACTCATTGCATCGTAAATGAAGATCAAAATAGGATTTTCGAGAATTTCAGTAATGTCCGTCATTTCAATGCCCTGATCCATAGTTCAAGCAAGCGAAGCCGCGGGTAAAACCTAAGTAGTCCTCCATAAAATTAAATGATAATACCTAATTAAATATCTATTACAGTTAATTAACGAAGATCAGGTATAATGGCTAAACAAACAAACCTTGCATCTGTTAAAATGTCATTTATATTTCACTAACTTCTGCCCGCGACTTCGTCTGCGTAGAATTATACATAAAAACTTTCCTCTTGAATCACTCTATCTATTAAAAAAACCGCATCAAAATCCGTTGTGTAGTTTTGAAGATATAAGCATACATAGGGGCATAGGGACATAGGGACAGAGAAAGGGACTTTATTTTATACTATGTAGTGATAATGATAGTGATGATGATTAGGTATCGCATGGTATTGTTTTTAAAAGAAATCATAAGAGCAAAGCACTTGATAAGTCTTGAGACTGAGTCTTGACTCGTGACACTAGTTTTGGTTTTAATTAGGAGCTTAATTTATAGGTATAGCTGTGGTAACGCAGTGGTTTGACCCGTGACCTCTCAAGGAGAGGGTCGTGTGTTCGAATCCCGGGCTCGCACCTCGTGAGTTTTTAGAAATTTATGTGCGATATCTCCTTTGAAATTTAACATGAGCTTTTCGGTGAAGGAAATCATCGTAAGGAAACCTGCAACACAGCTGCGAAGCAATTCAATGGAGTTTGTGAAGTTCCCAATCCGCACCGGGCCCGCGTAGGAACTATAGCCCAAGCCCTCTCATTGTGAGAGGAGGGCTGTGCCCAGCAGTGGGACGTGTATAGGCTGGAGATGATAGGAGCTTAATATAGAAAACTGAATAATTTTAGGGCGTTTAGTTTCCTATTTTAAGTAATAAACTTTCAAGGGTACTTTGTACAGTACAGACGAAGACGCGTTGCCTAAAATAATACCTACCAAATCATAAGTAGTTATAGTCAGTAATGCCGGATAGAACAAAGCGTTCATAAACATCTAATATACAACCCGAGAACTGTTCGTCTTTTTAGAGGAGGTTCGTAAAGCGTTAAACCGTGTACATTATTACTTCATTTGTGATATCTAAACACAAAAACACTGACTGATGATAGGGCTAAGCTGATTCTGGAATTTGAAATGCGAATGCGATTTTCTTTATGTGGAAAATGTTCGAGAGGTATGTTGGATTTTTAATATGTAAACTTAAATTTGCCTTTGCCTAGCAGTGGCACACTCAATTAGGCTAATATAACTAAAAATAGAAAGAATACTTACTTAAATTTAATTTCTGAAGATTATAATCTGTATACCTTTTTTCTGTTTTGGTTGTTATATGTGGTGTTCAATAAAGAGTTATTGTATTGTATTGTATTGTATGTCTTAACAATATACGTTACCTTAAGTCAAATTGCCATTTATTGGTAACTGACAACTTATATTTGTTATTGTTATGAAATAGGGCGGCAAACAAAGTAATGCCAGCTGACGGTAATTGAACACAACCAATCTTAAACATCCACAACACCAGAGGATTGCAGATGCATTGCCACCCTAGAGGGCTATGATAGAGCTCTTTTTTTTCTCATTTTTTTATCTTCAAACAAAATCGTTTTACCGGTTTTCAAGATCTCAAAAAATATACCTACTTAATATATACATACCTACATAATTATCTTTACACAAATATAAATAGATATTACTAGATACTAGTTTAAAATTTACAGTTCTTTTCATCCTAGTTTTCTTTTCCCGGCTATCGTAATTTTTTGGATAGAGCCGTTATTGTTCATAAAAATCTAATATACGGATTTCGAATAATGTTGTATATTCACGGTTAGCGACAAACGAATATGTTGCGTGCGTGTTATTGAAGTCAAATTAACGTCGTTTTAACGTCCCAATCGTACTTGGCATTGGTGATGAATTCGTGGCACCCGATTTGCTTCGAACATTGATTACCGGCGCCCACCGCCGCCGCCGGCTCCGTCCGCGCCAAATTGAACGTCGGGCGTCGGGCGATGTCGCGCGCGCTCGGCGCTCGCTGGCCGCGGCCGGGGCGCGCCGGGCGAGTCCCCCCGCACCCCTCCCTCCCTCCCACGCCGCCGACTCGACTCCATTGATAGTCCGCGCGGGCTGCCGGCGACACGCCACCTTCTATGCCCTACCACACGCGCCGTTCTATTGTGCCGCTAAAACCCAACTCGACAAACCCCCCACCTCAACCAAAAATGTGACTCTGTTTTTTCCAATCCCAGAGCTCCACGAGCTCGATACTTATAAGCAAGAGTGATCCCGCGCGAAATGCCATGTTTTTGAAGTACAAGTACAAATGAACAGCGTGCTTGTGCTGAAAGTGTCAGTGTCGAGGGCGTTCACTGGTCTCGGGACCGGTCCAGCTCGCTCCACGCCGGCCCTGTTGGTGCCAAGGATGAGGCCTACATTTTTCAAATTAAATCACTGTAACTAAGATATGATATGACTTTATTGATTACGGCGTTGTTGTGATGTTGATAGTTATTTCACAGAGAGAGTAAAAAACACGCGGTTATAGATTAATATTGATAAGGACTGAACTGACGAAACGAACCCGCCGTTTTATCACAGCGAGAACTCACCTGCTACGTATTAAACGACGCGTCATTGCGGGCTGAGCATTTACGTAATTAGCGGCGAAAGTATCCGCTCGTCTCTGCGAGATGTCTTACATCGTAGGACAGCGTAGGAGCTAAACGGTCGACCTTAATCACGTAATGATGACGCGAGCGGTGTGTTAGCCGGAGTCAATTGGTCTAACACGGTGGTACGCCGTGTAGTGTCAGTTGAGGAGTGAAGAATGATGCAGCGTTCGGAATCTCAAGCTGAGAGGCTCGGAGGCGGTGCGGTGTCGTTCATCACGAAGAGCTCCGCATCCGAGCACAGCATGGCCACCGGAGTCTCCGGCAGCAGCAGCGGCGGCACCCTGCCGCGCACGCTCAGCACGAGCGTGCTCCGCATCAAAAATAGATCCTCGTTCTGGGAGAAATTCTGGGACGAACGAACCCGACGCGATGCGTGAGTTGCTTTTTCTTTGTCATCGCACGGATTTCATTTGTTTTCGGGATTTTGTCTCGCGTCGGGCAATACATTTCAAGCTACCCTTAGCTCACGACCAACGTGTACATAGGTTTTATTCTTAAATGGTTCATAACCTGTGGATTGAACTTGCTAATCCACTAAAGTTATCGCAACCATGAGATTAGCAAACATCCGAACTTTCTAACTGGCGTTTATTGTCTATACCTAATTGCTCTGATTAGTAAAGATGAAAGTCATTGAATTATCGACAACTCAAGATATTATGCTTATGCTTATAACACGCTATGATATAAACGCTAGCAACAGCGTCGAAATCAACATCGCGATGTTAACATTTGCGGTTTTACGAGCGAAATATTCATTGAAAAATGAGTAATAAACGTTAACTTCTGCGGTAGCAACTGTTAATACTCCTAATAGACTAAAATGTTTCAATATTTAACTTGTTTCTGTGAGTGGAACCACTCACTTGATGTTAAGTAATTTAATTAAAACTTCTCCGTAGCCGTTGCACAAGTTTATTTTGTTAGCAAACATAGATTTTTATAAATTTTAAGCAGTACGGTTTGCGAGTGAGAGTACTTAACATCAAAAGCAGAGCAAACCGCTTTGTTGCGCTGGAAAAATCGTTCTCCAGTCCGCTGCAGTAGTGTGGGCTAAAGGTCGGCTTTCAATTGCTCCGTAGACTTTGGTATTTCATTCCACCGCGCATTCCTTGCGATCTTATCTTCATCTGGTGCGGACTTCTATTTAGATTCCTGCCGTTACTTGAGTCGGCGAAAAATTATGAAAATACGCTCCCGCATGACATCCCAAAAAAATTATAGAAAATTTAATTCTCATCGCAAAATGGGCACCGTTGCGTAGGAACGCTCATCTTACTTTCAACGGAATAGATTATTTTTGTTTTCTTTTCTTCTGGATTGCAAAATCTTTTGAAACTTCATATTCAGGAGAGCTTATTTCTACTTAAGTCTCTGAAGCTTTGAGAAGCCAGTTGGAATTTTCATTGTCTCGAAAATGCGCACAGAAAGATAGACATAAAATACGCTCAGGCTTGAAATATCGTTCACCGGCCAGTATACCAAATATCTTGGCAACAACGCGCTTCGTCTATTATTACAATATCAACATTGATAGTTAGCAATCTTCTGGCCAAACACTGTTAGAACTGGTGCCTGATCAAACAGTCGTCCACGAATTTAGTTAGCAAAGGTGTTGAACCAGACAATAATGAAGCAAATCGCTGAACAATTTACGAGAAAATAGAAGACCACTTCAATGTTGTCACGATGCTTCAATTTGTTTGATTTGAACACAATCCAGGGTTTAGTCGTAGATATATTTATGTTGAAGCAAAAAGCAAAAATTCGTATTATTGTAAAGTAAAAAGATATCAGAGAAACTGATACCTTCATCGTTTTATTATAATATTCATAATGACGTAGAGTAATCCTTTTATCAGAATAGCCTTTTTTCCATCAACCCATTATACTAAAAACTATTATTCCAGCACGTATAATATCATTACGTATAAGCACTAAAGCTCTTTGTATTCAGAACCCGTAAGAAAGGTTCCATTTCCATATGTAGGTTCCCTTTTCCTATACCCCAATCTTGAAATAATACTGGGACCTACCAACATGTTGACACGTACACAAGAGTAAGTAAAGGTTATATTTTTCCTAGCAATGTTTGCCGGGTGAGCTCTTTTATAAATAAATCGAAAAGAACGGGGACGGCTAGGTACTTCACGTCTTTATTGAAACATTGGTTAGATAACTCATTTATAGAGGCTGCTGACACGCCTTAAACAAAAGATTTTTAAATTAATCCAAAAAATAAAACGTGAGATGAAGCAGCTTTCGAGTAAATTTTGACACCGAAAATTTCGACACATTCAACGAAACACAACTAAAAGATTAGCTTGATCGGAATCACTTATTTGCTTCATCGAGACCACCAGAGGCTGGCTAAGTCTAACGAAATAGCAATCTCAGTCATATTTTATTTGTCATTTGTTTTTGTCGGACCGTGAAGGATAGAGGAGGAAAAACGAAAAGGAGATGCGATTGCTTGCGCCCGCGCCTTAGTTAATATAGCCTTCGTAGTCGATATTTTATCTATGTATACCAGACACTTTAAAATACGTCAGTACCTAAATAACTCTCGAAATCTCAATTTACAATCATTTTCATCCTTACCTTGAATTTTGTAATAATAATTTTCAATGGCTCTTCAATTAATTCAGCAAAGATTTTCTATTTGTTATTTCTACATTTTATACCCAAGTCCATTAAACCTTTACGCATGGGTACTTAACGCTTAAACTCCATTGTTTTTGTTTTTTAAGTACTCATTATAATATTGAATTCAAGCTTGCTTTAATCCGAACTTGTTATTAATTTTAATAATTCATTCAAAATACGAAACAACTTTAAAAACGAAATTTATTTTTGAATCGCGAATGGTTATCACAGTCAAGAATGATCTCTGATTTCCATTTTTAATCACGTAAAGTCTTCAAAAGCGCTTCAGAAACGAGGAAGAAAAAAAAACTCATCGCCTACTCTTTCAACCTGTGACTGTGACTAGGAATTACCTTTTCAACAAAACCCTACAAAAGAATAAGCTTCAGTCGCTAGTGACGTGAGCCCATTGTGAATACCCTAGGTACCAATACTTTCTTTCACTCAAATACGAGCAGCTGAAGTAGAAAGGTCCGAAATAATTTGAACAAATCGAATAATATTTGAAGCCAGGTCGCAAAATTATTTGATTACTCGAGATGAAGGCTATCCTTTGAGCTCGACTCGCTGCCGCAAAGCTCAAGGGCCGCCTTATGGTTTGAGAGCATAATTTAATACAGTCAGGTAACATTTTTAGGAAAATATTTTAACAAAAAAATTGTACTCTAAAACCCAAATATCTTGTAAATGGACTCTCGACTCGGCGAGAAAACGAGAGCTCAGGGCAAATACTTTTAAGGAGGGAACAAAAAGCTTTCATAAGTAGGGTGTACTTTTCTTTTCCTGTGCCTAATACTTCTTAACGTATATGTAATCTAAGTAGTGGTGTTTTCGTTTTTAGTAATACCGTTGACTGTTCCTAGCTGGAAAATGCTTGTAAGAGCCAAGTGGTATGGTATATCAATTCTCATTGACGCCCTGCTGGAGTTAACTGTTGCAACAGAGAATTCCACTCTCTGTCGTTAATGGCGAAATGCTCTTTCATTTATTGAAACGTTCTTTTGTTTCTGATTGCTTTCATCTAACTTCTAAACTAGTAGCGTTTTGTTTTAATGTTATAGATATTTGTTTAAGTAGATTGGATTGTAGTGTTTTCTTTTAGTTTATCGTTTGGCAACAGTCTAATTGCAAAAACTTTTATTTTCCTTTGAATTTTCAGATCACGCTAAAAATCTGCCTCGTAGCTTATGATAAGTCAGGCAAGATTAGTTTATTTTGTGGTTCTTCAAAATGACAACATAAATGCCGAGAAACGTTTAATTACTTTGCGGATACCTTCATTCTGCGAAAAAAAAGCCAATATATTGCTAAAATAATTTTCATTGATCTTTTTCTTTTGCGGAATCATTAACCACTTCGCCTAAACGAACTTTTTGTAAAAAATATGGTTTTGTTTATTTCTATTACCGCAGTTTTACTATGTTTTAATACGTTTTACGTAAAATCATAACTGGATTAACACTGTATTCACTCTGATGCCGCTTTTACTTTGGACGAAGAAGCAAGTTCGGTAATATAATAACGTAATATCTTATATATAATACCCACGGGAAGGGACTTAATGAATTAGGGCCGTCTTTTCGAGCAACTTCGATAATCAAAATAACTATACAGATTCTTCGGTTGCTTTATTACTTGCGCGTGTGCTAGTTCATTAATGAATAACAAAGTACTAACTAATGCTTACGGCAGAATTTTATATACAAGGTAGCACTTTAAAAGTTCTATGAATAGTTCTCTCGGTTCAGTCTATAATTACAATACAATACAATACAATAACTCTTTAATGAACACCACATATAACAACCAAAACCGAAATAAAATTACCCAGATTATATATATATATATATTTGTTCGTTTTAGGGTCGATTTTTCAATCTGTGAGTATCTAAACTTAACTGACTGTTATCCGTGGAATAGGGCCTGTTTGACACTTGAAAAATCTACAATCTACATACTTCAAAATAATTGCGTAGTCATATTACGCGCGGCGTAGAAACTGACATTGCAACATCTCCCCACGCCGCTATAAAAGTAAAAGAATCAGTTTTCCAGGAAAATGTCTAAGCACAAGAATTATTTTATGTGAAGAGACTTAAATGGCGCCTGCCTAGGTAAATGTGGGAAGTTAATTGGATACACGTGCATGAGAACAGAACCTGGATTCTATTTATAACGCCATTGTGATAAGCTGGCGCGGCGGGCGTGAATTGTACAGCCACAAATTCATTCACATTGTTATATTTGTTCTTTAAAACGTAAAAAAAATGATGTAAAAAGCAGCTGTCGTTTAATATTTTGGTAAACACGCAGTAGGTTTCAATTTTAACATGACGGTGCGCCTTTTATACCTAGCAGTTGCAATTAAAGCCATCATATCAATAGAATGAACCAGTTGCTTCCCGCGCAGATGGTAAAAGCCCATCGAGGGAATGGGCATAGGAATAATGCTATAGGCGATGCGCCTAGCAACCAACACTATTTTGATTCCCCCTTCCACCTATATGCCCACAACCATGCTAAACGAGGCCTTAAGATGTCAGAGAAATCAAGTGCAATTGGAGCTATCATCGAAAATGCTTTCTTATTCGTTCTGTATTATAGGACTTTTTTCTTCACTAGGACTACACGTAGGACGTCCACAACGAGATGGACGGATTCCAACAGAGGTAACTGGAGGTCTATGGGGGAGGCCTATGTCCTCTACGCCTTAAATGAGCACTGCAAAAAAGTCAGCGATGGTATATGTCTATAGATCTATACCTACGGACCTTTATATAACCATTTCAGTATTATTAATCACTCCACACGCCACCACCTTAGCATCCACATTACACCCGTACCCGTGCGAGGCCGTAGCGGGTCGCTAGTTTAGAATATGTTTGACTCAAACTACACGATTAATAGAATAAATAAATGATTAACAAATAAATAAAACCTTAGATACATTTGCATGAAAAGTTTCGACGTGCAAATTTTCTCGCAGGATATTATTTTTATTGGGCTGGCTTTTGACGCCCTCGCCCGCCTCTGTTTACAAAGGACGGTTATTGAATTCAAGTGCGCCCGCTTGTGTACCGTGAACCGGTGAACTTTGCAGACTACCTGCGAGGTGTCTAAAATAAACTGTTAAGGCCATTAAATTATTTATATTGTCCGCTAGTCTAATGTTTACGCTGCCCTATGAGGCGCGACATGGAAAATGTTCCCTATTACCATAATTTAGCAAATTTTGGTACCTTAATCTTGCGAGCAATGGAAAATATTGCGGAGATCGGTTACCCATATCTCGTTTTCCATAAATATTTGTAATGTCTAAGTTAACAAAAAATAAATGTATTTTGCTCATTGAATTCGACCTGGGAACGCGTGGGAACTATGGCACAAGCCTTCTCATTCTGAGAAGAAGCCTGTGCCCAGCAGTGGGACGTATATAGGTTGGAGTTGATGATGATGAAATGGACCTTCGCAAAGTAACGTTTGATTCAATAAAATAATGTCTAAGTTGCGTTTGTATTAAAATAAAACTATCAAAACGCACTTTTGAAATTATCTAGATTAACATCTAAAAATACTCGGGAGCAAAGAAACCGGGTCACTTTTCATAGTTTTCATACAACTTTCTACGGGAAGTGACATGGTTTTTTCGCTCCCGAGTATGGAAGTACCTAGTACCAGTACTTGTACCTATACCAGGACTTGTACCAACAAAACCGGTGTAATGATGGTGATGATGGTGATTAATATACTTGCTCATATTTACTTCTATCCCTTCTAATAAAGATTCTGACAAGTTGATGATGTTATCAAACTAGCTCGACACACAAGTCGAGGAAATGAAACAAGTCACATTTTTTAAACAAATTCTAACATGACTTATTCGTTTCCCACATCAATCTTGACAACTAAGTGGCATACCTAAGTACGTTGCTATTCCGAGTCGTGTCGGCAAAAAGTTTTTGAACAAGTTTCTTTTTACTTAGTTATCTTGTCCTTAAGGCACCCAAAAGAGCGACGAAGATGTTGCCCTTACGCACCTGTAAACAGGGACGGAGTACGTATTGTGAATCCGTTTTCGATTTCAAAAGTCCCTGTACAGAATAATGCAAGAGCTTGTTAACGTTTTATAAAGGTACGTGTTATTGTGTGCCCTGCAGCCTTTTACGGATGGAAAATGTTCTGCTAAGCCCCTATTATAATCCCTTGTCAATTTGAAGCTAATTGTGCAGTAGAAGTGTTATCGATTGAAGTTTAACGGCAACCTAGCTATTAATTGGAGTTAATTACTCCATGACATACTCAAAGCGCTTTCTTGGCTTACGACTCTACATAGAATGAATACTAATCGTTAATTAAGGAATAGTGTAGTCATTACACTGTAGTGAATTCTCACTTCTCTTAGCTTATAATTTCTACTATTTTAAAGGTGTTTTATGCGTCCACTTGGTAAGCTTCGTACATGTTACGTTAATATTTTTACATACATCATTAGACTGATCTTTACAAATGATTAAGAGATTCTCCAGGAATATTTTGGATCAAGAATAAATCAAGGTAGTCCATAGTTTACATTTTCAACAATGCTGCATAAAGTTTCGAGGTTATCGCCAAAAACTCTTCTTATTAACTACACAAAAGGGCGTTACCGTCATAATTTTCTCGTGAATTATACGATCATTTGTGCTATCGGCTGGGCTATAGTTGCGGTAAGCATCTTCACCTCGAGACTAAAACTTTCTTTATGACTGATCCGACGCGTGCTTTGCCGGTTTTTTTTAAACACTGCGAACTGCTCGCTCCTTGTAGAGTGTTTGCTATGTGGCGCTCCACTGCTCTTGGCAAGGCTCCAGCATTCTAGCATTAGCGTTTGCAGTAGCTGTTACAGGCTTGAGAAAATAAAGTTATTGTGTTCATACATTTATACCATCATTTAATTTACATAGTCATTTCGTTGGCTGTCGAATTGATGGCCTTATTATCCAACAAATAACCATTTACACTATACCTACGTATACTTTATTTATATCTTAGATGTGAATGCGAGAGTTCAATAAGAATAGAATAGAATTATTATAACAAATTTATGGGCCACACACACACAAATTGCGTCTTTATCCCGTACGGGGTAGACAGAGCCTAAGGTAACAAGACAGGCCACGTTTAGCAAGACTGTGGGCTTTATGGCTCTTGTGGATTTATGGGCTTAACATAGCTAAACAGAAAAATAATGTAAATATCTGAGCTGGGATAATATTCCTTTGTCTCAGGTGTCCATTGCCTTACCAAGCTGATTTAAATAATCACATTCAAAATAAGTAGGTAAAATCATCTTTGAGGCCGATTACATAATTAGAAATAAACGTAACACTTTTGTGTTTTAAACCATGCTTAACTTTAAAGACTACTTGAGATTTCGTCTATCAACCATGTCTAAGAAACTACCTCATGTGTATGTAGCTATGTACATACCTAGGCAGTAGTACACCACACTTGGGTAATGTTAAATGCTAGTTTAAATAAACAATACTGCGTTGAATGTAGGAGTGTTAGCCAGAATACAGTACACTCTACAGTTGTATGTTTTTTTGTGTGCTGCATTTTTTAAACTTTTATTGACTAAAGGGCTCGTTCGATTCAATTGTACGATCTATCGTTCTGACACTCTAATATTTGCATTTAAAGAAACAGTACCTAAGTGTATGTTTATTTTACGAAATCCAATGTCATAGGTAAACCATAGCGTAAACTTTTGACGAGCAGTAAAATGAATGAAAGTTTTAACTTTGTATTTGACGATCATTTAATTTACATAGTCATTTCGTTGGCTGTCGAATTGATGGCCTTATTATCCAACAAATAACCATTTACACTATACCTACGTATACTTTATTTATATCTTAGATGTGAATGCGAGAGTTCAATAAGAATAGAATAGAATTATTATAACAAATTTATGGGCCACACACACACAAATTGCGTCTTTATCCCGTACGGGGTAGACAGAGCCTAAGGTAACAAGACAGGCCACGTTTAGCAAGACTGTGGGCTTTATGGCTCTTGTGGATTTATGGGCTTAACATAGCTAAACAGAAAAATAATGTAAATATCTGAGCTGGGATAATATTCCTTTGTCTCAGGTGTCCATTGCCTTACACATTCAAAATAAGTAGGTAAAATCATCTTTGAGGCCGATTACATAATTAGAAATAAACGTAACACTTTTGTGTTTTAAACCATGCTTAACTTTAAAGACTACTTGAGATTTCGTCTATCAACCATGTCTAAGAAACTACCTCATGTGTATGTAGCTATGTACATACCTAGGCAGTAGTACACCACACTTGGGTAATGTTAAATGCTAGTTTAAATAAACAATACTGCGTTGAATGTAGGAGTGTTAGCCAGAATACAGTACACTCTACAGTTGTATGTTTTTTTGTGTGCTGCATTTTTTAAACTTTTATTGACTAAAGGGCTCGTTCGATTCAATTGTACGATCTATCGTTCTGACACTCTAATATTTGCATTTAAAGAAACAGTACCTAAGTGTATGTTTATTTTACGAAATCCAATGTCATAGGTAAACCATAGCGTAAACTTTTGACGAGCAGTAAAATGAATGAAAGTTTTAACTTTGTATTTGACGATCCTATTATCATCCAGATCGCTATTCTGTTTGAACATATAAAAAACAGATAACGTACGTTATAGTTATTTCAAGTACACACATAAATAAGTGCTCGGGGGAAATAAGGTCCTCGAACTTTATCTACGGGCTACTACTGAGTATGTTACTATGCAAATTTACAGTGAGTTGCCTCACTAAACGTACTCGAGTATAACCTTACGCAATACCTTAACATTGTAACACGCATATGAACTTAAACAAATTCATCGTAATATTTCGCGCGTTAACTATTTCAATTTAGGTGTAAAGTTTGCTACGATGTTATTGTTCATACCTGGTACCTGTTATCTTAGGCTCTGTCTACCCCGTAAGGGATAAAGACGTGATTTGTGTAAGTATGTATGTATTATTGTTCATTCTGTTTTCTATAAATTAGGTTACATTGATTACCTTCTTACTTTTCCTATGTTTAATATATTGTTACATCTATGGGATCACTTCGCTGTCCGTTTGTTACTCTGTCAATCTATCTGTTAAATCTTAATTTTCAGAAACGTGTAAAAATATTAAGTTAAAATTAATTTAACGGCGTAAAACCCTTAACACAGACTAAAGCAGACAGGTTCTCCTTACAGACATTAGCTTGCGCGGTCATGTGTGGTCCTAGTAAATCTTGAGTTGCGATCTAGTACAATTATTATGATTTAAAACCTATTGTCGTACGATCCAGTGATTATAAGAGAGAGATACCACTATTGTTACTACACGTTTCACCTACCTTTGAAATTATACTTATCCACGTATCAGATCACATTTATGTTAATTACGAATCCCAGGCGCAAATTATTGTCATTGAACATTACGTAGGCAAGCTTGAGCCTTGTTTGCGGCCACAATTACTATGGGCAAATGGCAGCGCCACTAGCGGCACGTAACGGTAACAAACTGTGCTCATAGCATTTGACACTTAAATGTGAACACGTACAAGACGTTAGTTGAGACAAAAAACCTTACTAAAGCCTGTGTAGGAAAAATCTGCACTAAAACATTCGTTCCACGTTATTGCACAGCAACGCGCCGAACCTGTATTCGCTTGTTATTTTTAAAAACGAATAGTCGTAGTCACGCACCGTCTATATCTCAGCCACTAATACGTATGAACTTTACCTGAATATCCTGTAGAAAATAATATTGTCGATATCTTATTTCAAGAACCTTTTCCTCTGAAGCGAACCGATAAACCGATCACGTTTCCCCCTCATACATTGTACGGAGACGTCATCTGAACTACGTCAGATGTTATATGGATAGGACGGGTTGTATCCGATGACAACACCGATACCTACTGAATAACGAACGATGGCGATTTGGAATCGATCATCTGAAGGTATCGATGTGTTATAGATAAACCTTGAACTCTATAACTACTGCAGTTATTTATTGCGAGTACTATCTGTGAAATCAATAAGCGTATGATTACAAATGATTCCTATTAAGTTTGAAATAAATAATAGATTTTGTTCGTCTTGTTTAGCTACGTACAGGGCGAGTTTATACTTGGGGTTCCATTAAAATTAAAAAACGCGAGGATAGATTTAAAATTCGAACTGTGGCAGTTTTTTTATTACGTTTTATTTGAAACTGGAGTTGCCAAACTTTTTTAGCTAACTGCTCATTAAGTAACACAATGTTTTGTCACTGCCCTCTCCTCTAAGACATAAAAAAGCAATCAAAATTACCTACTTACTGCTTATAAAATAAAAATGGTACAAAGACAAATATTTCATAGCATTACAAGTAGATATCGCTAAAACATTAAAAATAACTGCTGTTTCCCAAACTCCATTGATAATAGAATTTCGGTAACATTTATTATTTTGCATTTTTAAAACATTTCATTATTTTTATGAATAATTTCAATTCGTCCTGGACAGTTCCTGCGCCTCCTATTTTTTCTGTGAACATTGTCGTTACCCCCCCTCCCCCCTCTTCTACCGGCGTCCCCGTGGGTGGCGGTAGGCATCACTTTTAAAACCTATGCTTAAAAACAATTGAGAGCAATTGTATGCATCATGCAGGCGCAAGGAATACGGGCCGATAATAATGAAGCGTCGTGTTTCGCATGGCAATGCGCCGCTGTCGTCGCCTCGGATCAATACAAATACTATTAAAGCAAACATTGTTCAATGAGAACTACTGAGTACTAATTGCTGAATGACACCATTAATTAAGAAGCAAGTTGTTTAGATGAACTAATTGGATCCGTAGGCCCAGTTTATAACGAAGCAATTGGTTTTAATAAATTTACTATTAACTGAGTACGTTCGTTGTCCTGAAATAGCATTTATTTAGTTGAATGACGATTATTCGAGGATATGAGTTCGATTCCGATCGATCGAGGATAGAAAGGCTTACACAACACATCAAACGAAAATGTTATATTCTTCTCAAAGTTGGCCTCGTATAAAATTGATCATAATCAATTTATTAATATTCAAATTCAGTTAAATAATGTTTCTATTAAAAAAAATTACTACCTAACATAATAACTGATAGCAAAATTTTCTATCGCTTGGTAAGACACTGCGTGCCACTTCGCACTGCAAAAAGAACATGAATATTTATAAAATAATAATATGCGAGTCCATAAAAAAATATTTGTTCACACATGAACATAATTGCTCCGCAGCGAGCTGTTCTGTAAGGATGTTGCGAGCAATTTCCGTTTTCTCTCGCAGTGCCTCATAAAACCAATTTTCGCCCCCGTACCTGCCACTGACTTCTGAACTGTGAAATTCTTATTATCGCCTCATCCCACGACTTACGAGCACCTAATCTGGTAAATGAAGTTTCGTATGTGCACATGAAATTCATGAACAGAATGACTCACATCGGCTCGAATGGGTAGCAAATGACTAAGATACGGCTGCCTGCAATATACGTTATATTGCTTATAATGCTAATTTTCCGGTCTCAACGCCGCCGCCATAAATAATGTGCGAAAAATAAACAAAAAGGTTCGATACATAAATGGCTATGTTAATAAATCACAGGTGAATTTGCCACAACGCAAATTATTTTCAATTTTAGGAGCTCCCGTTCTGGTAATTATTTTCATGAGATAGCCGACTGAAAGGGCAATGGACTCACGAAATTGTGAGATTAATTTATTTATGAACAGACACATGAATGGGCTCAATTTAGGGTTCCTGTTAGAGATGATTAGAGATTAAAATGTCCTATTCAGTTGAATCTATTTTTAGTATAGGGTATATTTAGGGTAATTTTCGATGTAGAATTCAATTTTAGTTTATTTTATGTAAAAAAGAGAAATAATCTAAATAAAACTGTGATTCTTTGCCGATATCCGCTCAACAATTAATGTGTGTGTGTGAGAGAGTGTTTAATAATTGTGGTTTTAAGTGTATTACACGATTTCGTATTGATACAGAATAATGTAAGTATAATCATAAGCCACAATTACAGATATCCATTTTATTCCATCTCCTAACACAATACATAATCCTTTTAAAATCATCTCTAGGTACTTTTTTAAAGCATACAAAGAATTATAATTAGATTACAATTATTTTCGCAATTCACTTCACACGCACGTTAACGTTTGCCAGGTCGTACTGTGGATTTTCTGAAACGAATCTAGAATAATTTAAAATGATCATTTATCATTAAGGAAATCCGATCAAAGTTTTATGGTAGTTAGTTTGAAAGCAAGTGCTAGTGAAGTTTTAGTTACAAACAATAAGGTTTCGAGTAGCGCTACTCACGTAACTTATGAATGAAAAGGTACACTGAGAGCATAGTCCTAAAATGCATCTTAAGATTCGTTAATTAAAGGGTCAATTAATTAACCACGAGCGTCAAACTTTGCCAGGGTGTTCAGATAGACTTACCTGACAATTCTGTAAAAGGAAGTTAAAGGGTTTTCTGACACCCTGTATATACATATAGGTACGACATTTTTGGGTGTACTTTGGTTTCTCTTCAGCATAACTGCGGCGGCGTTTGTTTGGATTCATAATCAATAGCAAAAATAGAACCTTTATGTTTTCGCCAAGTCCGTCTGTCCGCCTCTTCGCGGCTCTTAGTGTGAGTTTCACCAAGTTGCTGTAACAATAACTCTAGATTAAAATTTAGAAAAAAAGGTGAAGTGTTTTGGAAATTATAACCTTTTGAGATTCCATATCCATAGACTAAAATAATTGACACTCACTTGTCACCATTGTGTTGACTTTGTCAAGCCTCTGCAAATGCCTGCGAGGAAAATATATTTGGCTTTATTTCAAAATTATTATAAGAAATTTTCCTTATAAGGAAACATTTTTTGCATTTATACCTACACACCATGTTGGAGCTTGAAGGAAACTTTTACAAAATGAGGTAACTTGACAGATTTTCTTATAATTAATTAGAACGTATTTTAAAATAAGTCACAACGGATTAAAGGTACGCTTATACAGTTTTATTCTAATCTCGCATTACAAATTCAGTACAATGTTTCACCCTTACCAGTAGTAATTTCATTCGTTTGCTGGAGCAACGTGTTTTGTCGTATAAAATCGCCATTCCAGTTTAGAAACTAAACTATAAATATTTAGAACTAAAGGAATGATTTAGAAGTATCACGTCCTTCTGGTAAACGTGCTTTTAACAATCGGACCCCAGAAACCAATCACATTAGTTGAAGTCCGCGTTACGTTGTCACATTACAAGGAGACGGAGGCGAGACGTTTCAACAACTAAAATGAATCGAAAGCCCACCTTAGCGTACTTTAAACTAGCTATACGCGGGCAATGCTATTTAGGAAACTGTGGGCGCTATAATTTGAGTCACAAACTGAAAGCTTCAATAATTTAAATACATATTAAATGAACCAGAAGACAAACACGTATATATTCTCTCACGTAAAACAAACACTTATTATTTTAATTACCGATAAAACTAACGAACAAAATCAATTTACCAATGTTTTATGAACCTACTGTTAAAAAGCAAGCCGCTCTTGTTAATTAATTATGTAAAACGGACGAACAAACCGTTCGCCATTTGCATTTTGCGAAAGTCTTTGAACAACGGTACGAAG
Source organism: Pandemis cinnamomeana (assembly GCA_932294345.1). Classification (NCBI taxonomy): domain Eukaryota; kingdom Metazoa; phylum Arthropoda; class Insecta; order Lepidoptera; family Tortricidae; genus Pandemis; species Pandemis cinnamomeana. Next base: position 4,924,051 of record OW028706.1, read on the forward strand.
TAGGATTTTCACGGCTGCCTCGGCAAACTTTCAAGCAATTTTCTTGAGTGATTTCTTGGCTGCAAAGACAGTTTACGGAAGGAATTTCTGCTAACATTACCTGCTGTTAATAAAATTCATTTCTTATTAAAGCTAACGGTGAATGAGACCAGTAGGATGCTAAATGTAATATTGAATGCGAGGCAATATTATTATAATCGTTTTGTAAAAATGCCGAATTTAGTGTATTCAGTAGTTAAATTACTTTGGACGGATTCAACTCGCGAGTGATTATTTACCTTTAACCCTAGAGTAGTCGCGCCTTCTCGTGAAACGCGAGTGCTCGCGCAGGGAGCATTTTGCCGCCCGTACTTAATACGATTTATTTTTGTTATTACGAGTCATATGCATTTGTAATTATGTTTCAACGATAAAATATAACACCAACTATAAGAATAGGAAACATTTATTAAAGTTTTATAGTTAGAAATTAGAAAACAATGCTTTGGGAAATCTTAGGTCATTATTTTTGTTTTTTCGGAACTTCTTCATTATTATTTGTACAAAAAAATTAAATATGAAAAGTAATAGCTAAATTATGCGTTTTCATCATCTACAGCATGTATTTCACCAAAACAATCCTGGCACATGTACATGTAATGCTCGTTGCACAGTAACTTTGCACATCTATTGCACCCTTTTTTGTCCCTTCTATTTTTGTTCGATGGACATACTGCGCATATACCTTCTCGAACTACTTTGTTGTTACGGTGGTACAAATGGAGCAATTTGGTACCTCAGATGTTTCTGTAAAGTGTTCACGCCGGATCTTCTAATGATATGTGGTCTAGTCATAGCCAGGGCAATTTCCTTCAGAAATGTTCGGCGTAATAGTAATTGGCCAGTATTGTATTATTGTATGCCCAATAATGAATTAAAACAAACTAAAATTAATATCATACCATATTTACATTAAAATAATACTATACGCAATGAAAACAAATAATATTTCAACGATAATAAAAACTAAGACCCACAAACTTTACTAACGTGAGCAGTCGCGCGCTGAGCAATTTGCCGCCAAACGCGACACACCACCAACAACCTTAGTCTCCTGGAGTCATCCGCGAACCGATTTAATTGTTATTTCTAAAACAAGAAGGCGAGGGACGGGGGGGCAGCTACACGGATGCTTGACCTTGACAAATGCATAGTGTATAAAATACAACGAAAATTGTGCCGCGGGCGGCAAAATGCTCATAGCGCGAGCACTCTAGGGTTAAGAACAGTTTTAATAATATTTTAAAGTATAATGTTTTTCTTAATTGATCTCTAGTAATGTCCTCCATTAAATTAAGAATAGAATATTTCAATTGCTGTCGCATTCATTATCTCATGGATGACAAAATTAAAGTCTGCACTGGAAAACTATTATTGTACTTTATACTCATACACTTCGCATTTAACCAATGACAAAAAACGGAGGAGGTTCTCAATTTGACGCGTAAATTATATATACCTATTTTATCTAATACTTTTCAACTAATAACAGGACCAATACAATATTATAACCGGAAAATATTCTTAAGACGGACATCTTAAGTGCAAATAGCGGACTTCCTTATCTACCTTGCGAACCTTCCATCTCAATCCGTATTTCCAATTCCTTAAGCAAGACATTATTTGACTTTCACTTCCCAAAGTCAAATACCTACTTATTTGTAACTAGTAATTGCCGTCGTCTGCATTGAAGATTTTGCGTCTGGTAGGTACGACTTGTTATGTCTAGAGGCAATTAATAGTTTGTTATGCCGCCTACACGTCATCAAAATGGTAGACGACACAAATGAAATAACACTAAAACAAACAGATTTAAAAACTTCTTTTCTATTGCAGTATCTACGCCTATCGATGTGCTTAAATAAATTTATTGATATTGTGTCGCACATATGTAGGTATTGTAATAAATTAAAATCCGATAGCACCCCGTAGTAAAATATGTATTGTATTACTGCTGGGGTATTAGATAATAATTATGAGTATCTATCCAAGGGAACTGTTTGAGCTTTTTAATTAATCCGGGATTTTATTTTGTATTTGTTATTCGTATGCACTCTGCATGCACCTCTTCTCGCGCCCCTTATCCTGTTAAAAGTGCACTCTACATTGATTGGAGATGGATTGGAATTATTATTTTATTTTTAACAGACTACAAAAAGGTTTTCAATTCAACAATTCGACTTTATTTATGTTATTTGTATTATATTTATTGATAGATACTTTATTTATCTCTTTAGATATCACCGGAGTTTGTGAACTGATCTCAACGATTATTGTTTGTTCAATAGGGTATGTCACAAATTCATTCCTACTGTAGCAAGTTAGGAACTTGATGATGGGATGCGATCCCAGAGAAATTGATAGATATTCTTAGACATGTCAGTTTCCGTGTAAACGAATGTATTCACTGAACGAGAGTATAATTTAGTACCTATAAACTCAGGGGTGGCTTCCGAAGCTGAAGTTTAAAAATCAGCGTTAAGTTGGTTGGTATGTTTTGGTGCAGTTTTTTTTCGCGACAATTTTTTGGCTAGAGTGTCGATTTATTAGTAAAATTAACTGATTTCGGTACGATTCTTCGACACGCGCTCGCAATAAAACTGTTTACATGACGAATTGTACAAAACTCAATAAGCGACATCGTAAACCGGGGAATTAGCTTTTATTCAATTTAGCGCGCGTACGTGATTTGGCGGCCCCTCTGTCGTCCAAATTAGAACACTAAATTAAGGAATTCGAACAAATTGCCATTTTCAACATATTTACCTTTTTGTTCGTGAATGTAGTGAACTGAAAAAAGACGCGAAGGTCTGATTACATTTTCTCTCTTTTGAAGAAGACTGTCACATTCAAATGCTGGTTTGGCGTCATTAATTTCTGGTTTGAATATAGAATACGTTTAAGTTTTAGATCAATCAAGTGCAACGCTTTTTTTTATTTATTTCTGGCGCTGGGTGCAAGTGCAACGCTTTGTTTTCAGTGATGCTATTTGAGAAATTATTAACAACTACTAAATGTTTGTTTATTTAATAAATCGATAAAATAATTGAATCAGATCTTCAAGTGCAACTAACGTAATAAATAAGATAAAAGTAGATAACTCTCCTCGTTTAATCGGTCAATTAACCAGTGATATTTTTAATTGTTATCTTGTTTTGGCTATGAATGACTTCAAATTAGGTGCTTTATCTCACGAGACTTGTCCAGAAATATTTTAAAGATTTTACACTCTGATAAGATAACCTAAAACATGTCTACCGACCGATCGATTCGATAATCGGTTTAGTTTAAAAAAAAACATGTTCATAGTCCAGTGCACTGCAATATTTAACGATATTAACATGCTTTAACTTTCTGTACCTACTTTGTCACAAAAAGTAGAAGAAAGTAATAATATGCCGAACTTTACACATGAAAATATTTTGTGTGAGGAATTGAGGATTGTGAACATGTCAGCGAATCGAAAAAGTGTACCGTATCCTTAAAACTCAGCTTCTAATAATCAAACCAATAGACGTATTATTAGTTGGGATATAACTTTCTTTCATACACTTACTATATTTCATTGGGTGGCTAATACACATTTTCCCGCTCGCTTAACATAATCCAGCTGAGTGGGTAATGGATTATTCCTTCCCCTTACTATTCCAAACTTGTTCGCGGATACCAAGCTAAAAGGTTTTACTTATAATAAACATAGGGTTGACACAGTTACATTAAGCAGTGTTACTGGACGTCTTTAGAAAAAATACGAATTTGTTTCTTTCTAACAACAGACCGCCTACTTTATTTCAGTGTATGTATTTTAGTTTTTTCTTGACGCCTCAATAAGGCATTGGCCTCAATTAATCTTGATGGAATTTGGCATGCACGTAGCGTTTGTTTTGGAAAAAAGACTTCGTTTTCCCTCTGTCTGTCAAGACTTTTTTGCTTGGGATAATGTTGAGGTATTAAGTCAACATGAATACCTATGAAATAATTAGGGCCATGGTCTCTTGCAAATATAAAAATAATGAGGTTCCTAGCTCACGCAGTCAAATGATACAATCTTATGTAGGTGTAATTTTATACAAAAACCGTAAGCATCAAAACCTATAAGGTTTTGGTTAAGAATTAAAAAAAATTAACGTGTCATTCCGATTCTTTGACTATTTTACTTTGTCCAACACACATTCGATATTGGCTATTTATTTCAGTTTACGATTTGACAAAAAGACAAATAACTCTTTAAGAAAGGAGAAACGGACCTACTCGTATTTATGCGTAGGGACACAAAAATCCATAACATATTGGATACCTGAACTATCTAACTGAACTAAAAGTACGTATAGTGTATTGTAAAATAGACTGCTGGCTTGTCGGCTTATAGTTCTGTTGCAGTGATACGTTAACCAAGTCTGGCGTGCATCGGGACACTTGAACCGTTTGCGGCTTCACGGCCTTGCACTTGTGTGTTATTTTTAGTGGCGTTGTTAATAAGGAAGAATAAAAGCGAAGCCGCTTCAAATGACAGACTTCGTCGCACGAAATGATAGGGCCCCACGTCTGTTATTAGTTTCTCGATTTAAACGGCGATTGTCACGGAGATCAAACTAGACTGGCTGATGTATGTACTCATAGATTTTCTTGACGGCTTGTAATGTTTACCAACTAGACGAACACAGAAATATAATATTACTCATATGTGTTTAGGTATTCGGTGAAAAACAAAAACAAATGAATCACGAGTCACAGGACTAACTGTCATATTATAGAAAGCGTCAAAACGTACCGTCAGTTTCGAAATTTAAGAATATTAATAAGCTAAAATCATGTGAGATGATACATCGCGAGAAGCGGATAATACTCTTGGCTGAGAGGCCTGGACCGCTGCCCAGTCGATCACGAGAGCTCCAAATACCTGACTGGTGGTAAATAGCACGTTCGCATTGAGGTGTACCGCGAAACTGTTAACAAGTTTTTACCTAGTTTCGCATAGAAATAAATTCTGATTGCCTATGTAAGCACTAAAATGACTATTGTAGGCAGCTTCTGTTCAATTACGGCGGCAGTCTTTTGTTCGCAGAAAGCCGTATATTTATGTGTCCCTACAGCTGTAGTCATAATTCATATATTCCATGGTAATATTATTCTGAAAAACGGCACCAAAAGGCATTGGTCCCACCGCAGTCAATTAGCGAGAAGCGGGCATAGCGAGATGTCGCGGCTATTACTAGGTACTAGGGAGAACTAGTGGGGAGAAAGTGCTCGCCGGCGGCATGAACAGCGACTTTAAATATATCTGTCTCTTTTACCGACACAGGATTTATATCTTTTGTTTGTTTCTTAAGCGAGAAAATAGTCGATAGCGAATCGCATCCTCGCCCTTGGTTAGGAGCAGTGGCTTATACTCCACCGTCGGTTCTTTCAACTGTTCAATAATAACAATATGTATAATTCTATCCGTTTGTGTCTCCGATGAATCTAAAAGAAAACAAAGCTTTAGTCCGGTATCTCCATAATATCTGCGACAAGTACCTAGCTCTTCATAAATATTTTATTCTCATGAATACATATTGAATACATTTTCTACGATTACATCGTAAATCTTGATCATTTTCTGGGTTGCACCTTTGTGTATCGAGTAGTACGAATGAAGATACGAATTTAAAGTTTAAACTTTCGTATTGTCTGGTTTTTATAGCAAGAATGAAAAAGGTTTGGTTTAGGGTAAGCTTGGTTACTGTAAAAAATACTGACTTTGAACTTAATTACCTTTTACAATTTTGCTAGTTTTTTTTTACCTCAAAATGTAATTCTACTTTATCAAGTATGCTTAACAAGGCAATAAATTAACTACACACCCACAAACCTTTACGGCGAAAGTATATCTAATCCGAGAGCCTCAAGCGCCGTAAAAAACGCCATAAACTTTGTGTGAAAAGTTCCAAAGTCCCGAAATGAGAAAGCTATTAAATGAATTTAAAACACGAATTATAAGAATTGAAAATTTTGGATTATGGTTACAGAAAGATTATACCGATTTCGTTTGCGGTAAGTCATGAAATTAGATTTTTTTTAAAATCGTAAAAATGAAAATAGAGACTGCGGGTGGATCTTGTCCGGTGTCTTTTAGAGTTCAGCTCTATCCGAAATTATTCGAAACTTTTATGTCGAATTCTATTACGATTTAAGAGCTCTCCATTGCGAAGGGGTATCTTAAAATAAATTTGGTAAACTTGCTCAAGGCGGAGAGTAGAGTCATTCGGGTCAAGAGCACGCACTTTTTTTTTGATGGCCTCCCAGACCTATAAAGAATTATATAATTGGCATGTTATGATATTAAATCTGTAGAATATTCAATAAATTTTCACTATTTAAGAAAATTTTCCATCAAGATTAATTAGTTTTAGCCCTACATAGGCTTAACTGGAAACTTTTCCAATGCGTACTCTTGACCCGATGTGTGGGTAAAATTACGCAAGTCTTAGGGTAAAGTTACGCACGCGGGGTAAACGTACGCAGTCATTCGGGTCAAGAGCACGCATTTTTTTTTGATGGCCTCCCAGACCTATAAAGAATTATATAATTGGCATTTTATGATATTAAATCTGTAGAATATTCAATAAATTTTCACTATTTAAGAAAATTTTCCATCAAGATTAATTAGTTTTAGCCCTACATAGGCTTAACTGAAAACTTTTCCAATGCGTACTCTTGACCCGATGTGTTCGCCTTCATTATTTGGTCATCTGAGATGAGGGTCCGCTGAGGGGCCTTCCTTATGTAATTTCTCGGCATTTTGGTGTATTCTGAAAGATTGAACAATTTTTGATATTTTTATTTCATTTGGGGTATAAGTACGCAACGTGGGTAACGTACGCGTGCGTACTATTAATCTCGTACTCTTACCCCAATCGGCAAATATACCAAATAATCAGTCACAACACACACGTTAAATACTTTTTACGAATATGATAAACTTACATAAAAACTACATTAAATGAACAATAGAAATATAGTATACTTACTGGCACAGAGCTATCTATTTAATTACAGCACACTTTTCCGTGGCTCAAAAATTAAACGAAATAAGCGTGCTACAAGTATTCGGCGACATGTCGCGACCAGTACTTAGATTGCGTCGGCGCGGCCCGTGGCTCCTAAACGGCGACAGTAGCGCCACTCTGTTTTACAAACACAGACCTCGGCCCCCTCACCCCTGTCGGAGATCAGACCACCGCGTACTTTTACCCACCGCGTGCTGTTACCCCGAATGACTCTAGTATCTAAGTTCTTAAAAAGTTTACCTTGGCCCGCTTCGCTTCGGTCTTAGATTCGCCTAGTAACTTATTGTTCATATTAGGATTTTACGTACGTTTATCTTTACGAGGAAAGACATTTTTTGAGGATGGATAGTAAAATTTCCTAAGTCTATAATACCGCAATATGCTTCATCATCAATTTCCATGGAATTATCAACATTAACTTTTCGTTCTAAATCAAGTTTGCGTTAATTAAAATTTAACTTTGTTCTCGGCTCGATCCTATCGATTTTGTGTCGGAATAAAATTTAGCTGGGAGTAAATTGTGATTTGCAGGGCTTGCCTGCTTGGAGTTTTGCCGAGCGTATTCAACCTCTTGATTTTATTAGTTGTTAAAAAGGTATTATTTTATTTACGTTAAAATACGTTTAAAACGATGCACCCACCCACAGAAACACAGTACTTACAATAAAAATTATATTGTTATGCGACCTTCAATCTTCCAACAATTATCTAAAACGACAATGACACAGAATGTTTACTGTATTGTTTATCACGTTTAGTCGCTTATTCAGAAAACTGTCAGACGATATTATAACGAATGGCAATTTCAGGATTTGTTAGAGACACTAAAAGCCCTATTAATCTATATAAACATAGATTTAGAAAACATAATGCCATAAGGTTAGCTCAAAATAACTGAGAAGAGAAGTTACATTAAAAGCTGTCGGTCGGCACAAATACACTATAATGTGCTACTTGATTTATACAGATTCATCGTATGTAAGGAATACAGTCTCATCTGTTTATCTCACCTCGTCTACTCGTATCTCTTGTAACAAATATCTGCATCGTTATTTTCGTTGATTCTACGCTGTATTATATTTTTGATCAATTTAAGTTTAAACAAGCCGTCTTTTTCCAGCGGAGTAGTTTTTGTGCTAATCCCATCATACTGACTCGTAAAAGTTTTAAGCGTTATTTTGATAAGGGTACATAGTATTAGGATAATAACGTGATATTGCTAACAATATTTCCAGATCTAAGAGAGTCGCGTAGGTAGGTATACAACAGGTGAGGTGCCCTTGGTCAACCCTTGTCATATTGTTATCTTGCGGGGTGAAACAACATTTATGAAACTGTGATACACGAGATTTTATGGCAATATGAAAGCTGTTTATACATTAGTAGGTTTTAACAGTTTATTATTAGAAACTTAACAAGCGATTAAGAATATGGGGTTAACTTGTACCCTACTAAACGGTAACGTGAGTATCTGACATGAAAATACACACTACATAGAAGTTCAATATGAAGATTTTTCTTTAATTTCCACAGGATAGGGAACTAGATAATTTTCATTCGTTCGCATGCGCCGCGAGCTGCGGCCATATTTATGAAAGTATTGAGTACTTCCAGAAACTTTATCTCTGGCACTGACATATTGTGCAGCTTGTATAAAACGCCCTCGTACCCAGGTTTCTCCTGGAAACTTTCTTATCAAAGCCTATGATTTATAGTTTCAAGTTTGTATTTGTCGGCTTTCTGCTATAACAGTAAAAGAAGCACGCTAGTTTCCACTAGTGACAGCATGCCTGTAACTTTACTTTCCTGTTTCCAGGCTTGCTGTAATTTATGCATAGTGTTCCGTGAGAGACTAGAACCAACGAAATTAGTTTGCGATGAACATGTTGATAGATAGCGATGCCGTAGATTATCGTTTAAAACAATCCCTACCTTCCCGAAGATGTTCCCAACTTCGAAGGTACGTCTATCTTAAATGTCAATTAAACTTTGACACAGGGTTTACGTACCTTGTCGAGACAAATTTTACCTTTACGACGTTGGGAGTGTTAAATTTGCAGATACAGATTTAACGAGAAACTGTATTAACATACGTAGAATTACCGACGTCTCGTTCATGTGAAGCCTTTAATTTTTCCTTTCTCATCTAATCTTTATCTGTTTTGTCTTGTTTGCAAAGTAATCTAAGTTCATATTCTGGTTCTTCATTGTTCTTAGAAAAAAATTGGTCTGGGTTCACTGTCGTTTTCATCTATCCGGGATTTGGCGGGTATTGCTTTAATAAAAAGTACCTACCTACCTCAAATATATATTTGTATTCCGACTAATGCTCTAAGTACGTTATAAATACGAGCCGATGTTTTTATGTCTACTGTCAATTAAGATTTACTTCTATTCAACATGAGGAAGGATGGAAAGGAAAATATCCCGACTTTTCTCTTTATCGACCTCCGCCCTTTTTGTCCCTTAATTGCTGACCTTCCGAGGGATTTTCTTTTCCAGGAAAAATTGCCTTTGTTTACACCTTGAGCAATGAGCATGGCGTGATCTATTTTGTTTATCTTCAATTACACTCTAATGATCACCTCTTAAGCATTCCGATACATTGTTTGTTTTGAAACCGAGACCGCTTCTATAAACAACTATTTTCGTACAAAGCTTTACATTTACAATCGATTTTTCTGCAGACTTAATTTCTACATTTACATTTAGACATTTGCATGCCTTTGTAAATTTAAGCTCACTTTGTTTTTTATTGTGCGTGATTATAATAGAGTTGTTTTGTCCACAGTCATGGAGAAGACCTGATAGTGACGCCCTTCGCTCAGGTGCTTGCGAGTCTGCGCAGTGTCCGCAACAACTTCCTATCTCTCACCAACGTGCCAGTAGCCAAGTAAGTATCAATAACAGTATATTTCACAGAATTGAATGTACTTAAATGCCAGCTTTTAATCGCGTCTTATTTTCGTTATTGACTTTACCGTTCCAGTATTCAGACACTGACTAGAAAGTATTTACAAGAATCCAGCACTTTTTTATTTTGATTTATTTATATCGACAATTTAAAACCGAAATTCGTGCACGAAGTCGGTTAAAAATGGAACCAATTCAAAATTGAAGTCCATGGAATACAGCGAAATTTGCCAAGAAGAATGTACGTGTTACTTAAATCAGTTTGTGAAACAAACGTAGACTTTTTACCTGCCATAGAATCATGAACGCCTTGTCTAAACAGTCCCTGCCTGCTCCAAAAATACGCAACTCAAAACTTATTTTACAATCAAAATCCTTTAATAAGTTATCCTTGATTTACTGACGAAAGCAAACAACCATCAAGTTAATGGATGCCAAAGTTTATGGTGAACGAGCAAATCCAATAAATAGGCAGCGCCGATTTATGAGATCTTTGCCACGTCCTTGAAGGATGAGAGAACAAATTGAATTTGCCATGGAAATAAGTTGAGAGTTTTTTGCATACATGTCGTAGTACGTACTCGGTACTTTTTCGTATTGAAACGAACCAGAATTCACGGTCTTGTCATTTGTAGGGTATGGGCGTATAAAATTGACTGATCTATTGTGTGATGCGGGCGTTGCTATGCAGAATTCTAAGGCTGCTTAGAACATCAAACTTCGATTTATTGTTGTCAGTGTTTGAATCACATTACGACGAGCTATGACGAAAAATCATTTTAGTTATTCGTAGAAATCTGTCCTGGTAACTCCAGCATCTAATCTTGTAACGAGGAATCCTTATTACGTCCCTCATGTATTCGTATTCGTACATTATATCAAAAGCCATATAAATGCTCAGCCGCGAAAGGTGGCGTATGTTTAATTAACTTGTCACATTTAGGGAAAATGTGTGTAGGATACCGAAATTACCACCAATTACTCGTCTTAATATTGTCATATAAGTACGTTGAGACGGCATGACGAAAACGTGCGATTCTCCTTCTCTGCGCTGTTTTTGCGTACATTTTGCCAGCATCTGCTTAATTAAAAATCTTGGCCATGACAATGTTTCATGCGGGTAACCTTGTGAACTTGAGACTGCTTTAAGATTGTTTGTTTCACTTTTGCGAAGACACACAACGCTGATGATCTATTTTTTATGTCGTATGTTTTTTTTTTTTTTTGTTTTACCTTATTTATTTTCTATAAAATTGTGTATATTATCTTATATTTGTGTGTCTTGCAAAAAGGAATAAATTTCTTCTTTCTTTCTTTTTCTTTCTTTCTATGTGTCTTTTATTTATACGCCGTGTAGTAGGTACAAGCGGCTAACATTCGTTAGCTAATGTTAGCCAATCACAACGTTACAAGGTGCAAGGGGATACTTAGTATAGGAAATTGTATCTATAAGAAAAAAAAACCAGCGATGCAAAAACTGTGCAAAAACAGTAGTACAAACAATACTGTCACACCTCCGGATTATATGACGTTAACTGACGGTTTCTTTGTTTTGATTTTAAACGTAAATAATTAACTGAATAAGGCATGCTTTAACAGAGGTCAATATCCATGAACTAAAACTAATTGCCTATCTTCAAGGTAAGTTCATTCATAAGTTTATCAATACGAGTACATATTTCATATTCATCATTTCATATCAGAACAGATTTGTAAATCTTAAAAGTTTTAATGTTGAGCACCTCCTCTGCTTTAATGAGAATAGTTGATATCTACTCTACAGTCAAGGGCTGATGTATTTTACAAGGGCTCATTTCGATATAAAATAAAAATCAAACGACGTACGTTTCGTTATTATAATTCCCAACTGTGAAGGGAAATTCATATACGCCGCTTACTTTGAAACACCTGCACCGGACAGACTAATTATCTACAGCAATTTAGACTGTAGTTATAGCAATTATGTATCCGCTGTCAAAGGAATTCCTGATTGCTCTATTATAGGTCCATTAAAGTTATCAAAGTGTTTGTTAAACTGAATGTATTCTGCGCACGACGCATTACTTTTCTAAGAGTCTGCGTCTTACAGTCCCACAACCCACATCATGTGCAAACGTGACTTGTGTTTTTGTTATATCTTGTACACTGACCTCTGTTGTTTAAGTACGCGGGGCATGCTTTGCTGATACAAAGCGCACCCGTCGAGTATACCTTCTTATTCCTTTCATCTTGTTGCCCTCTGCTGGAGTGTAAGGATCGCCTCAATTCCTTCCACTGGCTTCGATGCTCGCAGGCTTGGGTCATCTATCTCCTGGTCTATTAGTTGGTTAGCCTGATTAATTTAGGGCGACTTTGTTTCTGTCTGCCGGGCATCATAGTCAGGATCGCCTAATTTGCCATAAACGAAAATTGACAGCGTTCTATTGAAGTTATCCGTTTAAATATGACTTTATCAATTCAGTGTACTCTTATTTTATTAGTGGCCAATGATTTTAATGTCATAAGCTGACCGAAATTTTTGAATATCGACATGCAAAATATATTAAGATAGCGCAGTTAATGGTCAAAGCATATTATTGGCCATCTGACGAAGCCTTTGAACGTAACATGCTTGACAAATAATACTCATTTGTCATTAGGACGAATTTTCTTGCAAGGAAACAGTTTCATTTCGTGATGCAAAAAATCTCAGCGGCATTAAGACATGTTTGCTAGCAATAAAATACAATCTAATCTAAAAATTGTACCATATGATCGCAAATGGCAATACATGCTTTGTTTTCGCGTCACAAAGGCAATAGATCTTTGTCAGTTCTCTCTTCTGTAGTAATTTATACCACATATCATTGGTAGTTACTAAACACGGCTACGTCATCGGCGCGTGAGCAAGTGCAAGGTCGAATAACGTTGATGTATTAACAATACTGAGCTCAATCTGAAAGCGGCATTAAGTTTGGTATTATATTCGCACTAAGTACTGTTTATTCTTATGTGTCTACTTAACTATGGTGCTATGTCCTAATGCGATTCAATTCCGGATTCGTTCAGGTTTTAGCTGTCATTTTAGTATGGTAATAGCGAGCGAACCTAAACTGAATCGGAATTGAATCGGATTAAGACGTCATGGCCCCTGTACGGTTATTAAACTTAAATTTGCCTAAATATTGTTTATGGATGATCTTTTATTCTACACACATAGTAAACAAAGAAAAACAAACCTGGGGCGGGGGATTGATTGACAGATCTTCATCGCAGTCAACACGACATTCCAAGCGAATAAAAATATCAAAAAGTTCGAAAAAAAAACCACGTTGAGATTCTTTCAATATTAAAATTTAAACATAAACTTCATCAGCAAGAGAGGATAGACGTCGTTTACCCTAAAATAGCTCCTCTTGGAGTAATCTAAGAGACAAGAAACTTGAACCATGTAAATTGCGGCCCCGCTAGGTCTTGGCTAAATTACCAGGCCGTTATAACTATTCAAGAAGAGGCACGGGATGTGGTCAAAAGCTTAGAACTTGGCGCTCAACTTAGCATCTGTAATGGAACCGGCATGACTACATATTAGGCAATTTTTTTCACCGAGTTAAATCATAATACTGTAAATTTATTTAAATACGTAAAAGGGATAATTATTTGTTTCAAAATCAAACAATTTTGATTACAGCCAGCAGCAGACAGAACCATTATACAATTAATGCCAATAATTTGATTGGCATATACAAGGGGCCAATTAAAAGCTCTCTGAAAATACCATTCGAAAATTACCAAAAAAGTAACAAAGTAACAGCTAGAATGAATTCTTTGATTAATTCATAAAATGTCATTATTATTATTTTCAAGAACTCCATTCGCGTTTCAAATTGTATCAAAGTGTTTGTCATTGTTGAATTATATTATCGTCATTGTAGGCGTGATTTCAAAACCTTCACATGGCGCGTGGGTCTCGAGCACGATTTGGACTGTTGCGTGTGGTTGTGCTACACTGTGTACGTACTGTCATCTTATTAGCTTCTAGTAGTAATGACGTAGCAATGACGTGAGCAGAGTGACGGCGCACGCGCACAAGTGCCGTAGGCGACCGTCCGGGTTGATGGCCTTGCGATACTTTAAACATTGTTCCCACACACGTTGCTTTGACATTTGTCAATGCGTATTTGAGTGTTTGCGTTTGGCACGTGTTTGGAAATGTCATTAAGTCGGAAACTGTTATGAAACCCAACTAGGCAACTACCCACTTCCAGTATTTTGCGCGTGTCAGGTATTGAAATGAGATTTGCTTTTTATTATTTGGCTAATTGAAAAACATGCTCTTGTTGTTTTGTCTTTTTGAAGCAGTTCGTCTAGACTCTAGACGGACGTCCCACATTTAATGAAAATAACTAATTAGAGAGTGGGATGCGATAACAAAGACATAGTTTTGTCTCGGTAACATTGTTATTTCAAATGAAATATTATGTTGAGTGCTGCCATTTCTGTGAAATCTTTAATTGGTTAAAAATAAATTTAAATTCAATGTGGTTTTAAACTATCAGTTCCCTTATAAGTTCAATAAATTATTTTTATTATTTTAATTAATTGAGTACCTATGTTTTGCTTATATACCTATCGCAGCTATGAACAGCCGATATCTGACATTAATCACTAGCATTAATACATTTTATGAATATTAGGGCAAGGGTTTCAACTTTAAAATTGTAAGAAATATTAATGCAAAAGCTTTTCTTGCTCGCATTTCCGAGGTATATTACAAAGCTTTCTACCGCATACCTAATTACCCATCGGTTTCCTTAATAGCTCTTTTGACCCCTTTGGAAACTGCTAAAGTTGGCAAACTTCATTCTAAGTGAGATATAACATCAAAAGTTGCTGGCAAAGACTTGTATAAATTCAATATTGTAAGCGTAGCTGTTTGAGCTTCTCAGAATACCTCGTCATTTTTCAACGTCTGATAAAACTCAAGGTTCATTTTTCATCGAAAAAGAAAGAATGGGTTTGAATTTTGCTGTAGCAGTAAAATATTTATCCCATTTTGCGAAAGCTGAAGTTAGTTATTTAACAAAATGCATTTAATCGAGTTACCGCGTTCACTATAAGTAAGCAAGAAAACGAAAGTGAAAGTTTTTCAACAAAGCAAATGACGTTACCAAACTCACCCTGACATTTGGAAACCCTTATTATCGTATGTATAAATAAAAAGTAAAATTTGCTCCGGTATAACGCAGAATTTCTTTTGCCGGTCACAGCCATACACGTATTTTTACTTTTTATGAAGTATTCTGAACTCACGGCGGCTAAGAGTAACTCGAGTCTTTGAAATCTTTGTCAACTTGAGCGTAATTGTGTGTCGTTCCGTTGTGCTTAAATACACCGGTGTTGTGTTGTTGCGTTTCGTTCTACGTGCGGAAACATAATCGCGGCCTACATCAAATGGCATCAATGGGTTTCCGGCTGAAAAACGAAACGTTTGAAAGCTACGCAGACTTGAAAAATCCGTGAATGATATGTTTCATTTTGCGGTGTAAGATACGTGAGTATGTAGTCAGTCATTCAGAAATAAGTCACCTTCTCCCAACTGCTTTACATCTTATGAGTCAAATTTATTTTGCGGTAATAGGACCTCCTTCAAGGTCCGCCCGGGCCGCTACCAGTACCACCCTCTTTCTCGCTAATCCTGCCGCCAAGCAGCAGTGCTTATGCTGCTGTGTTCCGGCGTGGAAAGTAAGACAGCCGGTGAAATTGGTGGCACTTGGTATTCTATCTTAGCCCTCCATGCTGACAACGCATCTGCAATCTTGCAATCGTCAATGGGTGCGGTGCTCATTTACCATCAGATGACCCACTTGCTCGTTTGCCTTCCTTCTTTTTAAATATATATAACTCAAAGGTGACTGACTGACATAGTGATCTATCAACGCACAGCCCAAACCATTGAACGGATTGGGCTGAAATTTGGCATGCAGGTAGATGTTATGACGTAGGCATCCGCTAAGAAAGGATTTTGATCAATTCTACCCCCAAAGGGATAAAATAGGGGATGAAACTTTGTCAATTTTAAACCGATCGGGCTGAGACTTTGCATGCATACTATACTTCTTAACGCGAGCGAAGCCGCGGGCAAAAGCTAGTGTCGTATAAAATTAAAATCTAATTACTTGAATCGGAAAAGTCGTGCTCTGTTGTGAGCTAAACTTGAGTTGGTGTTTGATGTCATTTCTTAAAAATAAAAAGTATACATAACAACACCCTTTACTTATTTTGCGTTAATTATCCTTCCAATTAATTTGAATATGGAAAAATATCTACTCATCGATATTTCAATATACTTTTCAAAGTTAATTATTTCTGCGCTGTGGAAAAATTGAAAAATTGTTTCACTTTACAGTGCTCGTAACTAAGTATTTTCTCATTACATGCTTCAAAGCGGTTTCATCCCCTTTCCTTGAATGCCTCCACGCGGAAGTTGAAATTGTAGAGAAATGTATTTTATTGAAAGGGGATTTCTAAATATAAAGGGTCTCGGAACTAATGTCGGTGGCGGCCCTGTTGCTTTTATTAGATTTCCGACACAAATCGGGTTTTAAAGCCTTTCCAGTTTTCTTGAAAAATCACACGTTTCAGCTTTGGTATTTATTTACGAGACTCATCCAAACAGTATCAGGGGGCATTCTTTATCAGTTAGGTACGTTTACTAAACATGTTAATGATAATAAAACAGAGAATCGTCAAATACCCATTTTAGGTACCCATTATAATTTTTCCAATATCGAGTAAACAATAGCTTAAAAAATGTAACCTACCCAACGGTAAATTAATTTGTAAGTAGCTGTTGTTACCTAGGATGCATCGGCCTAATAAACGCTTTTCTACGCGACGAGGTTAACTCGCACCCTAAACGCTTGTTATAAAGTTCGTTTGTATGTAATTGTCACTTTGACATCCGCCTTTGAAAGAGAGACAATGGCAATAGTGGTTGCTTATCGAAAGTGATCAGTTGCTATAGTCAAAAAAATTAAGTAGAGACAGGAGACGTAACATAATTTACGTCACCCCGGGCCGTAACTAGCAATCTAGCGGAGAAATGAAACCTGATATATGAACAAGTCATCTCCATATCAAAGGCTTATTGCGGTAGAAAAATATTTCTTTGAGATAGATATACGCTGATTGTGGCGCCTCGTAACGTAGCGCGAGATTCACCTGCCCTCACAGAAGAGCACTTGTCAGGATTCGTGTGCTCACTACTGGAGCAAGGTCACGTACATAACTAGGTACACACCCTTTATCAACCTTAGGTTAAAATATCAGTTGTACGGCTTAAAACATTAAAGACTAAATATTATCACTTACAAGTAAATGAGACATTCAGCTTTTTTTCTGTTGTAGGAATTGTCGTAAAAATTGGCTAAGCGCTCACTTGGTTGATTGCATTGAGAGATTGGATTGAGAGGTTGGAAGCCTTCGAGATGTGGATATACAGAAGAATGTTGAAAATATCATGGACGGATCGAGTTAGAAACGAAACGGTTCTGCAAAGAATGAATAAAAGCTTGGAGCTAATAAAAACTGTCAAACATAAGAAGCTGACGTATTTGGGGCATATAATGCGTAATGATAAGTACAGTCTGCTTCAGCTCATAATCCAGGGTAAAATACAGGGCCGCAGACCACCTGGCCGAAGACGTACCTCCTGGCTAAAAAATCTTAGAGACTGGTTCGGGATGAGCACCAGATCCCTGTTTCGAGCGGCCGTCTCCAAAGTAAAAATAGCTATAATGATCGCCGACCTCCGATAGGAGATGGCACCAGAAGAAGAAGAAGGTTAATTGCATTGTCTCCTGTTTTTTTATTTATGAAATTACTGGGGTTTACTGATTACCTATGGGTGTAAAAAAAAACCATGGGACTTTCTGAAAATCCAGTCCATATGTTATGATAATGATATCATTATAACAGCGATACTGACGCGGTGCCACTGTGCCGCAATATTCGTATCTACATGCTTCCATATTTTTGCAGCTTAGCTTTGCCCGGAATTCGACCTTTACCAAGCATAAGTACAAAAGATCAAAACAGCTTGAGGAAGACCCGTAAGCGTGAAAGAGATGGCACCGACAATAATGTCAACAAGAATCTTTGACAGGCAAAATATGGACGAAGAACAAAGACTCGAGAACCCGTTGCCGGGGAGGGGCTTACGGAACCTATAGATAAAAAACCTTTTAGTTGTTCAAAGCCAAGAGTGGAAAATACCCTTCTTCGCATCAAACATGGTAAACAATGTAAGCTGTAAGGCGGCTTTGAAATCGTACGAGTTTATTTATCAAAAAGAATCGATATTGGCTGTGAAAAAGTGTAGAACAAGTACAGACAGGTATAACATACACTCGCTTGTGCCTTCTTGAGGACTTCTACGATATTTGTTGTGAATATGACGATACAGTTACAACTGAAATAGTAAAAAAAACAAAGTCGCTTTCCGCTGTCTATCCCTATGTATACTTAAATCTTTAGAACTATGCAACGGATTTTGATGCGGTTTTTTAATAGATAGTGATACAAGGGGAAGGTTTATATGTAAATAATACATGCATAATATAGAAGAGAAACACTGACTATATATCGTCGGGGATATTGCAATACCGCGTAGTTAGCACTGGTAAATACTGCGTATCTGCACAACACCCATAGGGAAAATCCGCGTAACTGGCATTGGTTAATACAGCGTATCTAACAAATGCAGCCAAATTAAAATTTCTCGCCAACGAACGTAAAATCCTGATTAGAATATACCAGTTCAAACCAGTACAAATTTGGGTGTTGCGTAGGTACGCAGTATTTACTAGTGCTAGTTACATGGTTTTGCACTATTTATAGGTGTTGTGTAGATACACAGTATTTACCAGTGCTAGTTACGTGGTATTGCACTATCCGCGACGATAATGTAGATATTATAAATTTAACCGTAAAGAAATGCTTGGTGCCATAAATGTCGGGTAAAGCCTTACGTTCCGACACAGCTCTCTAAGTTTTAACGATCTCGTTATCATGACGTGCGACTTCGTCGACGCCGATATATGTATGTCTGAATGTCTCGCGCCCTTTTCGAAATTGTCTGATATCGATCAAGGTGGAAAACTTTTAGTATAACCGAATATTATAGTCACCAGGATTTTACTAATCGCTATCAGAGATCGAAGCGGAATTATAGAACACAATCGGTTGCCCGCGACTCCGCTTGCGCAGAATTCGCTTGTCGATATCTCGCGGGAACTGTGCGATTTTTTGGTATAAAACTATCCTATGTCCTTACCCGGGACTGAAACTATCCCTGTACCAAAAATCGGCCCAGTGGTTAAGGTGTAAAAGCACTGTGTGAAAGCGTAACAAACAAACTGACAGTTATTTTCGAATTTATGTATATATGTCAGGGATAAAACAGTTTAATGACAACTCTTTTATAGTCCCTACTGCCTGGTTTGAAGGTATAACCTTATCCGTTAAATGCGTCTCTTTGAAGTATCTCCTGTTCCTAAGAACTTATTGTATTGCCTGTAGATTAAAAATAGGTTTTGTTGTACCTAAAATAATGTTCTGCCTCCTTTTTCTATTGTGTAGTGAGGTCACTTTACAAAACAAACGATAAAAATAAATTAAAAGGAATGTCCCCGAGGTAGTTAACGCGGTTAAAAATAAGTTTATGGTACGTCTTGAACGATGCGTCGGTTAAAATTAGTAACAGGCTCATCTGTCACACATTTGACCCCGACCTTATAGTCCAGACGGTTGTTGATTATCTGCCACGCGTTAATGCGAGTCTAGTACTGAAGATGATGTTCGTATTATTTTATGTCCGATAATTGCTATTATTAGCATTAAACGATGTCCGCATATGACATCGCGTGTGTAACGCAGATGATATTAACGGTGCATTTATGTGTGTACTATTATCGTAAGTCTTCCTGTAATCGCCCGTTTACGTCCTATTTAAGAACTATGGTTACTTGGTGGTTAATACTTAAACCAGGTTAATGAACGACTACCTAATTGAGCCAACTTAATAGCCGATTGTTAAGTTTAATTTAACGTCACATTTGTTTGACTCTGTCACTTTGACGCTATACCTTAGACAGACAAAACACTTTTCTTTAATTTTTATAAAATATTTGATGTTTTTATCTTCTTTCTTCTTTTATTTGATCTTCCATGCTGGTCTGAGAACGAAGAAAAAACGTAGAATTTAGCAGTTGTTTATCTTCCCGCGCAGATGGTAAAAGCCCATCGAGGGAATAGGCAAAAATCTTAGGAATCATTTTATAGGCGATGCGGCTAGCAACCCATCAATCACTATTTTGAAAACTGCTCTCGGACTCGCTTTTTAACGCTGGCTTATTATAACTGCTACCTAGTTTGAAAATTGTTTGAATTTTAGAATTTATTAGCAGTGGTTTATCAAATTCAATTTTATGCAGATTATTAGACTTTCGAAGTGTGATAAACAAACATAACGAAGCACATTCTTTTTGTCTTACTCCATTACAAAATTTAGTCCATTAAAGTGTTAGTCAAACGAAACATTCAATCGAACGGTATCCGGTGATTTGGCATATATTTGATCGAAAAGAAAACAGAATTAAGGCCAGGTACTTTGTGCGCCATTGTCAATCTGACAATTGATTCAGGAGGCGCATTTACTCTACTTAATCCCTTGTGAGAATATGAGATGTAACAAAAACATCCCGTGAAATACACTATTGTATAAAATAGCCCGGCTTACATCTGTGAAGTCCATTCAAGGGATGGAATTCTTTATCCGCGGATACAACGCCACCTGCCATATTTCCCGGCCCACGCACGCTTTTATTCATTGTAAATATTTTAGCATTAAGCATCAAAGCACTCTTGATACACAACATAAAATTTAATCTTCAGAAAGCTCTTATGATAAATAAATAAATATCTTGGGACAAATCACACCAATTGACCTAGCCCCAAACTAAGCAAAACTTGAATTATGGGTACCAGGCAACGGATAAACATACTTATATAGTATTGATAAATACGTACCTACTTAAAAACATACAACATCCATGACTCGGACACAAACATTCTTATTCGTCATACAACTGCCTGCCCCTACCGGGATTCGAACCCAGGACCTCTAGCTTCATAGTCAGGGTCACTAACCACCAAGCTATCCGGTCGTCATCATTACGACATAGTATAAAACAAAGTCGCTTTCTCTGTCCCTATGTCCCTATGTATGCTTATATTTCAAGAGGAAGGTTTTTATGAATAATTCTACGCAGACGAAGTCGCGGGCAGAAGCTAGTTAATTATATTTTTCACGGGGTATTTTGTAACACGTTGTATAGACATCTACCGCATTTGCCGACGGATTGGCAACGTCAAACTTGTACAGAACACGTAGCGGGAGACGTTAAAATGTGAATCTAAGTGGATTGTTTCGACACCATTCACGTGGGTCTTCATACCCGTTGTAATTTAAAAAAAAACTTTATTGCTGGTGACAAGATACACAAAATTAGCCCTTATTGGCTCGGAAACGCATCAAGGTTCGACATTCTTCTTGGCAATGGTGATATTTCTTTAAGCGCTGGTAGTGTAAGCAACTCACGGAATCACTACATAGTATAAAATAAAACAAAGTCGCTTTCCGCTGTCTATACAGGGTGCTCGCGAGGAACCCGCATAACTTTGCCACCGTATTCCTGACCATGTTTAGAAAATAAAATGTTGTATAAAGTAAGCTGGATTCGGCTTAGTTTGCGAGTAATTAATATTTTTTGCTTTAAATAGAAACCAGTATAATGCACCTTTATGATAGCGACGTTGCAAGACCGCGTCATATTATCTGACTGGCGTAAACTGCAGAAGTTCGTTCCTGTCACTGTCTTTCTGTTTATGTGTCATTGAAAATAAATACGGCCGCCATTAAGGAGAGAATAAGAAGTAGAATATTAAAATTCTTAACACAGTGTTATTTGTAAAATCGATTGATTTCTTATGATGGCATATAATAACGATGCTTAGATATCGCAAGGGCCCCCCGCCTTGGGTGGGACTGGATATTCACTTAAAATATGAGAAACTACACATGAAAGTAAACAGTTCGTGATGATAATATTTTATTACCCATAATTATGTTATGTTCAATGTACAATAACAATATTAAATAAATCAAAACGAATTTTAATGAGTAATCTCATTCACTAGCCTTCCGTCCGCAGCTTCGCCCGCGATAAATTAATTTTCCCGTAGGAAAAGGTATTTTCCCGCGGTAAAAAGTAGCCTATGTTTACTCTTTTTTCGACTATCGACGTCAACCGTCTAAGTTAAACCGCACAATTTGTGCAATAGGTAGGAAAATTATGATTTTTAATCTATCGTGAATGAAAATTTATGTTAACTTAGTAATTACCTATTCGGTTTTATTAAACTTTATGATAAGGGTCTTGTTATTTGTTTTTTTAAGTAAAAATACACAATCATTAATCAATTTGTTCATTTATTATTACACGACAATACATGAATACCCTAGTACACGAGTAATTGTAAATCACTGTATCAGCTACGTGCAAAGCCGGGACTTGCGTTGAAATCCGGGGACGCTGAGCTAGAATACTCAAAATCCGCAATAGCACTCCCACGTTTCTCAGGATCTGAGTGATATTTTGCACCATGGACCGAAAACACTCTGCAACATTTTTTTTAGCTGTTAGGTTGACCGTCTGATCACTCGCAATTTCTTCAAGTTTTATTACAAAGATTATTTTTATCTTAATTACATTTTCTACACCGTTAGAATCAATAGCAACAATGTCACCCATCATCCATGTGACTGATGTCATTATTTAAAGTACACACTCGACACTCGAAGGAAATTTCCAAGTGGCCAGTACCGAGAATAATACCAAAGAATAAACTTTTTGAACGCAAATACGAATTGCTAAACTGAATAATTAAAGTCAAAGTTTACGAAGCACGTTTCCAAAATGAAATAAAATATTACTTTTAATCAAGCAAATCACTTCCTCCTTTTGATCCTTTTCTGCTTACTTATATCGTGCTTTTGGTAGCATTGCTGGATTCAAAACATTAAACATTACGTCAGCAGGAAATGTCACGTTGTCATTGGTTGACCATTTTTGTTATTAAGTAACCATAGCAACGTTAGCTTCCGGAAAATCGTGTTCAGTCATTGGTTGGCCGTTTTTGTTATTAAGTAACCATAGCAATGTCAGCTTCCGGAAAATCGCGTTCAGGCATTGGTTGAACGTTTTTGTTATTAAGTAACCATAGCAACGTCAGTTTCCGGAAAATCGCGTTCCGTCATTGGTTAACCTTTTGTTTAAACGTAACTGTAGCAACGCCCGCCTCATTGGTCAACAGAGTTCGGCCAAAGTCGTTATTCCAGCCTCGTAAGAGTCCGGACCCCGATTTGTATTACACGAGCAAGTTGCGAACATTGACAATGTCAATTTGTCAAGTCGAAAGTCTTGGGCAAAGAGAGAGAAAGAGATAACAATAACAAACGTTGCCAGCTCGTCCTATGAGGCATTGTGTTACTGGTGAACCAAAAATAATTTATTTAATTTGTATGAAAAGTTAAAAAAAGTTAAAAATCATATTTCGACCTATGTTATATAACGTTTTTTAATCATTACGACCTCAGGTATACACTGGTAAAGTTATGCGGGTTCCTCGCGAGCACCCTGTATATATATCCCTCTGTATGCTTATATCTTTAAAACTACGTAATGGATTTTGACGCGGTTTTTTAATTAGATAGAGCGATTCAGGAGGAAGAACGAAGTCGCGGGCAGAAGCTAGTAAATGTTAAAATGTTGACATTTGGATAACAAATCTGGTTAAATCTATTTGGTATGGTTAGTCTATTTGCATTTTTAGATTAGACATTAAATGAGGCCGACACTTTCTGTAGAATTGTAAGCATCGTACCTCGTTCTATCAGAAATCATGCTACAATTAAGAATCACCTCGTTGGATTATTACTTTCGCTTCCAGAGGAACTGTTGCCTAAACCCTCTAGTAAGTTAATTGCCAATATGATGTAGGTACCTACAAGTTTTTAATTGCAATTCATTAAAGTTGTTGTGTGTTCTGTTTCCAGGTCCCGAAGGTCTTCGGGTGCGGCGTCGGCTGTGACACCACAACCGAAAAACCTGAACCCAGGAGGTAAGACGTTTCCCATTTCACCATTTAAGTTTTATATAGGGTTCAAAATAGGTGTTTGTATTTTAGCCACTGAAAAAATCTGTTGACAATAGTTAAACATTTGGTTGCAGGATTTTATATTGAACTTACACATTTGCAGCTATATATTTACATTATTACTATGTTTAAATTTTTAGTTAGTTTTTGGGTTCCCATCTGTAAACTTTTGTTATAATTTCTTTTTTTTCTGTTTTCACCTTTTTTTTGTTATTCAGACCGCTTCATAATTGATGGTAACCGTTTTTTATTTTGATATTTCTTGGCTGCCACGATACAGGCTGTGCCTAGTGTGGAGTCATTGAACTTTCTAATACTGTATCTCGTTTCTATTTTGGAAAATAAATTTTACTTTACTTTACTTATGAAAAGATTTGTTCTAGTGAGGACTTCTTCTGCATTTAAGGGTTTACGTCACCAGACTATATAATGATACACGAACAAACACATTTAGCCTAGTTCAAATTAATGAGGGTGTTTTTAATGCCGCAATGAATATCGTTTATTAGTTAATTGCTTTAATCTCACATAAAACAACAGCGTAAGACAGCAGCGTCATGGTGACCATTTGTACCAATTACGGTTATTATCGCAATAGATATGACTAGAAACTCAAAGTAATGCAAATTAACGTAAATGTACAAAATTACTTAACAGATCCGCCTGTTCATTTATATTGACTTCAACCATATACATTTTTACTGACCGTATTATAATTTATGAACGTATCAAATCAGGGATCAATTTTGGTCTGAAAAAGTGAACTAGAGCTGTAAAGGTTTCGCATCGACGGCATTTGTTAAGCCAATAACCGAGCTCTTGTCTGTTCAATTTAATTCCAACACAATCTTACTACTATGAATCTATAATAGATGAAATGGGACAAAAAATAGTTATGACATTTTAGGAGACTATATATTATTTAAACTCAGTTTTGTTCAATCTACCGACCGGCTTCTATTTATATGCCATCGCTTATATATCTTCAAGATTTAACATACCCGCTCGAAAGTGTGCCCTACAAAATAATTCTCAACATTAGCAGATAGTTGTTGTTTTCACCACAGTTGCGTGAGGTGCATTGACGCGAAACGTTGTTCCAGAATATTTAAAAATGTTAAAATTATAGGTAATGATGTATCTAGAATATAAAATGATAGAAGTGAAAATGATGTAATAGCTTTTTTTAAATTCCTAAATTATCTTCACTTATCATTTATCTGTTCACAGAAAAAGATCTGTCTATAGATTTTAACATTGAAAAAGATGATTCAGATAATTTTTATGATAAGATAAACTCGTCAAAACTATTCAAACGTCGCATAATGTTACGTTGGCACAGGTAAACAAATCTTTCCGATAATCCGTCAATTGAGAACAGTTATCGCTACCTTATTAACGCTTATAACGTGATAGTATAATATTTCGTAGAATCATTTTGTAAACAAGACCATGTGTCAGTAATCCGTCTGATCTATCTACCAGGAAAAGATTATGCATGCGGAGGAAGTGACTAAAGGTTTTAAACAAACAATAAATCCTGGAAGCTCTCTCGAAACTGAGAAGCGATGCTACTATTTACATAATTCATCGTATTCAAACTGCTTGTAATCTGATATCATTATAAGTCGTACTTTTGACTGTAGCTACCTATATTATCTCTGAGCGTGTCTGCCCCGCTAAGCTTTTAATTAGGGAGGAAGGTTTACAGAATTTCTATGTCCATTTATATTCGAAGGACGATTGAATTTTAATAAAGATAAACTTCCACCAATGTCTCGATCAGAGAGCAAAGAGCGTTACTGATTCAAAATACTTTATGATGTCAGTTTTATACTGGATATTATTGTTTCGTCATCAACAACAAATGTTTGCGCACATTTCATTTGGCAAAATTTTATTTTCTGCTAAGTATTACTATCTAACTTAAAAAAAAGTTATAAAACAAACTTAACCCAACCTAAAATAAGCCACCCGGTAATTTTTTATTTTTAACAAGTTTATGGATTAGCATATTTATACTTACATACATAGTTAGGTGTTTTCAATTGAAGTTTTTGTGAAACATTTTTTAGTCAAGTGACTGAATCCCAGCTTAATAACAACCGTGTTTTATCTTTTGGGAATTTACTGAATGCTTCCCGAAAATTGCTCTCCGGGAAGGGTGACAAAGTGATAACTTTGAAAGCTTTTAGCTTGGTACAGGTGCTCTCGTAGAATGATATCTACGTTTATTAAGTTATAGCTACTTATATAGTTTACTCGACTCGTGGGACTTCTGGAAAGTGCTTTGCTTTCTTCGCTTCTTCGATCATTGTTCTGGTCCGTTCTGACCGGATTGTTTGCTTTTGAGACACTACACTTTAATAGCACAATGCTATACATACTAGCTTGCGTCCATTACTTTGCACCAGTTTCTAAATTCCCCGTGGAAGACAAATTCCGCCCTCATTCCTTGTCAACATGATTAAACAGAAACTATGCAAAATTCTAGTTCTCTAAGACCAAGAGCTAGATAGAGTCTTATCTGGCAAGTCAACATGTCGAATGATGTTCTAGTAATATTACCTAATTTATTCGTTACTCGTTAACAATAGCTTCATTTAGTCGTTAAACATTAATAATTATAAAAACAGTCAAATCTTGAAAATAACTTGAACCCTGCTAAAACTGAAATAAAATCAATGGTAAAGATTTTAATTTTTAAGCTTGAAGAAAGGCTTAAGGGAAATGTTTTTGATATCACCACTGGCTGCGACTATTTGACAAATACGCTCGAGTTCTGCAAGATAACAATGGATGGTTTCGAGAATCCCGAGCGGCACTTACAACGGATACCCGGTACAGATTTATAAGGGGTCCCATTTATTTAACAACTGTAACCCTGAAACCGAGATATATCCGACCGGGAGATAGTAATATAACTCGCGTGCTGCTAGGAAAGATGGTGAAGCGTTTCTCATACGTATTACATGTGAAAAAAAACCACAAGTATTTTTATTGCGTAGGTACTTGAGTAAATGTAAGTTTTGCTGCTTGTTTACTGCAAATATCTGCTTTAAGTGAATATGTGGATGCAAATAGGCGCATAGACAAATTTTTGGTTAAGTAAATAAAAATGAATCGTCGAAATATTGTATATACGCGCATAACTTCCGAATGACTGCGCCGAATTGAGTTATTATTTTTGATTTATGTTCGTTGAAGTCAGGACAAGATTTGCAAAACTGAAACGGGGGCGGATCCGCGGGCAACTGCTAGTTCCTTAATAAAATTTGAGGTTCGAGTCCGATCTTGTACCGAATGACCATCCGCTTGAGAACCAAGGCAAGGCAGATTTAGGTGAATGTAAAACATCGCATACTCGCGCAGCGTGAAACACTTTCACGCTGGTCTTGAAGCAAAGAAGAAACATAGAATGTACCAGTTGCTTTTCTTTTGGTTGGTAAAAGACCGTCGAGGAAATCGGCGAAAATCGTAGAATATCGTGTTATAGGCGATGCGGCTAGCAACTCATCACTATTTTCATTCCCCTTTCCACATGGCCGGTTAGGTTACCTTAGGCTCTGTCTGCTCCGTAAGGCATAAAGACGTGATTTATGTAGGTATTCAATGATGTGTGTGTGAAGTTTCCTTTAAGTTTCCAACCCATACGGCCTGCAGGAAAAGTCAACCCAAACTTAATGGGCCTAAAATTAGGTACCATTAGTATTTACAATTAATTAGATGAAATCACTATTTGTACCCCAAACTAGCTTTTGCCCACGACGCCATCTGCGCAGAATTTCGTGATGTCTACTAGGCTTCACTGTTTAGATCCCCCAGAAACAAAAATTATAAGGAGGAGATCCAAATAGTTGAGCCCGTGGACGTCACGCAGAATTCTCTTACCGCTATCCCTCGGGAAAATCCATATGTATTTCCCGGGGATTGGAACTTCCTCTTTACCAAACCGACTAAATCAGCGATTTAAGCGGGAAGAGGTAACAGACAGACAGACACACTTTCGCATGTATATTAGTATGAATATATCCGAAGCAATGTGTTTGGCGGAAATTTTAAAGTTTTGTCGATAAACACATGCCTACTCTGTTGTATTCTTGAAATTTTCCCATGAATTTCCTCGGTAAGGGCATGGTTCACCGCCTACATAATTAACTTAATGTAAAAGCCAATTTTATATACAGAATATAACACCCACGTCACAATTAATAACGATTTACATAGAGTTTATCTCGATTTTAGTTTATTTTTCAGTTTATCTGTTTGAGCCAACATACCCCCGGCAAAATAATCATACGGGTGCAAAATGTTGAGCTCTTAGAGGAAAAGTTGATTAAATAAGTAATTTAAATGCTCATTCGCAGATCTCTAAACGTGCGTAGGTGAAATGATATCCAATTAAAAAACTTATTTTGGAGAAGTCATTGTACTCTGTAAAAGAGTATAGTGAAATGATTTTTTCTTGACATTGAATATTTCATTTGTACTTTGTACCATATTGTTTTTTCTTACATTTAATCGCATTTTATTGCATAATTTTAGTATTTTTAATTTTATTTTTGATCACTTTGACATCGAATTTGAAATTTATTTCTTGATTGTATTATTGGATTTCAGATTTTTATTTTTTGTATGATTTTTTTTTACTGTAGGTACCTTATTGTTTTTATTTTGTTTGCAATTGACGATCTTTCTGTGACTTTCTTATGTTTTGACATAAAAGTATAATGTAATTTTCAAATAGAAATAAATCAATCTAATCTATCAAAATTTAACAAAGTTATTTTGCAGAAAAATACGTTTTGTTGAGATTACGGTAGAATTTACTCAGAATGTTACGCAGATTTTTAATTAATTACGGAAAGATATTAAACATCCTTTTCCTTTTCCCTTTTTTGCCGAATGCGGCTTTCGTTCTGTAATGCTGTGTTTTGTACCTCCTTTAAAAAGTTAGCTAAGTATATTATAAGTAACTAGGTAAAAAATAAATTCAACTATAATACGATGTGATAATGTCCCCGTCTATCCTAGGTAGATAACATAATCTCATTTAACTGATCAAGGCTATTGTGCAACAATTAGAACGTAATAATACCGATACCATATCTTAATTCTCTTTACCGATTCAGGTCAACAGGAAAAGTCACAATCATATGATCGCATTTCCAGCTGACAAATAAGTAGACATAATTTTCCCTGAAACGGTGTGATATTTACGTGGTTTATTGACAAAATGCAGTTGTCTAATCATCGGCAATCCTTTATTGTTGTGATAAACGCCGGATGTTTTGACGGTGGGATTTACTCACGCTGTTTACTACCAACTGGTACTCGTAAATCCTGGTACGTTACATATTGCATTGTTATCGCCTACGCGATGCGTTTCATATACGCTTCAAATCACGTCTTTATCCCTTACACCCAGAGCTTAAGGTAACAGATACCTACAGGCCACATTTAGCAAGATTGTGGGCGTATAGGTGAAAAATGAAATCAAAATAGTGATGGGTTGCTAGCCTCATCGCCTATAACATGATTCCTATGATTTTCGCCCATTCCCTCGATGGGTTTTTACCATCTGCGCGGGTAGAGAAGCAACTTGGTATATTCTATGTTTTTTCTTTGCTCCCAGACCAGCATGCGTTTCTAGTTTGTTAATAATTAGCTTGAAGACCATGCACGAGTATATAGTTCACTCAGGTATTTAACCATATAGATAGGTACAGAATATAGTAATGTATTGGCAACGCAAGATCGATATAGGTAATACGTGTAAGTCAGTGCGAGACAGACGAGACCACTTTTCTTGCACTTTTAATGGAAAACAGTAATGCTT
Organism: Pandemis cinnamomeana; assembly: GCA_932294345.1. Taxonomy (NCBI): domain Eukaryota; kingdom Metazoa; phylum Arthropoda; class Insecta; order Lepidoptera; family Tortricidae; genus Pandemis; species Pandemis cinnamomeana. Next base: position 4,954,150 of record OW028706.1, read on the forward strand.
CTCGTTCTTTGACACACAGACATGGACAATTGACAATTTTTTAAGTCTTGGCTTAATTTTTTCTTCACGCATCTTATCTTAGTTAATACATACTATAGTACGGGAGCCCAAACGGGGATTTCGGGATTTACCAAAGCGTATTTTCAACCCCTACGTACGACCACCGCCATCATAGAAACAATCAGATTAACATAGTAATACGTACATTTTTAAAAATACGTAGGACATGGATGCTATCATATCTGATGCGCTCGAGTATGTACGGTCAAGTGCAAAAAAAAGTATCGATAGGAACTTCTCAAAAATCTGTCCCACGACCTTATTACGCTGGTGTAAAAGCGTATGATACTTATTTTTGAAACTTTGTCTAGATACATATTATTACACTTGACTGTACATGCAACAGTTTATTTTATATTTTTGAAAATCTTTATATTATATGTCATTTTTTTTTCTATCATCTAAGCTTCGCAAACCAATACGTATTTATGACGCTCGAGTAAATCCAGATTTAGCATCGTGGGCTCCCCTACTACTATATCTAGTTATGTGTTTTACAACGTACAAAGTGATATTTTTGGCACCATTTTAACCCCTTTTTAAACTTTTCTCATAATGAAGCTTTAGGACCCCTGAACCCATTTAAAAAAATGTCAGTTTTCTGACTGTTATATTTGGGAAAAACTTGTAACCGCAAAAAAACTAAATTTAAAAATGGGATGCGGGGGAGTCCTCGTGGGTTTTTCTTGGTCACTCCAATGTCATGCAATTTAAATAGTACCTACTGAATTTCGTAGAATTGAGGATGGAGCAAGATATAATATATGCATCCGTGAAGCCAAAGAAATGGTAAAAAACATTCGTTATAGTGCCAGTGAAATAATTTAAATTGATTCCTATATTCATCGAAAAAAACAATATGTCAAAAGAACACAACGCATATTGTAACGTACAACAGCAAAACGTGTATATGCCTCTGACAGAAAGAAAAACACATTTATTTCACACGTAACGTAACTCAAAAGTTCCACTTCAACTTTAGGAAATGAAAAAAATCTAGATTCGTACGGATGGCTACCACCACCTTACTCTCTAACCTGCCGTCAAGTAAAACGGCGCGGAAATCAATCGGCCACCTCAATTCATACAAAAGAAGAGCACGAGGAAAAAACATCAAAAACAAAATACCTACTTTTCAATTAACATTTTTAATGAAGTGCAACTTGCTTTTAAATTGCTCATCGTGTTTGAAGTATAAGTAGAACAGGTATTTACGGTAGCAAAATGACCTCACTTGGATTGTTCTTGTCGATTCCACTGATTTCCGATTAGTAAGATTACGATCCTGTTTAGCTAAACTTATTATTATCCTTTACCGTGAAGGTTGTTCTTCTACCTATATAATTTGATCGGCAAGTCGTTTTCCTTATACCTTGTGATAAGATAACAACCCTGAAATTGCGTTTTTCGTCTTTATTTTGTGCTTATCAAGTGTTTGCTGTGTTCAACTTTCTCTAAAAAAATGCATGCTAGTTTGTATACATATTTCCTACGAATGATCATAATTAGCTACTTCATGTTACGTTCACTGTGTCATGATTTTAGGCTCTATTGTGTTAAATAACCAAAATTTCCGTGTTCGCTCTTTTCCTGCAAAAAAAGTTCTCTTTGGAAAATCTTTAAACTGACTACGCACTGGTTTATGCGTTCATAAATGTGTGGTTTTCCTCTAAAATACCTACTGAAACTGTGTTATTTAAAAACCAGACCGTTGTCATCCGTCGGGATCGGCCTCCTAATTTATCCGGGGTTTGATTAAGCAGAGTTCCGTATTATACCACAGACAGTACAATTGCCATTATAAGATCGAGCTACCAACTTCGAAATGAATACGTTGCTGGTACCCCTTTAACTAAACTCTTATTTCCTCTTTAATATCCTTTGCTATTATGATGTTGGCTGTAGTACACTTTGTTACAATTTTAAGTTGGATGGACCGACAGATAGACAATATAGCCTTAGCAATAGAAATCTTTTGGTACCCTTTAGGTACAGATCCTTAAAAAAGTATTTACATTTCGCGGGCTCCATCCTTCCCGTTTCCAAAAATATATACTGTGCGTGGGATAATAGTATTTGATAAGTAACTAGCTGTTTGTAGTTGTTTGCGCTTCATTCACCAATAGTTCCACTGATCGGGTGGGGCCAATCACACACATTCATAAAATTTCATTGAAATCGGTTGGGCACTTTCGGAAATTAATCTCTGCGAACATAGCTAGCTTCTCGTTATTTTTATTAGAAATGAAGATATGATCTGTCTGGAGTTTTTTATAGTTTGCGGCTGTTTGAATGGTAGCCCTGTCCCAACACGAAACTTAATTAAATAGGTACTATAGTTTACCCTCAGGTTATTTAGAGAATACCACTGAAACTAAATTATAACGGATTTTGTCGGCGCCAAGGGTAAAAAGGTTTATTATTTTGGCTCACATATTTTGTCCCCTGTCACTTTTAAATTGTGTTTTTGCTGTCAATGAGTTGTCTGAAGGTTCAAGCTCCATTATCATGTACACACAAATTTAACAAATCAAAAGCAAACTTGCCTAAATCGTGACAGAGCAGTTGGCACTTGGATTTTTCAATATTGCTTTAATTCAAGCGATCGGAGGCCCAGTGTGCTATTGTGATAACTAACGTACGGTTCCTCGGCTTTAATATATTTGTTTCATATATTTGGGTGTTAATAAAAACGAGTGGAATCTTTATTCGGCCCAGGTCGTGATGTGACAGTTCCGTATTTCTTTGCAAAAATTGAAAGTATGTATCTGTTGTATCTTCGCATTGTATTCCGAGGCAAAGGTAATATTATTTAATTTGGTTTAATTAAATCGGCCACGAGGGTTTTTTATATATATATTTATCATGAAAGAAATTACCAATAGAGTGGAAACTACTGAGGCAATTTCTGCGCTCTAATTGGTCTGCCCGACTTCAAGGAAGACACTTAAGTTTAAAGAAAATAGATTATGATTGATATCAATAGTAAATAAATGCTTATTGCATGGCAGAGTGAATATAACTTACTGGCTTTTTGATATCTAGAGGATAAAAGTAAAACTACAGCGGAAAACCAGTGTAGGTATGGTTTCATGGTTTCAGTGACAAATCACTAAATAGTGTGTTGCAAATTACACAGCTCGTATTACTATTCTATTGGATAATTCCTCTTGTGTTATATTTATTTAACAAAGCGATTTGTTTTCCTTCATTCTGTTCGAAACGCTTGCCCGACTTATATTTGGCCGATTATTATTATTTGCTGTTTGCTTACATTCTGATATTTTGGATGAGTTATATTATATTATATCATTAGGACGCCATATTGAAAGATAACAGCCATCGATCTACCTGTATCCAGTGCGGTAACTAGCCTTTTATGGGCCCGGTGCGAGCTTTTATAACTAAGTCCTTAGAAAAAGGTCTTGTCTGTGGTCCTGGGTCGATCATTTCTGCAGCCCTCCAAGGTCTGCAGACCCACTCCGAGGTTATAAATTCAAAGTTTTTTTCGTGCCATTCCGCTTTCACTAATAGTCATTTCATTAAGGAGAGAAAGAGGAATGATATAACACGAATTTCGGGGTAGCCCCCGTGCCCGGGCACCGACCTATTTACGGCGCGCCTGTATCTAATTTATACATTTTGACGTGATTTAGTAGAGTTACATATCAATGAACAGGAAAAATAACCTTGCTCCCCTGTGACCAAGAACGTATAATAAATATATCCGATTCATATGGTTATCGAGCGAAACCCAAATCTACCTCCGCTTTCTCGGTATTTCAATGCTGTCGTACCTACTTATATCTATTTAAGAACTCTTCGCGTTTGTTAAGTAGTCAATCTTTCAATTGACTATGTTGTTGTTCATCGTCAAACCTACTAATTTGAGGGGATAGGTACTCGTAGAAATGTTAAAAGTTCGCAACATCATATCTCGTATTTGGAGCGTGACAGGTACTAATGAGTTGTGGTTGTGAGGAGAATTCAGGACGTGGGCTGTCGTGTCGCCCGCTTCCAGGAAAACCGGTATGTAGGTCAGTGTCGTGCCGGTGCGGCACGCCGGCGGGCCGGACGCGGCGGCCGGAACGACCGACACGGCGGCCGGGATGGTCGGATTAGGTTATCGACGTTCTTTTTTTTTATACTCTGGGAGTTCAGAACTGAATTTTAACACACGTTTGTTTCTATTTAGCTTTTTGTTCCTGCTGACCTAAATAGTACTGATGTATGTCCACTTTTAGAAATTAAACTAATGATATAGCTCTGCTTTCCCCAGCTGCATAAACAGTTATTGCTTGCATTTTCATTTGCGTGAAATTCAGCTATCGCTATCCTGCGGAAAATTTGCATTTTTTCGCTATAAAAATGTACTCGTGCCTATGCATCCGTGCGTGTGCAAACATTTCTGAAAATCGTGCAGCCTTTTACGCGTAATTGAACTATACACGAGCAAAAAAAATTACGTTTTTAATATCAGTTGGAGCGTATCGTCAAATATTTTTTGTTTGCTGTTACATTATTGAAAAGAGTCGTTTTATGCACACAGGCATAGTTTCAGGATGCAATGGGCCTACAAGGGATTACAGTATAGTTTGTTTTCCAACTGTTTATTTAATCAGCTAGATGACTGCCTCATAGGCGAAATCTGAAGCTACGCCAATGTATGCATGTGTTGTGTCAAGTATCTCTAGGAAATAATCCTATCATTGTATAACGGACATTGATAAACAAGACAAGAATCCTACTTGATAATGTCACTTGCTTGCTTTTTGGGTGCTGCGTTCATAGATAGATATCAGAGAAAGCCAAAGATCATTGAAACTTCTTAGAAGAATATTACTGCATGTTTTATTTTACTGTTATCTGAGTTTCCGAAGAATTGAAGTAATAAAATTGCGCATTGCGTAGACAGATTGAATTACTGTAACATAACATTATATCAGTATATCGCGAATAATAATAGACCTCTTAAAGCCAATTACGGATAATTATAGGTAATGCTCTGAACGGTATCGTTTACGTTTTTTTAGGTTTTCATGAACCAACTACCGTAAACATACTTACCAGCTTTTTTACTGGGACCCCTATGCGAGGTCAGTCCCCGAATCGGGTACCTCCGTCTTAATTGCGAATATTACCGCCATAAGCAGATTGCTACTACGCACTGCTGACTTGCGCTGTCCTCCTACATGGAGATTAAGACAACTGGGGAAATCACTAGTACAAGATACAAGCAACGCATCTGCTAACCTCTTAAGTCTTGGGTGTGCACGAGCTTGTCTATCACGCTATTAAGAAAATGCGCGATAAAAACGCTCGTTTGTCGACCTACTAATTTCGCCCCAACAATAAGCATGATGCGCTTAATATCCAAACAAAATGATTATTAGAGTTTAGAGTGCTCTAGATAGCTTCTGTCTACCGCAGCCGTTGCTTTGACCTATATTCCATCAGAGAATAATCCATCAGAATCAATTAAACGAACATCTTGGCGCAAAGTGTTTAGGTTACGAAGAAGTTCGAATTCATCTTTAAATCGTTTAGCCAACTTTTAAACAAATGTATAAAAATAAGTAACATGACAATTTGACATCAATCTCAAACTACTTAAGCACAGATTGTGAGCTGTTATCTATGGTTATTCAGTTATCCATACTAACATTTTCAGTTTACTAATATTTTAATTCAAAATAACTGTCTCTATCTCTACTTGTTTGCTACTTCTTCACGACAAAACAGATGCTGCTTGTTTTCTAGAAAAAATGCGGATTCCCCGGAATACATAGTGACTAGTAAATTCAGCGCGGATGAAGTCGCAGAGAACAGACCGACTTCATCTTCTCAAAAGCTCCCTGATCTTCCAAGAAATAGTTTTAAAATGTCAACAAAAACAATCCACTAATTGTCGAGCTATCGCTTTGCAACACATTTAGCGATTTATCATTATTTTGTATAGCTATACAGAATTATCAGTCGTCACAGACAGATAGAGTGTCAAGTATAAACTCAAATGTTTGTTCTCATCCAGTCCTTTTGGATAAAGGATTAAAAATACATTTTGTGAAACGTTCACCAGTATACACAAAATTGCTTTCAGCAATCACATGAATATGTAGATTTTTCACCGGCGCTTGCTCCTGATTTTTAAAGCACGGCATGTGAATTGAATCTTTTTTTGCATTTTTAACTACGATTTGCGGCTGACCAAAATGACAGAAAAGTATGATGGAAGCTTTTTTTTAATATTGTCAGTAAAGCTAAAAATGGAACAAGTTCTGTAGTTATTTCAGGCAGTGTTAATGACGAAGTCTATTTATCATCGTTAAAGTCATGTCGATGAAGAATTTTTGATCGTTAGTATTGGTATGATCAATGGAAATTAAGTAACTGACAGATTGGTGGCTAGGGTAGCAATTTCGAAGGCTTTAGCAACCGTGTAGCTTAAAGCGTTCTCACACTGCGCGTACGTTCCGCGCTAGGATAATATGAAGTAGTAGCTAAGTGAAAAATTACTAATGTGTTGCGGAATTGGATAGCCCGTATTAACCACTCTATTTGGTTATTTCCTCTGTCTAAGGGATACCCACTCGGATAAGATCGAGATTGCATTTGTCAGACAAAAGTTTATCCAGTTGTGTAGCAGATTCACCAACAACAAACAAACAGGGGGTCAAAATTCATAAGTTATCTCAGAGAAGAGTTCTGTGACGCACGCGCAACACGATTCCTTACCGTGCTCTGATACATTATAAACATCGTGTAAGGTCGCTTTATCAGGGACCTCGACTTGTATTAGCTCCATTGATTTTTCTTAGTTACGCTAATTTTAAAGATATGGAACGCCGAATTCTGTCTATCAATATGACAGTTTGAATGTCGGTTTCGACCGGTTGAAACCGGTTTGGCAGTTGATTAAAAATGTGGTTGTGTAACGCTAACGCTTCTTGATAATTCTTTTCAGGGGGCTTTATTTCTAAGGAAAAACTATGTCAAATAATAATTGCTAACTTTTGGAATCACTCGTTTTACAAATGTGATATATTCTATATAAATAAAAATGAACCTCGACGCGCATAACTTCCGAAAAACTAGATCAAATTGGATAATTATTTTGTTGATGCGTTCGCTATTAACAGGACAAGGGTTGTATGATATATTTTTTGATAAAAGAAATTGAAACGGGGGCAAAGCCGCGGACAATAGATAGTCTGTGATAAATACCTGATTGGAGTTTTCGTTAAGTACAAATTCGGTGAATTACTTTATTTATTTCGATTGGTAATTTCCATTGAACTCCTGCAATTTTGAGGTTTCCAAAGTGGTTTTTACGTAGTCTAATAATAAATTCATACTTTAAAGGTAATAAGATGATTCATATAATTTTTAAGTCCTACCCACGCCATTATTGCTACACAAATCGTCAGACCAATTTAAATGTAATTTCCAGTCTAATTAATGTTGCGATGCTTAGCTTCACTCTGATATCAAATTAAGTCTAACTTTAGATCACCAGTTCCATTCAATTAAGATTCAGGTTTTCCATATTGTCAAAGCAATTAAGTCTATCAGATTATATAGCTCCCTTTATTTATTATATAATAGTGATTCACCCGTAATAACAATAAGCCTTTCACTGCCTCTAAATCTAAAATTTTACAAGTCCAATAGGCTTATTATCTAGCTCGCTCGCAATCGCCATCGTGTTCATTTTGACTGTTCATGTATGGGCTGACAATTGGCATCGGAATCAGCTAGCTGTCACATTTATACAAGAACTGTCAAAGTGAACACGATGGCGATATGAGTAGGCAATGTATTTTTTGAGAAAATTTAACATTACTTTTTGAGTCTTAGCAAAGCGGCCCACAGATTGATTCCACCGAGCCCTTGTAAGAGCAATTTGTAGACTACTTTGGCAAATGGGTTTTCATTCAACTATCTGACTATTTATGTACAGCCAAGGTCATAGATATTATGTACGTTACCAAGACGTCAAAACCTTTATGCCACAAACAATAAGGTCGATGACACATATAATTGACATGATGGCTGTGTCGATATCTATGCAATCCACTGTACCAGACAATTGCGAATCCAAATGTTTTAAATTTTACTGAACACCGTTCCAGTTTTTTCTTTTTTTTTTCAAATATTGTTTCATAACAACTCTTTCTTGACAATAACAAACACAACAAAAAAATAATTAGCTGAATCGGTCTACCCGTTCACCCGTGATGCCGTGACCAACGGAAATTAGAGATTAATTTTCATATATGGTATAGATTTAAGTAGTGGGTGCATTGATTTGTAAAGGTTTTATATTATTGTTGCAGACGAAGCTTACATGAAGCTGGCTCTAGAAACGGTGGAGGAGCTGGATTGGTGCCTGGACCAGCTAGAAACCATACAAACACATCGCTCCGTGTCCGATATGGCCTCACTTAAGGTAAGTGCAAGTCGTACTAAAGTCAAACCAACATCTGAAAAAACCAACCAAGTCCAAGTTCAACTCGCACGTACAAGGGTTGCGTACCATATAATTGCCGTTTTTTAAAATAAACGCTGAAACAAATCGTTCTTTGTGTGAGAAGTTCGACGTTTCACCTTGCGAAAATTTTAAATCTCTTTTTTTACGGTTCAAAAGAAAAAGTCCCTCAGCCCTTTTATACATTGACCATCAGATACGTGATGACCATACAAAATGACCATCACATACATGCTGAGTACGCTTAATATTAAAGCAATGAATTCAAAAGCATTAAATGTATTTGCCATTGATAACCTCCCAAGAGGTTAATTAAGTTGGTTGTGTGTTTTTTTGTACTTTGGCGCACGCAGTAATCGCTTGTAATAAATAAGTAAGCGATGACTTATTGTGACGTGTGATTTATAAACAGTTTTGAATGAATCACTGTATAACTTAACATTTCATTATGAAAATCATTGTAGAGTAATTGTCTCTCGGTCCACGTAACGATATTCTTGTATACTGTTTTAAAAGACATTAGTAATCCTAAATACCGACGTGTCAATGACGCTTCTTACAGCAAAACCACGCCTTTGTTTATTGTTGTATATCTAGAAACATGTAAAGCAATCATTCCCTTTTTTATGTTGGACGATTAAATGCATTATTCAAGTCCAATGCGAACGGTAAAATTGAATAGAAAAACTCTGTGTAACAAGCGGATTATACACCGTATTATAGAAGTTATTGCGGCTGTGCGTCTATTTGCTATGTGATTGCTTTATCCGTTGGCTCGCGGAAAGTTACCGACAGTGAAACACGAACTAGGGCTCGTATGTTAGCACCAGTGTACCACCATTTTGTGATGTACTTAGACCGTATTGTGCGGTATTTCTAAAAGTTGAAAATGATCATACAAACAAACCGTGCAATAATGCTACGTTTAACACACGAGTGTGGTTTTCTATCAACTGTACCAAAAAAGCATGTTCTGTAATTTACAAACCTGACTTTCTCATTCTGAGCAATATTATTCCACTTACCTGTTTGTATTTTAACAGATTACCTGCGTTATATTGGATATTCGAGCTCACATATAAAGCCCCTTTGAGTCGGCAAAAGTTTTAATGATTTCTGGAAAAAGATGGATTAGATCCGCGCTTCAAAGTCGATATCTTGAATTTACTTATCATTCATCTCACGTCCTATTTAATGAGTTTGTTTGGATTCTTAGGCAAGATCCCAAGTTTTGGTTCTTAAGATTAGCTTGACTGAGAACATTTTCATCTTTAATTAAAAATGAAAATTAATTTTATGCAAGCAAAACAATGAAGTGGCTGCGCTTCCATACCATCATTTAGGACATGCATATCATGACATTAATACTATTATATGGTTACTAAGAAATAGGAATACGTATTAACTGATTGCCATTGACTTTAAAATTGATATGTCAAGGACGACGCTACCCTGAATCCGCTGTGCCCAGCGAGATGAAACCAGGGCGGAGAAGGCGTGGCTTATGAAGCCGCAGCCAAGATGAGAATAGTGGGTGCTAACAAAACACGTCCGATCGATGTATATAGAGGGCGAATTTTGAGTTCAAAGCGTTCTAACTTCCCTTTAAAAATGAAAACGCGTCTAAAAATTTGAAAGTTTAGTAGGTATACAGAGTCATTACAATCATTTCACATGCCGTGCACACAATGGAACATTTTTTCGCGGTTCAGAAATTTGAACTTTATTGTCTTGTTTAGCACTTACCATTCATTGTCAGAGAAGAGATACTTTACAAGTCTCTAGGTATTTTCAATGCATTTTTTTTTCAGTTTAAGCCATTCTCTGTTGAAAAACAACCCCTGTTTTATTATACAATAACTTGTTCAGTTACGCCAGATATATTATGTTCTATTTTAATTTTTACTAATGCCTCACGGGAAAATGTAAGCTGAATTCTGTACAAATTATTACTTTCTGGGTAAATAAACTGACATTGTTAGGTTCTAGCTTCAATACATACTGAAACGTGGGTGTGACAAACTCATACAAGGGAACATAATAATACAAGCAATGTGTGTGACGTGAAAAATTGACACGTATTTCGGATTGATTTAATTTTGGCTGAATTAAATGTTTATGTCAGACCAAAGTAAAGGCGGAATTACTTTTTCTTTCTGGTAAATCATAAATCATAATTCCGCATCCCGTACGTTTTTCCAAAGTACGAGTAGGTATTCAATTTCCGACTTCAAATACAAACAGATTTATTTTCTTGTGCCATGTTAAGGTTATTCTACTTTTTGTCAAGAATGTCTCTACGTATACTTACGTAATTGTAAATTAAAACTTAGACGTAGTAATTAGTTGCGTTTGAATCGTTCTTGAAGAATTCTACGACTGCAGTGTTTATCGTTATATTCTACGTAGTATCAAGTACGGGCACTTCTGAATGGATCGATCACCTTGACGTCACAATAACGCCGCTCGCACGCTGCATAGGTACTGCAGGCCCGCACAGTTGCCGGCCTTACTTGTTACAAACTTGGTAAGCTCCCTTAGACTTAGCCGCTCCCTGCAGAGATTTATTAGCCAAAATCCACCGCTAATTTCGTATACAAATCCTGAAATGGGTCCCGTTAGTAAATTTAAATTACCACCCTCTTCGTTAAACCTCCTAAGTTGCATAATTTACCTCACGGATTCTCCGAATTTCTATTTTTAACAATAAACATGAGCGGAATTTAGGTACGTGTTCTGTGTGCTCCAACAAGAAGAGTCCAATTAAAAGTCGAGAAGTTTGCTTGCGTAACATGTTCGTTTTTTCAGTAGAGGCCCGTGGATATATTTTATCCAGAACACGGCCATGTTTTTGTTTTAACATTCGTCGGAATCGCAAGTTGGAAGCGTGTTGCAAAAATTATCTACGAAGTAGTTTTTTGTTCGACATTTACATGTAAGTGGGTAGCGTACTCTAGGGTCGTAACGGCGACAGAGAGAATACTTAATGTCTTCCAAGCGTCGTGCACGTGTAAATAAAAACCGCCCAATAACAGAGGCGGTTAGATCCATTTGGGAATAAATTATTTTTTAAAGGTTGTGGCATGTCTCGTGTGCGTGACGCGCCATCATTAAAAGTCGGAGGGCACCGCGTAGCCTCGTAGTATGACGTAGATCCGGCGTTTGAAAAATATATGCCACCACTAGATACAGTTACACGTCTATTAACTAGAGTTATTACATTGATTTAAAAATACACCTCAATGCTAGTGTTCTATTTTCGTAACGGCTATTTGTGGGCCTCATTAAATGACAGAGTGTTACTGTCGTCATGACATGTATCAACGAATGTTTTGAGTATCATTCTCGCAGACGGCTCTAGGCTTCGATCAACAATACAACTAGATTCACGGTGATAGCTCTGAAAACGGCTCCGAGAAATAAGAGCACAAAATAAATTTGTGGCCTTATTTCTGACAGTATGCGCCAACCTCGGCCAACGTGAGGACGTGTCAAAATGCCACAATGTGCGTTCAAAAATTGCAAAAACAGCCACTGAAACACAAAGGTTTCGGAAGGAATATCTTTCTTTAAGTAAGTACAAGTCAGTATTTCATAAAGTACGTAAAAATTTGCAGTTTACATTTTTAAAATCAATAATTTATTGTTTGGCCAATGTTGGCCCACCATCTTGGCAATAATCGGTGGTTTTAGAACAAGAAATTCAAGGAGTAGTTGTCGTTTTATACAATATACAATATAATTATATTGTATTTTTTTGTAGATTTTCTAGTGATCCTTTTTGCTCTGCGGAATGGATAACTATTGTCGCGAGAGAAAGAGAAGAATAACTTTACAGGCCTTACAAAAAATCTGCAATATATTCGATTCATTTTGACAAATTCGACATAACTGGAAATAGCCAAAGGCGTAGATTACAGAAAAAGGCGATTCCCAAATTGTAGGTATAGTTACATAGAAATGTTTAAAATAATATAGGATGAAGTATAGTGAGATGGAACAGAGGAGCTATCACTTATTAAAGAAGACGTAAAGCTTCAAGAAAAGTTCAAGCCGTACAATATTTATAATATTGCCGTTAATTGCAGATTCACGTCAAACAATTGAAAGTGCAAGCAGCGGCAATAACAGAATCGACGATGTCAAATCGGGTAAAACGTTTATGTTGTCTCTTTGTACAATTTTTGTACTTTTCTCCAACTCAACAACTCCAACTCAGGAGGTGCGAGGCCTGGTTTGAAACCACGACTTTCTGCTTGAGAGGCGGTAGGTCGAACAACTAGGCTACTACGGCTGTTGCCTGGCTGGGCCTGCGTGGGAACTATGGCCCAATCCCTCTCGTTGTTAAAGGAAGCCTGTGCTCAGCAGTAGAACGTAGATGGGATTATTAAAATTCATGTTAATATTTGTATTTGTAAATATCTGTCAAATAAAAAAGATTCTGAGTTATATACTTAATTGCGACTCCATTATTACCCTGTTCCTCAAATAGAATGACATCTTTTTGAAACGAAGGTAGTTCTTTTGTTTATCGAACGCTTTCGCTCGTCTTGTGACGAAACGTCGTAAGTATTATATACAATTATAATTATTTGGATCTTTATTGCTTAGACTTAAGGTTTATTTTACGTTAATAAAGAAGCTAAAACAGATATAGCTATAAGCATAAGCAACACGACCACTTTTTCGCTTTGATTTTGTATGGGACCGTGAATCTAGGTATTGTTGATCGAAGGCTCTAGGCCGTTGTTGAGATGCGAGCCGTACTGTAGTTAAGGCTATCGAGTATTATTGTTATTCCAATGCTTGTCTTTAACGTAATTGCTAGCCTTAGCCAGGTCGTTTGCGGAAATGTATACGTTTTACAATAACTGCGTAATATTTCCGTGACGTTAGGTAAGTTTACACATAAAATGGAGAAAATGCGGTCGTTACGAGTAAGGTTAGTACTATTGTTAGGTGTTGATAATGTACTCCCAATTGACTGAGTTATTACCATGTTTGCAAGATGGAAGCAAATATACCAGAATAGAAACTAATCAAATAAAACATCGCGGACAGGTAATGGTTTCTAACGTTTTGAATTGTGTTTTGTAAACAATCACATGCAGCAAACTCAACAAGGACGATAACGCGCTATCGGGCAAGATGGCGCTAATAAAACCCATTCTCTGAATCTATCAGCTTGCTCATAATCAAGTGGCCAGGTTTCACATTTCGCTTCACGCCGTATAAGCGCATGCCGCTCTAATATCCCAAACAATGTAAACTAAATATTTCAGGTGCTAGTAGCGTAAATCTAGCGGCGATTATAAACAGAGCGGCCTTTAAAATGTGGTTATCGTGTCTGATAATTATGTTTTGTACGGAACCGTGGTGGAGGTCTTTGGCCTTGTGAGAGCGTGACGCGCGCATGCCGCCCAGGTCACGTAGGCGCCCGCCTTGCACTGCTTCGCGCCCTTACACAGAACACCACAACAACACGAGTAATCTTTATCAAACACTTGATAAGTCACATGATATAACAAAAGGGTTTGGCGACGGGAGCGTGAGAGCCGCGAGCGTGTGTGCGTGTGCGTGTAATTAATGTTATTTATTTGTTATTATCTCTTTTTTATGTGCTCATTGCGATATTTTTGTGAATCATCTACGTTGTCATTTTTATTTAGTTTTATTTTTGTTGGTATTTTGTTTTAATTTAATTTCAATTTTTTTTATTGCAATTGACGATCCCCTTGTGATTTTTTCATATTTGAGATTTAAATGGATTGTATTTAAAAAAAGTGACAAATAAATCTATCTATCCATTTGGAGGGTTGATATGAAATCTATCTAACCATTCGATTCATGACCTACCTTAGAACGTTATCACAGTAAAAGTCATGATTTTCCGAAGCTGTCAATGCGATGTCACTGTAACGTCAGTGTTATGCTTTTCAGTATTTATTGAATTTCATGAGACCTCTTTAAAATTGCACATGTAGATTGTAACTCTTTCTGAATTCAATAACCAACGTAATTGTTTGCACAAATTGTGTTGTTTAGATGACAGTTGAAAAAAGTATATGACAAGTATTCGTAGAATTAAATGAAGTGATAAATACTCTAACGCACTCTATTTACTAATTCACTTTATGCGATAATCCTATGTTGCCACATGTTGTGAAATATGTATTTTCGAGCGTTATGTACTTATTATAAAAAAACCAAGTATATATTTTTTGTTTAAACATGTTATACTTAGCTTACCCATTGAACACGTTATTACGGCTACGGAATTATACGTACTTCAATTCACGGATAGGTTATTTTATAAATAAATAAAACTAATAAAAAATAAATATTATATCTTGGTCTTAAAATGGTCTTATATCTTCTCAAAACGAAACCATGTTTCAATTTAGGTGTAACGGTTTGCGAAAGTTAAATCCGCCTTCTGAAATTTCTCGTACTTTGGTGAGTTTGGTGAATCAGCCTGCGTCACAATCTCCTATCCTCTTTCCTCTTTCTGGTTACTATATTTCTATCCCATTCCTATTTCGTACCGATTACCAGTAATAATATAAGTAGCTTACGCGAACTCTAATTAGTTGCTTTTCATCAGAAATTCACGTTTTTCTTTAGTAAATGTAAGGATATTTTGATTGATACCATCTGAAATTTGTCTTCGTGAATTTAATGTTGAATTTATATTTTATCTTGCGAATAATTTCAGTGACAGTCATGATTATTTTCGGTTAATTGGAGTAAAGTTTGATATTCTGTCGTCAGTCTGAGCCGTCGCACTTGATATACCTACAGCTAATTGTTTCGAACTTGTCTTGATTGGATTGGAATCTATTGGTCTTATTTCGAATTCTAAAATAAAAAGTTTGGTATTGAATTATTGAACTCGGCCATCACTTTTTAAACTGAAATGGAAAACTGATTAGCTACTCTTTCAGTACGGATGGATGGATGAATGTTTGTTACTCTTTGACGTAAAAACTACTGAATGGATTTGGATAAAATTTAGAACGGAAATAGCTGAAACTCTAGATTAACACATAGGCTATTTTTTATCCCACCTTCCCCCATGAATTTTAAAAACTGAATTTTGCGAAGAGCAAAGTGAGAGGCCGGTTTAAATTACGCGTCGCTGTGTGCATACTAGCACGACAAGCTTAGCAAGCAAACTGATTGAGATGCGCACTTTGCCGTCGCAGAACTTAGTATTTACAATTTATTTGGTCTGAGTTCTTATGTAACAAATTTATTTTTATCGTTTTTAAATAATTCACAGACAATACCTTTTTTAAACCTCTAAAAATTTGCGTTGTTAGTTCTGGCAGACATGATTTTATACCTTCTTAAGTAAAAAAAGTGATGAGAAAGTGTTTCATAATTCATAACAATGTATCCGTTGTACGTTAAAAAAAAGGTATATGAGTGATGTGTATGAATTCTAAAATTATCGTTAATCCAAATATAATTTTAAGTAAACATTTTAACTGCAATGCTTAGCAAGAATTTTGAAATAAACACGGGGTATCTCAAATATGTTATCCATTGAGTTATTATTTATTTACGTTTAAATTCTAGCAACAATGACGCTCATTGCGTTCCAGAAACGTCATGCTGGTGAATGTCTTGGCTTTGTGATTCTCTCAGCGTTCTTAGAACAGCCTGTGACTAGGTATGATGAATTTTCTAAATACTTAGGTATGTATTATGTTTACAAAACCAGAATTATTTGTGGAATGTCAAAAACACGCTTCAAAGTGTACACGCATAATTTTGTAACCTTACGCAACGCACCGAAATACTGATTGGTTCATAAATTACTAGAAACATTTTTTTGCAAAAGCTGGCAGACATTTTAAAGCAGGTATGTGAGGCATCGTTAATACCTGTACAATGCTTTCTTTATGATTACATACCTATATCTAAATAATATTTTTTGTAGGTATTTGTTTATATTATGACTATCATCAGTAGATATGTCAAAAATAAATAAATTGAATTTAATAGAAAAGATAAAAGATGAAGATAAAAGATAATTGATTCATAAATCTTTTACAAAAATTATAACTAAGAACAAAGTTTCCTTATAAATTTAAGTTAACAACTCATATGCCTGAACTAGGAAATCCTGTGTTTCAGGCTATAAGAGCTAAACAAAATGTCTTTTAAATAATTAAACAATCACCAGGGAAAAATAAGTATACATTGTCATGACAAAAATATAAAGAAATTATTATCTTATAAAATCTTAAAAATTCAAATCCAATAAAAAAAAGGTTACAAAGATAATCTACTTCACTACTAGGTACATACAACAGGTCATTTACTTGAGTTTTATCACCTATATTATTCAAGTTTTTTTACTGCTTCAAATATCTACCTACACTCTAAAATGTCCACCAGCTCTCGAAATATAATAAACGGATCAAATGCTTGCTGCCTGATTTATTCAATATGGCGTTTTACATGTCATGTATGTTTCATTATGGTCATGTTTAAGTTAAAACATTTTTCTCATTATAGGTTTGACATTTATAAAACTTTTCTTTTATAAGATTTGCGTATTTATAAACTATAAATAATCGTAAAGAACGAGCAACGATTGATTTCTTGAAAACCGCACTGCTTATTGTTACCGTATATAGGCTAATCGCAATAAAATACGTCAGGGGTTTTTGGTAGATAGAGCAAAGTACAAATTTGTCAACATGAATCACTTACTCGGACGCCTAATTGTAATGATTGACAGACTGACGTCAGTCACGACACCCTAAAATCTCGTGATAATAAGTACAGATGTAGTGTAAAATGATTTTCTATGTCATTTCGTTGGCTCCCATTTGGTTTTCATTTTCAACTGTAACGGCATTTGAATAAGGTTCTTATTTTTATGACAATTTAATCTGGCAGCTGCATTGTGTACATGACTTTAGTTCAAATTCAACGAAATGACATGTAAAAACTTTATGTACTACACCTGTACATACGAGTAAGTATCTTGTTTTTAACACGCCGCGCGATTCATAATATTGACACGGGCGGGGCAACATTTTTCGGCATTTAATTTCGTACTTATTTCATAAAGCTTATTTCTATTTGAGGAAAAACATACAAGACAGTCTCTCGTAAAATATTATTTGGTCTTTCTAAATATTAATATCAGTGGCAGGCTTTTCGAGGTAACTATAAGCGTTATAAAAAAGGAA
The DNA here is from genome assembly GCA_932294345.1 of Pandemis cinnamomeana. Classification (NCBI taxonomy): domain Eukaryota; kingdom Metazoa; phylum Arthropoda; class Insecta; order Lepidoptera; family Tortricidae; genus Pandemis; species Pandemis cinnamomeana. The sequence continues at coordinate 4,971,907 of OW028706.1, forward strand.
TAATCCTTTTGTTCTAAATATGTATAATGTCCGCAAAACTTTTAATGAAAAGGTTTGAAACCTTTATTAGTGCGTCAAAAGTAATCCTGAGTGCTCAATAAGTAGTTTTAGTGTGTTAGTAACTTCCAATTCCTGTAGGCCCGATGGAAAGTTAGCCGAGTGACTTGTTCAGTTTGTTTTTGTAGCTTAGCGATTGAAAGCTGGTGGACCCGACATAATTCCAATTAAATGAACTACTTTGACTTGTATTTCATTCATACCTATGCTTTACGGGTTTCATACAAGTTTAGTAAGTATATTCTGTGATAAAGGTCCCAACCCGTTTACAAAAATGTAGTTTGAAAGTACCAATCTACTTTTATCACAGTAACCAAACCTGACGTAGGTTTTTATTACCAATGGTAGGTATATGAAGTAATGTAAGTACAATTTAAGTAATACGGTACGTGTTTGTAGATTTGTTGCTTTGTTGTAGCTAGTAAAAGTAAGTAAGTTTCGGCCCTAAAAGTCTTTTAACGCCGCTGCTAATGTACAAAAATATTGCACATCTTGCCGTTCAAGTTTAAAAACTTATTCGTAACTAATTTTGTGCTGTTATCGTTATCCGATTTTTTACCAGAACAATTTGTCAAAAACAATGTTTTGAACGACTGCAACTACTTGACCGACAAAATGCTTATAAATTATTGTAAAAAAAAAAAAATAGGGACCATTGTCGCCAATTTATTTAGTTATTTATAGCACTCCCGCCGCCAACGCAGGAACACGCCTATAAATTCTTAATGCAGCAGCGTAAAAATATAATCTAATTGAACCCCGAATCAAGGGTAATACGATTGGATTTTTATGTTGCTATAGCAAAAGGGTATTGAACAAATGGCCCGGTTCGAGTATGACGTCTGCGGCGACCTCAGCGCGCGGCCGCCCGCCCGAGCGCCGAAGGTTGACATGAGTTTCCTGAAACACAATGGGATATCCAAACACATGCCTACGTTTATCATGTGTTGACGTGTATGTATATTGGTTTATTAATTTTAATCTTGTTTGATGCCAGCTGGCCAGTGTGATGATGATATTTTATTAGGGATATTAAATAAATTAGGTTAGGAATCTATGGTATGTTGTCTTTGGATTTTCCGTCTTTCAATTTTCCCTTCGGAGAGAAGTTAAATTCGGCGCGGTAGTTTTGTGTCACAGAAATAAATTATGAAGAAAACTATCTAATATCAAACTGGCAATATGCTTCGGCAATCCAAGTATATATTTATTTAAACGTCTATTTCAATTACATTGCACTCGTCAGTCATCTCAATTGATTGTGAATCCTTTTAACTGATACTTCATTTTTCCTTTCTCCACCTGCCAATATCATGTGAACAGCCATATTCAAATATACTTAAGTATGTATGTATTTAGGAAATTTTGAAAACTTTGTGTTCAGCGTAGCAGCAAGTAGTGCCTAGGTACTATCGAATTCGTATTGTGTTATTTTAATTTTAAGATTACCTAATTCAATCTGCAATTTTCTTCTACAATAGTTATATTTAAAATTAAACTTTGTTTTTACACTAGTTATTTTCAAATGATAGTTTGTTTTAAAAATCTCTCATCCCTTACTCTATACTAGACGCCGTAACTTGACTATGTTTCTTAAAATGAAATAGTCAAACACTGTCTTATTTTTCTCCTATGGCATTGCACACGTCAAACCATGGAAGGATTGGAACGTAGGTATTTCACATCCTTTTTAAATTGCACTCAGAAGCTTAAAACAGTAGTATGTTTTAAATTTAATGTCTTTCCGTCCCACAAAATGAGCCCAAACAAATAAAATGAACCCGTCTCACATTAAGGGCCTATCTATAAGTTACTCGCGACTTTTTACGACTTGAAATAAAGGGAGGTTTTATCTAACGATATGCCGGTCATTCCGAGATTAATCCGGAAATCCCAAGGTAAACTTTGCCTTTTACTGTTGGTACTTATGGATTTGGTTGTAGTGATTTGACCTCGTTTTAGATATGATTTATAAATATAGACAGTATATGATGCGAGTTGCCGTCATAGCAGCGTGCAACAGCCATCAAAAGCATAATAAATTAAACAATACTAGGTGTACTCACTAGACAGCATGATAGTTTGTGGACGACCAATGGCTGCTCATTTCAATGGACTGGCTGAAAATCACGCTGCAGCGTCATGCTTAATGGAATTCTTATTTATTAGCGTCATTTGACACCTATTTGATAATCGTCAGATAATCCTTTAGTCATACAAAACGGTCCAGAATAATTGCGTGTCACACATATTCTGTGATGTAGAAATTCTCGAAAGGTACAGTATTTACGTCCCTTTGTTGGGCACAGCACTTAGCCCCAGAATGAGAGGGCTTGGGCTGCAGTTTCCACGCGGGCTCAGTGCGAGTACTTACCCCCTTATTCATAAACGCTCTATAGGCGTCTGCTAACTTAGCAATCGTTTGTTCTTATCTGTGAAAGGTAAATGTCAAAGTGACAGATAAGGACAAACGATTGCTATGTTAGCAGAAGCCTACAGAGCGTTTATGAATAAGGGGGTTAAAGTACTGCACCTTTGCTGGTGTGTGCAAGCTTCGCCAAGATGTTGATCACAAACTTATAGTTTAACAGGAACCGAAACATAAATCACATAGTTAAGTAAAAAACTCACTAAAGTTTCTTGTTACGCTAAATAAAAATAATAAATAATGAGGAAACTAAAGGATACTTGATTTATATCACTTGACGTAGCTCCGAACTAATCAAAGCTTGTACTATAGGTACTACACAACATTTATGACGCGAGTACGATTTATATCCATAATATAAATTTCTACCCCTGCCGGGATTCAAAACCGAGACCTCTTGCTTCATAATCAGGGTCGCAGTAGGCTATCCGGCCGTCCTAATGCAAACACACCTCACAAGAAAGTTACGAATTATGTCTTAAATGTTTCCTGCTTTCATTTCCGATAATACTCATCAGACTCCGAAAAAGCGTGATTCAAACTTACCACCTGATTTTAAATTGAAGTTTGTGCTCTAAATTCGAATTCCGTTATCTATTTACGAGTATTCATTCTCGAATTTGCATTAAAACACTACACAAACTTGCTTTTCCCTTACCACAAAAAATCCGTATCCCGGTAGGCGTGTAAATGAAGACGTTTATTGTTGAAAATGACTCAATAATTGTAATTAGTAAATCCGAATGAATAATGATTCAGATTTACACGTAAACATAATTAGCCTTTAATATATAGATAAAGATATCATATTTAATCCCTACCGGATATGTAATATACTATGATTAAGATAAGGTAATGAAGAAGCAAAAAATGTAAAGATCAAATAAATACATCATGTAGAAGTTTATTCGCGTGCAATAGAAAAAAATCGTCAAAACCGCGTCAAAAAACCAATATCTACTACACGTGCGTGAAATCCGTCACAAAAATGTTGCAATGCTTTGAAACAAACGTACGTTTCGTATGAAACTCTGTGGGTATTGCGTCACTGACAGGCTTATTTCGTGTCTTTGATAAAATATAAGATCCTTTGGCTTCTGTTTGCACGCGCGCGAATGGTAAACGATAGGTAGTTAATTACTTGTCAATACATGAAAGCCCTTCGTCTGCGGATATTGTGCTACGTTTACGTATACATATGAGATTACCGATTTACCCCGGGCAACTATTGATACCGAGCAGAGCGCCTGATTTCGACTCTGAACCTACTTAATTATAACTCCTTTAGGTTAGAATTAACGTCACGCTTTATTCCAGTGGTTTTGTATTGCGCTATCGTTATTGCAACATGAAAGTCTCGTGACAGTCACTAACCAAGCAATTACTCATTGAAAGTTACATCAGAAAGCAATGTGTCTCGATAATTACTGATTAATAATTAGCTGCCGTCTTACAATTTGTTTCCGCGATCCAGAAATGCTTGAAATACCTTTTACAGAATCCATCTCATAATATTGATTTTAATCGAGCAAAGGCTGCTCGCGAAAGCCAATTTGATCTGGTAATTGTTATTATCGTAAAAAAGGCCAATGTTCGGGTTTTGAGAACAATGGAAAAATGCTTTTTTAAGCGTCATCTGGTCCTCCTTTATAATAATACTGATCCAGCCTTAAAACATACTTATACCGTAGTAACTAGTCTGTTCTCATAATAGTAACTTATACTAAGGCACCCGCTTGTTTACCACCGGGAATTTAGTGTGAGGCACGTCTGCCCTGACAGAATTTTAACCTACTATCATAAAATTGATTTTTATAACGCTACAGGAGTCAATAATTGGTGGCGTCACGCATGAATCGTTCCGGATTTATAGCCGCGGGCTTACCCGGTAGCGGGCCCGTATTTGATACTCGTTTATCGACGACACTCTCCGTATCGTAAACATTATTACACAACGCAAACATATTACGCGTCCTGTGAATAGGTATTTTGTGCCGGATTTATATCGGACGGAGATAGGCTCCGCGAGGGCTCGTGGCGACGGTCACGTCTGCCCAGACCGCAACTAACTCGCATACGCATAGCCATAGGAGTTGGTTATATTGCACATATTGTTATGTGGAAAAACACGGTATATTATCACCCAGTGTGAAATACAACTGTCAGAACAGAACACCTACTAAAGATTGGTTCGGGAAATAGGTAGCAGGGTTCAAATGGATGCGAAAAGACAATCGTACGATACAGAAAGGTTTGTATCTTTTCTTACCGAATATATCTCGAATAACTAAGACACAAAATTGTATTTCAGTTCCACGTTCATTCGTTCATTACGAATTATCATAATTGAGATGGAAAGAGTTATTGCTTCCTGTGATAGACTAATAAAAATGTAATAATCGTTCTTGTATTTCGTTATAGTTACCTTGTAGTTCGTATCGATAAACAATCCTAAGCGTAATAAAGTTTGAGTAAACACAACATTATATAAACGAATGAATGCCGCAAAAAATATAGGTCATGGTTAACAGCATGTGGAGTCTCTGTTCGGTTGTATGTAACAAACAACTGAACACACAGTCATACACTCGATAAGCAATTGATATAATGAAAATATACCTACAGCCTACAAATGACTTGAACAACTGTCTAATCAATCCATTAAAATGTTCTTCACTTTTTGGACTAGACGTGAATATTAATTGGTACCCAGAAACAAGTTAAATCTGGAATCTCGTATACAAGGCGGTCTGCGTTTTTATATCGGTATTATTTATCAATAATAAATAAATATCACGCGAATCATTTTCGTTATGGCATCCTTGAAAATAGAGCTTAATTTCCTAGAGGTCCGTGATTAAAATGGTTAAGAATTGCTGGTCTAGAGGGATCGCAAGTAGCGTTAAAATTGATAAATGGTTAGGCCGGCCCATGCATAGATTCTATGCCTGCCTTATGTCGTCCTATTGACGTATCTCGGCGGCACACTTGTCAGTTATACACAGATGGTAAAGTTCTTTGTTGAATCACATAGTGCCACTCCATGTATATTATGTGCATCAGTTCTCTATGTCTACATCATAAGACAAAAAGGTTGTGAACAAAAGAATCTATCGCATCCATCATTACCTTAAACGTATTACATATATGTATATACATTCAAATATTACTGGTAACTCCCACGTATCATTTTTCACGCAAATATTTCCCAGGATCTAATGATAAAATGCAGATGGTAAAAGCCCATCAAAGGATTGGGCGAAAATCTTAGGGATCATGTTATATAGGCGATGTGGCTAGCAACCCATCACTGTTTTAATTCCCCTTACCATCTATACGCCCACAATCTTGCTGAACGTGGTCTTTACGTCTAGTTACCTTAGGCTTTGTCTACACCGTAAGGGATAAAGACGTGATTTAACGAGTATCAAAGTTTGTAAGGATGAGTATTTATGTATGAATTGGATATCTGTTACTCATGCTGTCAAAATCTAACTGAACATAAATCTGACTTACTGTAACCTTTAGACTGTCACGGGTTAGCCACCAATAAGCTGAACATCGAATTGTATAAAAATTCTGTTTAGCGTAGGTGCAAAGCTTAATAAATACGAACCTTGTCCGGGGCAATGCAAAATTTGGTCCAATTCTGAAAAACACGTCGAATTCGCAGTATCCGTTTTTCCTCATCCAAATGTAAACGTGCAATTTAAAACGTACATCGCATGTTTATGAATTTTTGTGACGTAGAAATGAAAATAAGGGGTTGAGGTCAAAACCACGTTAGCATAAAAAAACCAGAACACTAAATAGAACGAACTGAAAGTGACAAAGCGAGTGATTCACCGAGGGGGTTCGTTTTAAAGTCTGTCGGTCGCATTTGTAAGCATTGTTCTGACTTGCGTATGTGTGCTGAATATAGCTGCGCCGTCATTTTAAACAAAAACTACACACAATAGAGCGTCTGGGATCAAGTTATAATCTTTCAGATATTTATGTATTTGTGGTAATAAATCTGGGCACATTTCATACATACTTAATTAAAAACAAGCAAATAATACTAGTGTCTTTCAAAACTTACAAAATCGCTGATAGTCTTAACTTGTACTTTATTAACTCCGCAACAAAGAAATACAAATATTATTACTTCGATCCAGTAGAATATTTACAAACTACATTATAAGCATCAGTTGGTTGAATGAGAGTGTTAAAGTGTACCTACTAAGTTGAAAATTGATGATCGGGAAAAATAATTATACAGGAATGTAACTTTTATTAAATCTAAAATGGTTCCATGGTTCCTAAGAACAGATTCCCCTATTTCTTATAGTTTTTGACTTCTCCCCACTGAGCTGTATGGATTAATCACCTTTTAATTAGCGGTTAGCTTACATTTCTCCATGAATTACCGCACTTACTCTTCAACTACATTTAGCAAAATACATTATTTTTATTGATTTATTGACCTGAAAGCACAACCGACGATATTAATAACTGAACTCTGGTTATTTTGGCAAAACTTTCATAGCTCAAACTTCTTGTCAGTTATGACTTTATAACATACATACATACACAAATCGTCTTTATCCCTTACTGAGTAGACAGAGCCTAAGATAACAAGACCTAAACACCATGTTTAGCATTATTGTGGGAGTATGGATGGAAAATTACTTCATAATATATTTTTAAAGTAATTCTAAGCCTAAGTTGAGTAGGTAGGTAACTGACCGTTGGCTGTAAAGGAACTATGGCGCCATTACTTTATCCTAAGCCCTATTATCTTAGATAACCCTCGTTTGACGTGTATTAGCAAACAGTATAAAACTGTTTTATCTGTTTCTATTCGTGGATGTTTGGGTTTATTCCTACAATTGTACAATTAAGATGCTATTTTTACATACTTCACTGATAATCGCTAATCTCAATGAGGCATGTGTTTGTGTTGTGTGTTTTAATTGATAGGTTAACCATTCGGATAGGTAAATATTTGCTACACTGAGTGGGATATGACGTAGTCGTTAAATACATATTTGGGAATCGGGAATGTTCTACTATTTATTTTTACAAAAAGGTTGACTTTACAACTATTAAAAATTGTTTCTTCCCTATTGACGTTTTCACTCACCTATGATTTGCCTGGTTTCTATGGTACAAATTGTGATGAAACTTTTCTGCAGATACTCGTAGTTTTGTGGTAAATTTAGCTACCATTTAGTAACTTTAGGCAAATCAATTTGAATGCTGAGCCGCCACAGAACCTTATCATGGTAAATAATTTTATTTTTCTATAATAATTCTTATCAAATTACGTAAACGTCACTATGACAAGGTTTTATGGTGACCTAGGAAACAAATTGGTTTAATTTACGTAACTAGAATAGTTTATGCTGCATCGTCCCGATGCTAATATAATATGAAGGAAATCCAAGCCGCTGGTGGATTTTTTATCCTTCATACGTGGTTTCTCCCCAAACTTCGATAAAAAATGCTTTCACTTATGCATATGTAGGTACCTATCCTTCTTATGCATTTAGTGTATGCTACTTAACGCCTTACATAGAAAAAGCGTCTATTAAGTTAAGTAGGTAGCACGGACTTTTAAAGACCTTCAAATAGATTAAGCTGACAATTATTTATCTAACAATAATGACACAAAATAATTTTAATACCTACGTGCCTACATATTTTAATAATTTGCTAAATAAAATAATCAACACAAAATTACTGTGACGTTTTTCACATAATAAAATCCCTTTTCCTGTATACTTTGTTGACATAGTAGCAGAATTGATAAACGAGTTTTAAAACCCAATACTACGGTAAATTACAATCACAGGAAAATTCTGTGTATCTCGTAATTCTCGTATAAGTGGTTTCACAAATGATGGTGCGACTGAATTGAAAACAGCGAATGAAAGCATTTGTGTGTGTATCTCAAAATGGGTGTATTTTTATCTGCTTTAAATACTCGGTTTGCAACATCTCATTCAAGAACGTATAATGGCCAGAAAAGTATTTATAATGTACTTCATTGTAAATGTTGGGACGTAATAATTGGGCATAACACTGCCCAGTGCAATGAAAACTCCGTAATATAAACTTATTGAATACTAGCTTCTGCCCGCGACTTCGTCTGCGTAGGATTATACATAAATACCTTCCTCTTGAATCACTCTATCTATTAAAAAAAACCGCATCAAAATCCGTTGTGTAGTTTTGAAGATATAAGCATACATAGGGACATAGGGACATGGGGACATAGGGACAGAGAAAGCGACTATGTTTTATACTATGTACGAGTAGTGATGATACATTTTGGTAAATCGTTAATCATCCTGTGTAAAGGCGGCAATCACACCATAACACGTGACATTGGTTTGGATCATCACATTCGCGCCGGCTCTTGTGAACCGATCTACACGTATACGAGTAGTAGTGACGACTCAATTTCATGATTTCCTGTTTGAAACGTCGTAGCCGTTCTTAGATCGCCATTTTGTGACGTCGCGCGCGAAATCAACAAAGGATTATCCCGTGATTCAAGGAATAGCATTGTACTGAAACCCATATAATATACGTGGAGAATCGTGCGAGTTGCGTTACATTGCGGAATTTGATCGATCACTTATCACTCGTTAGCACACCAATTCGGCAATGCAATGCTGCCAGTAAGAACTTTTCTTGCACATGTTATCTGGGCTTTAGATTTAGAGTGACATTCCCGCTCCTCTTTCCTTTTGCTTTGGGGTAATTCCTTTGCCATGATTAAACAGCGATGAGAACTTTCGCTGACTTTCCCCTTTTGTAAAATTGTTCAAGTAATTAGCATACCTGAGTATGAGTGCGTGGCCGATAATTCATATTTTATGTTAAACTTGTCGTTGTCCGCGGCTTCGTCCCCATTCCAGTACTTTTTTTTCTAAATTTTATTTTATACAAATCTTGTCCAAACAGTAACAAACACAACTAAAAATAATTATCCAATTTGATGCAGCCGTTTGAAAGTTATGCGCGTACATACATTTCGGCTATTCATTCTTATTTATATAAATAAATAAATATCTTGGGACAAATTACACCAATTTACCCAGCCCCAAACTAAGCAAAGCTTGTGCTATATAGATTCATAATCTAGTCGTATTACTATTGTTTACCTCTTGGTGAAACTTATAACTGTTGAATTATTGATATCACCGCATTGTGTAAAAGGAAAGTAATTAATAGTACAGTGAAATACTTAAACGGCATGTAGGTATAGATCACAATGTACTATTACCGTCTTGATACAGTGGCATTATTCTATTATTGGTAATTCTCTTCGCTTTTGAACCATAATGAGCGGGCGATAATATGATTGACTTTGAGGATTTCTGGATGATCAATAGAATCTAATCAACCTCAGACGGGGCGTGCAGAATTAGTAATTGGCCGCGATCGATAAGAATTAGTACACAAGCGTAATTGCCGATTGCCTTACAAGCATGGATAAATATAAGTAATCGTAGAGTAACAAAACGAATTCTATAAAAATTACGTCATGAACACACTCTACTTTTTAAAGAAATGAGTCACTTCTTGGAAACCCGACTCGTGAGTGGGGTGTATATTTTTTACATTTTCACGCGACATCCTCACCGCTGACCGAGTGACCGTCATTCCACTTAACTCTACTTTTAAATCTTTGGACACTTTCCAGGATTCCCAATAGAATAATTTATCTACAAACTTTCATTAACTGAAATGATTATGCAAATGTATGTTCGAGTGAAGTGGCTTTGTTCTCAACAAAATTCAGAGAATCTTATATAAGTTATCCGCCGCTGTGACCCACTTCGCAAATGTGTTGTTATTTGGTTTGTTTTAATGTGCCTAAGTGCGAGCACAAAACGACTCTCGCTGGCCGAACAAAGCCGATAGCATGTCGTCAGAGAGGTCCGAAATCACTGTCCCGTGAAGTGACACTCAGAATAACTCACGTTTTTATGCAACTAATTGAGTTTATTATAAAACCAGCTCTGTTCCTTTTGGTTAAATTTAACTTTTCATTTCCTGCCATAGGCGGAGGTGATTGTTCCAGCAAAAAACGTGTATGACCAACGATTACTTCTCGTCAAAAGATCTAAAAATACTCTTGGCTGTATACACTTAAGTAGATGCATGCAATTAAAGACGTCGCTTTATCTTATATGTACTTTGGTGCTAGCAACAGATGTGGTTATAGCATGGCGGGACTTAAGCTTTTACGGTCATAACAGACGCTATCACCACGCAAAGTTTGCCATAATGATTTAGGTAAAGTGGATCGGTTTTTAGTCCCAGTAGAGATGTCCAGGTAGATTTTACGGTACAATTAAGTAAATTAGTCTCATAGGATCTAATTAGACCTCGAAGTAGTTGACAACCCATCCTAAGCCAACCGGGGATAACGCCACAAGGTGATAGAAAACTATGTCAAGTACGCGTTTAGAATTTTTCACGAGATACAAAATGTAGGTATGTTCACTCAACGTTAGTGATGGATGGAGCCGCCACTCCGCAACCAAATCCGATGAGACCAGAATTTATCAGTTATACGCTAAGCTTTTATCACGTTACTAGGCCGGATGGGCGAGCTGTTGGAGTGATTTGATCCGATATCCACCTTTATCGTATTTACGTCGATACAATAAAGCACTAATTATACTCATTACGATCCCTAGATAAAAAATGTTATTGATTCTAATTGACGGACAACAAAGGCAAACGTGAAGACTCGTTGGAATTAGAATCGTATTTTAAACAAAGCTGTCTCATCTGGTTATGCTACTTTAAACTGAAGCCATGTCGGTAGGAACTTGGCAAATCCAATCAGAAAATACTCTCTGCGTCGTGACACTTACGGCGTCAGTAATTGTTTTACCGAGGCAAAGCGAACGAGTCACGCTAGAAGGAAATTCGATTCATGAGATTTCGGGATATGGTAGAGTGACACGAATTCTGCGAAGGTGGTATGGTATTCCAGCGTGTAGCGTGAGCTATGACGACAGGCTAGACGGTTAGCGCGAGGCCGTATCGGCGGTGCGGCGCGTAGCTTCAGTTCAGTATTGCCTTAGAGCTCCACACCGATACACGTGTTGGCCGACTAACAGTAGCGATAAACATTGCGTGTGGTGTACATTGAACACAAGTGAATCTTAGACTTGACTTTTTTTTTAACTTTTTAATTTTTTTTTGTGAAATGCGCGTGTGCGCCGAGAGACAATCCATCCGTTGTGGACCAACCCGATGGTTGCGCCGCCGTGCCGCGAGGATGGCTCACTCAGTGGAAATGTTGCATTTTCAGTTCAAACGGATGCTGAACAAGGAACTGAGCCACTTTTCGGAGTCCAGCAAATCCGGCAACCAAATCTCCGAGTACATCTGCTCCACTTTCTTGGGTGAGTGTCTAATTTTTCATCTTTCATTTTAAGTGAGCAACAAGGATAGATTTCTCAAAGGAAAACAGAAGTCCCGTCGAGTAAGTTGGTGCACGTTTGTTTGGCTTCGGTTATGAAAACTCTGTTTAATTTCCATGCCGATGTTAAATGAGGAATGCGAACTTTTATAAAAACTGATTTAGGAGCGCAATAAAGTTTTTACGTCTCATTGTAAGAGTAAACAAATGAAAGATTTCTTGTTATTGTGTTCTAGAGAAAAAGCACAGGCTTAGTTTACGTTGTGCTTTTATTGCTTTATATATTGCCTTTCTATTGTTATTTTGTACAATAGATACAAAAGAATGTCGTCACAGCAATTACAGATAGCTTTGCAATATTCAATATAGGAGCTTCGAGCTTGGAGAGGATCTATAGAAGATTAAGCGAAGTGAACTAAATGACTTTACGTATAACTTTGTATGTTTACGTTATAACTATGTAGCTTTGTACGACTGTGTTTGTCGTTTGAGTCACTCAAGTAGGTATATAGGCCGCGTGACGTCTGAGCAAAAGCCCCGCCCGCCCAAACAATAATCCCGCCCTCACCGCTTCATTAGAGTGCTCTGTATCAAAGGGAAACTCAAGATTATTAAGTATTACTTACATAATTCATATAATTACTAAAGCGAAATCTTCCATAAAAAAAATATGATATTATCTAAGCGTATATCTACTTTTAACTGAATCTTAAAGTTCTTTCCTCATCGTCGCGTGTTTTGTAACACGTTGGGAGATATGGTATCTAATCGGCGAAAAAAAGATTTACCCTATCTTATTATAACTAACGGATGAGCTCTTAGGCAATAAAATATTACTCGTAGCGCGTTTCTTATCTGTTATTCAGTCTGGAGCTACGTACTGTGGGCTTATGTTTGACGTGTGCTATCCTTGGTTCTCACAGTAATAGTCTAAACGTAATTCTAACTGATAATCACACTTCACTATGTGGCCCACCGTGCCAAGTAAAATAAATAAACATAATTACTTATCTGTAGATAAGAAAGTTTTGATGGCCTCTTGCTCAGGCGGCGTGCTGGCTGATAGTGCTGATAGTGATAAGGCTTATACATCCCAGGGGTGAAGTTTACAGTTACGGATTGAGATTGTAAAGTATTCTGATAGTTGCTCTTAAAAATATTGCTGGTTCATGAAGATAAGAAAAAAAAAACAATTTACAGTCTATCAAGTGTAAAGTTAAGATAACTTTGAAAATACGTACGTGCTAGTTGTTTAAAAAATAGACTTAGGATATGATTCCTTAGAAGAAAATATTTAAGTTCACGTGCGCTCTCCTCGATTAGTAACGTGACGCTTGTTTGAAAGCGTTCCCTAAGACTCGGAACAATTTAAATAGCATTGTCACTCTTTTGTTCAATAGTTACATTTATTTATCACCAGGCCCATATTTCACCAACGCGACAATTGTCGGTGACATATGACAATTCTGTTTACATTACGAACTCGACAAGAATCTACGCCAGTTGGCTTCATATTGATTACGTTTTGCGTTTCGAATTGTCACTTGTCACCGACAATGTCGAGTTGGTGAAATAGGGTAGAGTAAAAACGGTAGAAAGTGTCACTTATAAATATAAAGACATAATAAATTGAAATGTGTCCCTTCGCTGTCATTTAGTTGTTAGCGAAGCATAACGATGCGCCCTGCTATTAGCGTTAGCCTGCCAGGCCTTCGTCGTCATGAATATTCAAGGGGAGTTTATTGGGAACATAAAATATGCAGGACATGGGTATTTGAGTAGCTCAACGAGTCATTGAGGCAATTGCCCGGCGCCGAGCGTTCCTTTAATTAGTTTGTGAGCGCCTCCCGTCGATCGCCAAGTTTTCCCTCGACGATGGCATAAATTACTTACTGAGCAATTGAAATTGTTTTGTTTCCTTCGTCATAAATTAGGTGCGGATAGCTCTCATGTCGGAACGCAGCGTCGTAGTTTATGCTCGTACGTAAATAAAATGATTTTACTACAGAACACCCAGCGTGTTTTTCAGAACTCGGCGTCGGTAAGAGTTTGCGATAAAACGCGTTAGAATGTTTTTCAACAAGCTTTTATTTATAACAAAAATAAATTAGGCCAAAGTAACATACACTGAGAGTCGTTAATAAAAATATGTAGGCTGTGGCTCTGGTAATCTAGATCTTGTTTCTTTGATTGCATTGAGTTTTTATTTTGTAAGCGTTATGAGCTTTACTGAATTTGAGACGTTGGCCTATAAATTAAATAACGCATTTAGACTTTGTTGATGTAATCAATTTATTTGTAATTTATTTGCATATTCAAACTGACATTCTTGCCAGTTTTTAAATTGACTTTATTTATGTTATCAAAACAAATTAAACGACCTCGGTACTCAATATGAGACCGTGATAAAAGAATGAGACCAATCAATTCATATTGATCGTTTTACTACTATACAGATTTAGCCAAATTATTTTTTTAACTAAATATAGTTTTTATTGCGCTCTTACTTCTTATCATTATCACAATATCACTTATGATTAGATACTTCTACAAATTAAAAAAATATTCTAGTTCGCATTGCGTAGGACGGTAGTAAATAGAAGACTTGATAACAGATTTTGTGTAATTATTTGTAAATGGTACCGAAATTATACAATCACGACTGACCCTGGTGACGTCACAATTTTAGAATTGAGCTCATTATAGCCGTTAATCGATTACATAATATCCACTGAGATCTGATTAGTTCAAGACCAAGATGCTACCTGTGTGGTATTTAAAGATCATCTCAGTACAAAGGTTGGCTTTCAGGCATGTGTTTGCCAAACGTGATAGGCATCTTGCTATAGGTACCCATGCGGTTTCTTTATTATTTCAGGTTAGGTTAGGTTTCAACGCTTAGGTTTGTCATTTGTCCTGATATTAAAAACATTGAATAGCTATCCGATTTTCATATGATTTTGTCTGCCGTTCCTTTTAATCGTTTAAGGAACTACTTCCAGTGTGTGTGTGTGTAGCTTTTGTATGTGTAAATTATATCTAAGATAAGAAAAACCTTTGAGATTATTCAACTGAAGCCAGTATCGTTTACTCAAAAATCACTTATCGTACGAAATGGGTCAACGCCATGAACGCCTTATCTGTTTCGCAACACGCAATTATTTCTCAAGGTAGATGATGCCGAGCGGGACTGGAGGTTTGCTAACACTTGGCGTGACGTGACATAATATCTTTATATTGATCGATGGAGCTAGGTGTTATAATGACACAAATACCGCGACCTAGAACGATATCTCTCAAATATAATATGAAATGCGCACTTCACATGCTCACCTACTTTCTTTCCGTAATGATACCGACGGCACAGTTTTGGTGATCCGATTAGAATCGTTTAATTTACAACCCATAAGAACACGTATGTCGAAAAGTTAAACTAGTTCTGTTTCCTCCTGGCATATTCATAGCGTATTTACGTAATGTCAATACCAATCGATGATGACTTATTGGAATTTGATATGTAGGTTCTCGCCAGTACATCCCCGCCTGATTGGTACATGCCATCTGGAACAGTTGTCACTTTAAATTTATTAAACTGTTGACTCTGTAGCTATCACTTTCAAAACCTCGTACTATATCATTTCATCCATGTAGGCACAATTGGCATAATGTGTATGAATATCAACTAATGTTATGTTTTTATTACAGATAAACAACAGGAACTTGACCTGCCGTCGTTGCAAGTTGATGAAGCGTCTGAGCGTATCAAGAAGAAGGAAAAACCTCGCCAAAGTGGCCCTGCGACTACTATGTCACAGGTTGGTATATTTATCGTAGAATATACATATACGACACACCCTCGATTAGGTTATTAGGTACTACTGAATATACCATGATTCCCCCAAAATAAACTCGAGCGGCAAAAAGTCATGGTTTTTATATTGTTTTAGGAGTGTCATATTTTTTTTTCTACTTATCTAATCATCGTTAGTATTTTGACCCTGAACACGCCTCTATTCAAATAGAGGTCATACGCACTAAATGACTATACGTAGTTGTGCGCATCCGTCGTCCTTGCAATACAGTTTATTGGTGACATGTCGTAATCTAACCAATTCATGTCCATTCTCAGATCACTGGCGTGAAGAGGACATTGACACACACAAACAGCTTCACCGGCGAGCGCGTCCCGCGGTACGGCGTGGACACTCCGCACGAGGAGGAGCTGGGCCGCCAGCTGAGCGACCTGGACCGCTGGGGCGTGGATATTTTCCGGATCGGAGACCTGTCGTGCGGGCGGCCGCTCACCGCCGTCGCCTACGCCGCCTTCTCCCAGCGCGAACTGCTCGCCACCCTGCAGATCCACGCGCGCACGTTCATCGCGTTTGCGGTGACTCTGGAAGAGCACTACATCCGTGACAACCCCTTCCACAACTCGTTGCACGCGGCTGACGTCACACAATCAACCAACGTGCTCCTCAACACGCCCGCCCTAGACGCTGTGTTCACGCCTATCGAAGTGTGCGCGGCTCTGTTCGCCGCCTGCGTGCACGACGTCGATCACCCCGGCCTCACCAACCAATTCCTAGTCAACTCCAGCTCTGAACTCGCGCTCATGTATAATGACGAGTCTGTCTTAGAGAACCACCACCTCGCTGTCGCTTTCAAACTGCTACAAAATGACGGATGCGACATATTCGTAAACCTTCATAAGAAACAGAGGCAGACACTCAGAAAGATGGTCATAGATATGGTGCTCTCGACGGACATGTCGAAACACATGACCCTTCTGGCGGATTTAAAGACTATGGTGGAGACGAAGAAGGTGGCCGGTAGCGGCGTGTTATTGCTGGACAATTACACGGACAGAATACAGGTGCTAGAGAATCTCGTACATTGTGCCGATCTGAGCAATCCCACCAAGCCTCTGCCTCTGTACAAGAGGTGGGTCGCGTTACTTATGGAAGAGTTCTTCCAGCAGGGTGATCGTGAAAGAGAGCACGGTATGGATATCAGTCCGATGTGTGACAGGCATAACTCTACAATAGAGAAGAGTCAGGTTGGATTTATCGACTACATTGTACACCCGTTGTGGGAGACGTGGGCGGACCTGGTGCACCCCGATGCGCAGGACATTTTAGACACGCTGGAGGAGAACCGCGACTACTACCAGAGCATGATCCCGCCCTCACCGCCACCTGCGCCCGTGCAGTCCCATGCAATACCTGACGACGATCGCCCCGAACAAATACGCTTCCAAGTGAGTACTATTCGATATTAATCATTGAAAATATGACTGCAAAAACAACTGAAAAGATTTTTAGACTGTACCTTCCGAAAAAACACGTCTCTTGTATAGGGATCCCTTCAATAAGTATTAAACTTTACTGTATTTTTACTCGGGTACGGAACCTAAAGAAGAATTTCCTTTCAATAGTATTTAGTTTGAATTAAATTAAAATACAACAGGCGGAGTGAAATATTTTATGTGATTTGTAATTTTTAGCCCCATCTGTATTTAATTTAATTAGTTGTAAAACAGTCAACATTATTATTTGAATATTGCAAATGTGATTTAATTCTACAAAATGTTTTTTTTATTGTTTAAAGGTAACACTGGAAGAGGGTGAAGGCTCAGAAGAATGCGAAGGGGAAGGGGACGGCGGGATGTGACGGAAACTACTGGGAATCTGTAAGAAACTCTCTGAGAAAATGCAGGTGTGGTGGAAGCTCTGGCAGTAGAGTGCGGGGCGCCTCGCCGCGGAGCCCGAGCTCTGGAGCCCTGGCCGCCCGCGGCGCCCGGGGGCGCCCGGCCCGGCGCGCGGTCTTCTGTCGGATCGGATAATAATAATATAAACACTTGTTGACGCTTACGTCGAAATGGAACGACCTCCGGGTCCGTCGTAACATTTCGACCATGATTATTTATATGTGATTATTATGCAATGTTGATTAGGTAACCTAACGACTAAATAATATGTCCCTCCAATGACTGTATCATTCGATTGTCTAGTGTTTTTACTGTTGTTTCGTTTTGTCTAACCAAAGATGTGTAAAGTTCAATTTCCTAAGTAACAAAAACGTGCGAAATCCCTGTAAGTAGTTAGTTTTCGGTTGGTATAAAGTTAAAGTCGTGTAAGTAGTTATAATGCCGCCGCCGCACGACGCGGCGCGACTAAGTTAGGACATTGAAAACGCTTATTAATTGGTATGAAAGGGTAATTTATATTGTCATATCATCCACGTTTCTCATATTTAATACGGGTTTGCGATAATGATGTTATTCACCAAAATATATTAACGTAATAGGTACCTATCGTAAATTGTAATCTATTTTAAGGTAAATTTTAAAAATTGCCTTTTGGAGTTGTTGTTGTGTCTTTTCCTGAATATTTGATATTCGGCCGCCGCGCCGCGCCCCGCGCGGCCGCTCAGCACTCCTCTAGCACCTCATTTCGTATAAGGATCGCTGGCGATCCCTTTTTATTTTTCTTTTAGCATAACGTATTTTTATGTGAATTAGGTATTTTATCACTTTTACCCATAATGTTAGTCATGAATCTTATGGTAAAAGTTTTGTGTAAGTATGCAACTAACGGCTTGAAGTGTTTCATTAAAATGTTAAATACCTACTAACAAGAGTGGTTTGCGAATAAGTTTTCTCTCGAATTTTCAGTGCAATCGTTTGCAGAAGTTATTAACCTAAGTGTGTAATCGGTAGCGGCGTGCAGGCCGGGCCTTGCAATACTACATGCTAGTCTGTCTGCCCTGACTTCAGGCACTTTCACTCCTTCTCGCTTCGCACAACAATCATACCTACTTTAAGTTACTTGCATATAAATAATCTCTCATTTACTTCAATATTCATTCGTATTAAGAAAATAATTAATGAGCGAAATCAAAAGCAGCTACGTAGGTAACTGACGGCTCGGGAAATTGTTGCTATTTATATTTCCTTAACGCGAATGGAGTTCTAACCTTCAATATATCGATGTTGCCTCGTCTGCAGATCTGACTTGAAAGTTACACGTAAGCCAGCGTATGAGCGTAGTCGCAGTATAAGTAATGTACATTGTTGTTAGCTGCAGTCTCCCTTGCATAGCACGTCGCAGTGTGCCTACGACTATAACTGGTGCCCTCAGCATTTGCACTCTGCGGTGAGGGTGCGACTACATACTTATTCACATGTACCTTTAAGGATGTTTGTATGCCATTATATCCATGTTAATGTAAATTCTAGCGATTGTTTTACGAGCTGGTCTCTATACTTTCATGTACTCAAAAGATATTTTGATTAATAGCTTTTTTAGTTCCTTACACTATGTTTTGTTCTCCTTAGTATCTCAACGAGTATTATTATGTTTTATAAATGCAGGTCATTTTCACCAATCATTCATCAGAGTCAAGAATGAAGGTCCAATGTACATTATTTTCGTAGGTAAATTAAGATTTTAATCGGCGATCAGAAATAATGTCGGAAAACGGTCGTACGCCGAGATGTCTTCAAAATGTCTGATTTTGGAAGTGCATAGATTAGGGTCGGTATGTCAAGTCTACCCTGACATAAGAAAAATTAAAACGCTTAAATACGTGTGTGTTAAAAATAGAAAGATTACGCTTAGAATCATTTGTTTTCTAATGTACCTATGTCTCTGTAACAAAATTGTGTTAAATGAAATGTTCGTACTACAGTAGATCTGTGTATAACGTACGTATCTACCCAATCTTGCGTAGTTTGTAATGTAAAACATAGCAACTTATTATGCCTACCTACTGCGCCGTCGGCATCCGTAGTTCTGGTAACATTTAGTTTATTAATAAAGGAAAGAACTGTAATGTTGTAATTGATTTAAATATACATAATGTCTTGCATGTTAGATTGTCAATACGCTCACGTTAGTGTCTCGAGTCTTGATGTATGTAATGAGACTGTAGTATTGTCTCGTAAGCGTATATCTCTTGAGGAACAAAATGTTTACGCAAACGCATCCCATATTAAATATCACAGTAGGTAAACAGTATAATTCAGACTTGTGTGTTTTACTTGTACTACGGCTAAGATTGGATAATACCTAGATAAAATTATTATTAATAACAAGTTAAAAAGTGTGCAATGCTGGCCATTTGCATTACTTATTATTTATGTTTAAAATAAAAAAATAGCTTGTAATAGTTTAAATGACTATTTGAGTTGAACTAAAGAATATTAATGTATTTAGAATAAAAAGATATG
Organism: Pandemis cinnamomeana; assembly: GCA_932294345.1. Lineage (NCBI taxonomy): Eukaryota > Metazoa > Arthropoda > Insecta > Lepidoptera > Tortricidae > Pandemis > Pandemis cinnamomeana. Next base: position 4,992,055 of record OW028706.1, read on the forward strand.
GGAGAAAACTCAAACCGTGGTTTCATTTTTTTTTTTGCTTCTTTTAGAAGTTTCCGTCGTCAGCATAGAAATAGATGGTATTCAATTTAATCAACTGATCACCGAAGAACTTCATAGGTAATACGGTTTAGTTCTCGTGACCCCACTGTTATAAAAAAAGTCGAATTACACTCCACCATAAGGTCAACGGAACCCCGCTTTCGGGGGGGTCCTATTTCTTTTCCGTTTGCCCTTGGGGCGTTTGAAGATACCTAACCTAATTTTATTATCTCTAGTCAGGTTTTTTATAACAATGGGGCCACGAGAACTAACCTCAAAATACACCTACAATACATACATACATCAAGTCTTTATCCCTTATGGGGTAGACAGAGCCTACGGTAACAAGACCTAAAGACCACGTTTAGCATTATTGTGGGCGTATGAATGGAAAGGGGAATCAAAATAGTGATGGGTTGATAGCCTCATTATCATTATAACATGATTCCTAAGATCTTCGCCCAATCTCTCGATGGGCTTTTACCATCTGCGCGGGAAGAGTAACAACTCGTACATTCTATGATTTTTCTTTGCTCTTAGACCAGCATGGTCAAAATCTACCCTTCGTACCTACCTACCATCTAATGATCTAATGATGATCTAATCATGGGGGGTACTCCGGAAGTCAAAGTTCGTATTATACCGCCACTCTCACTCTGCTGACTATTAGTGTGAGAGGTATGCGATGAAACGAACTTCGGAGTAGGCCTGCACAAAACATTGATCCGTTGCTTCGTTGCGGCGTGAAGCAAGGACAAACAAACAAACATTGCCACATTATTATACTCGTTAGTATTAAAAATGATAAACGTTTTTAGAAAATGTAGGTAGGTATTTAGTATACGTCACCCGCTGCGCAATTTAGCTAAGTAGGTTATGCAGAAAAAGATTAATACATATAGATAGAGCTAATTCATAAATACCTATTATCTTCAGATTATTAATTGATAATAACTGTCATTAAAACATGCTATGTTGATGCATCGATTGAGATAAAGTACTCCTTTAATTTACACTCAGGGACAGAAATTAGAGCATCGTGCGACTCAGCTTAAACACCCATGCAATTTCGTCACCACCATGATGGTCTGGGAGCAAAGAAAAAACATACAATCTACCAGCTGCTTCTCTTCCCGTTTTTAAAATGCGAAAACTTATAATAGAGGCACAGTTCCAGAAAAAATAAGTATATTACTGATATTTCTCGATGTCCTGTCCACACTGAGCAAGGTGTGCCGTATCAACTCCTGCTACGAATTTTTGCTATGCTACGAATGCTACGACAAAGCTACGGGCGCTTAACGTGCTACGTTTAAATAGCATGTATACCTAAAGGAACTTATGTACAGTGGCTGTTCAAAGGCGGAAGAGGAGAGAGGCTGGGGGAGGGGGCGTGGAGAACAATATGATACTGAACTTGTAAATGATTTAAATAGGTTTAATTTTGGCAAAATAGTTAGGTGCCTACCTACCGCTTCAAGTTTATTAAAATACTAGCTTCTGCCCTTCCTCTTGAATCACTCTATCTATAAAAAAGCCGCATCAAAATCCGTTGCATAGTTTTTTAAAGATATAAGCATAGACAGGGACAGACAGACATACAGCGGAGGGAACTTTGTTTTATATAGAATGTCTCGAATGGACAAAAATAACTACCTACCTTAAAATAACTTAGAAAAATAAAACTTATGTTATAAATTAAAATAAATTTGGACTCTTAGGTAGGGTCCCCATCATCATCATCATTTCCTAAGTTTATATTTTAATCATGTTGTATTTACCAATAAAGTTTATTTATTTTTTTAACTACCTACCTAGGTAGTAGTAAAATATGTAAAAAAGTGTTTAATTTTACACAACTCGGATCTTATACTTCGCTATTTAGGAATTCATATTTATGTCGTGCTGTAGCGGAAGCGCATACCTTGTAATTTTAATATTTTAATAATTATAATAGGTATATATTGATACAATCATATAGAAGTGAGAAGTACCTGCGGTATGATTCGATCTTCGAATTTTGAACTTGGTAGTAGACCCCCTAAATGAGTTTATCTCAAAAAGGAATCTAGATATTTTTTTAAATAGCTACTTACATTGAAATGTTATTTTATTATTATTATAATTATAAAATATAAAGATCTACGTCCAATTTAGAACCGCTTCCAGCAATCGGATAGAGTAGAAATTGAGTATGCAGAAGTCCGACAACAATAGAATAATATACAAAAGTACCAATACCTAACAGATCAGCAAAAAGCTTGCATGAAACCGCTTGGAAATAGCGTCGAACCCGCTAAATAAATGTTGGTGTTGCCAAAGTACAAAAAGATGCACTCTGGGATGTCTATGCTAAAATAAGTTTTCCCGCCAAAAAAGCCTAATAACGTCTTATTCCTCCGAGTGGTCGCATAAATCGACTTTTTTTGGAATGACATAAAAACCGTTGTCATAGCTAGCATTTTGTTGTTTATCTGTACAAGCGACAGATCTAAAGCGTCGGTCCAGTTAAAAAGATAGCTGAATGGTCTAAGTCCCTTTATCTTTCATAGTTAGCAAAAAAAATCTCTTCTGTTGTTTTGTCTGTGGTTGGTTATTGCGTTGGGGAGCCGACAATGTACGCCGGGGAATGTACGGCCAGTATTTCGCGACCCATATATTTTGGATTCCGATTATCGCGTCGTACATTGTTTGCTCGAGCATTATTCGGTTGTACAAATCTCTACACAGCCGGTTAATGTACGACCTGTTTGTGTACGACGAGACAATCGGAATCCAATCGAATCAAATGACCATAGACATTTTTTTTTCTATCATCGTTGTCAAACGGCCTAGTGTGGTATTTCTATCGATATTGGCGTGCTCACTTTTAGTCTTCTTTTTTTATCTTTTTCCGATAGAAAAGAAATAGGAACCTGAGCACATAAAGCTAATTTAAAAAATTAGCAAAATAAGCTCTGTCGCCAGAAGTCACTTTAAGGTTTATCCAAGTACGCAACAAACAAAACCAATATATCGTGTTTTTCATTTGGTTTATACAAAAGTTTAGGATTAAACAAAGAAAAATATAGAAGTTTTTTTTTTAAATAAAAGTACCGTAAGACGTAAAATAAAATATACGAATGTGGATTACAAGATTTTTGCAGATTCGTGTTGATGCTGTTCAGGTTGGCTGTTTTTGTTGATTAAGGAATTTGATTTCTCGGCGTATTGGTTCGCTGTAAAGACGTGTAAACAAATTGAATAATAGGTACTTTTCGGATTTTTCTGTTCTAATTTTCACAGACATTTAGAAATTAAATTTCTAACGGTAAAACCGTAAAAGTAAACATAAAAGTCAAGAAATAAAAATTTCTTGATTCATTTGATAGTACCTATCATTTGAAAAACAGCGCCTTCTCTCGTCCCTGGTGAGCAGTAGATGTTCCACGGGAGTTTGTAATTGTGTCGTACAGACACATCATTCAAACAGATGACGCTTAGCGACAAAAAAATCGCATAGTAACAAAGGTCACGTGACAGTTAGTAACGGGTAGAAAAATTCGGAGACTACCCATCTGCTATGGGTGGTGTAGGGGTATAGCACGCGTCACGGAATGACGAGGACCCGGGTTCGATTCCCGGCCATAGCTTTACATTTCGGATTTTTCTATGTGTTCTAATTTTCACAGACTTTTAGAAATTGAATAATAGGTAAATGAATAAATAAATAAATAACATCTATGCTGCATGCATGCTGGTCTGGGAGCAAAGAAAAAACGTAGAATGTACCAGTTGCTTCTCTACCCGCGCAGATGGTAAAAGACCATCAAGGCAATGGGCGAAACTTATAGGAATCATGTTATAGGCGATGAGGCTAGCAACCCATCACTATTTTGATTCCATTTTCCACCTATACACCCTCAATCTTGCTAATTGTGGCCTGTAGGTACCTGTTACCTTAAGCTCTGTCTACCCCGTAAGGGATAAAGACGTGATTTGTGTATGTGTATGTATGTAATAAATAACAAGTTGGGAAAACCTCAGCTGCCTCAAGACCTCAAGTTCATACATACATACATAAATCACGTCTTTATTCCTTACGGGGTAGACAGAGCCTAAGGTGACAAGACCTACAGACCACGTTTAGCATGTTTGTGGGCGTATGGATGGAAAGGGGAATCAGAACTAGTTCATTGTGGAAGTTGTAGGACGGCTTAGGACTTTATTTTTGATTTTAAGTCAAGCGTTTTCAGCCGGTTTTCCTCAAAATAACTGTCAGATTTAGACACTAGAGCGCTGTAGAGCACTGAGAGAGATAGAGGTGGAAAATGGGCAATAGGTCATCTGATAGTAATAAGTGGGCCACGGCCCACGACGGAGACCGGCAACACCAGCGGACAGCAGATTCGTTGCTAAGCGGGATTGATGTACACATTTAAGTAATATCTACTAGCTGTTGCCCGCGATTTCGTCCGAACGAATTAAAATTTATATTCCAGACAGGTTGACTTTTCCAAACACTTCCGACAATTACCTTATTTCAATTTACAAAAAAACCTTAACAAATGATGTACCAGTTGCTTCTATTTCCGCGCTAATGGTAAAAGCCCATCGAGGCAGCCCCGGATCTACGATTTTTTCGATCCGGGGCAAAATTTTGATGGTGATGCCCCCTCCCTTCAGTGTTTGAGAAAAACTTTTTTTTCGAATTCTTGTTTCAAGGATTTGGCGCACCCATGAAACTGCCGCCTGGGCCTGGGACAAGTTCTCCTGTTTTGTTTGCCCCCCTTAGAGCCAGGGCTGCATCGAGGAAATAGCCGAAAATCTGAGGAATCATTAGATATATAAGCAATGCGGCTAGCAACCCATCACTACAATGATTCCCCTTTTGCACCTACCTATACGCCCACAATCATGCTAAACGTGGTCTTTAGGCCTTGCTACCTTAGGCTTTGTTTACCCCATAAGGGATATACACGTTTTATGAAGTGTGGGTTCAACTTGACGATGGATAGTTTGTTGTTGTTAAATAAAATTTCCTATTTATTTAATTTAGTTGTACAAGCAGAGGAGAAGACGAAGAAGTAAGTAACGTAATTAAATTATAATTATTTATATTTGCAAAAAACTTAAGACACTTATAAACTAGTAGCGCGGATGACGCGCAAGTCGTAGTCGACCAATACCGTGTCGGCAGAGTCTCGCTCTCCCTTTGCGGCTCGCGTATAAAATGCGAGCTTGCGTAAAGAACGACCCTTTCAGCGCGCGGCCGTCGAAGTGTCAACATGTTGTTGTTCCGGGCTCGGATGTATTTCGATCGATGCGGAAGATTGCTTTGAGGCTTAATGGACTGCTGCTAATGTTAAACAACGAAGAAAACAAATAAACTGTTCTTTTGAGAACATCGATCATGTGATGGTCGCGTTTCTTTGAAACAACGTCAATCACCTACATCGTGGTTTGTGTAGAATAGAAGCAACCCATCACTAGTAAGGGATATACACTTCGTTTGTTTTGACAAATTAGGTATATCGTCTCCGTAGAGCGAAAAGTCACCAAATTGCATTTTAGCCATTTTGAGATACGAGGGATTACATAAAAAAAAAAAAAAAAAATCATAACTGGTTTTTGGTAATACATTTTTACGATTTTAATGATCTTATCTAATAAAAAATGTGTCAAAGTCTATGCTGCAATTGCTTAAGTACAATTAAGTTAACTGTTTTTAGAGATATTTCATTATTTAATATTTAATTGGTCATTTCCCTCTAACAATATATCTTAATTGTGAGTTAGTGATTTTTAGAATGAATTTGATTTAGAATAACTCAGTTTAATTATTTGTCGCTTATGTTAAACTGCAGACAGCCTTTTTATGACGATCGAGAAATCATTAACTAGACTTAGTTAGTTTTCGCTTTCACGATTTGTAACAAATATTTTAATCTGAAAGTAACTAAGTAGTTTTCGTTACTTAACGAATAAATAGTTATTGATAAAAGCATTTGGTATTAAAGGAGAAATACACTTAAGTTGATTTAGATGTATACATTACTAAGGTTTAACGGAGACTAAAAGTAACTAAATAAATTAGGTAATTCTTTCCTTATGATTAGATTACAAAGTCTATGTTTAAAGATTTTTATAACTTTTAAAATCAAAACTATGGCACTTATGGCTACGGTAATAAGACTGTAATTTGCAAAAAAAAACTTAACCTTCCTCGTGAGACAGTATCTATCTATATTAATTTACTTATTATAGATAACTAGATAGATACTGGTAAAGAATATTTGATTCTACGCGAGCGAAGTCACGGCCTACAGCTATCGCGAATAAACAAGACAGGCAGACCCGGCGAAAGAATGTTTTATGTCACGCACGTCACAGGGTGGAACGCCACATGGATTCGATGGAGGGCAACTACGAGTTGTACCTACTTATCTTAAGCGTTTCTTCCTTTTCATACTTGTGAAAACAAATAAAACTTCATTCATTGACTTGACAAATAACGCAATGTCTACCTTAATCGGGAATCGAACCTGTTAAGTCTTACTTATTATACATACATACATACACACATATATCACGTCTTTATCCCTTACGGGGTAGACAGAGCCTAAGTTAACAAAACCTTAAGGCCACGTTTAGCATGATTAAGGGCGTATAGCTGGAAATAGAAATCAAAATAGTGATGGGTTGCTAGCCGCATCGCCTATAACATGATTCCTAACTTATTATACTAATGCCAAAAATCCATCTGTTTCAAGTTGGTCCAGAATCTAAATGAAAAACATTAAACGCAATTTTATTAAAATATAAAACGACGATCGCAAGAAACAGTGACAAATATTTCGCCCAGCGAAACGCCGCATTAATTGCGTGAAGTACTTGCTCGAATTCGATTCGAAAGAGGAAAACATAATTTTGTAACCCCATTTCCAAGCACATAAAATACTGACACGTGCATGTACAGTCGAGGGCATAAATATCGATACAGCGATCTTGTCAAATAAAAGTGTCACTGACCTCATTAGTGTTGTGGCATAGCATACAAGGTGTCGTCTTGATAACGTAGGTACCTACCTACATATATAAGACTGCATGGTACATCTTAGAAATAGGTTATTGGTTATAAGTACCTAGTTAAGTTTGTTCACACAAAACTGATTTTGATTACTTCACACCAGTGGCGTAACTATAGGGTGGCAGAACTGGCAAAATGTCAGGGGCCCCTAGCTCTACGGGGCCCCGAACTGGCTTGATTTAGAGCACCGAAGGGACGCTGATGCACTTCTTTATATTGAGGAAGGAATCTGACGAATTTGCCGCGGGCCCCATACGTTATAGTTACGCCATTGCTTCACACAGCAGATAAACATCAAATCTCTACATTTTACAACCACTCTACATTTACTCTTCAACCCACTAGGTATGTATCTCCTAAATAGGTAAAGTCTTGTGTTGGCCCATTACTCTTCATAGTGAATTAAAAGGATTAATGGATTGATAGGTAAGGTAGATGGTTTACATTATGGAGACATCACAAGGAATGTTTTTTGTTCTGGAAAGGAAAACTGCTAAGCAAGTACCTACCCGCGGGATAGCGATCGCTCGTTAATCGTTTAACAAATTCTTCGTAGACGAAGTCGCGGGAGAAAGCTAGTAGGTAGTAGCTATCGTCTGTTAATTACCTACATATGTAGGTACTTGTGGGTTCACGTGTTTGTGCAAATCTTAATGAGGCTTAAAATCTGGCTAGTTTTTAGGGTTCCGTATGACTTCGCTGTCCGTCTGTCTGTCAGTCTGTCTGTCCGTCCGTCTGTCTATCTGTCACCAGGATAATATGTATCTCAGGAACTGTGATAGCTAGCTAGACAGTTGAAATTTTTGATGATATATTTTCTGTCGCGCCGTTATAACAACAAGCACTTAGCTACCTACTAAACATCTAACTTTTTGTTTCTTTGTCTATGTAAGTAACCAATATAACTGAGCTCACACTGCCTACATTTTGACACACAACATACAACAGTACTACACACTACATTGAGTAGTGCTCTTCTGACACTGAATTTATCACTTGCTGGATTTGTACGGAACACTCAGTACGTGAGTCCGCGACTCGCACTTGGCCAGTTTTTATATTTTATTATAGCTTTTGCCTGCGTGGAATTAGTATTTTATTGTATGATTAAACGAACATACCTGAAGGGCAGTTCTATTATATATTATACATAGCTCCTTGTCCGAAACGACAACGTTCAAATTCTGGTGAGCCACTTGCTCGTTTTCCACATCATAAAAACTGTGCAAAAAGTAATGATATGCCATCAAAATCCAAGTTCAATATAACGAACTATTAGTTCGTTATATTGAACTTGGTTTTCGTTTCTGTTGAAAATACTACATTTATCTTAGGATGTAGGTACCTAATTCAAGTTCACGATTTAACTGTGCTACTTTTAATAACGAACCAACATTTTTGAAAAGTAACAGGCACATTACATTTAATTTTAATATACCTATCTAACAAACAAACTCACATTCGCGATTACAATACATATTCGTTAGGATGTCTTGAATGTTTGTAACTCTTTCACGCCAGAGCGGCTGAACACATCTGGATGAAATTTGGCACAAAAATAAGTACCTACTTAGATTATAGTCTGGAATAGAACATAAGCTATATTTTAGTTCGGAAAATTGCGTAATTCCTAGTAGGTACCTAAGTTAGCCGGTGAAATTACTGGCACATTTAGCCCTCTAATCTGGCAACGCATCTGAAATACTTTAGTGTTGCGGTTGTCCATGGGTAGTGTTGCTCACTTACCGTTAGGTGACTCCCATGCTCGTTTGCCTTCCATGTAGATTTAATGAAAGTTAGGTAAAACACTCAAACCTCTTTATTTTCTATCTCATGGAAATTTCACAAAATCCTGAAAACAGTTTTTTTTTCATATGATAAGGAAGGCAAACGAGCAAGAGGGTCACCTGATGGTAAGTGAGCACCACCTCCCATGAACACCCGCAGCACTAGAAGATTGCAGATGTGTTGCCATGCCGGCCTAGAGGGCTAGGATAGAATAGGTACCTCTTGCCGTCCATTAATACGTCCATGAAATATCATAAGAGGGGCGGGGGGTTGTAGTAAGATATAACGTGTATTTATTGAAATTCGTCAAACGCGCGATTTTTAAACCGAAAAGCGGCGTGTAGTGTGACCTTGACTCGCCGTTGCCAGGCAACGAACGAAGTCATCGCGCGCAGCCACGACCGCCGATAAAGGTATAATAGGTATACTAAAACTTTAAAATTCTGTAATGTGTAGGTATGTACCTACTATGTACTAAAAATACACGTGATTTTGGATGAGGGAGGGGCTATATAACTATGGCAGTTAAAATTCCTTGCTTGCCAAATTTCAACAAACACAAATCACGTAATTACACATAAACGGATAACTCACGTATAAAAGTCGAGTGATGCTCGACATGTTTATGTGTAATTATGATTGAGTCTCACGGTAGTTTCATGTTGAAAGTGACAAATCACGTCTTCATTCCTTAATGGGTAGACAGAGCTTGAGGTGACAAGACGTACAGGCCACGTTTGCAAGCAAGATTGTGGGCGTATAGATGGAAAATGGAATCAAAATAGTGATGGGTTGCTAGTTGCTAGCCGCATCGCCTCGCCTATAACATGATTCCTGTGACTCGCCCATTCCCTCAATATGCTTTTACCATCTGCGCGGGTAGAGAAGCAACTGGTGTCTATGTATGTTTTTTCTTTGCTCCCAGACAAGCATGGAACTGCCAAATTTTAAGACTATTAAGTAGGTAATAAAAAATTTAATTAAATGAGATTGAAATTTATTCTTGGTAACAGGCATTACAAGTCAATAAAGCTTATTCTATCTATTCTGCGAGTGGCAAATTAAAGAACTCACCGTAATCATAAAAAACGTTATAAAGAAGGCACTTTTCAGTCGGGCTTTAAAAAAAATACATACCTACCTTAGGTACCTACATACTACGTAGACAGAATACCTACACTTTACAGTGAACATATATTATTATACCTAACTTAAATCCCTTTTATTCCTTATCCCGTGGAATTTTGAAAAATCCATTTTTAGTGCATTTTTATAATACTTACTCAATGAATACATACATGGTAAAAGCCCATCGGGGGAATGAGCGAAAATCTTAGGAATCATGTTGTATTGTAGGCGATACGGCTAGCAACCCATCACTATTTTGATTCCCTTTTCCACCTACCTATACGCCCATCATTGATGCTAAACGTGCACTTTAGGTGTTCTTAGGCTCTGTCTACCCCGTAACGGATAAATACGTGATTTATGTATGTACATATGTATGTATGAATTATGAATGTATAGTTAGGTACTTATATTGTGTCTGCCAAATTTCAAGTCTGTTGCTTTAATAGTGGTATTAGTAATCTGTGTATTGTATTATATTTCTTCAGCTGTCCCATTTCAGATACCTACCGAATCGTTCGATCAGGGGCCCAATTTTTGAAAGCACATCACTCGAAAGTGGTATAAATCTGTTTAGGTATATCTTCAAAACTACAGTTCTATAGTTTTTTGACTAGGTCACAAGATTAATGAGAGCGGTAACTATCTTCTAAGCTAGTTCATACTTCACGAATATTTTGAACGATTTTTCTAAAGTACATGTGTAGATTAACCATTGGAAAGTGGTGAAAAGTACGAGTAGGGGCAGAAGAAAATTACAGCTCTATAATAGAAAGGTTTAGGTACGATCAAGTGCAAAAATAAGTATCGATAGGAACTTCACAAAAATATGTCCCACGACCTTATTACGCTGGTACGCGCGTATGGTACTTATTTTTGAAACTTTGTCTAGATACATATTATTACACTTGACTGTACTTAAATAACTAAATGTAGACAATCTTGACATGTCTTTTTATTGAAATATAAGGAATTACATTGTTATTTCATAGTTAATTTGTAAAGTGAAAAGAAAAATCGGCTGAGCCGTTGTTACTCGCGGTAGGTACTAGGTACCTACTATCACAACCATCTCCGATTCTCCGCTATGGTATGGTGTGGACGCGAAGATGTGCACACTAGTGATGTAACGAATGTCATTTTTTAAACATTCGCGAATGCGAATGCGAATGCAAATGTCTGCTACTGACATTCGCGAATGCGAATGCGAATGCGAATGTAGAAGTGTTCAAATTTGGTGCCAATTGTCTATGGCTTTGCTGGCAGTTATGAGGTGCGTTCCGTTTGTATTTTGTTCCGAGAATTGCCGAGCACCTAATACGAACTCATCCAACTGCATTGTCATTCCGTAAAATGATGAATAAATAATACCAAATGATAAAGTGAAGACTGTTAATGTGCTTATGAGGTTAGGTTACTTTTTCTCGCATTGAAAACATAGGAAATGAATGGGTTTTTGATTTTATTAACCTACCATTACCTTCAAATTGTTTTTTTTCTGATATTCATATTCGCAAAACATTCGCAGAAATTTTGCGAATGCGAATGCGAATGCGAATATCCAAAAATATGCGAATATCCGCGAATGCGAATGCGAATGCGAATATTCGTTACATCACTAGTGCACACCACCTCCTGCATAACCAACAGGGTTACGGAACTCGAATCCGGAACCCGCATTCAACGGTGCCGTTGCCATCTGCCCTATCCCGGGGCGGCCAGTGGGCGTCGCGGTGGTCACCGTAGTGCGCAGTTCAAGGCCTGGAGGGAACGTGTGTGTTTTTAGACGGTAGGCCTCTCCCCTCCTTCCATATGGAAGGTAGCGGCGAGTTGGAGAGCCCGTCATACCTCCGTTCATGCTGCCCCGAGCGCGGAGATGCATAAGGCGCATTTTCCACACGTTAAAAAAAAACCGGTCAAGTGCGAGTCGGACTCGCGCACCGAGGGTTCCGTATCATTATCTATAAATATCTAAAACCAGTGTAAGCAGAGCCCTGTTCCAAAGCAAAATGTACGCAGTGTGGGGTTACTTTATATTGGTCACTGCTATATACAGACATACATACACATTTACGGTTTTCGCAATTATTCTTTAATCTGTGCTATAAGACCTACCTTCATACCAAACTTCAAGATTCTGCGTTCACGGGAACTACCTTGTAGGTTTTGATTCCCTTGAGAGTTGAAAATTTGCGGAAATTTGCGGCATAAACGGCTGTATCTTTTGATTGCGTTGGCTTAGAAGTTTGATTTTTTCACAGCTTCAAGGGACAGTAGACCTGAGTAATTGATATAAATTTCAGCTTCATACCTCCACGCGTTACTGAGAAAAAGGGTCTTGACAGACGGACGGACAGACGGACAACAAAGTGATCCTATAAGGGTTCCGTTTTTTCCTTTTGAGGTACGGAACCCTAAAAACGCATCAAAACCGTTGCGTAGTTTTAAAGATCTAAACATACATAGGGACATAGGTACAGACAGACAGCGGAAAGCGACTTTGTTTTATACTATGTAGTGATTCATTAGTTTTCTTCTACACTTCTATAAGACACAAATAGGGTGTTCCATTCACACACTAAACATCCCAATCTAAATTTTTCATTACGTGATCCACATGCTAGTTTGCCCCCATACACGCAGTTTGGTAGTGTCGTTAATTGTAATTTAAAGTAAACGACACTAACTACTGGTAGGTCGGCTGGTACTGGCAGTAGTGGTAGTGTCGTTTGCCGAGGAATGGATAAAATCACATCTTTACCCCTGTAGGTGATATGATAAGAGATATTGACGTTGTTTCGAAGAAACGCGACCATCAAAATGGTCGATGTTCTAAAAAGAACAGTTTGTTCTTTTTCTTCGTTACTCAAGAACATCTTCTATATCGCAAGCCACGGAGCAATCTTCGTCGTCATACGGAGCGGAGATATATACGCCGCATCGATCAAAGTACATCCGAGTCTGAAGAAACGTGTTGACACATCGACGGCCGTGCGCAGTAAAGGGATGGATTTACGCGGCTTCGTATTTTATAGGCGAGCCGCGCGCGCCGCGTGAGACACCGCGACACATTTATCTCTCGCACACTGCCGACACCGTATTGGTCAAATACGACACGCGTGTGATCCGCGCTCCAAGCTTTTAAGTGTACCATGGAAATATTCCTTACTCAGAAGGTTCTTGTAAATAAATTAAATTATAAATATTATATAATTATAATAATATAATATAATTAAATAAAATTATTCGCGCGCGTGCCCTTCTACGTTCGGTCTCGGTCCTTAGGTCCCGACTAACACTGAGCCAAGTTAGGCGTGTAGGTATGGTATGCGCCCGCAACGCCCGCAGTTCAAGGCCTGGAGGGAACGTGTGTGTGTTTTTAGACGGTAGGCCTCTCCCCTCCTTCCATAGGGAAGGCAGCGGCGAGATGGAGAGCCCGTCATACGCATACCTCCGTTCGTATGCTGCCCCGAGCGCGGAGATGCATAAGGCGCATTTTCCACACGTAAAAAAAAAAAAGAAAAGGCGTGTAGGTATAATACATAATACAATACGATATAATACAAGACCGGTCTCCCCTAACATCCCTTGCGTGGTATGCGCTGGTGGGAGAGTGCAATAGGAAGCGAAAGCGACTCGATGCCCAGCAGTCGCTATCCTTGCGCAGCATCACTGACGCCCCGTACTACGTGAGAAACTCAATCATCGCTCGGGGCCAGTTCATCGGCAGCCTGACCATGACCACCCGGATGTTCGGTCGTGCGGATAGGTCGCGCTTTCGCCACCTTGTGCGAGCTAGCGCCCTATCACCGCCGACCGCCCGACAAGAATGAGCCTTCCACTACCGGATTGACGCCCTGGACCCGACCTACCTTGCCGCCTGCTGACGATCGCTCGCTGAACCTAACCCGACGGGGTCCCTTCCGGCGGGCTCGATCTCGCAGACGGCTGAAGACGAAACCCGGCCTTACCCCAGCGACCCGGCGATATATGCGGCCGACGTACGAAGCCGCTGAAATAGGCAAACGTCCCGAACAGCATCCCCGCCCCCCCTTACAGGAACCGAGATGAAACCCCAGAAATTATTATTATTATTATGCTCTGCTCCTCCCTCCACCGATCAGCTTTATTTTGTAGCAATCCTAAATTTACTGAATTATTTTATCTTAAACTATTGAAGCTTACAAATATACTTATTATTTGTCCATTCATTCCACTGCAGTCCGCAACCGCATCGCCCGAGAGTTATACGCCGACCCGACTGAGCGCGACGGACCGCGCGCACCGCGATATATTTACGTCCCTCTTCCCCCGACCCCTGGGTATAAATATATAACGTGCATGCCCCGCGGTCGCCTTCAGTCGCGACTCGATGCTGGCACTGTGCGCATCTAACAGGCTTTTGATTAATGAGCTATTATATTATTCCTGTCTCTTTAGGTTTTCCTAGACGCCTGTTAGGTACGCTGGAAAGAATGAATGAATGAACGCTAAGATTATTTATTTACTTAATAACTTATAACTACGTACACAGCCAAACTTAATTCTAACGTTGCAATTGTTGCGAATAAATATGATACGGAGCCGTTCTGCACAATTTTAAAGATAGTTAGTAAAGTGCCCCCCCCCCCCCCTCCACCCTGGCAGCTCAATGGTTGTATGTATTTGGATAGGTGAAAAAATTATGGTATCTAAATCTCGGAGGAATAATAAGACTTCCTAAGTACAATTAGTAGTATTATAACGAACAACGAAGTTTAAAGGAAACTATCACAGCTAAATAAGTAGTTTGACTTTACAATTGATCGAGTAATAGTATACAGACTTATAAAATGTACTTTGAGTTCGAGAAGTAAAACGGAAAATTTCGTTACCTACCTAACTACTACAAATTCTACGGAACCCGATGCGGGTGGCCCGACACGTTCCTACTTGGCTGGTTTTTTAAATATTTATTATCATTTGACTACCAACACCCAATACGGTAGATACGGCCCTGTCGCAAAACTTTATCTTACCTGGAGTCTTCAACTCATACTAGGTATACCTCGCTGCCAAATAACCGATACCTTATTCCGTTGACATTTTTTAAAAAGTTGTAAGTAAGTACACCTACATTTTTACATTTGACTGAACATATAAATTGTTTCATTTCCAAATTTTAGGTCTCTTGTACAAAAAAAGCAAGGAATTTCCAATTCATACTAACTTTTGCGTGCGAGACGAACCACCTTACTCTATCCCATAACTCGCTCTTCCCTGACAAAACTCATCTTCAAAGGTCTTTACAGTAGATTTTTTTTGTAACTGACTATTTCTGTTAGCCTCAGATGGCTTTTATTTTACAGCTTACCGGTGATCGGAGATAGGGCGAGTCGCCAGACGTGCAGCTTAACAAGGGGAGGGAACGACACATTTAATTCCGAGCTTAGTAATCTGAAGCAGTTTCTCGAAGGCGCAAGTTGTATTTTTGGTTAACGCCGTCCGTCGGGAATCTTGCAAACAATATAATTTCAGTAGGTATCATTTTAGTTCAACTTTTCTGAAGCGCTGCTTCAACCTGTAATATGACATTTTATACAGTACCTAAATTTTTAGAATGACATGAATACATCTTATGTGGGTTAGACATCACACACAAATCACGTTTTTATCCCTTACGGGGTAGACAGAGCCTAAGGTTACAAGACCTACCTACAGGCCACCAGATTGAGGCCGTATAGGTGGAAAGTGGAATCAAAATTGTGATGGGTTGCTAGCCTAGCCGCGGCGCCTATAACATGATTCCTATGATTTTCACCCACTCCCTCGATGGGCTTTTACCATTTGCGCGGGAAGATTAGCATCTGGTACATTCTATGTTTTTTCTTTGCTCCCAGACCAGCGTGGAAGTAATCTATACATATAAAATTCAAAGTCCTGACTGACTGACTGACTGACCGACTGACTGACTTAACTATATATCAACGCACAGCCCAAACCACTGGACTTAGAGACTTGAAATTTTGCACATAGATACCTTATACAATGTAGGCATCCACTAAGAAAGGATTTTTGGAAACTCCCACGGGATAAGGAAAAAACGGGAATTATATATTCGATTCTTTGTAATGGCTGAGATGATGATGATGATGATGATATATTCGATTCCGAGTGACGCTATCTCAGTAACTATAATAACTAGACTCTTCAAATTTGATACAAAAGTAGGTGATTACAAAACTAAGAAACTAATTTCAGGATTTTTGGAAATTTCCACGGGATAAGAAAAAACCTGTTACCTTAGGCTCTGTCTACCCCGTAAGGGATAAAGACGTGATATGTGTATGTATGTATGTAAGGAAAAAAACAGGATTTATATATTCAGTTCTACGGGATCGATTTTTCGTTTTACTGGTCGTATAAAACTGAAATTTGGCCTTCAAGTTCCTTTGGGGAGTGTAGGGGAGCACTACAAAAGGATTTCCCGAAATTCCCACGGGAACGGAAACACCGGGACTTTTCGTTTTACTGGTTGCAGAAAGCTGAAATTCGGCATGTAGGTTGCTTCGGGAGTGTAGAGGAGCATTAAGAGAGTACTTTCCAAAATTCCCACGGAAACGGGAAAAAACAGGATTTTTCGTTTTACTGGTCGTAGAAAGCTGAAATTTTGCAAGTGGGTTCCTTGGGGAGTGTAGGAGAGCATTATGAGATAATTTCCCAAAATTCTTCTTCTTTGTTACCGTAAGAATTTCGGGAAATGCTCTATTTGGCGAAATTCTTACGGGGACGGGAAAAACGGGAAGCAGGGGAAAGTTGAAGTTTGTCACGTAGGTTTATTCGGGAGTGTAGGGGCCCACAGGGACGGGAAAAAACAGGATTTTACGTTTCCAGACGAAACAGCGGAAGAAAGAGACTTAACATTTAATACGTGTGTTTCTTTAAAGGCTTTAAGTGTACTCCGAGAGCACTCCCCAAAATTTCCACGGGAACGGGAAAAAACGTATTTTTTTCGTTTTACATCTTAGCGCGTCTACCCTACGAAGTCGCGGGAAAAAGCTATTTAGGGTATATTTTAGGACAGCCCTATAGGTTAGGTTAGGTTTGTTTTATAAAAATCCTGCAATATTTACAGTTTTAGAAAAATCAAGGTAGCGGGGCAATGCGGGGGCTTGCTTGAGTCCTTGCTTTGCATGCTTGATTGCATACTTGCTTTCATGCATGCTTGCGTGCTTACTTGCATGCATGCTTGCTTGCACGCTTGCTTGCACGCTTGCATGCCTGCTTGCATACTTACATGCTTGCATGCATGCTTGAAAGCTTGCAGGTTTGGTTGTTCGCTTGCTTGATTGCTAGCTTCTTTGAAATACTCATGGTTCACGCGTGCGAAGCCGCGGGCAAAAGCTAGGCTTTTACCATTTGCGCGGGAAGATTAGCATCTGGTACATTCTATGTTTTTTCTTTGCTCCCAGACCAGCGTGGAAGTAATGTAAAGTATGTGGGTTACAATATTTTATACGAAGTTTATATGTCAATTACTATAGCATGATACTCTTAAGTTTTAGATTCAAGTCTGTGTCAGTGGAACGGAACTGAGAGGAACAGGCGAATGAATAATAAATACAAGCACAGGTCAAGAAGAATTGGTATAATTTCACATTTCGAGTGTATAGAGCTTACATGTGTAATAGAAAATCCTTGTAAATAATAACTTGGTCCGCCATGGCGGGTCGCTGTGAGAGAACAAGAATAGGAAGCATCACAGCTAGTTCTGCCACGTAAAGTTCGTGTTACAAAAATCAAACAAGGAAATAAATACTTGAGGCATATTCTCTTTCTGACACTTCCCCTTATACCTTATACTATTACTATTTAACATTTATACACTAAAGGGCACAATGTATCACAAATACATGCAGTCAGTTAGGGCGCTCTCGGGGCTGCCCCGGCTTTGCAGCGCGTCAGGAATGTGCGCGCAGGCGCGAGCAGTGTGGACTGTTTTCATGCCAACATGCGCAAGCGATGTGCGCTTTTGGTTGGCAAAATGCGGGCCAGCTCTAACGGCGTCCTTCCTTGCTATGGTACTGTATCGCCATGACGGGTTAGGTTCGTAAGGACTAGATTACATAACGACTCTATAAGCAAAACGTCTTAGTTACATAAGGTCTTGGTAGCTAAATGTCTAATTGTACAAACGTCTTAATAGTAGAATGCCCGGGTTTAAGATTGGACTTAGTTCTATTACGTCTTGTTTGCATAACGCCCTAATATCAAAATGTTGTAATAGCAAAACGACTAGGTAGGCATATCGTCAAACATTAATAACGTCTAAATGGCATAACGACTAGATGGTTGAATGACAAGAAAAACTCAAACGTAGTTTGTGAAGGAACTCTTTGATAAAGAAACTTCAAAGTCGAGTTGCTGGCCACTTAAAATCAAAGATAATGTACTTATTGTATTATTTAAACACTAGTTTCTGCCGGCGACTTCGTCCGAGACCTAGACAATAACTAGTCGTTCCTACAGAGATTAAATTCATTTAATATTACCTAGCCGGTATGCAATCATGACGTTTTGCTACCAAGACCATATGCTATCCAGACACTTTTCCTTATGCGTCGTTTTACAATCAAGACTTATTAATAACTTGGACGTAAACTCTATTAGTCATTTTGCAACTTCGGGCGTTATGCTATAGTTGTCGATCGAACAACTAAGACATTCTACTCACTAGGGCATTCTGTAAAAAAGACATTGTGCTTACCAAGACCTTATGCAACTAAGACGTTTTGCTTATAGAGTCGTTATGCAATCTAGTCCTTACGAACCTAACCCCGCCATGACCACTATATCGTCTGCAAATCGAAGCTGAGTGATACTTTCCGGTACAAAACAACCCAAGCTCAAGTTACCCTATTACACGGTACAACCTTACGTTAAAAAAGTGTCATATAAACATAAATTGTAATTTGCTTATTAATCTAAATGCCAGAGTCCCGACACACCCTAAAACCGAAACGACAATCATCCACTGTCATAAAAGCTCAAGCTCAAAAGGTAGGGACATACAGGATGGGAAGGAGTTCACCGACAGATTTTATCTATGGATTCCTGGTTTACTACGAGTGAAATAATGTTATATCAACATGGGTCTAAAACAGACACATTAACTTTCTTAATTTCTGTAACATAAAGATCAATCACCGATGGTTGTACTGTCTTCTTGTCTGTAACGAAACCTTAGAAACGGGTAGCGCTATTCAACTTGACTTAGGTGACAATCGTTTATCATTTTTTAGTAATTTCTATAGCGTTTTAAATCTCATCAACGGAATGTTACGTTATCAACAAAAAAAAAATGGTTAAAAAGTCCAAAGAACTTTTTGGTGTTGAAATTTAACTTTTAATAAAATGTTATTCATACTCAAAATTATGGCAGATGGCAGGTAAGTTTGTTATTTATAGTCCAAGATCCCAGAGCGATCAGACATAACTTATTTTCTGACGAATGAAACCTTAAGTTTTCAGTAGCGTCTCGTGTGCCTTGAATACCTACGCGCTTGTGAAAACTTGCCGAGTGACACCTGGGCAGGTACACACAGCAAAGCTATTCGGTAAGCAGGATAGATACGGCGCGAGCGTGCGTAGGTGCTTACCTGATTATTTTGCCGTGTGTACATGTCTGATTTTTGAATATGTTATTGAAATATTTATTTAAAACTTATATTCAATCAGTCAGACAAATCAGAGTGACCAAACATCCCCTAAGACAAAAAATATTCAGCCAGAAGTATGAGGGCGAGAGCACTATGTATACAGGCAACGGGATAAAATAGGGGATGAAACTTTGTCAATTTTAAACCGATCGGGCTGAGACTTTGCATGCATAAAGCTACTATGACGTAGGCATCCTCTAAGAACGGATTGCGTAATTTCTGCGGGTTAGCGATAAACGAATTCTATGCAGACGAAGTTGCGGGCAACAGCTAGTCGTTGGATAAAATTTGTCGGTATACTTAGGTAGTCTTTCCCGCCCTATAGACGTGATTTGTGTATGTGTGTATGTATGAGTAATAGGGTGATTTGAGCTTAGGTCACTTTGTACCGGGAGGTGAACAGTTTCGGAGAGATGACATCTTGCCTGACTCCCCGCTGCAACAGTATAGGCTTCTAGTTCTTATCCCATAGTCGGACTGACATAGTGGCGTTCTCGTATAAACATCTCAATACTTCGGTATCCCTGTAGTCAATATACCGGCAAGGTCTCGATCGAACCGGAGTAGTTCTCGTAGTGCACTAACGCCAAGCAGAGGGGCGGTATACTCTTCGATCTTCTGTATCAGCTGGCACAGCGTATGTATGTGGTCTACGGCGCTAGCCTTTTCGGAAACCGGCGTGTTCAGGTCGTCGAGCCTGCGTGCGAGATGATTCGTAATGACCCTCGAAAACAGCTTATATAGAAATGACTCAGAAGTAACATAGGCCTATAATTCTTCAGTAAGGTGTTGCCTAGTCCCTAGTTTTGAAGAGCACAACCGCAATTCTGTTCCGTGCCTTCGGCGTTCTCCCTTCGTATGACGAAATTTAAATGCGTTTGAAAGACCGGCTTTCCGCCGACCTAAAAAAGTTCGATGCAATTTAGTCTTCACCCGGGGTTCTGTTTTCGCCATTCTAATATCGTACATATGATTAGTGTTACATATTATTATTATTACCTATTATTATTATTCTGGTAATATATTCCGTTTTTGATTCGAATGAAGCACTCGGCGATAAATCTGGCTTGTCAAAATGTCCATCAAAATCATGTTTTAGCTTGAATACCATGAACACTTAACAATGCATGTGTTAGTAGGTCTATCCACCAATCTCCATAGTCATTCGAAACCAAAGAGTCATATTCTTCTTCCATTGCAGTGAGCCTGGTGATACAACGGCTTCCTCGTATGACTGTGGTTCCTCGAAGGAGGCACGCTGAGCCAACACACCAAACCTTTGTGGTGGGCATCTCACACGAACAAGACGGACGTACTGTTGATTTACAACTTCACCAATAGGTGCTGCTTCTCCTCCAAGTGTCGCTTGGTTAGACTATGTCAGACGCTGACGCTGCTTGCGTCCATCATCAGCAGACTCGCCGCCGGAGACAGATGCACTCCCACTCTGTGCGCTATCACCATCCCCTTCTATTGTCATTCCCTCCATCTGAAACATGATATAAAATATAATTATCATTTATACAACTACTATTACTATCATAGAGATTATCAACATTCATGCACAGTCAAAGAATTTTAATTCCCTACCCACCATCAAGGTCACCAAGGTTCTTCTTCACATAAAACGTCATGGTGACATCGCATTACTTAACAAGGAAAGTAGTTACGACGCTTACTATAAAAAGGTTCCATGGTGGGTAGGGAATTAAATTCCTTGACTGTACATGATTTTTTTCTAGGCGAAATCATCGCATCGATCGATGGGGCCATATTAAAAAAGAAGATTTTTTTCTATGAAATTTGAACTTTATTCTTCAGAAAAATGTCGTGTGTGGTATCATACAAAAGAGCATCAAGAGCCGGTTCTAAAAATAGGACACAATATCAACTTTCGGCCACATGTTTTCTAAAGATTCTAAAAGTATTTTCGAAACATACCTCGTTTGGGCTCGTCCAGGTAAGAGACGGTTAGATTTTTTGTTGATAAATGTACACCACAGACTGCTTAATGCACCCATTTATAATTGTTTGGCACCGGTTCTTTAGGGCAAAACAACGGCTGATCTTTGACTTAACGGGCAACCCCTTCTGCTTTTCAGCAAGTGCTTTACAAGTACCTAGTGAAATGGTGCATTACCTCGGATTTGTTCTTCATTAGCCAAGTCTTCCTCCTCGTGCAATCGTCAGCGAACGTCAGTGAGGTATCTAGATACCTCGGCCCTCCAGCTATCCAGCTAGGCGCGTCGCTGCGGATCCCCTGCAGCGGTGGTGCCGCACGCTTTGCTTGTTTTTTGGGATGCGGCCGTCATCTTCCTATCAATTCTTGATCCGCTGTGCAATTCTTGATGTCCCACGTCCTGAAATATCACACCACATGCTACATCCTGTAAACCTTGCATATATTGAAGCTCATGTGATCAAACCGCTTGTGCCACAGTTCTGCGTAAATTCCTTCTGCAACATTGGCTCTCGTTGTTCCCTGGCTAGTTTCCAGGGATAGAGAGTAACATTTGATGAAATCTTGTTAACTTGGACACATATATTTAACTCAAACAAATCATTCCAACATACAGCACGTGCACGTGCACAAGGGTGTTAAATTTGTGGTCATTCTACTATCCTACTTCCTAGTTCCTACTTTCCTACTAATATTATAAATGTGACGCTTTCACGCCTAAACCACAGAACCGATTTTAATGAAATTTTGTACAACGATACTTTCATTCCCGAGGAAGGAAATAGGATAGTTTTTACCCAGAAAATTGCATAGTTCCCGCGGGATAGCGATAAGTAAATTTTGGGCAGATGGAGTCGCGAGCAAGACAGCGAACTAACCTGCTTATTCAATTTTAAGTTAAGTTATTGACCCGTCCCTCACAGTAAATTGTATTATCATCTGTAACACTGACAGCTGTTTTACTGTGATGGTATTTGAGCCATGAATGTAGAAACCAAAGTAGGCTTTTCAGTCTCACCAAGCCTTGGTAGGCCTCCTCGTCATACGCTTGAGCTTGCAGCATCTGGATCTAATGTGGCCGCTTACAGAAGTCATACACGAATGAGTAGGACACACAGGAATGTAAGTCGTCTAAAATACAGCACTCATTACCGAGAATACTGAGGTGTTTCAGACGGCCAATTTTCTTCAGTTGTTATTATTGCGCTGTGTCTCTCGATGCCTGCTTGAAGATCTAAAACAAATAGTCTTAATTAGTGGTGCAACAAATGCGTAAAAAAATTGTACCGCCTTCAAATGTAGCCTAAATCCGCCTATAGATTCTCTAATTATTTTTAATTAGTATTAATTACGCTACTTTAGATATGTCAAATTAAAATAATATTTCTGTGAGTGCTACCTATTTTTTTATTTATATGTTTGAAGCCGGTGCCCCGGCCCGCGACGCCACCTAAGCTCCAAATCACATCATCATTATGTTTACGTGTGGCACGCCGCACGGCACGCGTGGCATATGTGGAGCTAGTCTATCTACCTATATAGTACAATCGAATGCGTAAATATCGATACAGCCATCATGTCAAATATAGGTGTCACCGACCTTATTGCTAGTAGCATAAAGGTGTATAAATGTTTTTGACGTCTTGGTAACGGACATATATTTATGCCCATAACTGTACATACATACATAAATCACGTCTTTATCTATTACAGGATAGACAGAGCTTAAGGTAACACCCAAATGCCACTTTTAGCAAGATTGTGAGCGTATAGTGCTGGTGGAAAGTGGAATCAAAATAGCGATAGGTTGCTAGCCGCATCGCCTATAACATCATTGGTATGATTTCCGCCCATTCCCTCGATGCGCTTTTACCATCTGCGCGGGAAGCGAAGGAACTGGTACATTCTATGTTTTTTCTTTGCTCCCAGACCAGCACGGAAGAAATGAATTAATAAAGTACCTATTACATGTACACACACACACACACACACACAAATCACGTCTTTATCCCTTACGGGGTAGACAGAGCCTAAGGTAACAGATACCTACAGGCCACATTTAGCAAGGTCTTGTTACCTTAGGCTCTGTCTACCCCGTAGGGGATAAAGGCGTGATTTGTGTATGTGTATGTGTTATTTATCCTTTACTTATGAACTATGCAATTTCCTGGTATAAAAGTATCAAAAGTAAATAAATAAGTATAATTCGCGACAAAGTAGTGATTTATAGTATTTTTTCATAAACATTACAGTGATAGAGCTACATCAAAGGCAATGTATAGATTTCTTATTCTTTGCTATCCTCTTGGAAAGTCGAACAGCTCCTTTTCAGAGCATCGCAAGATAGATGCACACGAAATACATACTAGTAAAATTAATTACTGCTTGATCCCATGGGAAATTTCTAAATCCATTCTTTGTACCGCTGATAATCTTTGTATTTTTTTACTGGCATATAATAATGCCGCACTGCTGGGCAAAGGCCTCTCCCCTAGATGTCCAATTCGCCCTGTCCGCACTTACGTCTGATCAGTCGCTCGAGAACGCGTCATCCCGTCATCTCCGCCTCGGCCTGCCGCGGCGCCGGTAGCATTCTTAGGGCAAGGAATATATAAATTAAAAAAATATTTAACCAAAAACTATTCACGTTGACATAGAAATATGAAATTTGGCAACGCTTAGAAGTAAATAAAAAAAATATATATTCCTTTAACTTGGTACGGAGTTCTCTGCGCGCATATCTCCCTTGCACTTTGGCTGGCTTTTTTGTTTACTAGCATTTTGATAACAAAACAAACAATTTAATTTACCCTGCATTCCCTCTCTCTACCAAAGTACTCTTATTATGAGGATGCTCCCGTAGAGGATTCGAAACGCGTCAGTGTTTTGTGTGGTGTAGTTTACTTTGTGGGATTTATCTGTTTTTCGACGAGGACATCAGAAAAGAAGATGCGCAGTTCTGCGGCCACTGCGACCGTTATAGCGGAAGCACAGCTGTGGAGTCCTGTCATTGCACCAGTGGCGTAGCGTGCCTCGGAGGGGCCTTGTATCAAAATTAGTTGGGGGGCTCAAATGATGTGATGTGACATTGTAGATAACATTTTACTAATTTTTGCTTACACATGTTAAGGGTCTCTGTAGCTCCGGGGCCCCGTATCGTATCATTGATACGCCCCTGCATTGCACTGAAAACAAAAAATAAAGGGTTAGCTTAACTTAAAGGTAAGTGTTGGTATTTTCGCACTGAAAAAGTAGGAGAAGTAAGGACAGTCAGTCTTTATTGCGTCTCAAGCAATAAAGACTGACTGACCGACACACAGGCGGACAAACACATATAATTTTGTAAACAACAAGATGTGCACAGAATTTCATTAATTAAAATTTATAATTATTGAATTTAGGTTCAGATTTTTAAATTAACCAGCCAAGTGCGAGTCGGATTCGCACACGGAGTCAGGGGTAGCTCTCTACTTTGATTCTAATTTGACGAAAGCCAGTTTTTTGAACACTAACATTATTGACTGAGTAACCCCCCACTACCATTTAAAATCACACTATTGCTGCACGTAAAAGCTGATCGATATTACTCGGCACTCACGACCGAGCCTGCCCCGGACATTAAAAAATGTCACGGTCAACAAATAAGAAACAAAATACCTACTAAATAGTAAATACCTATATAAAAAATATATCCATTAATGTAGGATCTTGAACCTTATTCTGTACCTAGTTGTTGTAATTTAACCTGTCCTAAAGTAGTTTGATTTGATAGACCGACAGAAGGATGGATAAACAGATGGAAAGTCAAATAGACAGACTCTCAAACAGCAGAGGTTTTGCAATAAGGGGACCCCTTAGGTATGAAACTCCAAAGTATGTATGTCTAACATTATTGACTGAGTAACCCCCCACTACCATTTAAAATCACACTATTGCTGCACGTAAAAGCTGATCGATATTACTCGGCACTCACGACCGAGCCTGCCCCGGACATTAAAAAATGTCACGGTCAACAAATAAGAAACAAAATACCTACTAAATAGTAAATACCTATATAAAAAATATATCCATTAATGTAGGATCTTGAACCTTATTCTGTACCTAGTTGTTGTAATTTAACCTGTCCTAAAGTAGTTTGATTTGATAGACCGACAGAAGGATGGATAAACAGATGGAAAGTCAAATAGACAGACTCTCAAACAGCAGAGGTTTTGCAATAAGGGGACCCCTTAGGTATGAAACTCCAAAGTATGTATGTATGTATGTATAACTCTTTATTGTACATAAAACACAAGAAAAAGATGAATACAGGACAACACACATGCACAAAGGCGAACTTATCCCTAAAAGTATTGTATCAATACCGGTTGATTCTCGGCATAACATCCTTACCTAGCGGCGGGGGCGGGGGCGGGGGCTCAGCCGGAATGCCAGCGCTCGTGGTGGTCAGTTCGAGTGTGATGTGTCCATGTCAGCCATGGCTAGAAATTATAATTTCATTCAATATCTTATTAGTACCACTCAATCGTCAATAAAGCGAATTTGCCCAGTCCAGCCCATTTGTATTAAACCTGCGGCCCATCAGGCCTGTGTACGGTATTTATTTCACCACGCACGACACCATGACTGGAACGTTACACACACACAAATCACGTATTTATCCCTTACGGGATATACAGAGCCTAAGGTAACAAGACCTAAACGTCACGCTTAGCATGATAACGTGTTAACCCTATAACAGAAAGAGGTTGAC
The DNA here is from genome assembly GCA_932294345.1 of Pandemis cinnamomeana. Classification (NCBI taxonomy): domain Eukaryota; kingdom Metazoa; phylum Arthropoda; class Insecta; order Lepidoptera; family Tortricidae; genus Pandemis; species Pandemis cinnamomeana. The sequence goes on from OW028706.1 coordinate 5,018,490, forward strand.
TACCTCTGGTCTAGTCAGTATCAAAATTAAAATCACATTCAAACATTTTTACACTAAGTAAAACATTTATACATTTGAAGTGGCAGTGGGCTGGCCACAATAGTGGAGACCGCGGTCGGCAAGCGTAGTGTAGGACGCCCTCAGACTAGGTGGAGCAATGACAGTGGCGTAGCTAGGTAACCAAGGGCCCTGGTGCAAATAAAAAAATGGGGCCCCACTACTATCTAAACTGGTTACGTTTTAATAATAATAGTTCGATCGAGATTTTCTGGTAAGGATTCGAGGGCCCTCTGAGCTTGAGGGCCCCGGGGCACTGCCCCGCCTAGTCCCTAGGTAGCTATGCCACTGAGCAATGATCTTTACAGGGTGGCTGGCAAGAGTTGGATGCCAGTAGCCGAGGATCGTGCACGATAGCGTGTAGTTGGAGAGGCCTGTGTCCAGCAGTGGACTAGTGTACTACATACATACATACACAAATCACGTATACATCCCTTACGGAGTAGACAGGGCCTAAGATAACAAAACCTAAAGGCCACATTTTGTATATTTAGGATGAGTATAATGAAAACATTTATCTCTAGCTCATGCAACTTGAGAGCCACAAGTTGCAAGTTGCATAAAGGAAGGCAAACAAGCAAGTGGGTTACCTGCTGCTCTGTTAGCACCACCACTAGGGTATTTTTATCGGATTAGGAATAAATTTATACTTTCTCTTTAAAATGGCCTTATCTCTGTAGCTTAACTTATCAGCCTCCAAATGCATGCATGCAGTTAGGTAATTTTATGTGTAACAGGTCAAAACTTTTTTCAGGGTAAGTATTGCGAAATTCCCACAAGATTGCTGACATAGAGACATTATACTTGGCAGATATATTCCTCGAGGACCATACAACTGCATAATGAAGGATTTTATTCAAATCCCTCAGGATCAGGATTAAAGGGGTTTTTTTTTACCTCTGTTTAATACAATATTTCAACTACACATTATTAGAGACTTAAAATTTGGCATGATAGTTTGTTTTACACCTGCTAATAATACGTTTGTTTGTTACTCTTTTACAAAAACTGCAGGATGAATTTAAATTAAGTTTGGCACATATAATATTATTATACATTACATTATAGTATATTATACATATATGCATGCATATAGTAAGTAAATGCTTTATTGTACAACTAGGTATAAAATAACAGATACAATTCTCAAAAAATAAAAAAAACATTAATATATGCACAAAGGCGAACTTATCCCTATAAGGGATCTCTACCAGTTAACCTTTGAGTAGATGAGATAGTTCATATTTTTATAAACCATTTTTTTTTTCAGACAAAGCCACAGGCAAAAGCTAGTACAAGAGTAGAATGATACTGCGAGAGTACATTATTAACCAAGTTAATAAGATTAGTACTTATATTATATCATTATGAAACTTTTAATGGTAAAAAGCAGTGGTTTATTTGAGCTTGAGAAGGTTTATTTTGATACTGGATTCACCAAAGACAACAAAAGATAGATATAATTACTGCAAAAATAGCTTAATTTGGAGATTGAGTTCCAATTTTAATATTATTTGGTGAATAGCTGGTTTTAGCTCAAAACAGTAAAACATGTAAATAATTACTATACATTTTCAGAACATATAAATCTTAAGCCAGATCCTGACTGAGCACACCGCCTCGCGTTACAGACAGTTTCAGTTTGTTCATAAGTCATTTTTCAAACAAAATCACACCGCACGCAGAATTAGGAGGCAGCTTGTTTAGTGACACTTAGGACTCGGCTTTAATGTAAAACACCACACTTACCAATAAAGTGATTATAATTGAATATAATAACCGAATATTTATCAACTGAAACAGAAATTACTGTGACTGACAGACAAAGTCTAAAGATTAGATTCTAAACCACTGGACATGAAATTTGACATGCATGTAGCTTTAGTGTCTTCAAGGTGTAAAAATTCCAAACTTTATTTTGAAAATAGGCCACCAACTCTTTTACATGTTTTTTTTTTAAATAATCTGCACATTCAGAAAGACTGTCATTATTAAGAAGAATGCTCTGCAAAAAACTTGGCACTAAGAAGAGATATAAGAAACTAATTTTTCATTATTTTTCAGGGGTGAAGGTGCAAGTTGTATAAGCTAGCCATAGCACACAGGTTCATCTAAACTTAATTATTACTAGATTCGATGTTCCAGCAAATATACAAACATATTTAGAATAATAGCCAGTAGTTTTCCTCGGTCACAACTGCGTTGAACAGGGCTAACTTCAGACATTTTAATAAAATTAAGGAACACGAATCACCTTGTAGTATAAAGTAGGGCTTCAACCAGGACCCACACAATAGTTTCGTTGCATCCCGACCAGGTAGTATGTAACACCACTTTCCCAGTCTTGGATTTGCGCCAGCGTAACCGTGGACCACCGCTTCTAATAACTACACGCCAGATATCCCTGATATAATCACTAAACATCTCCAAAAAAAAATATTTCTAAGCTCCTCGTACATGGCACGTAGGACGATAAATCTTTCTTTATCTTTAATGATGTACCTTCGCCTATTGCCTTGCGAAATGAATTTTAAAAACAACATCTTTAATGATGTATGGTACGGTATGGGTATGGCCATATTGGCCATTGACTTGACAGTTTCATGTCGACATCGATAACTCATTTCATTAGCTGTCATTTTTGAGCTTAGGCAATCCCTAGATTTTCACTCCCAACAATCGATTTTGACCATCGACTACTCGCTGTCAAAAATGGATTCCGATTATCTGGTCGTACAATACCGGACGTACAAAACTGGTTCTCGATTTGATCGGTACGACGGGGTAATGCGCGGCCCATTTTTCGCGTGCATTGTCTGGCCGCGCAATGACCGGTCGTGGTCGTACACTGACTGGTCGTACAATGTCCGCACCCTTGCGTTGCGTTGCGGTGGTTTGTGTTCAAGCGTAAATAGTTTTCTGTGAAATTTAAATTGAAATTAACAATTGCGATACAAAAAGACGAAAAGATTCAAAAATGGTGAAGCTGACAACAGAACTTATACAGAATTCCATGCAATATATGAATCCATGTCGCGATCGCGAACTTGATTTGAGAGGTTAGTCTCGAACGTAATCAAAAATAACCCTTGTTCTTGGGAATGAAGCATTTTATTGAGATGATATTAATGTGATAAACTTTTATTAGTGTGTTGATTGATATATATTTAGTAATTTAACACTAGGGCTGGTCTATTATCATTATTTATCAGAGTACGTCAAATTGCATAGGTATAACTCGGTTCATTCTTGTTTTCAGGCTACAAAATACCGCAAATTGAGAACTTAGGTGCCACACTCGACCAGTTCGATACGGTTGATTTCTCAGACAATGATATCAGAAAGCTCGATGGATTTCCACTATTGAAGAGGTTGAAATGCTTGCTACTAAATAACAACAGGATTGTGTAAGTTTGTCTTTATTTACTCAACTGCGTCGATGCCCAAATGGAGGTTTCTTTAATCAAGGGATAGCATAGCCTTACACTACAGCTGATACTGGTGTCCATGAAATAATTTTTTTTTTTTTTTAATATCTGCGATCGGCTGTTCCAGCCATAATCAGATGGGATGGAGATTTTAATCATCTTCTTAGGGTGGTGCTCCAATGATCACCATCACCATTTTATTTAGGGCATGGCTGCTTAGAATCTCTGGTCCAGCTCTAATATTTGCCATCGTTTTAGCCTTGGTGTGTGTTCGCTTGCACTTATCAGGTTTCTGGCTAGTTTGTTGGAATGATTTTGTAGCCTGTTCTTGTAGCTTGTGCAGTATGCATTGACTTCCTGGGTTATAGTTGGTAGGCCAGTGTATTCATGTAGTTCGCTATTTCTTATGAACCATGCGGCACAGGTTATCTGTCTTAGTACTTTGTTTTGGAACCTCTGCAATATTTCCAGGTTGGAGTTGCTTGCTGATCCCCACAGCTGGATTCCGTATGTCCACACTGGTTTGATGATGGACTTGTATACCAGTAGTTTGTTACCCATAGTTAGTTTGGATTGTCTGCCCAAGAGCCAGTATAGATTCCTACATCTGATATCTGCTTCCTTTCTCTTCATTTTTATATGATTTGCCCATGTCAGTCTTCTATCTAGATGAAGGCCCAGGTACTTCACACATGTTTCACTTGGAAGTGGTTCATCTCGTATGGTGACAGTTGGACAGTCACCTTTGCGCAGAGTGAAGGTTATTTGGACTGATTTAGTAGTGCTGGATTTGATTCTCCACTTTTCGAGCCAGTGGTCTATTTTGTCAAGGTGCGTCTGTAGTTTTTGTGAAGCAATTTCAGGTACTTTGTCGCTAGCAAGGCAGGCAGTGTCATCCGCATAAGTTGCTGTTACCACATCTTCAGAGGTAGGCAGGTCAGCAGTATAAATCGAATACAGTACTGGGCCAAGTACAGATCCTTGTGGGACTGAGGCTTCAATATCATACAGCTTGGAAGTCTCTAGCCCAAATTTTACTTGAAACTGTCTATGTAGTAGGTATGACTTCAGTATCATGTAGTATGTGTTAGGCAATCTTGTTTTGAGCTTGTATAGTAGACCTGTGTGCCAAACTTTATCGAAGGCTTGTTGGATGTCCAAGAAGACAGCGGCACAGTATTCTTTGTCCTCCAAAGACTGTCTTAATGAAATAAATTGACCGAAATTTAAATCCATGGAATTTCGAAGTGTGTTATTTTGAATTTCATATGTTTCTAATCTTTTAAATAAAATTTTACAGACGACTAAGTGAATCCCTGGAACAATATTTACCCAACTTGGACTCTTTAATAATGTCCAACAATAATATTACTGAGCTTGGGGACTTGGACCCCCTTGCTACTTTGCCTAAACTAAGAACACTGTCACTAATGAACAATCCAGTTGCAAACAAACAGCATTACAGGTGTGTAGTAGAGTAATATTTATTTGATTAGGTAATCTATTTAGAACTAAAGGTAATTGTTGAAATTAAATGCGGATGCGATAGATGCAGTCTGTCTGCATAACATGGGTATGTTAAGTAAGTTCCACACATCATTGTGTAATAAACTAAACTCATTAGGATGATTGTTTTAAATTAACACAACATAATACTCAGTAGCAGCAGTGTGGTGTCCATAGAACTTGATAAACTCGATTCCCACTTGCTTCCCTATTTTATGGCAGTTTGGCACTTTTATTGGGCAGAATTAGAGGAAAAGGCTAGTTAAATTCCCTTCGGCTTGCCTTATGATATACTTGATGCCACTCTGCTCAGTATCTATATGTACACACGGCAATATAATCAGGAATATCTTTGCTGTGTGTACATGCAGCAGAAAAACTGACATGGTCCATCTGTGAATAATTATTGTTTGATGAAAACTTCAATATAAACATTTTTTTAAATTTCAGAGCATATTTAGCATTTAAAATGCCACATCTAAGGTTGCTAGATTTCCGAAAGATCAAAGAAAAGGATAGAGAGGAAGCAATGACTCTATTTAAAAGTAAAAAAGGCAAAGAAATACAAAAGGAGATCACTAGAAAAGCCAAAACATTTGTCCCTGGTGGGAACATGCCAGACTCCAAAGTCACCAGTAAGTTATTATTTTATTATTGAACATATACTATGAGTAAAAAAACAGGTCACTTTTCATACACCTTCCTATGGGAAGTGACCCAGTTTTTTTGATTGTAATCAAAAAAAAATATGAAAAACAATTAGAGGAGTGTTCAGTTAAACTAATTTGGTGTGAATGAATAATGGAGAAATTCTTTGACCCCTTGAATAAGGATTTCCAATGATCTTGTAAATTCACTATATCTCCTTCTTTACTTGCAGATCTCACACCTCAAGAAATACACAAAATCCGTGAGGCAATCAAAAATGCATCTTCGCTGCAAGAAGTTGAGAGGCTAACAAGAATGCTGCAGTCTGGGCAGATTCCTGGACAGAAACCGTTACAGGCACAGCCAACCAATGGCCAGCGTAAGATAACAATTTATTTCTATCATACTTTTATGTTTCACATATCACCAAATTCATTAATTCAAGTTAATTAATATGGATCCTGAAGTAAAACCTTGAATCTGTTAACTATATTACTTGAAACCCTTTTAGAGAAACAGTACCAGTAAAACACAAATTACATGATGTTTTGTATGAAATGGATATGTACAATCTATAAACTTTAATACTGTATGTGTGTAGCAATAATGTATTGTACAGGGAGGTTATTATTGAATAATAATGATATTTGTGTTGTGAAAATAAATGAAACAAAAATAATTTCCACAGGATTCCATCACCATAGTGTTTCCTGGATGAAGGAGTTATCCTGTGAATGCGGGATGGTGCATCATATTATAACTTTTATCACTGTTTATGCAATTCACAAGTGAAATTGCAATGGTTTTAATAACTAAATTTCAACATAGCACATTTAATTGCAGCTGATATTTTTTCATCACTACATAGTATAAAATAAAGTTGCTTTCTCAGTCCCTATGTCAAAACTACACAACGGATTGTGATGCGGTTTTTTTTAAAAGATAATTCAAGAGGAAGGTTTTATGTATAATTCTACGCAGACGAAGTCGCGGGTAGAAGCTAGTCAATCATAAATTTAAAAAGATGGTTTGATGTGGATTAAATTATCTATCTGTAACAATTCTTCATATATTTATCAATATCACTGATTTGAAATTGTTACTGAGTTAATCTTTGAGAACCTAAAATAGAATTAAAAAAATATAAACTTATTTGCGCTCCGAGGTCTAATGTTATGTTTTTTTTATTTCAGAAGAAAATGATGAGGAGATGGAAACTGACCAAACTAATGGCCTGTAATAATGCTGAACTAAGATTTTTTGCTGTAAGAACAGATAAACTAAGTTTTCCTTATAATAATATGTGCTTTTGTGCCCAGTTAAGCTGATTAGAACAGACTACATAATTACTGCTTTTAAGGTGGATACTACACAAACCTTATTTGCTAAAAGAACAGATACACACATGGTATACTTTCTAATCAGTGAGACTAAGAATAAATAAATAAAGCAACATAAATAGTATTATTTCAAACACTTTATTGCATTGAGCTGTCACTTAATTACTTAAGACTTATTACTTACTATATTATATTATTACTTAGAGAAATTGACTATAGTGTATCCTGCACACATATCAGCCGTAAAAGGCTACGTCAGTATCAAGGTTGGACAATCTGATAACTTTCTTTAAATAGTCTTACATCTATGCATAAAGGTAGGCACTTATTTCGTAAAAAATTCAGTAACTTTGTATAAAAATTCGTCATCACCAGCGTCCAGAAAAACCGTATAAACCATAGGTAAAAGAATAGTTCTTCCCATCAGTTCCTTTACTGTAGGCCGCTTTGAAGGTAAAATTGACAACATTGCGTCTATGAGATCTTGCATACCTCTCTCGTAAACAGTTAGGTCAATCGGGTGCACGCTCTCACTTGTTATTGCTTTTACTAAACCTACTAGTGTCTGAAACAAAACTATAAAATGTAGACAAGCAATAATTCAGGTACCTAGATGATGCAAAATGGTAACTTTACTCACCTCTGACTCGAAAGGCCTCTTGTGAGTGCACATCTCGTATAGCAAGCAACCTAGAGCCCACACGTCGCTTTTGGTATCGTAAGGTTTTCCTTCGCAGAGTTCTGGCGCCAAGTAATACGGAGTGCCGATAACCGTTGACGTTTTCTTAGCTCTGCAAATTTTTATCGATGGTTACGCCATCTATTGCAGAGTAGACGACAAAACTTATGCATAGAACCTTTTAACAGTTTCAACGTCCATATAGTTAGGTGAAACTTCAAACGCAGATACATTTTGCCATTATATGGAAAAGTCATTTTTAGGTAGGAACAAAAAAAAAGAGTACTTACGAAGCTAGCATCTTTGAAATACCGAAGTCCCCTATTTTAACTAAAACTCCGTGCTTGCCGGTCAAAAGAATATTTTCTGCTTTTAAATCTCTATGAATAACGTTGAGACTGTGGATGTAGTCAACGCCTAGTAATATTTGGGCTATATAAAAAAGTATTTCCTGTAAGAGGAAATATAATTATTAAAATCATCAACATAACGCAAGACTTTTTTTTTTAAATTTTAGTACCTGTTGTTTTACTAATTTTGGATATTGTTGATACATGCATTCTGCAAGATTTCCACCGGTGGCATATTCCATTGATATCATCACGTAATGTTCTGTATAATAACAATCGTAAAATTGTATTATATTGGGATGGTTCATGGTTGACAGAATTTTCACTTCATTGTCGATATCCTGAAAAAAATACGTAAAAGTAGTCATAATGTAATACTACATACATACGTACATACATACATACATAAATCACGTCTTTATCCCTTACGGGGTAGACAGAGCCTAAGGTAAAAAGACCACGTCTAGCATGACTGTGGGAGTATGGATGGAAAGGGGAGTCAAAACAGTGATGGGTTGCTAGCCACATCGCCTATATAACATGATTCCTAAGAATTTCGCCTAATCCCTCGATGGGCTTTTACCATCTGCACTGGAAGAGAAGCAACTGGTACATTCTACGTTTTTTCTTTGTTCCCAGCCCAGCATGGAAGAATACTACTAGTAGTACTATAGTGATAATAAAATATGCGGAAGGTTTGAGATGTTATTTGCCTACCTACCTTTTTGTGGTCTTGAATCTTTACATTTAGGTGTATGTCTTTCACAATTGTTGCTAAAAGAGTATCCGTTTTTTCGCACAAGAAAACATTGCTGGAATAAAGTAGACATTTAAACCAGTTAATTATTTTATTTTCATGCTTAGCTTAGCAATCTTTGCATTAGCTACTTAAAAAAAATCTTACCCATAGGTACCCTTTCCAATAGTTTTTAATATACTTAAATTATGCTTTTTATATCTTGTTACGGTATCCATTATTAAATTAAATAGAATTAACAGCTATCGAGTTAAAAATGTTGAGGGATCGTTGCACAAGTGATTTTTAGAACTACCTGCTTTTACTCCACCCATGAGACGGTAGGCAAAGAGAATATAACCACTGCGACGGTAGGTACGAAAGTTTCTTTTTTTAACAGACAACACTGAAATTGTGTCAAAGGCCAGATTTTTAGAAACGCCAATCTACGAAATTGTAGCTTAAATTTAACTAATATCAGCTAGACGTAAGAATACCCGGGGCTCTTTACGTTTATAGGATAGGTAGGTAAGGTACTGCGTGGTAAAAATCTGTAGGTACATTGTTACAAACTAAAGCTAACAGCTACAGGGAGCTACTATGTAATTTTTCATGACGAATGATTGGAAATTGCAAGAATGGAGCGAAGGACTAAAGGTTCTAAATAATCTCCAGTTAAGTTAAAACGAAGACATTTTGTAGAACAAATTTCATGCCGACATACTTGAAACTTATCACATTTGATAATGCTAACGCAACAACGAAACGTTGTGCACCATGAAAATCAAGATAAAAATACAGCTGTACTTTGCCTAGGCAGACCAGCTGTCACTGTCACTCCCTCCAGCCACCTCTCGCAGTTGGCAGTTCTGTTTGAGTGTTTGTCAATTCTGTCATCTAGCTGTGATTGTGGTGTGTGTATGTCAGGCAGAGACTAATAATCGACCGAAATTATTAATATAATAAAGCTAAAATAGCTGCTTACAACCTATTTCTCAGTTAGGGCTGAGCTTACAAAATGGGTCAAATAATGGGTTCTTTAAATGCGCGCGATGTAGGCCTCATTATGGATGATAAGCCCACATTTGACCCTCAAGCTGGATTTGATTTCAAACGACAACAACGAGGTATTTATCATAAATATGCCATTAAAATGATCAAATCTTATACACCCGACTACAAATTTGAACTATTTAAAACGTTGTTGAAAATAAGTTAAATATATTTTTGCTATTATATAATTGTTTCCTTTAGGTTAGACACCATAATCTTACTTGTTATTGCAGTGATGCCAGTGAGCCAGGAAGCTTTGGTCTCAGCTAAAATCCCGCCAAAATTTCGTGACTACTGTGCTGATCATTTATTAGAATACCAGATATGCCGATACAATAAGATGCCAATGTTGTACAAGTGTGCCCATGAAAAACATAACTACCTGAACTGTGAACAGCAAGAGTGAGTGTTGGGTTGCCCAGTGTTTTATCTGTTTTTTAACATTAAATAGTATAAACCAATATTGCTCCTTGATCTACTTCAGGTCATGTTCCATTAAAAAGCATTCAAACTATGATTGAGAATAGCTCAATCCTTAAACTTATTTATTATTCTGACATTGTCACATTTTTTGTTTCTGACAGTTTTTTACCCAAAGTTATTAAGAAGTTTGATTTTTTGAAAGTCTATGTCCCCAAACTTTATACTGCACTAGCTGTTGTGGCCATTCAATTTTTTTTATAATATGTGTATTTTCGTGAAAACCTTGTCTTGGCAATAACAAACAACAAAAATCTACCACACTGGTCTGGTACCAAAGAAAAACATAGAATGCACCAGTTGCTTCTCTTCCCTGCAAATGGTAGAAGCCCATCGAGGGAATAAGCAAAAATCATAGGAATCACGTTATAGGCAGTGCGGCTAGCAACCCATCACTGTTTGGAATAAGCAAAAATCATAGGAATCACGTTATAGGCAGTGCGGCTAGCAACCCATCACTGTTTTGATTCTTCTTTCTAATCTCAATCTTGCCAACCATATCTTTTAGGACTTGTTTGTTACCTCAGGCTATGTCTACCCCGTAAGGGATAAAGACGTGATTTAAGTATGTATGTAACAAAAAAGAACTATCCAATTTTTTTCACTACATGTGTAATTAAAATGAGTATGATAATTGCAGTTAACTAACAAGGGTCAAGATCCCACAATCCTGTTCCTTTGACTCTAAGACATGCAGAAATTAGAGATATCATTATAATATTTGAGTTTACACAGTAGTTCCCATAGCTGGGCACTGTTAATTAAATAATTAACTTTGTTAATCGTTAATCCGCTACAAAAAAAGTTAGCTTCGTTAAATGCTAAAGCGTTACATTTCGGAAGAGTTAACCGCAAGTTAATGTTAATCGTTAATCCGTTAATATGTGTAAAATTGCATTTTATATTGTTGCGTTAGGGAACTTATAAAACCTGTTGGTTTAGATTCTGGAAGTTAACAGGTTAGGAACAAAACAAAATACTTGTATGATTCAAATGTGTAATTTAATCGTCGGGCATTAGGTGCATATTCCCTTCATGAACAGTAACATGTTGAAGTTCTTGTCTGAAAGCGAGGCTTGGTGTTAAAATGTCTTTACCCGTGGAAAACAGACGTTCAACTGCAGCACTTGAGGGTATAGCAGTATTGTATTTAGTGAATAGACTTATGTGAATATCTGTTCCCCAAGGAATGCAGCATCGTTGAACGAGTCTTTGGATTTCATGTCCAGCCACATTATAACGAGACTTTGCGCTTTACTCTTTAAAGAGTTTGAGCTCTGGTTTTTCTATAGACTGAGTGACAGAATTGAAAGTTTTGTTTTTGTTTCACTCGCTACCACGCACCGCCCGGCACTTGTTGTTTCATACCTTTTTTTCTTTATATGGCAATACGGTCGATTAGCCAGTATCATCTAGATTTATATTACAGAAAATAAAACATGATTTAAGTAGGTACGCGAGAAACGTAACTCTATCAAGTTGCAACTCCAAAAGGAAAGATTATTAAAAAGGGAAAAAATGTTAGTATAACACATGTTTAACAGGACAAAACTACAGGTTTATCGTTTCATACCTACTTGTCAGAGTCTGAACTTGTTTTTCGCGCCGCGCCGCGGTTCCGTGCGGTAAATAGTAGGCATTGGATTAACGGTTAACGGACTTCTGCATATTAACGGAAGTTAACGTGTCCGTTAACATTTTTAAAAGTTAACTTAAAAGTTAATCCGTTAATCAAAATGTTAACTTCGTTAAGTAACGATTAACGGATTAAAGAGTGGCCCAGCTATGGTGGTTTCAATCCCTACTTGTTACATATTTTTTTAAAACAATGGAAAGTTAAGAATTCGTCACATAATATTAATCATAATATTGGATTGAAAATAGTGTGTAACAAATACATCTCTCATACATACCTACTCAGCATTATCTGAATCCGATATCCTTCATCGTACTAATACCTATCTTATACAGTTTGATCTTAATGAATTTAAGAATAATTAATTTACCTCTTTTTTTCACAGTTACGTTCTACGCATGAAGGAATTCGAACGTGAGCGTCGCCTCAGAAAACGCGAGCAGCGTCTTGTCGGTGCCGCATAAAAAACTGAAAGAATCTGTAGTAAATGATCAATCTTGTGAATGTAAATAGATCAATAAATTAAAGGCGTTTTATTTTATTTTTTTCTTAATTTTTCAAGTCAAAATTTTTATGTAATAAATACCTTATAAAATATATTGGGCAAGCTATGATGGCATTCAATAGATCCTTAGTTCTTGGTCTTGGACAGGTGAATAGGTTCACAAATAGCCGAAATGTACATGGGTGAACGATGTGAAGACTGATGACTTGATTATTGCTCCTGCCAGCATCGACTCGCGCGACTAATAGACATCTTCCTCCTCCTTTTTCAAAAACAACAAATAATAAAAAATAAATATAAGAACTATAACTAAAAATAGGTTTAAAAGCAGAGTAACTATAATCGCTGTAAATAAGCGATGTATAAATGCGCAAGCACTATTTACGCAACGCAGTTGGTACCCATTTTGCCGTTAACTTCAGTTTAATAGCTGCCGTGGAAGTAAAAATGTAAGCGAGATACATTAGAACAATCCATTTAGGTACTACAAAATGTAAAAACTTGAGTCTTAAGTATTTTATACTAATCTTCTTATTCTTATTATTATTTGTGGCGTATCAAGTCGTTATAGCGACGACAGCTTCGCCAATGTCAAAGCAAAAAAAATATAATTAAAAAGTCTTCTTCTCTCCTTAATGGCGGCCGTAAGGCTTGGGCCAATGTCAGTGTGGTAAAAATATATTTCAAAAATCTTGTGACAAAAATGTCGGCAACGTTGTACGGTAATGGTCAAAGCCCCCCCCCCCCCCCCTGTCGGGCTCTTAGCCAACGGATAACGATATCCCTCGGAGACCGCCAGGAAATCATTAACCGGTGCCCAGGGTGCACCGACAAGCACTGCACTTCCCCTCGGACGGATCCAAAAACGAACCGCAGCTCTTGACCACACGTGGAGGTAACTCGACTCGCACCCCTTTTATACTAATCCAATAAGAAAATAGTTGAACTTGCTAGATTCCGGCCTTTTTACATGTGCCTGCTATCTTAAGATTTGAATTTGCACAATAACATTTAAATTATTTAAATTTAGTGGGTAGGAAAACTTTTTATTTCTCGTTTTCACGAACGCATATTTTTTAGAAAAATAAATCCTGGCTATTTTAGCTTTCTTTAGTAATATTAATGAAAAAACGAAAGAAAGTAAAATGTCTATGGTTTGGAATGACAACACTGAATAAAATCAATAATGTTGCCACTGTCTAAAAAAAATTGCTACCGTAACTTACACCGTATTGATGTAAGTCAAGAAGGATGTGTTTTGTATCCCAAATTATTTATGACAAGGTCAAAATCGCATGCACAATTGTACAAAATGACATGCAATTACACACCTTAAGAGCACGTCTCATTCAAGAGTCATCTGATAGCTTTCTTGTGACATCTTCTGACAATTTTTGTAAACACACGCTTGTCGAATAGGCTATTTACTGCGGAAGTAATGGCTTCCCTAAAATTTAATTGCAGATATTATTTTGTAGTGGTAATTAACAATTAAATAACAAAAGCATATAATGTTTTCCGATGTAAGGAATTGTCTAAGGTGAATATTATAGGGTGATATCCGGCTTATTTCCTTTCCTATTTATACATTTTCTGCGAGCCATGAAATAGCTACAAAGGACGTAAGGTTCTCACAGAAGGATTTATTTTGTTTGTTTATAATGAATCAAAGAATTATTATCACTGTTTGTTTATAGTTATTTCAGGTGCTTTATTTTGTGATGTGTTTTAGGAAAACGCGTTTAAGAATGGCATATTGAATGCAAAGTTCTCTGTTGCGTCTCAGGCTCAGGACATGAGCTTTGGATGGTGGATTTTTGAACTGCAGACAGGAAAACCATGAGTGACGCGAGCGGCAGTAGTTCTCTGGGCAAAAAAAGTAAGGCAAAAGGCAACGATGACGAGGCTTCTGACGATGATACTTGGGACAGTGAGGAAGACGACGACACTATAGCGAGGATACAACGAGCGCACTTCGCACAGGCTGCAGCGATGCGTGGCCGCCGGCGCTCGGCCCCGCGCCCTCGCCCCATGAGCAATAAGAGGAAACTAGAAGCAGTCAAACAATTTCACGATTTTACCAAAAGACTCAAAAAAGACACTGGTGTTACCATCCGAAGTCTTGTTGGTAATAATATATTAGAGTTAAGTGATTTTTCAAGTGAAGATAGCAAAACGGACAGTGATGGGTTGTCAGAAGAAGAGTTTGTTGTTAATCCCAATGCTGTTGAAGAGCTGAATGAGGAGGATGAGAGTTACATTGACCCGGAAACGGGTGATTTTGTACAAGGTAAGAAAAGCGTTAAGAAGCCGCCTAAACCCCAGACACCTACTCCAGAGACTCCAAAACCTGAAGAAATACCTGAAGAGGTACCTGAGGTGGTACCCGAAGAAAAGAAAACATTATCTATAAGTGACATTATAAGTGATGGTGACTTAGATTTAACTAAAAATGTAGAAATATCTGAAGTAGAAGAGAGTGAATTGTGTCCAGAAAAGAGTGCGGAAGAGTTGTTAGATATGAAGCAAGAAGAGAACAGTCAAGACTTTGACATCACAGAGAAGTTAAAGGAAATGGGTGAGATTAGTGTTAAGCCAATCAAGAAAGATGAAGAGGAAGACAAACCTCCTGAAGAAGATGAGAAAACACCAGAGACTGAAGAAGATGAAGTGAGTATTTTGTTTATTCTGATTTACTTCCTGAAGCTATTTCATTACAGTACAGTTCTTTTGTTATTTTCTGTATTTAATACACATTCCATAATAGCCTAGTTCTTAAATATTTTGCTACATACTTTTGTAAGCATAAACTGAATTGAACAGTGGAACATACAATTTATAGATACCACTGTATCTCAGAGAATTGTTAAGTTGACTTTATGCATAATTTTACCACCAAATCTTTTACTAAAGTAGTGTGTATAAGGGGTAATGTACATTATCAAACAATCCAATATGAACACTTCAATCTTTTATCTAAGAAATCAAAGTATAACAATATTATTATTATTATAATACCTTTATTTCTTTCTCAATGTTTGGTAAAGGCCTCTTTAACCTCTACATCTCACACATCACATAATTAAGTTGAAAAAAATCTCAATGTTCTTATCTCTTTTTTTAGAAAAAGCAAAATTCTAATGCAATAAACATGCGTCGCAACATCAGAGATGTTATGGATGAGAAAAACTTGGATGCTTCAACGCTAGCTGCACAGCGGCAGGAGTCTGAGCGGTTGGCTAGAGTGCAGGAGCAGCAGAGGATCATCAGAGAGGTATATATACTAAACTACAGGGCCTTGCCATGTTATCCGCCATTTAATTTAAAAATATCATGATTTGTCTGTTGCCTAAGTAGCAGCCAACATATAATCTACAATATTGTCATAATCCGAAGGGGCCATATTGTCCTAAAAATTCTTGGCTTGCTTTGAAAATGGGCCCGTAATGAGTGAAACACATCAGTGTTTTGTATGGTGTAGGGGATAGTTGTGGGATTTATGTATGTACATATAAAGTGGGAGTAGAGCCTTAAACTAGACAAAAGATAAGTTGCTGGTTAGAGGGTTACTAAATGTGACAATGAACTTGGAATAAGGATGCTGCAACAAATCCTTATTGTTTATTTTTTTATTAACTTATTATATATGTGACTATGCTACTATTATTTTTATGCATTCGTTTGGCTATCTTTGTGTTGATGTGTATTTTTTTTCATCAGGTACAAAGACAAATAGCAATAAACAGACAAAACAAAATTCATCAAAAAACAATATCACTATTGCAAGGAGGATCGTCAATATTGAAAAAATCAGGCCCAGGGCAAAAACTTAAGTATGTAAAATGTAAAAATCAGTACTCAGGGACATCAATTGATAAAAACAAAAGATAATTTACTGTAATTCTAAAATTGTTAAAAGAATAATTTTCATGAATTAACTATTATACACTCATTTAATTGCTGTCTCTGAGACCTAAACACTTTTTACAGCTTCCTCTGAGATTCATATTATTATTGTAAATTTAATTAATTACAGCTTGCCAAATACCGTACTGGTGAAGTTGCCTTCGGGTGAGGTTAAAAAGACAACAATGAAACAAGGTCAGGTGGAGGTGACCAAAATTTCTAAACCTACCACATCAGGATCGGCTCTGCAAAAACCACCGAAATCGGAACAGAAGACTGATAAAAAGGAGGTAAGTTTCCTGTTATGATTAATATGGTCATAGTGGTTTTGGTCATCACCTGATGTTTGTTACCAGTTAACATTTTAGGTATTTATTTGTAATGTATTTTCATACTTTTTTGTTTGCATTATAGATTGAATACATAATTATATTGAATATCTTACGAGAGTTTATTCCTACTGAGCTGGCAACGTCGCATTTTGGTGATTTTTTTACGATTATTTCATAGAAATTGAATGAAATAAGCGTCTGTTGTATTCTTCGTTTTTAGTGTATCAATGTGTCTAATGCAAAAGAATAAGCATATAATAATATATCTCGTTTAATAAGAAAATGCAAGTCCATCACGATCCTTAAGTTTCAAAATTGTACCAACAACGGTTATCGCATCCTGGCCTCGCTTTGTCACGATAGGCTCATTGTCGCGCGCACAAACCACAATTACCATACTCTTCTATCAAACAAAACAGTGAAAGGGGGTGATGGTAAAATTATCCCTTATCCTTAATTTGCAGGTTGTCGAGATTGTCGACAGCAGTAGCGGTGAAGAATCCTCATCGTCTACATCCGATTCAGATGACTGTATCATGCTGTCGGACTCAGAGGTCCCACCGAGCCCTGAGGCTGAGGACGACCCCAATAATTCAGGTGAATAAAAATGCTTAGTTGATGCGATGACGTGATGAGAGGAATCTTCAACTAAATAGTTTCCATACATAGGTATAAGTGCCATTCACGACGCCCATCGTGTTTCTTATTACGTTGTCGTTAAAGATCAATTTCGATAAATCCATGCGTCTTCGTGGATGGCCCAATCTATCTATACATACTGACTGTATTTTCATTATGCCACAGTTTTTAACTTTTCTTTACAAGCTTTTGATAAACTTGTCGTGTTACTAGGTGGATAACTATACAAGTACAGTGAGCAAGAAAAGCTGCTATATAAATATATTTAATTCTTAAAAATTTTCTCAGGTCTGCACGTAAATGATGCTTACAATCAGCCAGACGAGCAAGGCCGGGTCTTAATCAATCTTGGTCACCCTGAGAATGAAGAGGACATATTTCTGGCTCCACAAATTGCCAGGGTCATCAAACCTCATCAGGTATGTACCAGACATATTACAAATGTAGTCTCAAGCATTTTGTTCACAAACTCTCTCTCTCTCTCTTATGAGTCTCGCTCTTGTCAGTGTAGTGTTCGCCAGCCACTCCTGGCAACTGACAACTGCTACATTTTCTGGTAGGAACCGTCCTCAACCTTCTTAATTTGCTGAATATAACTTCTCCTTGGTCTTCCTCTTCCCCTCCTTCTTTCTATCTTTCCCTCTATAATATTCTCAAGGAAGTGGTTGTGTCCTAACAGATGTCCTATCATAATACCTCTTCTGTTTTCTATGGACACTAGTCAGTCCTTTTCTCATTTATTCTGTCTAGTACTTTGTCATTTGTTACTCTATCCATCCAACTTGTGCGTTCCATTCTTCTCGAACGCCTCCAGTCTCTTTCTGTCCCTTTGTATCCACAAACACATTTTTTTATTAAATTTACTGTCCTTTTTTATTCCAGATTGGTGGTGTCAGGTTTTTGTTTGACAACATAATAGAATCCGTTGAAAGGTTCTCGACTTCAACCGGATTTGGATGCATATTGGCACACTCGATGGGTCTCGGAAAGACGCTGCAAATCGTGTGCTTCTGTGACATATTCCTGAGGCATACAACTTCGAAAACAGTGTTGTGTATTATGCCTATCAATACTTTGCAGAATTGGGTATGTATTATTTATGTTTAAAAAACAATCTCTAGGAGTTACTCAGCACTTTTAGGTGTTATTTTTAGCAAGCAAAACAAACTGGTCTTGGACATGTATGTGTGATAGATAAGGCAGCGACACGAAATTTCAGTTTATTGGGAGTTTGGTTTCTGGATTATAAAGTTCAAGGTTCTTGATTCGAATCCTGGTAGCTTGTATGCTGAATCTGACTCCCTGAGTCATAGAGTATAATATCCATATTTAATGTTATGCTAGTGGTTGCCCCATTCCAGTTTTTTTTGTCCTCAGTTGCTTCATGGATTTATTGACTGTTTTTGTTGTGTTCGTATTTTTATATCCATATGATGTGACTGCAGGTAGCAGAGTTCAACATGTGGCTGCCGTTAGAGGGCGCGGCGACCCCGCTGGCGGCGCACGGCGAGGTGCGCCCGCGCAACTTCCCGATCTACGTACTGAATGATAGCCACAAGACGCTGCAGATGCGTGCTAAAGTCGTCAAGGTAACAAGCAGGCCTTGCACTTCGCAAATCGAATTCTGAAGTTTGTTTCGAGCCGTACCGCTCACACTAGTCATCATTATGGGAGTGAGAGTGATACGAACTTAATTTGGATTTCGGAATAGCCCCCTGAGGCTTTATAATCTAATGCGCGAGCGCTCGCAACTGCATTCGCCGTCTCTTTCTACCATAATCCTTCAACGTAAACGTAACGTAAAATTGACACCATCCTCAAACATTTTACCGTACTTACGTCACCGATTTTAATGTCGGTCCGTGGTAACAAGCTTCTTTTGGTTAACTAGCGAGTCTTGATATTTTAATCAGTGCCCAACTAAACAAGATTATAAGCGTTTACGATGGAGGATGCGAGTGATATTCTATCTCACTCTTAATAAAGCTCTATTAAAAGTCTAAAAGTTTTGTCTTATCATTATTTTATTTCAGGATTGGACAACAACTGGCGGCGTTCTTATGATAGGTTACGAGCTGTACAGACTCCTCAGTATGAAAAAGGACAAGAAACCTCGTAAGAAAAAGAAAGCAGAGTTAAAAGCTGAGGCTGAGAAAGAGAAGGAGAGAGAAGAGAGGGAAAAGAAAAATGACAAGGATAATGTCAATGATGATACTCAGGTAGATGTTAGATATTTTAAGCTAAGGACGAATATCTAGTTTGTTTACTGTGTGAGACTTTGTTTGTCCCTAGTTAAATGCTTCTTTCATTTACTAGGTTAACTGGTAGAGATCAGTTCGTCTCTGTCCATGTTTATTATCTTTTGTCAGTTGTGTTTGTTTCTTTATTTTTGTACAGTAAAGTGTTTGCTTCCTAGGGCTCCGACAACACATTTCATTCGAAGATCTCTGACGACTCGAAATTAGACAAAGAGGATGGCGAGCCCACGTGCAAGCTCGACGCCGAGATCAGAGACGAGCTGAAGAAGGATGAGAAAAAAGAGGACTCTGTCAATGACGAAGATAAAAAACTTTTGGATGGTGAGTTTCTTTTTCAACAATTTTGGATTATAAAACAGAAATATTTTTATTATTTTTTAGCGAACTAGTTTATGACACTAACAAAATAATGCGGCTTTCAAATATTGATAAAATAATTTTCACAATCAGTCATTAGATCCAGAGATTGCCCCTACAACGTCACACACTTTGCCTAAAATAAAATTCCCCGCATATTTCACCGTCTCTTTCTACCTGACATTGTATACAGTTTTACAGAAAAAATTTTAGTTTTACAGACTGGTTTTACTAGTCATTCGATTTTAGCGAGTAGTAAACATTTCCAAAAGGATTTGGTAGACTTAAAGTAATAAATAAATATAAGGGAGCAATTCACACAAATTGACCTAGTCCCAAAGTAAGCGCTAGTAAGGCTTGTATTATGGGGACTAGACAACAATATACATACTTATTTAGAGAAAATACATACTTAATTAGATTTATGAACAATCATGACTCGGGCACAAATATTCGTGCTCATCACACAAATATATGAAGGACCAGGATTCGAACCCGGGACGTTTGTAGGCAGGGTCACCAACTAAGTCAACCACGTCGTCAAATAAGTATATTAATTGTTGTAATTTGTTTAACAGAAATGTACGAGGCCCTGGTGAAACCCGGGCCAGACTTGGTGATTTGTGACGAGGGCCACAGGATCAAAAACTCGCATTCCAACATTTCTTACGCCTTAAAGCAAATGAGGACCAAACGGCGAGTCGTACTTACTGGTAAGATTTAGTGTAACTGGCTTTCATTTTGTTGTTAGGACCTTGCATAAGAGTCTTATAAGACTAAGACCCCTCAGAATCAGTACCATGGTCTTATTTGCCCATACTGCTGCTAAGAAGTTGTGTTCTGGCGTAGAAAAAGCAGTAGGGAAAATTATTGGCACCTTATTAGTCCTTTGAAGGTGGGTGGATCAAATACTTCTTGTCACTTGTATCTTTGGTTACATTCTTCTGGGTTTAACCATAGGTTTTTGGTAGCCATATAGTAGCCCAAGCCTGTTCGTATAATGTAACAGAATATTTCTTCTAACAAACTACTACTTTGGCCCCTCGCTGACAGGACAGAATAACAACAAAAAACAGTTGATTCCACCCGTATGTGTTTTAGTGTTGTTGATGTCGAAAAGTGTATCGACATTTGTAATAATAATTGTACCGAACAATAGTAGTATTTATCTCTAGTTTTAAGATGTTTGATAATAGATAGATTTATGCCAAGTAAAATGGAATGGCAAATGTGCTACATCCTCAATGGCGAGTCATTCTTGTTCATTTTGACGTCTCTATTTACACAATGTAGTGTCGAATCTGTAACAATGATGACAATAAAAAATTCTGATTCTGAAAAACAAATCACATCTGTCATGAACTGTTTAATCCGTAGGTTATCCCCTCCAAAACAATCTGCTGGAATACTGGTGCATGGTAGACTTCGTGCGTCCGAACTATTTGGGCAGCAAGACCGAGTTCTGCAACATGTTCGAGCGGCCCATACAGAACGGCCAGTGTATCGACTCCACGCCGCAGGACATCCGGCTCATGAGATACCGGGCGCATGTGCTGCATTCTCTGCTCGTTGGTTTCGTGCAAAGGTAAACTATTATAAAATCTTCTTTACATATAAACTAGCTTCTGCCCGCGACTTCGTCTGCGTAGAATTATACATAAAAACCTTCCTCTTGAATCACTCTATCTATTTAAAAAAAACGCATCAAAATTCGTTGTGTAGTTTTGAAGATATAAGCATACATAGGGACAGAGAAAGCGACTTTGTTTTATACTATGTAGTGATGAATCCCTATCTCCCTTGGTCACGGCATCTCGCGTGAACGGCTGGACCGATTTCGCTAATTCTTTTTTGTTATGTTTGTTATTGTCAGAAGGTTCTTATGTAATAGGTAATATTTAAAAAAACTGGTACAGGGGCAAATCCGCGGGTAACAGCTAGTTAAGAATAAAAACCCATAAAAATCACCTATCCTTACCGCTCTCGCCTTCGTCTCATTACGTGCGATCTGATTCATTTGTTTAACCGCCCTATATGTCTTGACCATGTTCTCCGTTCGCAGGCGATCTCATGCAGTATTACAGTCAACTTTACCACAGAAGGAAGAATACGTGCTCTTAGTCCGCATGACCCCGTTGCAACGTAAATTATACGACAGGTTTATGAATGAGGTCGTTCGCTCCACGTCTGTGCCGAATCCTTTGAAGGCTTTCGCTATTTGCTGCAAGGTGAGTTGTGTCTAAAGGTTTCTGTAATAACTTATACATGTTATAGTAAAGTGACTGAATGACAACGCACTGCCTGAACCACTGGAAATTTGACGGACCAAAGGGATTTGTACATTTTTCAAGTCTATACACCCTGTCACTTACTTACTTCCATGCTGGTCTGGGAGCAAAGAAAAAACATAGAATGTACCAGTTGCTTCTCTTCCCGCGCAAATGGTAAAAACCCATCGAAGGAATGGGCGAAAATCATAGGAATCATGTTATAGGCGATGCGGCTAGCAACCCATCACTATTTTGATTCCACTTTCCACCTCTACGCCTTCAGTGTCTTGCTAAACGTGGCCTGTAAGTCTTGTTACCTTAGGCTCTGTCTACCCCGTAAGGGATAACGACGTGATTTATGTATGTATGTATGTATGTACACACTGTCAAGCTGGACTAAACAAAAGAACCTAACGTTTTAGAGGCAAAATCCTCATCAACTTTCAAATCAACCTTATTATGCGGTTTATTTATTTCTTCCTGAACATATTTGTGCTCTGAAAATACCGATTTGCTTTTGAAGTCGGGTATCACGTCTTCCGGTTTTGAAAAGGATGAAATAGTTACAAAGGTAGTCGCGCATCTTAGACTGACCTTTCCAGGTTTAAGAAGAGCCTAGCTATAAAATAAGCAGAAGACATAAAGTTTTTTTTTTTTTACAGATTTGGAATCACCCCGACGTTTTGTACAACTTTCTGCGGAAACGGAGCGAGGTCAACGCTGCAATCGAAGATGATTTGGATCTTGAAGAATTAGGTGGAGTGACGAAGGCGGGACGAGCGCGTAACGGCAAGAACCAGCCGCGAAGAGCTGCTAAAACTAGGGTGAATACAATGCTTTTAGACACCCATGCTTTATGTTAGCACACAGAGACGCCACCGATGTCACTTCTGGTGTAGCGAGTGTGGTCAATGAGGCTAAATAAAACGAAAACTGTAATTTAAATCACACTAAATCCGCGGTCTTCTTAACATTTTAACTTGTGCATAACGCGAACGTGAATGGATTAAGAGTTACTAACAAATACACTCAATATAATACTAACCGAACGTTCTTAATGATTAATTTTGTTCGCAGGGCGCACCTAAAAAGCCTGCTGCGACGATACCACCAAACACATCAACTGGCTCTATGATGCCGAGGCCTGATATGCCTTATGGCAATGCTCCCTACCCCCCCAACGGACCTTATGGTCCCGCTCACAATTACAGACCCGACCAACCTGGGGGACAGTACCCTCCCTACAACTACCAGAACCAAGGACCCGGCTACTACCCACCAAACCAGGGATACAACCAAAATTATCCAGGGAATTACTATCCCCAGCAACCTCCTTACGACAGTAACTATCCCAACCAGTATCCTCAAAATAATCCTGAATGCAACCAAAACTACAATCAAAGCTATTGGGGCAACGGTAATTATTATGGCAACTCGGGATACTATAACAATCCTCAGTACCCCAACAATCAACCGCCCCAGGATTACAGAGGGAACGCCCCTCCATCCGAGTTCAATAATCCCCAACAATACCCACCGAACTATAATCCAGCTTCTAATGAGACCCCGTATCCTGGGAACTCATTGCAGCCATACACAAACAACCAAGATCAGGTGCCAGGCACGAGTTATGGCAACCAGCCCCGGCCGCCGTATCAAGGTTCTTATCAGAACGCGCCAGGATTCCCAGATTTCAACCCAAACGCTCCTCCAGGGCCGTACCCAAATAACCAAGCTCCGCCGGGCGGGTACCCTAACCAGCCCTACCCGCCGCCTTATGCAGGCACCGACACTCCGTATGGAACCAATCCGCCTGCACCGTACAACCAATTTGAGAACAGACCGAATTTCCCCGCGTATCCTAATAACATGCCGCCCAATCAAACACCGAAAGAAGAACCACAAGCAGCTATTAAATCAGATCCCACCGATCAAAGCTTTCAGCCTAATGAAGCTAAACCTGACGTCGGTCCTGGTTTTCCGCAGAATCACTTCGGCAATCATCCACCGACCTATCCAGGCTATCCTAATAGCGCTCCCTCAAATGTGCCTGGCGGCCAGGGTCAAGCTCAAATCAAAAACGAACCTAACAGTACTGTAGGTTTTCCACCAGAGAACATTAAATCCGAGACAGCGGGACCTGGGAATGCACCGCCGGCCGTGCCGTACGGGAATCCGGCATTTAATTACAACCAGCCAAACATGCCAGGGTTTCCCAATCAAACGGAAAACAACGCAAACGGCATCTACCCATTCCCCAATTATCCAGCGCTTGAAACGAAACCGCCCCTCGGAAGCAATAGCTCTGGAAGCCCACTAACATCCTGGCCTCTAGACTCTATTAAGACTGAAGTTGACAAACTCAAAGCCGAAGAGAAGACTGAAAAATCTGAATCAGATGGTGAGGTCAAAATCGCTGACTTAGACACGAAGATGATTGTCAAAGACGACGCCAAAAAGGCAAAACCAGAAATTTCAAGTTTAGCAAAGGATAACAAGAGCAAAGCAGGGGATAAGAAGAAAAAGCCAACTAAGTCGAATGTGATCAGGAGCGATGCATCGGAATCTGACGAAGAAAGTGGGAAGAAAACGAAACAGAAAGGAAAAAGCAAGGAAAATAAAAAAACGGAGAAGCCTAGACCGCGTGGCAGGCCAAGAGGTTCCAAATCAAAGAAGGACACAAAAACAACGAAGGAAAAGGACGATTCGGAATCTGAAGAGAGCGAGAAGGAAGAAAAACTAAATAGAGAAGAGGAATTGGCGTTAGTAAAGAAAGCTGAGGAGGTGACCTATGACTGGGCAGCTGAACTTTTAAAAGATTATATACCGGGCATTATAGAGAACTCCTCTAAGATGGAGCTCTTCTTTTACTTGCTCAATGAAAGCATAAAGATGGGCGACAGAATACTTCTCTTCAGCCAAAGTTTGTTCACATTGAATCTAATTGAAGACTTTCTAGAAAGGAATTACATCCCAGGAACGAATTGCTTGTGGGAGAGGAATACTAATTATTACCGTAAGTATTTTATCGTTTGAAACTTGAAAGCCAGCTCATGAAATATTTTTTTATTGTTAAATTTTTAATGGGCTAAATACAGAATAAGGAACCAAAGTCTTCTTTCTGCGTTTAGGTCTGGACGGTTCGACGCACGCGTTAGAGCGCGAAAAGCTGATAAACGAGTTCAACGCTAACCCGCACATATACCTGTTCCTGGTGTCGACGCGCGCCGGCTCGCTCGGCATCAACCTGGTCGGAGCCAACCGGGTCATCGTGTTCGACGCCAGCTGGAACCCCTGCCACGACACGCAAGCCGTCTGCCGCGTTTACAGGTACTTGATCACATAAATCTTTACTTATACTCTAAACTAATTGCTGCCCGCGACTTAGTCCGCGCCGAATTAATTATTTAAATTTAAAGTAAAAGAATTTTCAAACTCCGTTCAGTAAATCCAGAGATTATCCCCTACAATCACACAATCTCACAAAGTTTACCTCTTTATAAAATCAGTATAGGTCTATGAAATGAACCCTTTAGTATTTTTTTTGCCATCAACAACAATACTATGCCATGTCATGCCCGTAAAATTTATCCTTTTCGACGCCACTGACTTGATATCAACTGGGTACATGCAATGTAAATTGTAGCTTCATTTGACAAGCTTAAGTTGACAGTTGCAATTGATACTAGATAGAGCTTTGGCGATAAAAAAGTTAAGCGTTTTTTTTTTAAGTATAGGCCGTGCTAAGATGTCGTCTAAAAAATTACCTGCACATTGTTATTTTTCCATCATCATCTTAGGTACGGCCAGAGGAAGCCATGCTTCGTGTACCGGTTCGTGATGGACTGGTGTCTGGAGAAGAAGATCTATGACCGGCAGATCAACAAGCAAGGCATGGCCGACCGCGTCGTGGACGAGTGCAATCCGGACGCTGTGCTCTCCATGAAAGAGATCACCAACCTG
Organism: Pandemis cinnamomeana; assembly: GCA_932294345.1. Lineage (NCBI taxonomy): Eukaryota > Metazoa > Arthropoda > Insecta > Lepidoptera > Tortricidae > Pandemis > Pandemis cinnamomeana. The sequence continues at coordinate 5,044,633 of OW028706.1, forward strand.
TGCTTTGACAATGATGAGAAGGTAATTATTGAACCTTAAAGTTTTTTGTCTTTTTTTTGGTGTGTTATGCTTGGGTCAATATCCTCTCGGCGAATATTGTTCAAAGAATTAATGCTCAGCACAGACAATACCGTCCTTCCGCGGAGTAAAAAGTTCGAATGTACAATATTTTTTCGTATGCAGTCTCTAATAGAGATCGCGTTTAAATTTGTTGCCTAGATTTTCTGCCTTGGCCAAAGCATTTAGGTATTTATATTTAGGAATCCCTTAGTCGTATTTACAAAAGTAAATACACATTGAAAGCTCACTCAACAGTGGTCTTATTGGATTCGAATGGAGGATAGAAAGAGACGGTAAGAACACGTCCGGGCGTTAGACATTACGACCTTAGGCGCTGACGGGCGATAGCTCTCAATTTTGAAATATTTTATTGAAAAAAATATAATGCATTTTGTAATTTTATAACGAAATTGATTCCATTGAAAGCTTCTTTGACTAAAGATACAAGGCGAAGTTGTGACTTATGATCTAATTACACAACAGAGACCGTGAAATTTTTCGTTACTAACATAATAAAACATTGCGTCGATTTTCTTCATATTTATTGATCTGAATTTGAAATTAGTCACACTTTTGCCGTGTCTAATGTTGTTGCGTACTTATTGGGGAAAAATTACTATGCATTTGTATTGCGATAGCTACATTAAGGGATTATTACTAGGCAGCCCATTAGACTTTTTACCCGATTGCGTCATACCTAATCGGCTGTCAAATTTCAACATATGCATAGGTCTGATATACCGGTCGGCGGGGATAAATCAAAATTTCAGATTACAATAGGACTTCCCAGTCTTTAAATTCATTCTATCATTCCAATCAAATTCAAACCAAATTGTATCGCATGTATTTTTTTCTCTTTTCCAAATGTTTTCGCAGTCGGGCGTTTGTTTGTAATTCGCATGATTTTAATTTTTTCCGATCGATTTACTTACCATTTGAGATGCGATGCCTTTCATACTTCACTGATTGGATTTATCTTCCATAAGGAAATGTCAAGCGTGTCACATTTTGTCTTTCATTTGTGTTGCGACCTTTAAGAAATTGCTAATGAAATATAATCGTGTTTAGTCGATTTAATGAGAAAATTTAAATTTTGCCGCAGGAATCTGAGCCCAAGGACCTATCAGAGCACAAAGACAAGTACCTGGACATACTGATGCAGGGCATCATAGCCCAGCACAGCCAGCTGCTGAGCAAGGAGCCGTTCCAGCACGAGTCGCTGCTGGTCGACAGGAAGGAGAAGAAGCTGTCCAGTGCGGAGAAGAGATTAGCTCAGAGAGGGTAAGACAGCGAGTTTTTACATAAATAAAAAAATAAAATCGCCTTTAAAGAACCGCAACAAAACTGAAAAAAAGTAACTAAAATTGCGGTACTATAGAAATTTCTAATCTAAACATATTTGGGTATGCGCTACCTACTGATCTTTTTGAAATCCATGCCAATTTTGTACTAAGTAGGTAGATAGGTTAAGTCCACTCCTGCCACAACCGTCGTCGACTTGAATATAAAAAACTGCCACACATTGCGATGATGTTACTTTAAGATGGGATGACGGGGGTGAGCGGTTCATGCTGAGGGACAGGTGAGGTGAGGTATTTAATTGATGTTAAACCATTTTTTTCTGTTTAGTTAGTATTGAATTTGTAACTTATCTTAAAAATAAATTTTGGCGCTTAATTTTTTTTATATCACGTTTTTAAAAGTACTATTGAATGTCAAACATAAGTAATTCATAAAAGGATCGTCAATTTTAATAAATTAATAATAATAATAACTGAAATTAAATTAAAACAAAATAACAACAAACAAAAATAAAGCTATATGAAATGTCAATGTATATTCACGGAAAATAAATGGACGGGAACAAATGGACCCGCTCTGGTATTTGACTAGTTTAAAATACCTAAAACGTAAAAACATTAGTTTTTACTTAAGCCGTGATTTACTGAATCGTTTATGTAATAGCGTTTAGGAAATAACTGGTGCCAAATTGATGAGCACGAGTGACCACGGCGTGAAGGAGCGAGGGAATTCCGTTTAAAGTGTTCCAAGAGAATATTTGTTAATGACATGCCTGCCTCCTCTTAATTCATTGTTGTTCAAGAAAACGTGTTTTGGAGTACGTATTTATACTGTCCTATTACAGTCGTACTTGCTCGAACCCTGAGAAGAACCCTGAGAATTAATTTCGGTCAGCGGTGTTACGAAATAATTAAAAAAAGTTTTATGAATTGCGGAAATTGTTTGGAGATTATTTTGCAAAAATAGTTTCAGCCGGCTGACATTTGATCTCGGTTTCTCGTTGAACTGTTGAAATTAGTTTTTAGTTGGCTTTACATAACCGTTACCCTATCTCAAGATTTTTTTTGTTGCACTTTATTCCGGGTGATCAATTTCGGGCTTCTCAGCTGTTCTCTTTGGAAATGAATGCTTTTTTTTTCGCCACGCACAGCGTCCAGCTAGGTACTGTAAAGGTTGAATATCTTGAGTTAAAACTCACACATGTTATCTTCAGTAATCGTTAAGACAATTCTAAAGACGCTGACTACTTAGCGGGATAAAAATACAAATTTCGGCGTCTATAACGGATGGCCGATTAATTGTTTGGTCGAATAATCGACTTTTCAGCAAAGTTATCAAATAAACCTGACTTAACCCAAGCTATTCTACAAAGCTTGTGTAAAGTATTTTCAGTTTCAGCTGGAGAAATTTTAGACCAAACGATCATTTGACCAAACAATTAATCGACCAAACGAAGGACTTCCGGTTTATTCCTATGCCAAAGCCAAATGCCTAAAACAGCCACTTCCCGTCAACTTGGTTTATACCATGTGGTAGCCTAGTGGTTTGACCTGCAAGCAAACAGGGGGTCGTGGGTTCGAAACCCGGGCTCGCACCTAGTTTTTTGGAATTGACGTGCGATATCTCATTTGAAATTTACTTTGATTTAATTTGAGCTTTTCGGTGAAGGAAAACATCATGATGCATGTAGTAGATGTAGCTACGTCGAAATCGAGAGCTCGATAAACTGGCGACTGGCGGTCTTTCGTACATTATATGGCTGATGTTATTAACCGTGAATCTTTAAATGTGTTAATAAGAAACACTGTAATAAGGCGACGTTAACAGGTACGAGTTGGAGAAGAAGGCTGCGTCTGCGCCGAAGCCGACGACGGCGTACCGCACGGTGCGCACGGCGGACGGCAGCGTCGTGCAGCGGCCCGTGGCCTCCGTGCGGCCCATGCAGCACGGCGCGCGCTGGATCCCCGCCGACGTGTGGCGCCGCCAGGGCATGACTGCGCAAGAGATGACCTTGCCGCTTGGTAAACAACATGGTTTTACTTAGTTAACAATTTCATTGAGGACTAGCTGTTGCTAGCGACTCCTGCGCTGAGTTGGCTTATCGCTGTCCCGCGGGAACTTGATTTTTCGCGATTAAAGTAATCCTTAGTCACTTACAAATAATGTCGCGTTCTATTGGTAAAAAAATATATATCTGTTCAGTAGATCCAGAGATTAAGCGTACCTTTTCCAGATAAGCCACGAATGCTATTTTTTCATTTATTTTGTTACAATCTTATTACAATTAAAATTATTTCTTTGCAGACGTGGTGATACCAACCAACTCTGCTGAAAAGACTAACATAGTTTTGAAAGCGGGTCAACGCGTCATGGTCCTCAAATCGCCAAAGGGAATTTACATGCAGCTGGAATCCGGCAAGATCATCGCGATCAAGACGTCTCTCGGCCAGAAGGGCGGTGACAAAGACAACAGTCCAATAGGGAAGAAGAGTAAGTTAACAATACTAGTGCTGGGTACAGCTGTATTGAACATTCTAGTGCGCTTTGAAGCTGTATTTCAAGGCAGATATACTGATTTAATTTTTTTTCCAGTACTCGGCAGTCGACCAGGAAGTATACCAGGATCCTTGAAAAACAACTCTGCGATCACAATAACCTCCAAAAGTGGCCCCAGACCAGGCTATCAGCGAGTAATGACGAGACCGTCTATAATAGGCCACAACAAGATTTCCAGACCGCTACTTCCCGGCCAGAAGATCTCTGACATAAGGAATCGGTTGGGAGAAATGAGATCTTATGGTGCCATGCGACAGAGGCTAGGACAGCTACCTGGCAGAATACTGAGGCCCAACTTGCCAGGTTCCCTTAGTATAACCAAAATTAAAAAGGAAACAAAGAGATCTGATAACGAGAATAGCGACTCGAACCCACCCACTAATAAGCCAGAATCTGAAGACGATACTCAAATATTAGACAGCGACGACGAAGATGAAAAGAAAGAAAGCCAAAACGAGCCCACGAGTGAACAAAATAAATCGAAACGGGATAATGAGCATTCAGAAGATTCCAAGTCGTCAACAAGCTCGGAGAAACAAAAGAAAATAGCCAACAGCGAGGAAAAATCCGATTCGGGTCCTATTGTGTTAACAACCGATGAGAAGTTACCTTCCGAGGAGGCTCTGGAGACCAAGTCTTCCGAGAACTCCAACGACGGATCTAGGTCATCGCGAAATAATTCGATAGACGCCGCTCCGAGTTTGGATAACGTCTCGAGAAAAATAAACTTGCTGAAAAATTATAGGCATCAAAGGCCCGGTGTCCGGCCGCCGACCGAATCTAGTTTGAGTATATTAGAAAGAACAGCGAGCGTCCTCAACAAGGAAAGCATGCCGGATTTCCGTAAAAATTTGGACGACATCACTCAGTCCTACTCACCCGGCAGCGACGAGAAGTCGGGCTCTAAGTCTAAGAAGAAAAAGTCTCCTAACAAAGACAGTTCAGAATCTCAAAGCGAAAGGCAGCCAATGAATTCGGGAATGTCGCATAGTGTGTCTAGTCTACTCGGTTCCCCTGGTACTGCTAAGCCGCGGGGGGAGTCCGTGCACAACACGCCCTCTGTAGCTCCCGTGGGCCAGGGCCCTATGGGTCTGCCTATGGCGGGGATGTCGCACGACTCGCCAATGGCCCATCCCTTGTCCCACGGGCAGGGTAAACCTCAGCCTTTGCCGCTGAATATGGCGCCGAGCCCGATGATGGGGTCTCCGGTGATGCCCGGCGACGGAACTAAACCGTATCCTGCCGCGGGAGCGCCCCCCGACGCGCCATACGCACAATATCCAGGTTAGTAAATTGCTCGGCACCTTTTTAATATTAGCTTGAGTGAAAACAAATGAAAACTCATTTTATACAGTCACTGTAATAAGGACTAACGCTTGAAAGGAGAACTTTATTGAAGATGATGGGGTCAAAATTTTAATTACCATTTTGTATTCTGTGAGGTTGGATCACAGATAGCCCAAGAGCTGGTAGCGTAAAAATCTTATTTTGTGAAATCCGAATGCATAAACAAAAACCCGAAAGGTAGTACGGGCTCAACCAGTCCTTGAATATTTAAATACATACGCGTTTTTCTTGCGCGAAAAGTGTTCTTGTGGCAGATTGAATTTTTAACAGCTTGAAATTAAATGTTTGTAGACTGAAAACACGAACAATCCGTATGATTTAGCTTCAGCCAGGTCTATCTTTTTGTATTCGAGTTTTCATGCTGCTTCAAACACATACTGTATAATGTCTACCAGCTCTCGGAATGTTATTATTCTATGGCATTATAATATTGGGGTATCATCATTCCAATGTATTCCATGCTGGTCTGGGAGCAAAGGAAAAACATGGAATGTACCAGTTGCTTCTCGTCCCGCGCAGATGGTAAAAGCCCATCGAGGGAATAGGCGAAGTTCTTAGGAATCACGTTATTGGCGATGCGGCTAGCAACCCATCACTATTTTGATTCCCCTTTCCACCTAGTCGCCTCCAAACATGCTAAACGTGGCCCAGGTCCTGTTACCTCAGGTACTGTCTACCCCGTAAGGGATATAGACGTGATTTTGTATGTATCATTCCAATGATGGTAAACTTTTCGTTTTAAAATTCAAATAACACTAAGTAATAATGTTTGTTGCAGGTTACGGGTACGGCGCGTACCCGAGCCCGGCGTACTACGGCGGCTACGGCGGCGCGGCGTACTACGGCGGCTACGGCGCGGGCCCGGGCGCGGCGCCGGCGCCCCCCTACCCGCCCCCCGCGCCGCCGCCCGACAGTTACCTCCCCCCCAACCCCCAGTGGTAAACCGGACGACATTCGAATATTCATGAGTGAAACGTAATTTTAGATGTTCTTTTCGAGAATCTAACTGTGTGAATGTGTTTATTAGAGCGGCCATTATTGTCCATTCCTAAGAGTGGAAAGATTTTGATGCTTTTGAAATGTGTTGCAGGTTGTTTTTTTATACTTATTAGTTCATGACATTCATTCGTGTAATTAGTATAATTTGTATGCTTTTAATGCATTATTTGACATGCATACGAAATTTTAATGTGTTTTATTGACTATTTATTTGTTTTTATATGAATTGGAACAATTGTATGGTTCCAGATACGTTTTGTGGATGCCCTGAAGTGAAATTGTCCTGCCACATTGGTACTTACTATATTATGATATGGGTAGGACGACTATACGCAGGCACAGTTTTTGAATCATTCTAATTACCAGTGTCAAAATAAACTTAGTAATAGTGATCTTTACAGCAAATGTAAATGATTGTCTTTCCATTACCGTGGCTATGGATGAGTCGATGGATGTGATACGTTGATTACTTAGTGTTAGTGGAATATAGTATGTATGACGGTATTTATCAATGTAATTTGTAGCTTAGATAGGCGCCCACTTACATAATTAATGATATCTTAGAAAAGTTCTCATTTATCCATACAATAGTACAGTGATACGTGTAACACTAACATAGTAGGAGTGTATGCGTTGCATGGAAACCTATTTATCTAAACTTAGATTATATGTTTGATGGTGTTCCGAACGCGAGAACTATTACAAATTATACATTTATAATGATAGATGATTTCTATTTTTTATTTGGTGTGTTCTAAGATCGTAACGCTCGTGTCATTATTTGTAATAGAACATTTTTGACTTTTTATATCTAATTTTGATGGAGAAGAAAATCAATCAGAAATGGTGTAACTGGCAATTGGAATGTGCCAGGCCTTTTGGACATCTTTGTGACAAGCAATTTATGCGGCATTTATGTCTTGAATGAGGCTGCCGTCCAGTCCGTAGGCAAGATCTTGAAAGCGTTAGAGCGAGGCGACGCGACGCAAAACAAATTCTATCCCACTCATAGGCTTGTCCATGAGCGAAAGATAGAATTCACACCATTGGTGGAAGAAAGACTTTAGTTTTATTAATACATAAATTTGACTTACATCTTACTAATACGAATGGTGTGAATTTTGGTTAAATCGTCCGCTTTAATGAGTCGTCTACGGCCTCAGATCCATTTGTTAGGTCGCTGCGCGAACGGCTTTGGTCCCTGCGCACATGTAGATATATGTAAAAGTCTGATAACTTATGTCACAACAGTAACGTTACGTTAGCAGTATTATTTTTGCTTGTGTATACGGAATTCGCAAAGTTTAGATTACTTAAATAAAAACCGTAGGATAAGTTTAAATTAATATCAGATCGTATAGTTTGTTAAGAAAACAAATGAAATGCTTCCCATATAAATATCGTCTTTTATCAAAGTGAATCTCGCACACCAGACGAAAAGTAGAAGTGCTGACATTGTTTTTTAAATTTATAGTCATTTGTGTGTTGAACTGTGTACAAATAAGTGTTCGGCATTGTTCGAAGTGATACATAACATTGCATTTTAAATTGATCCATAGTACTGTACCGGCGATATCTAATAAAGAAATCAGTAAACAGTAACATGCCTGTTTATTATTTCCCCTGAGCCCCAGGTGCAAACGAGAGCATTCGCGATAACAGCGACCATTCGCCATTTTTAAATTTGTTTAACTGAATAACGTACAGCGTCAAGCGTTCTCAACCATTTCGCTGTTAGTTTTATTTTGGATAAAACATGATTCCGTCAAGTTTCTTGCAGCTCATTCTTCTAAAGGTGGAGTTGGACCAAACGAGCGAATGCTCATTCTATCCCCCCTGCTAAATATATTGTGTCGAGCAAAAATAAAAGGGTTGCTTTTCATACAAATTTATATGGAGAATGACCGTTATTTTTGCTGTAAACAATAAATAGAATAGAAGGAGCATTCACTCGTTTGGTCTAACTCCACCTTTAGGAATGATGTTCTTTCCGAAAGCCTTTAAGAATATGAAAGGCACACATACAAAATCAAATAATTGTTTTTGAACACTAAAGTAAACATACATACATTCATACATACCGTCACGCCTCTTTCCCACAGGGGTAGGCAGAGACTACTTTGTTACACTAAAGTAAAGCATCTGCAAAAAGCAGCCATGAGGCTTTAGACGTGTGAGCATATATCAGCACCTTTAGACGAAAATAAAACTAAACAAAATAATGAATCCAGCCCGTCTTCTGGTAGGTGTACCTACAGTCAGCGTCATAATAAAATGGTATGAAACATCCAAGGTGCCAAAAATTTTCGACATACCATAGCTACTATTTCTACGGTGTACCTACCTACAGAACTATTTGGCTGACTTGGATACTTCAAACTATATGACGATGACTGTACACATAAATGCCTCGTCCTATGTATTTTTTTTATTTGATCAATAGTTTAGATAAGAAGAACCCTAACAACTAGACAATATTTGTGTACTTCTATCAAAACGACCTTGTGTATTTCTTTTGAACAAATTGTTTACGCAGTTCGCTCCGCACTTGAGAAAATATGGAAACAAGCGATTCGAAGTCCCAAGATGTTTGACCGCTAAATTTAACGCTTTATGATTTTTTGTCACTATTTGTTACTTCTTTGAACGTGGGACTGTGGTGAATTGATGTTACGCATCACAATTACAATATTGGAATCTTTATAGGAATTTTACAAAAGGCTGGAAATGGTCTTGAACTTTGACCGTAGTAAAGCAATTTATTTTTTATCGGGTTTATTGGTACCCGATCCGAAGTAGAATAATCGCAGTAATTAAACAAATTACGCTAAACGTCGTTTTTTAGATTCTGAATATTCTTGTCATCGAAATTATTCTATCACAATATTGTATGTAGAACGTAATAAAATCAATCGTATGGTTTACAAGGATCGGTTCAGCGAGATAACTACTTATTTTTTTACATTAGACACTCAGATCAAATAAAAAGTGAAGACAAACGTAATGTAGAATGTGGCCGGTGAAACTCCTCCTGATACTATGCTTACTTATTACCTACAGGCGAGGCGAGGTGTAGTTGTACCCGGCCTGACTCTGCAGAATTCAGTCTTTACTTTTTGTTAATTCTAAGTATAGACAGACACATGATTATGTACTATAGGACTATAGGTACATATTGTTAGTCTATAAATAAGTAAGGTCAAATATGATTTTCTGTTATACCTGCGCCACAATAAGTAATTACGTATGTCGTTACAGTAGACAGCAAAAAATATTATAAGTCACGATGTAACATCCAATTAGACAAACTATTAAGTGCTATGAATTCATTTTAATAATAATGTAGGTAAACAACCATTTGTACCTATTTTTTATACCTCAGGGAAATAGATGAACAAAGGAGTAAATTAAACGAATGGCTTAGCCGGCTAGCAAGTCAGAGGGGAATTTTGTGTCACTGTTCTATTCATGATTTCATATTGGAATAATAAAGTCCCGACAGCAAAAAGCTAGTTTAAATATGCAGTTTTATTTACTAAAAATTTTTCATTGTTATATTCGTTTCCTATATTTATTAGTTTCTTGCTAGCTGGCATCTGTGACTTCGTTCGCGTGAATTTTAATTTTAGAGTGAGTGATTTCAAATTTATTTAAAGTGGCACCTGGTATTGAGGAAACAAAGCCTAGAAGTAGGTACATAGTACATGTATGTTACTACTGCCTAAATAAGTAGGATATTTTTTTAAATCAAAATTCGTCTAACTCAAACTATACCTACCTAGTTTTTTCCAGTACATTCTGCACGGGTTTCTTTATTGAGTTTGAATCCTAGATTATGTTGGCTTACCTTCGATGTATAAAACTCATAAGGAACACAATATAAAGCTCATTGAATAGAAAAACAGAAGTTGATATTTTTTCAATAAATGTTATCTCATTTTCATAACCCTTTACCTAAGAAAATTGAGACTATTATTAAATATTAAGCTTCCTTCTGCTTGGCGATCACATTTTTTAGTCGAGACAATAATTATGTAATAGACTATTTACTAAGTGTTAAATAGGAATATGAAGCTTCTAAAAGAAGTTTCTTCTATGCTGGTCTGGGAGTTAATAAAAAACATAGAATTTACCAGTTGCTTCTCTTCCCGCGCAGATGGTAAAAGCCCATCCAGGGAATGGGCGAGTCTTAGGAATCATGTTATAAGCGATGCGGCCAGCAACCCATCACTATTTTGATTTCCCTTTCCAGCTATAGGAACGCCCTTTATCATGCTAAACGTGGCCTTATTGATTTGTTACCTTAGGCTCTTTCTACCCCGTAAAAGATAAAGACGTGGTATGTGTATGTATGTATGTATGAAGCTTCTAACGGCATGTTAGTCGCCGTTCTTGCTTTGAACTCAGCGTGTCCTTATTCGATGAACAAAAGAAGTTTTTGTTATCATTAGCGGTTGTTAAACCTCGATGGCTTGTTCGTTGGAGACCAAGGGGCATTGACCAAGGAGTTTCATTCTAATAAATAGTTTAAACGAGCAATTCGTACAAGGTGTCCATTGTTCGTGCATATTTCCGTAGGGGGTTGTTTCAGATCGATTAAACAGTCCTGTTAAGGTTTCCATCGTAATTTTTGATTCAAAATTATGTCTCTTTAACGCCTTACACTTTAAAGTTCGATTGAACGAATGGAACAATTGTGCAACTTATAAAAACCTGAACTTATTTTAGGTAATTTTGTGTATTTGCAATTGTTTTCACTGAAGCTTTTTTTACGATTGAAACTAAATTTTGTACGCCGACAAAGTTTTGTCTTCCAAACTCAGACTATATAAAAAGTAAAGACGGAGTTTTGCGATCGGCAAAGTGAGGTCGGTTTATACTATGCCTCTATTTAGCTTTGCAAACTTCGGTTGCACTTGTGTTCGTGAAACTATGTAATCACAAGGCGTAGTTTAGGACATTCAAGATGGAATTCCGAAATGGCTACCGAATGTCTCTACAAACCTACTAAATCATTTGTCCTGACTGTCTGATCATAACAGCTGAGTCTAGAAAACTATAATTTGGACTGGATAATCCTTCTGTAGCGTAAACAAAGGCGTATTGAAAACGTATTTGGGTGGATCAAGTTTCTTGCTGTTATTCTGTCCCATCAGCAAGGGGACAAAAGTAGTACAGTTTGTTAGAAGAAATGTCTCATTATACTGATATGCTTAATAGATGACCAATTATGGGAGAGGCTTACCTACATGCACCGTAAAAATACATGTTTGGCAAATTTTCAACCTGTACATAATTTAAAGTGTGAGAGAGGAGAACGTAACCATAGCAACGAGTGGCAAGAAAAAATTTATCAACACATTTATGGAAATTCCCAAAGATTAGGAGTACAATCGCAGGCGCAAGCTGTATTTAATTTGAATTCAAGCTTTCAACCGTCTGTTTCAACCAAACTTTCAGAAATTTCGCATCGCAGCCATTGCGATTTCTAGTTTAAATTCGGTGCATACCTAGATTCAGGATTTAACGTCAGTCTCCCGAATCCAATGATTGTTGTGGTTGGCAATCCATTTCATGCCTCCAGTAATTATGCAGCATACAGAAACATTCATCTGCAGTCTGCAAACTAGATAATTCCAATAGAGCAATGTGATAAAATTTCGTTAGAATGGAGTTAAAGACAGTTGTATTATACCTACCACCTAAAAAAAATAACATTAAAATAAATAGTTAACATTCATCGTAGAAACGGGTTCTGTGCGAAGAGGATACTAAGTTTGTAGCCTTCGGAATCCAAAAGCGTATTGGTTAACTTACTTGACATGAAATGTATATTTCATAATTTTGATCTTTTTTATTTTTTTCGCTTCGACATTGGAGATATCCCCAATTAATTTATTTGAACTTAAATTATTTATATTGTTTTTTTTTCTCTTTCTTTTTTTGCATAACTACTTTGTTTTACTTTGACTAGTAGAGACTTTATATCCGTGCATGGCGGGAAGAACTTGATAACTCCAAAATGGCAATTTTACAGGGCAGCGATTTTAAAGTTTGTCATTTTCTCCAAAATCCGTTTTTATCTCGAACTCATCTCTATAGCTTGATTTATGGATAATTTTATGTAATCTTTCAAATTATGTTACGTGTTCTCGTAAATTCTGCTTATTTTGTAAGATATTAGACTTATCAACATACTACCCAGAGACTTATCAACTTATTACCCATACATTAGTGCTCAAACCAGTGAAAACATTACTTAATTTAATTCCTAAAAATCAGTTTTTCAGTGTAATTGAAATGTCTAAATTGATTTAAGAGTAATTTTAGATGGTTTTTCAAATATGGTTATGTTTATCTTTCTTACTATCTTATTATTCATAATAATTGACTTATCAACATGTTCACCGATGACTTATCAACTTATTCACCATAGAATTGGGTATCAATAATACACATTAATCGTTTGTAATAAAAAAAATGTAATAAAAATGTTCGTAATAAAATTTCAATAATTTGGGAATGCAAGCGCACTTTTTGCACTACCTAATTTGAAAAAAAAAAGAAAAATTAGAACGATTTCTGGGCTACGTTCAGTAACTAAAGTCGGATGAAAATCGTCCGATCATGAACACACTTACCGAACGAGGTGGGACGTTCTTCTGTCAAGTGTCAATTCAAAATAAATATAAAATAAATATTTGCTCCGAGACCTGAATAGAAATTCATTTTATATTTATTTTGATATTATATTTCTGATATCTTTGATATTATATTATTATATTTCTGTCCCTTTTCATCTTGAATCATTAACGTCTTCATTGAATCTCCCATTTTAAATTAAATTCACATTAAATTTAAATGTCGATGGTATGCGATTTCGTATTCGTAATAATAAGTTTATATCCCCAGCGTTCGAATTATAAATTTTACCGCTTTTCAACTGTCAAAGTGACGTCTGGGCTTTTTTTACCCATCTATTTTATGGGGTGACCGGTGTGATCGTCCGATGATCGCACTGACTTACTGAACGGGCCATGCGTAGTCGGGCGTCGTCGGGTGATCAAACTGAACGCACCCCTGTTCTCATATATCTCGGGAAAAGTAGTATGTGACATCAGTATGAGACATGACACAATGTGACAAGTTATTCAATAAAGAACATAATTTTGATTTGACCCGGTCTATAAATGAGAAACTACTAAGATAACACGAGATGTCATATTCCGTGCATAGCGTGAGTAACTTGATAAGTCGAAATATAACGTCAATATATTAATTGTTAACTTTATAGTGTAAGTATAAATTGACATATCAAGTTACCAGTAGTTGAATATAAGTAGATAAAACGATATATTTATTTGTTAACGTAATAGTGTGTTAGTCGTCGCTTTGATATCTTGTTTTGTCAATTTACGTACGCTAGATCGGTTTTTGAGCATAAGTTGATGTAAGGATATATTACGATATTATATATTTTTTTGTGACTCATCGCGTATATATCTCGTTTCGTTAAATAAAATACGCAGCGTATGGATATATTCAAATACTCACGCGGCAATAACTCTAAAAGTATCGTAGATATCGAGTTGTCAATTTTTTTCCTACAAAACCAATGCTGTAGGAAGCCATTGCGACGATAAAAAAAAAATCGTGTAAGTGGAGTTATCAAGTTCTTCCCGCCATGCACGGATATATCTCTACTATAGACTAATATGATTTAAGACTCGGGGACCTTTTACATCCCTTTTATAAATGTATTTAATTTAAGTAGGTATTGTAGTAGTTAGCTATTAAACTAACTACTACAATACCTAAGAAGATTTTAGATACATTAGTATTTTATTTTGAAAAAATTAATTTCTGCCAAGTTTCTTGCGGCACATTCTTCATGGCAATGATGGTCTTTCCGAATACGCTGGTAGTTTAAAAAAAACATGTAAAAGAGCCCTTGGCGGCCAATTTGCAAAAACACATTTTGAAACTTTGTTTTTTCTTTACAGTAAACATTGGCTAATTTATTTCATTATTAGTTGTTTTAGAAAATATTTGTACTGAAACTCAAAATAAGTAAAATTAATAAATTACAAGCATGTAGTAGGTCCGTAGCCGGGCTAAGAAAATGACCAATGAGGACTAACGTACCACCTATGAGGATCGGGGCCTATATTTGCAGATACAACTACAACGGCGTTACTAGTTTTCATTACATAAGAAATGAACTACTGCGGCCTAAAGAATTCTCTATATCCTTATATACAAAAATACCCGCTTACACCAGGTCCAACTTTCCCGTTAAGGTTTAACGTTAACACTTTCACTGGACTATCTTTGGGGATTAATGGAATTTACTACCTAGTAGTTGGGCTAAGTACAAGTGGCGTAACTATGTACATCAGGGGTCCGTGGTATTTACCACGTATTTACAATGTATTTACATTATATAAGCTAAGGAACGCTTTTTTAAATTTAAGTAGTGCATCGACGATCCTTTCTTCTGCACTATAGGCCCAGCCAGTAGCGGCGCAGGGCCTAAACTTAATGTGGGCAAGGTACATTTCGCGAGGCCCTCTGATGGTGCAAAAAGAAGGGAATATAAATTAGAAAATCTGACGCGCGAGGTCCTTGCCACCGCGAGGCTGTGGGCGGTGCAGGCCACCGCCGCCTCTGGGCCCCGTAGAGATAGGGTCTCGTGGTATTTTGCCCGTCCTGCTATCCTATTGTCATTGCTACTGCCAAGTACATGTCATAATCATAAGTATAAAAGATTAGACTTTTGTATTATTTGATTTTTCTGCGGTATTTGTGATATGCGTGATAGGAAAACTGTGGGCAGCCAATATCGCGTTTAATTGAATTGTGACTTAATTGAGGCTGAGTAAAGACGATCGCCTTGATAGATAATAAGCAATAAGTACCTGCTTGCTCCGTCGTGTCCCAAGCAAGGGCTCAACCTAACCACCGTGAAAATTACAAGATAATAAGTCACCGTCAGCTGCATAACAATAAAGTTAATTATGTACAATTATAATTATCTCATTGTGTACCAGTCTTAGCGGCGCTTCTGTTCGGACTAGGCATTTAGGCTTCTTTCCCACGGCGACTGGAAATAAATGCGCGGAAACTGACATTGGTATAGGTTTTAGTACCGACACAAGGAATTAGTCGTTATGCTAATGAATTATTTAATAAATCTTGACAATCTGGTGCTGGCTTATTTTAAAATAGAATGGCACACGTAGTTATCTATAGGCAAAAACTTAAGTAAACGAACTGTTGTATGTGTGAGTAATGTGTACGAATAGACAAATTGATGTTCAAAATTAGAAAAATGACAAGTCGCATATCAGTTATGTACACTACTACATACAACAGGTCATTTAATTAAGTTTTTTACCTATACTTCTTTGGATCACCTTGCTTTAGCCACATTATTTCATGAAAAAAGTAGAAATAAATTTCTGTTATAAAAACGTCTAAAATAAAGGTTTTCATCACGGAATTTGGTGAAAACTTACCTATACTTACCTAGATTATTTGCTTATTTGATTACGTATCACCACATTTTTAAACGACTCATATAATTGGAAGAGTCGCTGTCAAATTCGGCATGCAAAGTAGGTAACTGATTTTGTTACTGCAAAAAATTGTTTCATGCGATCGTAACTGCAAGAAAAAGCTGGAATCACGCTGGTGCTGACTGCGATAAAATGTTACAAAATAACGGTCTTCAAGCTCAGTCTGTTACCGAACCTAGATGTCTAAGTAAATCAGTGTAAGGTCAATCGGGGTGTAAATGCAGTGACCTGATAATGACGGCTTTCGGTTCGGATGTAACACCAGGAAATCGTGCATATTTTAAACAATTTTAATCATGGGTTTCAAAAGCCCATGTCCAACATACCTACCTATTTGTATATATACAAATTGTCTAGTTATCGCGCAATATAGGTAGTTACAAGACAAGGTTTTTGTTCGAAGTTGCAAATTAAGTATGTACCTATACGAATGTCTAATTCCTAAATCCTTAATAAACAACGGATTGGCCTGAAAATTTCGATAGACACTAATAAACATAAGTGCAGATGCACTTTCACATAAATAAAAGTTTAAGAGGGTTTATTCCTACTTAGCTGGTAGCCTCGCATTTTTGGCGTTTTTACGATTTTTTCACAGAAATTGAATGAAAATTTGAAATGTGCGTATGTTGTGCTCTTCGTATTTAGAGTATCAATGTGCCCAATGTCGTCAATCGTGATGGACTATTATTTTTTTATTAAACGAGATATATTTTTATTTCTTTTCAACACGAAAATAAAAGTCAAACATGATTAATTATTGCATTGGACAAAACGAAGAACTTGTATAGACTACATTTTAAACTTTCATTCGAGTTTTGTGAAATAGGTAATCGTAAAAATTTACCAAAAATGCGACGTTGCCAGCTCAGTAAGACTAAACGCTCTTAACTGTCTGCCTCGACCGGAAAAGTAATCGTCGTCTTGAATTGAAGTCGACATGGGTACAATACCTAGTAGCAACGACGTAGGCATTCGTTACCAAAATAATGGTAGGTACACAAAGCAGAAACTCTTTCAGTTAACTTATTTCCCGGTGGAGTGTACGAAGCCTATTACTTCAAGTCCAGAAACCGTGTGGTTGGTTCGTCCATTACATAATTATGATTACCGATAGAGGTAAACTTCCGCAGTGGGCAAAAACTTATAATGGTGTTTTTGATCAAAGCCACACTGTATTGACGGTTTGCAATGTTAATTTTAATTACGTTTAGGTTTAGTCGAAAGCTTTTGTTTTATTTTTGTGACGCTGGCAACCGGTTCAATCAATTTAAATAGATTAAAAAAATTTCGTCGTGAACATGATATGAAAGGTATTTTTACTTCGACTTTTTCGCTTTGTAAAAAATTACAAAATTAAGTTTCCGAAAGCAAAAAAAACTAACTACCTTGGTAGTTACGTACTTAATTGTCATGAGTTTTTTTAAATCTTTATATTCCGAACTCTAAAATTTGTCTATTAATGGAGTTGAAATTGAGAGTCTGGTAAGTTCTGTAATCCTCAACCATATCTACTTGAGTTTACAGGAATACACATTTGCCTGCAAAAATCTTGAGTAATGATCTTCGATAAGCAGAAGCGTGTTTAGCGTCAGTGCATATGCGCAAACTGCCATAGGTAGAGTCATTCGGGTCAAGAGCACGCACTTTTTTTTTGATGGCCTCCCAGACCTATAAAGAATTATATAATTGGCATGTTATGATATTAAATCTGTAGAATATTCAATAAATTTTCACTATTTAAGAAAATTTTCCATCAAGATTAATTAGTTTTAGCCCTACATAGGCTTAACTGGAAACTTTTCCAATGCGTACTCTTGACCCGATGTGTGGGTAAAATTACGCAAGTCTTAGGGTAAAGTTACGCACGCGGGGTAAACGTACGCAGTCATTCGGGTCAAGAGCACGCATTTTTTTTTTGATGGCCTCCCAGACCTATAAAGAATTATATAATTGGCATGTTATGATATTAAATCTGTAGAATATTCAATAAATTTTCACTATTTAAGAAAATTTTCCATCAAGATTAATTAGTTTTAGCCCTACATAGGCTTAACTGAAAACTTTTCCAATGCGTACTCTTGACCCGATGTGTTCGCCTTCATTATTTGGTCATCTGAGATGAGGGTCCGCTGAGGGACCTTCCTTATGTAATTTCTCGGCATTTTGGTGTATTCTGAAAGATTGAACAATTTTTGATATTTTTATTTCATTTGGGGTATAAGTACGCAACGGGGGTAACGTACGCGTGCGTACTATTAATCTCGTACTCTTACCCCAATCGGCAAATATACCAAATAATCAGTCACAACACACACGTTAAATACTTTTTACGAATATGATAAACTTACATAAAAACTACATTAAATGAACAATAGAAATATAGTATACTTACTGGCACAGAGCTATCTATTTAACTACAGCACACTTTTCCGTGGCTGAAAAATTAAACGAAATAAGCGTGCTACAAGTATTCGGCGACGTGTCGCGACCAGTACTTAGATTGCGTCGGCGCGGCCCGTGGCTCCTAAACGGCGACAGTAGCGCCACTCTGTTTTACAAACACAGACCTCGGCCCCCTCACCCCTGTCGGAGATCAGACCACCGCGTACTTTTACCCACCGCGTGCTGTTACCCCGAATGACTCTAAGTACTGTCACACAAAGGTCAAAAAGTTTGCCAGCGACCTGTCTAAGGTTCTGCGATCTACTTTACAGTTAAGTTCTTACAGTTTATTACTGGAAATATGCACCTTTTTAATACATACTTACCTATATTATGGTTAGTTTTAAAAGTCTAATGTTTGCGCATAGCTTTAACAACTTGATTTTGTGAAAATACGTCGGTAGTTATGCATAAAACCTCTGGATAACTACGAATTTAATAGAGGATATTAAAATAGTATAAGAAAGGTAACCAGTACCTAACCATACATGACACAAATACCGGGAACATTCAGCAGATTTATTTGAAGGAATTTTAATTAAACAACACGGATTCGTACTTTCAAAGCTCTCGGCTGTTGAATTAACGTTAAAGAGAATATTGTATCTATCCACACGCCCGCGGAAATGCTATAAATTACGTAATAAAATGTTTGGACGCTACATTATTTACACTTAGATATCTAGGTTAATAAATCAGGCAAGATATTATGGCTTATTATTTCCTATGTGTAATAAATACGCTACATTACGGTGAACTTTTATTACAAAACAAACGGATAAATGTACGTTTTATTATTCCTGTTACAAGTTTTTTAGTTAAATTTTGAGTTAATCGTATTACTTTCAAAAGTTATAAAGATTATTCAACACTATAAAAAAACATTATGCAGGTAGCTTTTGTAGGTAGGTTTTGTAGGTATTCAATTGGTAGATTAGGTTGGTAGAACATTGTAGGATTTGTAGGTATTATTAATTAAAATAGAGATAGATAAAGTAAAAAGAGCTGAAAGAGAGCGACGACGCGTGCACGACATATTTTATGGTTGTTCATCAAGTTCATAATTCTCATAGGTACAAAAACAATATGATCTATGAACAATATAATCTTTAATAGTGTTTAGGGGGAGTTTAAGTCAGTACTTATGTGATGTTTTTTGACTATCGCTGGCCCTACCAGTTCCTACTTCGAGAGTATCAAGCGTCTGGCTTTTTCAAGATCTATTAATTAGGTTCTTATCTTTTTAGTACAATTCACCTTTTCACCTTAAGAATTCGTAATTTTTCGAGGAACTCTCCCTTACCAATTCTGCGTCATGTTATTAATGGACTCTGGCTTACCTACAGTAAGCATATATATGTACCTAAGCTAAAGCTTTTCAACGTTCGTTTTTGTTTTAGTAACCAAATTGACCAATTACTTATAACTTCAACCCTCTCAACTGTCTGTGCAAAGGCCTAAATTGTAAGACTAACTTGAACTAACCAACCAAATTTCTAATAGAGTCTATTATCTAAGAAATCGCAATCAGAAGGCCGACTGAACAGAGCCCCGACAATTAGGCCAAACGACTTCTGTTTAGTAACTATTTAGACTTTTTGAATACTTTTTTATCTCGAACATTTAGCAACAGCAGACTCAATTAATTGGTCAACTTAATTAGGTACGCACCTGTTCTAATAATCTTTACTACGTCAAATTAAACCATCCAAAGTCTTGGTGATTTCGCGCATGAATTCGTTCGTAAAATAATGACTATAATCGGATCATTAGAGTAAATAGGAACTATAGAACAAAAGAAAATGTAGACAAGTTGGATCACTGCGGAGAGGTAAATTGGCGATCTTATATAAACTCCTTTCCTCCCCGCCATTATTATTTTATTATGAGCGGCGACTGCGGCGCGGGCGCAGTATAGGGCGGGAAATCGACGCGCGAACTTGCTAACGTCAATGTGTTGTGACAATTCATTATTTTGACAGCTACAAACTGTTTGTTTTTTAAGTGGAATAACTTCGGGGAGAACGACTTCGAGATGTGGCGGCAGTTATGTATGGTAAGTAGGCATTTAGTTACTTTGCTTAACTTATTTAGGGAACAAATCCACTGAGAAAAAATATTAGAATCAAGAATCAGATCTCTCACATTAAGTAAGTTGGCAATAAGCTCATTATTCATGAGTCTCATATTTCAATTCCATCAAAGGGAGTTGAATATTACTAGGTACTAAATAAAACTGAGGCACTTGGTGCTAATATATTTAAGTGATATCAAAGGCATCAGACAGAAACCTTCTAAGGAGTGGATAAGAAAAAAGATGAATTACGTTAGTTATCGCTAACACAAGATATTACCTGTCCTTCTTAATTACTTGACTACTATTATATCTACCTTCTGTAATAAAAATATGTAATATTAATGAACAAAAATTGCAAATTATCTTTAGCGTACCCATCTACCTAGTCGAAAAATACTTTGGTACCTACCTATTTACCGATAACTTGGGAAAACACGAAACCAGCATCATGAATTTTATTCATTATTTATGTTTATACATTGTCATTTTGCGATCTTTGTGTAAGATAGAATTATCAAAGGGGTTTATCTATCACTTACTTCGATTACCTAGTACCTATCGGCTTCAAAAAATATGAACGAAAATAGAAATCATTAGGTAGAGTTAAAAGGGCATATCTAACGAAGATTTGTTTAGGCAAGTACACGAATATTTTGCCTGCCGAGTCGTAGCCTATTAGTCTCACTTTCCATTCAATATCTCTCGTTCAATAAGACGAGAGCTCATTAAAAATACAATGACCAGTAAAATGGATTTTATTTGCTTTTTAGTTCAGCTGTATTCATGTAATAACATTAGAAAATTGAGGGAATACGATACAACCAATGTCATCCTCATTTTTACTACATCGAAGTCTGATGACTATAATCAATCAAAACTTAAGACTAACAAAGACTAAATATTTAATTATTTACAAAGTAAAAAAATAATTTCTTTAGCTTGTTATTTCTTGTAGAGGCTTGTTCTAGGAAATTGAACCTGATTAGTTTATAAAGGTTTCATTACTTAGCCTATTTACTGACTAACCTAAGGCTAAGCTCCACTTCACCATTAGTATCGTTTTCCCGCAATTTCTCTCAAAGCTTTGCCGACACTCAATATGTTTGGCAAAGGTATCGCTTACGATCGCCCATTGACTATTGAAAGCGGCTGTTGCAGCTCTCCTAGAAAAGAAAGTTAATAATAAAAAATGTCTGCCCCATTTACCCTGACCGCAACCGGCCACAAACAAAACGTCCCCGCCAGATAAACAGCCAAATATTTCATCAATGGACGAATGGACCTAAATAATGAAATGGATGAGTTATCAACCTTAAACGACCTACATGTTACGAGTATGTATGTTTTAGGTAGGTACTTTCATGTAAAATCAATGCATAGTAAGTATAAAACAAAGTCGCTTTCCGCTGGACGTCCCTATGTATGCTTAGATCTTTAAAACTACGCAACGGATTTTGATGCGGGTTTTTTTTAATATCTAGTGATTCAAGAGGAATTTTATATGTATAATTCTATGCAGATTAAGTCGCGGGCAGAAGCTAGTAAAATTGTAATTTGAGTAAGTACCTAAATATCAAATATAAACTGTACTGATAAGTTTCCTCCTCCATTGCAGTCGGCTTTGTAACGAGGGAAGGGGTTCTTGATTCTTAAGTCAGCTAGAAGAGAAATCATGACAAATTCATCAACACCTAGCCCAAATTCATGGATTTAGAAAGCTGACATATTGCATACAGGTCCGTAAACGAGGATTATGGATGGATATATATTATGTACTTTGCTAAATTCCCTCAGTACCTAGGTATAGCCAGTTCCGCAATGGAATGGGTCGAAGCCGCGTGCGTTAGTTAGTAGGTATATACCTAAGTATATTATCAGTGCTAATAACATCTCTTGTCTTGGGACATACCTACTTAAGTATCTTTATAATTACTTTCAAACAGTGTACAATCAGACTATACAACTTCTATTAAAAATTCATACATACATAAATCACGTCTTTATCCCTTACGGGGTAGACAGAGCCTATGGTAACAGAACCTAAAGGCCACGTTTAGCATGATTGTGGGCGGTATAGCTGGAAGGGAAATCAAAATAGTGATGGGTTTCTACCGCATCGCCTATAACATGATTACTATAAGATTTTCGCCAAAAAAAAACGATTTCCATATTTTTTCTTCGAAATCATGCGTCAACTTCAAATTAAACTAATTAAGTTAATAATCAAACTTTCATAAAACATTTCGGTCTTCAAAGGCAATTTTTTATATTCTCTGGGAATTTATAACGAGGTAGAACTTTAGCACTAACTTTATTAAGTACCTACTTACATAAGCGCTCTTGCTACCCATTCCGCGAAATATTAAAGCTTAAATAATAAACTGAAAATTGCTCTGTAAATACCTACTCTAGTAACTATAGAACAACATTATAAAATAATAAGACCTAACATCTGCCTAATTTAACTAAAAATAGTACACTCACTATAAACTGGAACTCTGAATCTAACAGCATCCCACGGCGGTTTGTGTAATGTGATGTACCAAGCCAAGCGCAAAATACCTACACCTCGATTCTACCTCTACTATCCTAAGCTGGTAGTTCAAAAAAAGAGATATGTAAAAGAGTCCTTTGAAGCCTATTTGCTGAATAAATTTTGATTTTGATTTAAAATTGTAGATGGCATGTATTCTGTTGCAGATACCTATTATATGAGTAGGTAGATACGTAGAGGTAGTCCTCAGATCAAATGAAATGTAAAGACAGAGTTCTGCAAACGGCTGGAACAAACACACGTCGTGTGCATACCAGTCGCACGCGCACAAATATGATGAGACTTTGAGGCGTAATTTGGCCTGGCCTCACATTCTTGTTCAGTATTGTCTTTCTTTACTTTACGATACATATGTATCGTATCACGTCTTTATCCCTTATACGAGGTAGACAAAACCTTAAGACCTCGTTTTGCATGATTAAGGGCGTATAGGTGGAAAGGAAAATCAAAATAATGATGGGATTGCTAGCTACGTCGCCTATAACATGATTCCTAAAACTTTCGCCCATTCCCTCGATGGGCTTTTACCATCTGCGCGGGAAGAGAAGCAACTGGTAAATTCTATGTTTTTTCTTTACTCCCAGACCAGCATGGAAGAAGTTTACTTTAACAAAATGCAAGAAACTTCATAATATTACGTCAATATAACGCAGAATCTAAATTATAGTGCGAAGCAGTCTTTCGCGAGCCGGCCTTGAGTCCGCCAGGTCAAGTGTACCGAAATTACAAGCCCATAAGGTAACGAATCGATTCACAACAGAAGGAAAACGGTTGCTTTCGTTATCTTATTCAAGTGGATGCACCTGACGCAACATTTTCTAACTTGTTTCATGACATCGGACACGATTTTGTCGTCACTATTACGGCTGTAAGTAATTTGGACGATTTCGTGAAGGTTAACAATTCAAACACAAACCATAACATTTATTTGTCTTGATACGAGATCAAACTCCGTTAGGGCACTAGGTACTTACAAAATTTAAATATCAAAACTTAAATCTGATCTTTAATTTATTCTAACGCGTTAGGCATCCATACATCTGAAAAATGGCCAAAATAAGGGTTCCAAAAACCGTAACTGTCTATATGGATGTAATATTGACAACCAACATTTTTAAAACAATTGCTTAACTTTGGTAGTTGGCGTAATACCTACATCTACATACAAAAGTCAGAAATCTATTATGCGGTCAAATAGTTTCAATACTATAGAACTTACAACTACTTTAGCTAACCTAACCTAGCTATAGATACTAAAACTGCAATAAAACCAGTCCCAGCAGATAAACCACCCTCTTGAATCGCTTTATCTGACTATCTGTTAAAAAACAGCGGAAGGCGACTTTGTTTTATACTATGTAGTAATGTATGTAAACTCTTTATTCCACGTAAAATAAAAAATAGAGAAATAATACAAAAGTACAAAAAGAAAGGACACATTACAAATAAAATAAGCAAGGAGACGAAACACGAGCAATAATTAAAAATTAAGACTTTTATTTCTTATGCCTTTGACTTTCGAACTAAACTTGGAACCATGAGCACAATAAAAGTGATACATTTTCTTACTATAAATAAGAGTAAAATGATTCAAAATAAATGCACATCAGTTTTAAACTTTGAAATTTTACCGTGTTGTGTGGTTAATATAGTTGTTTTTGCGTTCTCGCGGCGGATGTAAACAGACGTGAACATCGAAGAAACGCGCATCATTAGTGGTCCGCGGTAAAACTTTTTGGCTTTACTTTACATAAAACGATAGAATGAGATTACTTTGGAACTATTAAGAGGATTGAGTTAGTATTTTTTTGTATAAACGGCGATATTGGTTTTCACCACCTTAACGTTAGCAGATTTTGACCAATTTTTGATACGTTGGCAGTCAACACAGAATTTAGGATTTTAGCCGACTTCAAAACTAAGCGCAGCTGCAATATGGGTCTACGATACAACGAGGTAGCATCATTATGTAGTTCAATATTTGTTCGGGCTTGGATCTATTTTATAACCTCATAAATAATAACTAAAGGTCAAAACTTATCAAGTTATCAACAATAAAATTTCTCTTCCGCCATATTACATGCCCAGTCATAATACATTAATTGTAGTGATTATTCCATCCATTTGCACAAAACGTTACTAGAGTGGTAAAAAATATTTGGCCTGCGGTGCGGTTACGGGAGTATTATGACATCCATTCTTTCCCAATTGAAAACGTGACAATGCGAATCGAGTAAATGTAGTGTAATCTACTTTAACACTTCGCGTGTTTTTTTTGGCGCTTTCAATTTCGATTCAATTTAGTGGCGGAGTGCTATTGTGAATAAGCATATGTCAGTATAAGCGATTGTGATTGGTTTTAGGCTGTCTAGGTTCCGCATAAATACCTATGCGTAATTTAATTTTCAGCCTATATATGTCTCATTGCTGGGCACAGGCCTCTGGAGGACAGGGGTTACCTACTTGTGATATTTAACTGGGATCCTAATGAAAATAGTTTTTCTGTAGGCTTAATCAAATTGTGGGTTTATTATAAATTATTGAATAATAATTTGCCTTCGGATTTGGATAAACTCAGGAAGCACAACTAGTCACAAAGTATCAATTAAATATTGTATTCAATGATTGACGTAACTTTTTAATGTCCATTAATACGAAGTTTTATTAGTCAGTCAAATATCAGCGTTTCGTTTTAGCGCTTTTGTTTTAGCTGTTAAACTTTAGGAACATTAGACATATAGAAGGAAAAATCATATTCTGCCCAAACGAATCATCTATCACTGAACCATTCAAACACAACAAATAGAAATAATAAAACAAACTGTGTTGTCTGTGCCGCTCCAGTGGCCGTAAAGTGCAATAGTCGGCCATCGCCACAAGATTTTTTTTGCTCCAAGATATACTTTTTCTTCGGTAGTGACATAGTTTCCTTTAATTGAAGATTACGTGACGTGATGCAATAGAAAATTCTCATATATTTTTTGTAGACAGTTAATCGGCTGTTTAGGTCGTTAAGCAATTCCGTTTAAACTTTCTTGCTCATTGTTTGTTGCCGGCTTAATTATAGCTTTGATTGGGTACCTACTTTCATGAATTCTATGGTTTTGATTTGAATATTTTGATGATTGATTGACTTTTCAATTAATAATATATATAATCGAATCTGATTGAGAATGATTCAATCTTATTGCTTTCTTTTCAGGTCGGGGCACTAGTCGTATATACAGTAGCGATCAGAGTGCCAGTCGACGTCAAAGAAGAAAGCACGACGGATGCAATTAAAGTGAACGATTCGAGCCCAACGCAAGGCGCTCCGATTTACTATGAATCAGATGAAGACAGCGTTGACAGCTATCTCGTACCACCGAGCCCGCACAAACCTGCGGAAGACAAGCAAGATATAATACCCACTTACTTATTGCCTCCGACGCAAGAGAAGCAAGAAGACTTTTACTATGTCCCTGCTAACGCGGGCGCCCAGTCAGACTGGTATCCTATACCCCAATCGTCACCACAAAATAATCCAAGCATTCTACTACCCCAGGCGCAACAGCAAGAAGCCATCCCCATTTTTATGGCAGAAGAAAGTCCTGGACAGCAATTTAATATAGAAAATCTAAGAGTAGGAAAAGCACATCAATTCGAACAACAAATTTCTCTACCAGTACCTTCAAGACATCTAGAGCCTCCATTAGAGAGTGCACAAAATCACTACATACTACCAACTCCGTCAGTTGAATTAGAGCTACCCTATGAGGAGCAACATCAACAATTCATTGCCCCTCAACAGGAAGTGTACGAGTTACCCATAATGGAAGTTAATCAGAATTTTAATCCGCTGCTTACAAAAAACACACCTGTAAATTTCCAGCTGAAAGCTGCTGAGCCGACGCTTTCTTTGCATCTCACGCCTCCAAAGCCCCTGTTATCGAAGTACAAAAACCCTACAAAATTATATCCGAAAAAGTATCCAGGGGGATTCAAGCCAGTACCTATTCCGTTAGCTCAATACGCAGAGGAATCTTTAACCGATGTTCCCGAAGCAAAGCCCGTGAAACCATTTAATCCAGCTTCCGGCGATGATAGTGAATTTTCGATACCGGCAGATAAAGAGACTTACTTGTACGAGAAAGCTAAGCAGAAGCGTAAGCTGAGGAAGGAAAAAGCTGCCAAGGTTAGTGTAAATCTGGTCATTAAAAATTCGATATTTTTTTAGGAAAACCATTTTATATTGTGAATTCTCTTTCAGCAACAACAATTGCCATTCTTAGAAGAGCAACAAAGCGCCGCGCCTGCAGCCGAGCCAGATACTTCGGAAACTCACTTTAGGTATCCTGGACGTGAGTATCTATCGTATACAGTACAGATAAAACATATTAAGTACTAGATATTGCCCGCAAATTCGTCTGCCTCTCGCGGGAAATATGTTTTTGTTGGGATAAAAAGCAGCCTATGTCACCTTGCAGCGCATAAAACTGCGCTCGACGCATGGTTGTCATTAAGTATCCGATTCTTTGCTTTGCAGGAGTTGGTACGCATACCGACCTAACAGAACCATTAAACCAATTTTCAGTTTAGTGCTAAAGGTTATTGGTGTAACCAATCTATCCACAGGTAATGTGTACCCCGCGCCGCTACGGCAGGCTCCGCCGACGTCACCTCCGAGGCCATTGTCTGGTGGAGCCCCGTCGAAGCCCCCACCGGCGGGAGACCGAACTGAGTTCCGCATGCATGGCATGAAGGGACCTCACAGCTATCAGTTCGGCTATGACACCGGGAAGGGGTAAGTTTATAGAGGTTCGGCTTCTGAGTTCAGATGAAGTTTTTTTTTACTTTATCTCGGGCTCGATTGGGTGGGGCCAGCAGTTACTTCAATAAATTAAAATATTAGGTACCTACATTACTCATTACCGGAACGGTATCTACAAACGTTCCAGTCATAAAAGCGACCAGCTAGGGTCTTCTTGTAACACCAATAACTAAAATGTATTTGACAAACGAACATAATGTAAGGAGCCATGTTAGTATGTCGGCTTTAGAATTTCTGAACTGTTTGCGATACGGTTTAAGGTATGAACAAAGCAATTATGTAGTTACAGAATGCCTGACATACTTAGAATTAGCGCACGTGACACAGAATAGTTCAAAGGTCCCAGTCCTACATTTTACCGAGTCAATTAACATTACAGCACAAAGCGTACCATTTGTAAGTCTTCATTGTGCGGCATCGCGTGATGACGGCAATAAAGATAACAATCGACGATAGACAAGTTTGCAAATCACGGTATACCTTTTGTCTACTTAACTCAAATTTAAAGTGGTTTTAAGGTCATAACTAGGCAAATATCAAACGGGTCACGCGTTTCGGTATGTTATTGCTTATTCTTTGCACCGATTTCGCATTTTTGTTTTACGTCAAGTGTGATCGCGACCCGAAACTCGTCACCGCTGGTTTAACTGACCACTGATGAATTCGTTTTCTTTTCCAGTAAGAACCGCCAGTTCCGTTTCGAGGAGCGCGACAACGACGGCCACGTGCGAGGTCACTACGGCTACATGGACAAGCACGGCAAACTCCGCGTGGTCAACTACGACGCCCACCCCGAACACGGGTTCCGTGCCGAGGCTCCCGTAGAGAACGAGCCCTGAATACCAAACACACCTTGCCGAATCTTAGGAACAATTTCAAGGGGTTGCCACGATTCTGGATGGATTTTATAAATTTGCACAGATACTAAAGTCAAAGGGCGTAAATATGTACCAAAGTACCTACAAACCTATAAATATTGTTAATGCTATTTCGTATTTATGACTTTATTTGGTAGTATGGGGGATGTACAGACTGACCTATTATTGTTTTATTAAATACGTTCCGCTATTTTATTTTCAAATAACTAGTAACAGTTTAAAATCTGGCTATTCTAGCTAAATGAAATTGAAACATTAACTTTGAAATTTGAAGTAGTTTTTTGTTATCATGCTATTCTTTAGAAGAACGGCAAGCAAAAATAAAAGTTTTAACGCCTTAACTTTATTTACAGCAAACACATAAAACTAGGGATTATAAACGTGAATAGGTACCTAATGCAAGAAAAAAAATTGCATAAAAGTAATGAGATTAGTAATCTTAGAATGATCTATCCCATCTCACATCTCCACCTATATGCATACAAATACATACATATCATTACTGGACACGGGCCTAGTTCATATGCGGGCTGGTGCGGACCTAGTTACAATAATCTTCTAAAATCTTTATACTCCGAACAGTCAGAATGTTTCATTAAAATCTGTTATGTTAAACTGAATATTTATTTTAATACGATATGAAATATGAAAAGCTGCCAAAAACGAAATTATTTTCCTTTTAGTTGTTTGATGGCAGCTGCTATTGTACAAATTTCGCGCTAAAAGCCAAGAATTGGTCTAAAAATATGTACTTATGAATCTTCTTATTTTAAGTTTGTTTCATTTTATGGAGAATACCGTGAATAAAAATAAAATTGTTTACAGTTCGTATAATTAAAAAAATATTTTCGCACTTTGGGTGGTTCATAGGTATATACGAACTGATTATATATTTTTAAATCGAGAATATGGTTCACAAGTTATGAACATACAACTTCATTGTGCTCTGCCTCATAGGCATGATAGTTTTTAAGAAATAAAATAAGTACTCTATTTTGAAAGCTGAGGAAGTGATTTCTTATTTATGTGTTATCGACCAAGTATTTTATTTTAAATTCTACTAAGAATAGTGTTTTACCGTTGAAAAAAAAGGTGATTTTCATATAGATTTGTACCTAAGTGAAAATAGTCTTTATTGTTATAACCGGTAGGTACAAATGACATTGGATTTTAGAATGGTAAAGAAATTCCTTGGTTGACTACTTACTTACATAAATAAAAAGATTTATTTTTGCATATCGACTTTGAGCATTTACCTAATGTAGGTAGTTGTGTATTGTGATTTATGAACAAATAAATCAACTGTTAAGTTACTTAGGGCCTATTCCACCACTCTGTGGTAAGGTATTGATAATATATCTGACAGATATTTATGACACAGTCTCTTTTCACTTTGTTAGAACAAACAAAGGTGGTGTCATGGATATCTATCAGATATAATACCTACCACGAACTTATTAGAGAGTAATGAGAGGCCTTTAAACGTTGTATCGGTGTCATATTTAAGTAAAATAAATTGTAAATGCTTAAATTTTAGATAAGACTCTTGCCGTCTGATCCAAGAAAAATGTGAGTTATTCGGCTATTAAGATGTACCTAGTTAATTTATGATTTTGTAAATTTTTAATGCAGTGTATATTTTAATTTAAAATAAAAGAATTAGTTTACTTTTTCGTTTATTTTTTACCTAAAAAATAACATCGTACGCAATATACCTACTCAAAATAAGTTTATCGTAAACTCACCACCACTCAACTTTTCTTCCGTTATCTCCGCTCTTCTACTCGTCGCCAAAATCTTTGAACGGCACGGCATTGGACTGCAAATGTTTCTCAATCACATCGAGCAGGCTCGATGCGCCGATACGGAACAGCGTCGGCGACAACCACTCCGACCCCAGTTCAGTGTGAACCAGTACTAACCAGTTTACAGCGTCGCGGGCCGTCTTAATGCCGCCAGCTGGTTTCAGGCCCACCTGTGGCCAATAGGTATGGTTAGATAAGAATTTTATCACAGGAATGACGATTACGAATGATTTTATGAACGGGTACATGATGAAACATAGGAATATACTTAAAGCACTAGCTGTTGTCATAAATATCGACTGCGCCCCTAAAAACTTTTGAATTTTCCATAGAAGGTAGCTTTTGTTTATCAGGTAGGTATCGTATTATCAAATGTGCCAGAGACCACTCCCCTCGCCTTTGTTCTTTCCATATGCGCTTGTGATTCCTAGAACTGGCTGAAATCTTACGCATTGCCATCACCACGCTTTATGCTACCCTACCTCGATCTATTCCGAAATACATTTTTAATCCTTAGTATTGCTCTTACCCTTTGCCCTGTCATTTGATAGAACTTCCGTATAGCTCTGCACATGACTAGACCGACGGGTAGCGTTGCATTTACCGCCTCCTTTCCTGTCGAAGTCTTGATGAAGTCTGCGCCCGCCATCATTGATATCATTGACGCTTTGTACACCTGGATCACAAAAACATTTGTCAAGAAAATGTAACAAACAGCATAAGAGAAAAACATGCAAGCAGGTTGAATACAATATTACTGCCCACAGATAGGTATACTAAATATCCGTGCCGGCAAAAAGGGCTGACATGGAATGCCTCTAATGTTACATAAGATTCCTCAGAGCTTGCGCGCGGACTGGTGGTTTGTTTTGGATGAAATATCGAGTAAGAAATGACTACTACAACTTTGACCAACGTGCAACAATTTTAGACAGTTAAAGAACGAAATGATCTGATTTAAATGATAAAATTGTAATCATAATTCTTGTATAAGGTATGGGTATCGGAAGTGGTGATTTCGTGAACCAGTATGAACTGGGATGTGTGCCTGGTGACAGCCACCTCCGTAACTCTGTAACTGGCGTCACTGAAAATCAGCGTCACGACAATATCCTGGATATTGTCGTGACACATAGCTGAGTGGCGGCCATTTGGCTGGTTAGAATCCATAAGTAATATTCTGTGTATATCTGTATCAGTCAATAAAGTTTTCTTATTCTTATTCTTTTATTCTTATCTTCTGTATAAACATCTCGCAGTTTTCTGGAAACCTTTTGATCTGGGCCAAGTGGCGTGAAAATGAAGATATGTAGGTATTTTTTTTAAGTTCTCTGCTTCACCGGGACGCCGTGGCGGCATCGTCAACTACCGTATCCCACCATTTAAGTAGCAGGATACGTAGCTGGGGACGTCCCCATGAAGTTCAAGTAGTTTGCAGCCCTCATGGTGGATATAGGCTGAAGGATGATAAACTCACATTTTCATAAGTTCCCAATTCGCCTACACCGAGGATAACTTTTAAATGGGCGTTGCCACATGCCTCGCGCATCGCCCGAACCTCGTCGTACAAGACCTCCCACTTCCCCGTAAGTACCAGACTACGGTCTAGTACCACATCGATTTCGGTTGCTCCATCCTCCACTGCTCTCTTTACTTCATGTATTCTCGTTTGCAGGGGGTACAGACCAGACGGGAAACCAGTAGCAACTGCAAAAGAAATCTTAATGTACTGAAAGAAAAAACCTGATATTGAATGACTCTCCAATGCCTAGTCATAACATAATTCTTGGACCCTGAAAGCTGAACATTTGCAAAAACACCCCTTTAATGATGTAGACAACGAATACTTTAAGAAATTATTTTTAGAATTCCTAATTGGATGGGATTTAATGGAGGCGAAGCCACTGGTGTCAGCTTCTAGTTGATAAACACAAAACTACGTCTATCAGCATATCTGCAAGACAGCAAAACTCTTTAAACTCACATTAAAATAATTATTAAAATTGAGCTGATATTGACAACCATAAGTGTGAAACATTTCGGGCTCTCATCAACTAAAAATATGTTAGTGACCCGTGTTTTGAATTGTATAATTCTGTCCGCATTACTTCTCATTCTCAATCCAATAGTGAGCAGGTATTTTTAGTTGTTTATCAAAAATCGCATTTCTAAGGTCAGATGTTAATTATTGTTTTCTGTAAAGAAACAGGAAGTATTGTTGGAGTCTACCTTTTGAACAAAGGTATTGTATTCTATTGTGCCCTCAAGTGCATAATCCTCAGTTTCATATGAACGGAAATATGACATAAAATAGCTCATTAAAAGAACAACTTTATTATTTACAACAAGTTGATTTTAAATAAAACTTTGTTGGCAGATAATATTTCATTGCATCTTATTTAGCGGATTGATTGCATTGTAGATAAGAACGATTGCTTATCTGCGAAAAAAGGTGCTTCAAAAGGTAGGCTGTTAATGAGATTGGGACTCTTGCAAAAATTCCAACTATACCTACTAGATTGTACAATTTGGAGGCATATCATTACAAACTTACCAGAAGCCACTTGGATGTGTTTAGTCAAGTCCATGCGCTTAAGAACACTGTAAGCATCTGCCACTCTGTTGGGGTAAACGCACACTGCTGCCGTTCTGATTTTTTCTGTGTCGCTTATACCCAAATCTTCTATTAATTTTGGTGAAAGAGGATTTGCAGCCTGGGTAAGAAAATAACAAGTATTTTTGAACAAGATTATAATAATAATATAAAATTAAAGCACTTGGCTTAGGCCCGTGCGAAGTATTTCCTCCTATGGAGAGATTTAGTTAAAAATAAGAATAATAATAATAAATCTTTATTTCGGACCAATAATTATCCATAGAAATTGTTAGTAACTGTTAGTAATTTCACCTTGTCTAATTTTCTTTAAACTTAATGGATGTTTAAGATGAGGTTTTTACTGATAAAAGCAAGTTTATTTAAACAAAATTGTTACAGTTACATAAATTCACATTAATGTTTTTTTTTACAAAACCCATTTATTTTACAATGTTGCATGTTCCAGACCTAATTGAGAAACTATTAACAATCTTGACTTATCTTGTCAAGAACTGCAATCAACTTCAAACTTGTACAGTAAAGAAACAGTTAAGTGTTGTTTTAAAGTTAAGCTGAGGGACCACAAGATATATCATTATCAAATTTAAGTTTTGGATAAAATTGATTAATGAGCTCACAACCTTAATAGTTCACATAATATCTAACTTGACTTGACTTATTCATTGGTGATAAAAATGGCTTTTAAGCAGTTTTCCAGCCAAATGTAAGCTGGAGTTACAGCTATAAACAGTTGCAGTTTCAATTGAATGGTCAAAGGTCTTCTGAGGATTATGTGTCCACAGGATCATTAGACTAACTAAATTAACATACGCTCTTCATTTTAGTTTGAAATAAAAGTACTTTCTTGTCAAGATACAATGATAAGAGATCGAGCTTCGCAAAATATGGGAAGACAAAAGAAAAGATGGGCTGATAATATAATAAACACGGCAGGACAAAGATAGGGAAAGGTGGAAAAGAATGGAGGAGGCTTTTAATCATAGAGGGGCCACATAACAAAAATGGAAAGAAATAATTAGGTAATTAAATGTATATTTGTAAAAAAGTGTTAAGTGGAAAATAAAGCTGCAATAATAAGATCATTGTATGCTTAATAAGCATCATTAATTTCAAACAGCCTTCATAACCTGCATAATTTTAAATATTTGTTATTTTTGTAGGTAGAGATATTTAATTATAATTGATACCTAATTAACACATCGGTAAAGTACAAACCCTTATACAAAGTCTCGTAACATTCGATGTGGTGTCATCTCCGGCTAAAGTAGTCAAGTCTATCACAGTCACTGCTTTAAGCAACCAAGCATTGAAGTGTTCAGTATCCCATACGGGATTATGGTCCAATATTGTCGTCACTTGTTCGTCGACGCTATTTCTATTTATGTGCAAGTTTTTAAACGTAGTTGGATCTGGTGACATAAATTAATACTTAAATTCGTGTCCAGTACCATCATAATACCATACTTGTACAAATATCATCTCCCCAAAAAGTTTTTTAAAACTTACCAAAAGTTTGTAACGCTTCTCTCACCATATTTACGTTTTCGGTGCACGATTTGCAAGATATTGTTAGCTTAGTTAATTTTCTAAGCACTTATACTTGTTATAATAACTTGAGTTAAGTAACAAATAATACTTTTATTACATTATTGAACAATGTTATCAGTTATTATCAATTTTGGTGATAACACAACACACCCAATAACGTAATCTATCTAGTGTCAGGAGTCATGTCATGCATGTCACTGTCAGTCATGACAACCATGCCATCGAGAAGCATTCGAGAAGTTTGAATTGACGTCAGCGCGCGCGCCACGCAATTTTTCTTTTCGGGCACGGCTAAGGAACATTTTGTCCATACAGTCGTACACAAAATTCACCAAACGTTATAGTCTACTTTTTTTGTCTCGGATACTAAATTGACAAGTGCAAATGTGAAGTTGTCAAAATAATGATACCAGCTTTTATTGTTTAGTGGTGTATTCGAACAAAACTATCGACAATGTTTGCGGCCTGGATACAAGTTTGGCCAAGTTATATCTTAAGAAAAAAATGATTATCATAATAAAACTATGCTGGCTATAAATCGTTTTTAAATTAGAGTATCAGTAAAAATATAATTAAAATATTTTTTGGATTATTTACTGAGTTTAAAATTAGTATTTACACATTTTACAGGATAACTTACAAAATCTGTAAGTACTTCATTTAACTAATTTAATCTTAACTTTCGATACTAGTGGCACATCACTTTTTTTTGAATAAAATTTAATTGAGGTAAGAGAATAGACTTTAGATCAGATCTGTTTATTTATTTAAAATACAAAGGTAGGCATTATACAAATAGTATTTTTTTTAGATAAAAGTGCTCCCCAATCTTCAGCGAACACGTCAGCATCTCGGATCTCAGATAGAAAGACATTAAGTAGCGTTAACGCCCTGGCCGTTGGACAGTTTCGAGCTCTACGTAACGTGTTCTTAGTCCCACCAACACGCGGCGAACCAGTGATGGCGGCGTCGCGCTCCCGTCGTTCGTACACATTGTATTGCTGTGAGACGAATAGTCATTTGCCGCAGCGCCAAAAGATTATTTACTTTTTTCAAAAATGCAATGAAATATTGATGTCATGTTTTTTATATTAGGCCGTGAAGTGTCACGTTTCAGTTGCGACTAGACAAAGAGGTCTTTAATGGGATTTCATTTGTTAACTGCCGTTATGACAATCTGTCACAACTTTTGTTAAAAAATAATGAGGTGTGTTACATTTTGCAGTTTTATTTTGTCTAGTTTACTTTTAGTTTCTCTAGAAATAAAACTTATTTTTTTAAGGTTTTTTAATTTATTTCATTGCATGTTTAAAAAAGCACTATACAAGCCTTGACCAAGAACAGGGATTGTCGTCCTCGTATCTCTAGAAGGCCTCGTAATTATACTCGGCCATCTATAACTACGCGGCCGACAATCCCCTACTTCGCGGCCGCTACAGTAATGTAAGTATCTACTATTATTCTCCAACAAAGAGCAGCAGTAATGTACAAGTAAATGCAATTTTGGACTATGGCTCAGTATTTTCGGTCCCACTATACCTGATACAAAGAGAAGGAAACAAGAATGGGTAGTAGCCGTAAATTCTCTTGTACAAAAATCTTGTGCAAACTTCCACTAGACTCTATCTATGACCAAATAGATAGGTATAGCGACAATACTATAGACGAAGTATTGATCAAATGCGTTTAGTACATTTAACAGCATACTTACTTTACTTACTGCTGAACACAGGCCTCCTTTCAGAATGAAATGGCTTGCGCAACAGTACCACGCCCAGTGTGTCTATTTTAATTGTTTCTCCCGCTCTGTCTACCCCGTAAGGGATGGAGACGTGATAGATGTATGTATGTATGTATGTATGTTGCAGGTTGCCTCATGATGTTTCCTCTCGCTGAATCTGAATATTTTCAAATGATAAACGCTAATGTGTAGGCCCGAGTTCAAACCCACAACAGTCTGCTTGGCATTATTTTATTATACTTACATAGGTAATAAAGAACATTCTCAGAAAAAAATTGCAATGAAAACAATTCTGAAATTAAATTACTCAGCAGGAAGTTTTCAAAAAGAACATGTCTACCTTCCCAAGCATTCGATTTTTTATTGCAGAAAGAGCGCTTTGAAGATAAGCTCTGGTCAAGTGATATTTGTTTAGTCGCTCTCTGAGGAATCCATTTATACTTCTCATTTCCTTTTTTTCATTTCTTAATTAAAAACATCAAAGTGACCAAGTTTTATCACTCTTTAACAAGATTGCTTTTATTTTTTGTAGGCGTTACGTGGGCGACTGTTGCCGTTGTTGTTATGTCGGGGTTCGATAAAGTCCGAGAATTCGACGAATAGAGAGACGCTAATCAAAGTATAAATCTCCATGGCCCGTACAATTTATTGCGATCTGAGATTTGTTTCCTTTGTTTAAGCTAAAGGAGGGCCGGAGTCCGCGGCCCGCCGGCGGACGCGCCGCCATAAACATTTCAGCGGACCATTACGGAGCCCCACCGAGAAAATGTCTCTTAGTTTTTGCTTTAAAAGTTTTAAAGGAATTACTTCTGTTTCCTTGTTTGTTCCTCGCGACACAGATTGAATCACGACACCCGGTCGCACTTCCTTTTGTATTTCGAATTGGCCAGATCTTTAAAATCTTTCCGTGTTTTGTGCATGTTTTTGGAATTCGTGATTTTTTTCTCGCGGATATAATAGTATCGTTTTGTGCAGCTACAAAATACGATAGCTAGGATCGTCTCAGTGATTGGCAATAACTTCGAAAGCACACTATTTTCGTGGAATGTGTTCTTTTATTGGCTGTTATATTGGTTTGTCCATGGGGCGTCTGCTGGATGCTACCGGTAGAAGATATACATTGCTACATTGACGCTGAAGCTCATTTAGTGTCATAATTATTTATCTTGTCTATTGAATATTTTGGCTTTAAACTACCTAGATTTTGGACTACGTGTCATCCATAGCTATTTCGAAGATTAAGATTTATATCCCAGGTAGATTGACCTTTCCAGACCCTTTCAACAATTATCATTATATTTCAATCTATATCTATTGGTGACATACACGTAATATCATACATACATACGTACATGCATAAATCACGTCTTTATCTCTTACGGCGTATAATACTCTTACGGGGTAGACAGAACCTAAGGTAGCTAAACCTGAAAATAGGTGGAAAAGGGAATCAAAATAGTGATAGCTGCATCCGCCTATAAAGAACAAGATTCCTATACAAATTTCGCCTATTGGTGACAACCGCATAGAATCAGTTCAGAAGTATTTTGAGTTTATCGTGAACAGACAGAGTAACAGGCAGACGCGGCGGGGGACTTTGTTTTATAATATATAGTGATAAACAAAACAAGTCATTATGTTTGTAATATGAAAGTATTCGATATTACGCGGATTACCGCTAACCAACGAATATCACTAGTTTTTCTTACGAAAGCGTACTAATACTCACTCGCACTATATTGCCACAAGGATTCAAAC
Source organism: Pandemis cinnamomeana (assembly GCA_932294345.1). Lineage (NCBI taxonomy): Eukaryota > Metazoa > Arthropoda > Insecta > Lepidoptera > Tortricidae > Pandemis > Pandemis cinnamomeana. Next base: position 5,082,708 of record OW028706.1, read on the forward strand.
ACAGAGGTACCTACTATCTACGTACAGCTACGTATGTATTAAAAGATATTATACAAAATTTAAAACAACAAAAAGTGTACGTTCATATTTTTTCCCTGTAAATTATTTATACAAGTAGCTAATGAAATAACAGACATTTACTTGTCAGAGCACGTGAAGCAAGCCTATCTCATGGTTCGGTACCCTCAGTAATGTAATGTGGTGTACAATTAGCACATTAAGAGCGTACCTACACGCGTACGAGACTGTAATTATCCTCGCAGCGCAAAGAATTGCGTGTAGCAAACGTGACTAATAAAAAGGGTGAGTTGGGAGCTCTATAAATCTCGACTGGCGGTAGAGATTTATATTTCTATTAGGGAATGCCTCAGCATGAGATACCCGAGGAAGGTGACACGGGCGAAGACGGAATCGTGGTGTAGTTCCTTGAAATACTTAAGTACCGGGCTTGTTTGAGCTTACCTATTTAATTAAACTCTAATTATTTAGCGCCACTTACACAACCTTTGAACCGGAGATATTTTAAATAGTGAGATTTTCCACTTATTCGCAGACTTGTTACAACATTTCCAGGAATGTAAAGGAGTTTTTGTCAAATACGTCGCATTATGTAACTGTGTTGTTAGTTTGTGGTATTTACCAACTATGTATTAGTCGTTACTATTACCATTACATTTACTGTTTGGTTTGGCATAGCTTAATTTTTGAAATAGTAGTACAAATAAAGGTACGAAATTAAGGGTGGTTCTTTCCAGTTTAAATAGGCAATAGTGGGCGGACCCCGTACCTACGTTTAGTAACCAAGGTTTGAGTTTGTGAGAAATTCGGGTTCCTTTGATTATTACAAATTTAAATATTTATTAGGCGCCTAATTGTAAAAGAACTGTAAATCTAAAGGAACAAAAGTATTCAACAGGTGGGTACGTCTATTTGTTTTTCCTTAGGGTAATAAATTCAAATTTCAATATTTCTCCGTCGCGTCCCAACTTTATGCTCCAATAGACAAAGCGCCGCCACATAGATTTCCCCAATTCTTTTAACGCAATGATTTGTTGGCTTGGATTAAATAATGGTTGTTTGTCGACAAATTACTTGAAGCTAACTAATAATATAAGTAGTGTAGATGACGTAATACTCTTTTATATTGTTTTGTTACCTATTTATTAAGTAACTTAGTTATTTTAAGAAATTGTTATGGCATCTCATATGATTTTGTTACTCGTAACGCCATCTAGCGTCCTTTATTATTAATAAAAAAAGGTAAAATCATTGTTGGGGATGAGCTAGAACCGTTGCGCATAAAAACGACACAATGTCGGTACTCGGATGTACGTAGACGATTTTTTTTTCTTTTCGCGAACGCTGTGGCTGCTCACACGCACCAACGTTTTTCCCATTTGAAAAGTATTTTTTTGTTTTATTTGACCCATCACCTACAAGTAGCATTTCTGACGTCAGAACACCATTAAACAAAAAGGGTAGCTATTAAACTGCACGCCATTGTCGGTGTTTAATTATTTTCATTTACAATTTTCACGGTAATTTACCCAAATTCTAACCTTTATTCAGATTGAACGTAACATAAGTTGCTAAGTCGCGTTATCAAACTAATGGGTTTTGCGGGTTTAACAGTTTGCCTTATTTGTAGGTTGTATGGATGTTAAAATGTACAAAGTTTAATACAGCGGTAAAACATTAAAAACAATTATTCCGAATAATTATACGAATTGGATCAAAATGTATTTGAATAATAACATGTCTGTTATTCAAATCTAATGGCAAGTGAGTACAGGCAGTCGTCAACGTAGCGAGTCGGTCGGAATTATTTTGCTCGGAGCTAAATTATCATTTAGCAAGCGGGCTGGTTTTAATTCCACTTCCTCTAATGGAATTCGTTCACTTTTCAACGATTCAGTGTCCACTTTTCTTTGAAGCTTTAAATGGGACATTTTGTTTCTGACATCCGTATAACGCCGGAGAGGCGATTAGGTTACTGAAAGAATGCTGGAGATTTAATTACATTTTAGTGTTGAAGCGTTCTCTAATCTCTTCTACGAGTAAGTGGGCATTTGAGTTAGTCCAATGTCGTTGTTTTGCTATCTCTTTCTTTCTAATCGACTCTGAAAATTAGAACACATTTATTCTTGATTCATTTGATAGTACCTGTCTCTTTATTTGACAACAATGGAAACTGTAGCTACCTGCCACGGTAACGAGCTCGCGTCCGATAAGGCCCGATAACCCGGAGAGGCGACGCGGAAACTGGCCCAGAAACCGCCAAATGTTTTAACACGCGTTTACAATTTCACACCCCACCGCCTCTCTTAATTAACCTGTTCAAAGTGTTCAACTCATTAAACGAGTTGCAATACCCACAAGCTCTTATTTGTAACTCGCCTGCCTAATATTAAGCCCGGAACTATTACAGGGTTATTAGCTCGTTTACGCGTGCGAGCTACCGCGATCCCTTCCGTCGGCGTAGCTGGAATGATTGATTTCAATAAGATGCAGATAATTGGACTCGAAATGGCGATAAAATGGATCAATTATTTCAGGCTGACAATTAGAAATAGGTAACTTTGATAAGTTTAATTGATCAATATAAGCATCATTTTACAATAAAACTCAATCATAACGCTTTTATTTAGTGTAAGAACAGATCACTCAAGTAGGTATATACCTACTAACATTATAGCAAGTCTAGTTTAGCCCGACATGCATCCTTACTCCTTCCTCTGGGTGTGCCTAGTAGCCGCATGCAAGGCACTGGCGCGCAGTAACTCGCTGTGATTACTGGCAATCCCAGAGGAAGAACTATGAATAAGTCTAAAAAATGTCGGGCTAAAGTCAATTTAAGTAGGAACATAATTAAAGGTGAGCAGTCGGTTTACCTACCTAATTCTCACGGTTGTTTTATGTTAAAAACATGCGGCTTTTTTTTATGAAAGTGTAAGGCACATTGCTCCAATATATAACTTACTAACAAAGTTCACATTCGAGAACAGAAATTTAAGTGACCCGTAAAATAACGAGAATTCAAGTTTTCCACTCGAGTGCATTCAAAGAGTTTTGAGTTATAGGCGCTGGCGAACCTACGTGACATTAAGAGAGCAAAAGTCGGCTGTATTTTACATTAACTTTCGGTTAAGACGAATCTAATTAAGAAAGTTCCTGAGAGTTTGGTCATATTATAAATGCAGAGAAAAGAAGCTAAATTCTCGTCTGCTGGCAAGTGTAAGTACCTAACGATATTTTCTCTTGCATGCTAAGTTTAAAGTTCGAAGAGCCGAGCAACTCTTATCCCGTTTCCGCTTAGTTTGTTTAAGACCCAGGATGGGATATCCTTCTCCGTTTTTTATTCAATCTCCATAATCTTTTTGTCATAAGTTTAAGTGACTTTTATCAAGCTTAATACATTAATCTCGGAAATGGTCATGAATAAAAAATGAAATTTACCCGAAACATCTCGAGGAAAAGAAATCTCATATTAAAATTCTCAAAACACTTCAGATAAAAGTACGCAACGCAGCAACATGGCTTCATTCATTGTGGCATTTTTATTGCGTAATAAGACAGAATTTAGATGGATAATCTCGGGCAGTAAACGAGCCAAAGAATACGAAAGGCATGTTTGGTATGACTTTTCCATAGATATAAAGACGGCAAATGGAGTAGAGGTACGTGCGGCGACCGCGGCGGCTGGACGAAATTAAATGAAGTGCGGAGATCAGCCCGCGCCGCCGGCGCCGGATGATAGCGCAAAGCGGGCTCGGCGGAGCCAGCCAGCGATCTTACGATTTATATCAATTTAAACTCTTTAATTGATAGCTTTATTCAATTCCGTTAGTATAATTCTCCGACCATTAATTTAATTCCTACGTTAACTCCATTTGCCTTTTTCCAAGCTTTTATTTAACTCGCCTTGTATGTTTCTGGATTAAATCTTGTACTTAAGTCAAATTTGACCCGGTTTTAGTGGTCGGATTGCCTTCAACTTTGTTATCCTTACTAATATTATAAATGCGAAAGTAACTCTGTCTGTCTGTCTATTTACCTTTTCACGCTTAAACCGCTGGGCCAATTTAGTTGAAATTTGGATAGGATAGTTTTTATCCCGGAAAATTGCATAGTTCCCGCGGGATAGCACAGCCCAAACCACTGGAATTTTTCAAATTTAAGGCGGAACAAAGTTCGCCGGGTCAGCTAGTACATAATAAATGTATGTAGGATGGATGACAATGCAAGTACGGTTAACGAAAACTACGGCCAGGAAATCTCACTCTATGAAAGTAAATAGTGTACCTATCAAATGGCTGTTAATCACTCATCATTGAAACCTAAATTTGCAAAAGTAAGTAGCTTCTCAATCGTGACGCGTAAGTACTAAGGTGAATTAGCGTTACTTAAGTAACCTTAATAATGTTTCTTCAGCCGTCGCCAGAGACGTGATTCCACATAAAATGTTGTTTGCGCCGCGGCGTTGAGCGGGTAAACGGCTCCTTCGCAGTTGCCACTCGCCACACCCGACAAGTTCTAAACTTAGGTTGTTAAATAGAGAGACGACACGACGCGTCACCTGGGGCCGCGGTGGACTAATTTTGTTGCATTATCTCCTCATCTACTCACTACATATTATGTCATGGACTAACTCTACTAGTTCCCTGAAAACGTTACTGACACTAAATTATACAGGTCAAATAAAACGTCTGCCAAAAACATTCCAAGCTTCTTAGAACACCTTACCCACACACTCGTATTTTATGAGAATACATTTGCAACGCCTTTCCGCAAATAACAAAGACGGTTCCGATAATTCCGAGATTATACGGAAACTATCCACTCGTCAGGATTTATACGTGCCTCAGTTTTATTGGGTGCCAGCGGATATTAATTGCTCGGGCAGTGATTGGGTCTGCCATGGTTTTCCGCCAGTTGCTAATGCAAGTTGCGCGAAATCTTTTCTTTGAACGTTGACCACGATCAATGGCAGTAATATAAACTATCGAAGCTAAAAATGGTAGTTCAGAGGTTGGCGGTAACGGTCGATTGCAGCAGAGATGGGAGTCGTTTAGTCAACGTCAGCGGCCGTAAAACCTCCCCACGCGGCGCTTACGCTACACTCCACTCTAATAAAGTTCAGTGAATGCTACTCCACTTTGCTAAATCATAGTTATTAGCGGTCTACAATGGTGTTATGCTATGACCTACATATTCTATGTACGTATCTACTTAATAAAAATCCGCTATGCACGAAAACTATTTGGCAAGCCAACGTGAAGCTTTACGCTAGTGCGCTAATGTTTCATGCATTCATAGATTAAATAGGCATCTAATGAATAGGGAGCATCAAAGGCACAATGAAGTATAATGAGTCTCCTCATATCGGGATAAGGACGCGGCCTGCTGAAACTATACCGTTGTGATGAATTACCCGCCGCCGGGTTGCGCCGGCGATGACTTGCGACGTTGTTGTTCGACTTGCTAATGAGTTCTCGATTTTGCCCGAGCAGCGTCTGTACGCTGCGTATTTTCACTCTCATTACTTACTATGTGTTTTGACATTTTCTATCGCGAACAGCTGAATGTTCGCAAAGTTTTGGACTTGGTGGAACTTCAACGGCTGAGCACCGACTAAGAGAGCGAGCTATTTTATTTACCTACCAGACGATTCGAGTTTGAAATTTTTGAGATGCCGGAGAGTGAAAGAAAAAGTAAACTTGGATGTCTTTCCACTTTAGCTCTACAAATCTTACTCAAACGTTTCAGAGAAGTCTTACAAGTAAAAATGAACGGCATTCTTTACGATTCAACGCTAAGCAAGTTACTACGTTTTCTTAAAACCGATCAATGATCATACTATATCTACCGTTGTAAATATGTAAACTTTGCAAGTTTAAAATGTTAGGTCGATGATCTTCAATAATCTTTACGTCCTATCTATTTATAAATAATTCTAATCTTATTTTGTAAATCGGCGGTAAGCACCCCATTGTTTTTCCATTCCCTGACTGCCGATTACAATAATGAGGGGTTCTTGAGTTGCGGCATGTGGATATAAGGGTCACACATTGTCACCCTGAGGGAGGAAACGGAATCTCTTTCCGAGAATTTTCCTGGTTTCACCCTTACGTTAGAATATAAATTATAGCATTACCATTAAGTAGCGCGTGCAGAAAATACTTGTCGAATTTCACAGCTACAAATATAAAGTTTAATCGCTTTGTGTTGTGTTATTTCCTCGGAGAGTGGGTTAAACACATAAATAATATTCAGCAAAGTTCCAAATGTCTTTTCCTGTTCCGCAGCTTGCTCGATACCGGGTACGAGCGCTGCGATGCATGTATTTATCGAGGAATATTTGGGCAAAACGACGGCTCTACGACCCAATCAAAAACAGATAGCAAGTATTTACCTCGAACCAGCGTCTTTGGTACACGCTGGGAGTACGTAGCGTTGTGAACATTTCAATCAATAACGTCTAGATGTATACATAGGTACCGTCTAAGTCCTATACGTGCTCAGATTTCGTAATTGGTTATAGCTTGATTAAAAACAGTATCTGGAAAAACCTAATTGGATACGATCAGAAAATGTATTGTAATAATATACGTAGGTATAATCTAAGGTTTGTATTTTGTACTTACTAGTTATATTAGGTACATATATCTGGTCTTAAGGTTAAAAATCCTTTGCACGTCACAATTTATTAATGTCGACAAGACGTGGCTGTCAACGTGACAGTTCGACTTTAGCGACCTTTTCGTTTGATAGGAAGTTGGATGAAAAGCTATAGAACACTTAGTTGGCCGACCGTGCCTACTTTTCTTTCGAAAATGAAACCTGCAATTGTAATTCTGTTTATGATTTATTATTTAAGGTATACTATTTATTGTTTCTTGTTTTGCTCTGTCTTGTAGCAAAAATCAAGTTAATAACTGCATGTCGTCTATTTTTAACCGACTTCATTGCCTCAAACATTCAAATTAAATGTTGCAGGGCTTAAATCGTTACTAATTAACCGAACAAATACCTGTCGTATTTTTTCCCTACGAGACCTTCTTCTTCTTATGTGGCCTGAGTTTTTTTGGGTTAGTGAAGTATAAATAGACGAGCGAACTTGTACGTTACGTACCCAAAGGTGTAATTTGCCGCGGACGCGTCGTCGTCGACAGTAGCAAAGACGACGTTAGGCCTCTTCTGTGAAGTCCTTAAATAATTGGAGCAGAAAGAGGAGGAAAAACGTTCCTATTTTTAAATAACTATCACAACTTACCTTTTACACCATTCTCAATAAAAAAAAAATATTCAGTATTTTCTTACATCTGTGGTAGAATAGGATAATTAAGAGGTAGTTATTCCTGGCGTGATTATTTGAGCAGAGTAAAATCCGGGGGCATTTGTTATTATCACCGGCCGGGCCGAGGCCGGGCTGCATTACGGCACTCCTGTGGTTTGGGAACTACGATCTCCAAGAATTAAGTGATTTACGCTATCCCAAGTTTTACCGCCCACTACACTAAACCATTAAATTAAGATTTGTTACCCTCTACGATTATAGCACAATCTATGCTGAATTAGCACAAGACTAATCTACTTAAATATGCCAACTGAAATAACCACAACAACCTCTTTCGTAGCTCGTACTTTAACCATGAATGTTTAATAACATACAACGATGCCGTTATTTCAGTATTTTCTCCGCGAAGATAATAAATGGGCTCAGTGTAAGCTTCAGATTCTTTGTTAATTAAATTATTTAAATGACTTAAGTCCCTCAAAGTGCACGCTACCAAATTATTTGGTACAATTAAGTCCGTGGAAGCCTTTTCGGCCTCCAGGAGCCAGCAAAGTCTGTGTAATTAAGACGGTCGTACGTCTAAGGTTTCCTTCCATTGCCTAATGTAGGAGTGGCCAATTATGTTGATATTTTATCCAAATTTTTGTTAACATTTCTAAAAATATAATATAGACGTTGGTGTCGGTTAAAGTACACGAAGGTCTTCCTCGCCCTTTTAGTAAGTACATAGCCATAAAGGGTATGCGGGAAATTGGAGATAATTCTTCAGATTGCGCTAGGATTGCTCCGAATCAATTTTACTTTTACTATACTAAAAATACGATGCTCCAGCTAGACTAGGAAATATTTGGCTTTTGTTAGTTTTAGGATTTTTTGGACATCAGTAAAATTTCCTTAGTAAAGATTGTTTCAGTAAAATTTGCCGCATTGTCATAAAAGTAGGAAGAAAGAAATAACTCGTTAAACTAAACCTAACTTTACGCTACCTTTATGAGCTAATCTGATGTTCTATTTAATTACCAATTCTTATTTTTTAATAATAGGCTCCTAAGTACCAGTTGCTTAAATGTAATTTAGTGACAAACATCCTAACAAGTTCACTAGTGTATACATGTTTCCAATTTATATAACTTTACCTGAGCGAGAATTAACAATATGTAACCCTGATTCAATCAGTAAAAGGTCTATAAAAACCGCGTTATCATTGTAGCTTGTTTGGCAGGCCCCATAACGACTGTTTACCGTTCGCTAATTGCACCTTTAGGGGCACTTGAACCCTAATTATACATTCATATAGGTGCGTTTGAGAGAATCGAGTGTTAACCTTCTCGGTCTCATGTATAAACAGCACTTTGAATTCAAAATGAACGCGAACTGTGTTGCCAGACACCGACAATCCCTAGTGTTAGACTTACAAAACTAAGGTATTGTAGGAATAGGTACGATATTTCACCGGTCTGGCTGGTAAGAGGCTAGTCTCGAGGTTTACAAATCGAACATTCGATTTGACGTTGATTGCTTTTTAAGAACATAGAGAAGTGCTTTAGACCAACTTGGACGGTGATCGAATTCACTTCCCATCGTATTATTTGTGCATAATGTTTTGTATCAATAAACCATTGTCTAAGTTGAATCTGCATTTTTTTTAACATTAAGTAAGTAAGTAAGTAAGTAAATGCTTTATTGTACAAATATAGAGAAGTAGAGACAAATCACAAAAAAAGACCTTAAATATATGCACAAAGGCGAACTTATCCCTATAAGGGATCTCTACCAGTTAACCTTTGAGTAAATGAACATTAAGCCCCCGTACAAGTAAAAGTACCTTTTCAAGGTAGCTTCACAGTACCTATTTTTGCAAAATGTCGGTACGGAAGCGACAAAATCCACCAACATGTTGTAGTTAAACGAACGAAAGATCAGCCTGCTTGTTACACAGGTTTTGGACTTTTGATATTTATAACCTACACACTGAACTGAAGCATATTAGATAACATAGGAATTTCGATACAAATTGAACTACCTTTATTTTTTTCTGGACAGTGTAAATTGCTGCGTCGTATTATCTAAACGCTCACTAAATTTGGAGTAGGATTAGGATTTGGGTGACGGTTATTTACCTTAAATCAAACAAAACTTGAATAGAGATGAGGACAGGCAAGTACACTTTAGACATTCAGAAATTTCCTAGCACCGTTAGCTCTTCAACGCAGTCCCTAAAAGCATTGCTGTGTTTCTGCAGTTTCAAATAATTCTCACAGTAGGTACTTGAAGTACGTTAAGATAGATAAAATTAATATCTGAACGTGATTAAAGAGGTTTTTAGGAAACATGAACAATAATCTGCGAGTGTTGGTTAAAGGCTCGTTGACATAGCTAGTAGCATTACATTGCTAGGCTACCTATGTAATCGACGAGACAGTGTCATGTACACCAGTCAATGTATTACAACAGATCTGCATTTACACATTACCATCGAGCGTGGTACAAAATACCTGTTCTGTTACACCAGCATTATTTACCTGATATAAAATTCAGTTCGGGTGTAAAATGAAATATTTGTGTTGTTTTTTATCTTGCACGTAAAAGTGTAGCCTTTTCATTTTAAAATTTTAAATATTTTGCTGCACATTAAATGTTTTAAAAATGAATGATGCATTTCCGAGTGACGTCAATGGTGGTAGTAAACGTCGCTATAACATTTATTCTTAAACACTTTTTTATACATACATTTATAATAAGACAACAAAGAAAATCTCTGTACATATATAAAAAAAAAACTTAAAGCCTTTGCCAGAATCATTCAATGATTTTCAAAATTATAATTAGGAAGTAGGTACGGATCGGCTTTCGTGACATTTTCACAGGCGGATTCAGTTAAGCCTGGAGCAACAATATAATTATAACAGAATTATTATTATTACTATTCAAGTAACTCTTTTCGCAGTTGGTGCAAGGTCCATCCAGATCGCTACCACCATCTCACTCGCTAATCCTGCTGCCAAGCAGCAGTGGAGCGCAGAAAGTAAGACTGGCACACGAAGTTATCCATCTTATCTTGGCTGGAAACGCATCTGAAATCCTTTGGTGTTTGCTTACCACCGTTGACCTACTAGTATTCCTCGTTTAAAGGTGTAGTCTACGCGAACGAAGTCACGGGTGCCAGTAAGTTTAATATAATGATGGAGTTTCTTATTCGCAATGTAAAATCGTTAATGTCAATATCATTGTTAATGTCTCGCCGTGACATGCACTCTGAATTGACCCGAGCCGTGATAAACCTGGCTATCCTCACTATAAATGTCACTATTAAAACAGTATTAACTTCTTCACCATTGAATAGTTATTGAGAAGGCGATTTGTTGAGCGGACGGCCGCGTTAGTGGTTTTGTAACATATTTGCAATATCAAAATTCCTTTTGTGAAAGAATAAGCTATGGCTCCAAATGCAGAAGACGTTGAAACTTATGTGACAGAATCTGAAGATAAATGGGAAAAATTAGTGGCACCTCAAGCTGCGCCTAGAAAGTATAAAATAATATACACGAACCTCTTAACCTTCGGCTACGGGCACATCGCTGGGTTGTATGGACTGTATCTATTCTTGACATCTGCTAAATGGCAAACTTATATATTTTGTATGTAAACAATTATTATTATTTTTATTTGTTTTTAACATCCCAAATTACGGGTATTATCTGAAACGCGTCCTATACCCCTACACGACCTATTGCAGGTATGGGTTTGCTATGGGTGGTGTAGTAGGGGTATAGCACGCGTCATGGAATGACGAGGATCCGGGTTCGATTCCCGGCCATAGCTTTACTTTTCGGATTTTTCTGTGTTCTATTTTATGTGATATTCTCTGAAGTTCTTCTCACGCAAAGTTGTCGTTGAGCTTGAAATGCAATCATAATTCGTCCCGTTCTCTGGCTGGCGTTATCCGGAGTCAGGAGTCCTATGTTGTTGGACGTGACCAGTTACATACATTACATAAATCACGTCTTTATTCCTTACGAGGTAGACGGAGCCTAGGGTTAAGACCTGCCACGTTTAGCATGATTGTGGGGGTATAAGTGGAAAAGGGAATCAAAATAGTGATGGGTTTGCCTATAATATGACTCCTGAAATTCCTGCCCATTCCCTCGATGGGCTTTCACTATCTGGGCGGGAAGAGAAATAGGTGGTACATTCTATTCTATGTTTTTTCTTTGCTGCCAGACCAGCATCGAAGCCACGGTTTCATGACTCTGTAATACCTTTACGAGAGAACGGGAATTACAATTGGATTGGAATTAAATGCCAAACGCAGCAACCACTTTGCGGTTGAGTTTCTATTAGCGAATAAAAGTCCTGATTAGTTCTTGCCGCGCCGAATTAACTAGGTAACCCTAAACTGTAGGCAAGACACCGACAGTTCCGCTCAACAAACCCCGAGATGCAAGCGGTATCTATAGGTACTAATATTATAAAGAGGAAAGATTTGTACCTTTTTTTGTATGTTTGTATGTTTGTAATGAATAGGCTCAAAAAGTACTGGGCCGATCTGGATGAAATTTGGAACATAGATAGATTATAGTCTGGAATAACACATAGGCTACTTTTCATCCCGGAAAATTGCGTGATTCCCGCGGGATAGCGATAAACGAATTCTACGCAGACGAAGTTGCGGGCAACTGCTAGTAGTGTCTAAAAAGATAAGTCCTGGCTCACCTACCGTCAATGTCCGGCGCAAACCCTTAGATCTGTTCTAATTTTGAATAATAGATTTATGGTATACATACAATTTACCAGTTGCTTCTCTTCCCACGCAGATGGTAAAAGTCCAGCGAGGGAATGGGCGAAAGTCTTAGGAGTCATGTTATAGGCGAAGCGACTAGCAACCCATAACTATTTTGATTTCCCTCTCCACCTATACACCCTTTATCATACTAAACGTGGCCTTAAGGTTTTGTTATCTTAGGCTCTGTCTACCCCGTAAGGGATAAAGACGTGATGTGTGTATGTATGTTTATGGTGCATACAAGGAATAAAGACCGATTTTCCGAAATTGTCCAAGCTACTACCGTCATAAATAACTACCATTACATTTGAGAGCACGAGACGAGCATTTAATCCTGCCGCTAAGTAGCAGTGCTTGCACTGCTGTGTTCCGGTGTGGAGAGTAAGACAGCCGGGGAAATTACGGGCACAAGAGGCATGTCATCTTAATCCTCTAGGTTGGCAACGCATCTGCAAGCCCTCCGGGGTTGCGGGTGTCTATGGGCAGTGGTGATCACTTACCATCAGGTGACCCACTTGCTCGTTTGCCTTCCTGTTAATATAAAAAAAAAAAAAAATGATTGATATATTGACTTTTGTTACAGTCTTTGTTCTTCACTTGATGGCGTCCTTAGGCATAACAGCAGCCGTTCACAGACTTTGGGCACACAGATGCTACAAAGCGACGGTGCCTTTGCAAATCATCCTTATAATTTGCAACTCGATGTCGTTCCAAAATAGTGCTATTCATTGGATCAGAGATCACAGGATGCATCACAAGTACAGTGACACGGACGGGGACCCTCACAACGCAACCAGAGGTTTTTTTTATTCACACATCGGCTGGCTTCTGGTGAAAAAGCATCCTGAAGTCATAAGAAGGGGAAAGACGATCGACATGTCTGATATTTATAGCAATCCTATCTTGCGGTTTCAAAAAAAGTAAGGATGGTTTTTACAACTTTGTTAGGTATGGCCAGGTTCTGAAGCAGGAATTTAGCAGTAAAATCATTTATGTAAAAGTTATTTATGTAATTTACGTCAAAGTGATCTGAACGACACATGGCATTTGCATATCGAAGTGTGAAAAAGTATCAATTTGGTGCAACATTGTTGTGTCTGTCTCGATAAGAGCATATTATTTTGGCTGAGCATTAATAAATCAAAAATCATGCTAAACGTGGCCTTTAGGTCTTGTTACCTTAGGCTCTGTCTACCCGTGAGGGATAAAGACGTGATTTGTGTGTGTAACATTAATAAAAGGTGTTGGATCTTAGAATGTACCAGTTGCTTCTCGTCCCGCGCAGATGGTAAAAGCCCATCGAGGGAATGGACAAAATTCTTAGGAATCATGTTATAGGCGATGCGGCTAACAACCCATTACTATTTTGATTCCTTTTTCCACCTATACGGCTACAATCATGCTAAATGTGGCCTGCAGGTACCTGTTACCTTAGGTTCTGTCTACCCCGTAAGAGATAAAGACGTAATTGTGTATGTGTACGTATGTTGTATCTTTTCTGGACTATTTCAGCAGATGGTTGGACAAGTATAGTTGATCACTCCAGCAAAGATTATTCATAAAATTTTGGATTCAAATTAAGTCGTCCTTTTTCCTACCCTAAATTCTGAATATCGACCAGAGCATGAAAACATTTGCCAACTACAAGGTGTAGTTGGCAAATACTACACTACATTTAAAAAACCTAAAAACCATTTACAGAGAATTTTCAAAGTGACGTAGCCACCTGTTGGAGTATTCCAGATTAATTTGAACACAGAGTGTATACACAAAATGCCACACCGTCTTAATTTTCAACAATAACGTAACATAACATTTACACTTTCAGATATGCAGTGCCTTTCATAGGCATGGTGTGTTTTGGACTGCCGACGATAATACCGATGTACTACTGGGGAGAGCCGTTGAACAACGCCTGGCACATCGCGGTGCTGCGCTATATATTTAGTCTCCATACCGTATTCCTCGTGAACAGCGCTGCCCATCTGTACGGGGACAGGCCTTACGACAAAAACATCCTGCCAGCGGAAAACAGACTGACTTCAGCCGCTTGCTTCGGAGAGGGAGCCCACAACTACCATCACGTGTTCCCTTGGGACTACAGAGCCTCCGAACTAGGTAGGAAAACCACATCTAGACTAATAGCTATTTTTTATATTATAAAGAGGAAAGATTTTGTATTTTTAACAGACTTCAAAAAAAGGTGGTTCTCAGGTTGACCTGTATGTTTGTATGCATGTTTCTCCGCAATTATCTCGCGTTTGGCTAATCCGCTTTTGTTATATTTAAGATTATAACGACCGATTTTAAAAATTCTTTCACCGTTAGAATGCTACATTGTCGCTTAGTAACGTAGGCTATATTTGATTCTGCGAGGACAAAATTGTGGGCAACATATACCATATCATGATAACAAAACGAAAAATTATTTCCATGTTCAATCGATGACCTTATCTCATAATCATATTTTCGAATGCTAGTATTTCTAACTAGGGCTGTTGGTTTAATCCAACTTCATAAAGCAGCAATTTACATTAATTCGTTGACCTAACGCGGTCGTAGAATTTGTTTCAAATTGCTTCCTCCAACGAACGTCATCTACACAGTTACTACTGTAGTCTGTCCGCCTACTTCGCTCACGTAATTAGGCACTTGCAGCTGTCGCTCCACCTTGTTCTTAGCACTGTTGCAGTTACCGCATGACGCATGCGGCAATCGTATTAATGAATTACCGCTTAAGCTTCTTTCCTTTATCATTCTGTTATTAAATTTGTTTTTTCTAATTTTAGACTTTTTCAATATATCAACCAACTGGACTACGCATTTCATTAATTTTTTCGCTTGGATCGGCTGGGCATACGACTTGAAGACCGCGTCGGATGAAAGTATTAAAAGCAGAATCAAAAGAACTGGCGATGGTAGTGTTTTGTTAAAAGAGGAATAGATATCCGTGCGAGATTAGTAAGCTGCTGCAGTATCTACAATTTGCTGAATTAATTATGATATGCTAATTATTATGTTATAGTATTGTGTGCGAGTAACATTTTATTTTATCTTCGTTTAAAAATTAAGGGTGAATCTTGTACAATAATCGTGGCTTGTTGATATGCATTTAGTGTAATTTTTCTAGCCTATTGGGTGGGTGGTGACCCTGAGTCAGTGAGTTGGTTCTAATTCCAGACTGGCATTGAATTATGCTGGAGACATAATAATACGTATATATTTTTCTTTATATTACATTATTAAAAATAAAGATGTGCTTATGACAATATTTCATTTATTTTTACTATAGGTCGGGTACTGTATGACTGAAGGTAACAACTACTCCGTGTTCTCAAATTTTGGTAGGTATACCTATTAAAGACCATCTCAGTTCAAGCAATAATAACCGACGGATAAGGGAGGCCCATTTCTTTTATCAAACGATAAAATTCAAGGGAAAAATGATTTTCCCTTGAATTCCATCCATTTTCCGAAAATGTTACGTCTTTTGGTTAACCAAATAATCTCGATTGATCGGATGCAGATACCTAATCAGATTTAATTTGCCCAAGCGGCTGGGTGCTTTCAGGTACCTACAGATATCATTTAAAAATTTTTTCACTCTGACTTTCCAGATTTCACTGTAGCTAACTTCAGCAAAATACATATTTATTACGATCACGGTGTTGATTATAACTAAACACTGCAGAACGGACCGACCAAAGAACAACGAACCAAATTAAAACAAGCCAATAGCGAGGCGGGTACTCGTAAAACAACTATGTACTCTTTTCCGTGTGCATACAGTTACATCCAAACAAGTGCAACCAAACTTCGCTTTCGTGGTTGAGTGCTAACACAAGCTCATAAGGCGAGGCGTAGTTTTAATCAGCCTCATTTTGATTAACAAAAAAACATTCACTTTGCTACTACGCTGCCGCGCGCCTGGTAGCTTGACCATCCGCTAAGTAACGCTTGATTCAATAAATTACGCATTATGATTTGACACTTAGTGTTATCTTTAATTTTTATTTAGTGTACCTTTCAAATGAAGATGTTATTTTATGAAGCTAGCCGTACCTATCGCACCCTTCGTGGAAGAAAGACGTAAGTCCCATTGTAAGTCAATAGGACTTACGTCTTTCTTCCACGAAGGGTGCGCTATGGCTCTCACGTTTAGGTATATATAGCAGGCGAAAGTGGGGCTAAACAAATGTTGTCTTTTCTTTTTTAAAAGAGGCTGACTGTTTTCAATACCATTTAATGAAGAGTTTATTTAAATTGAATATTTACTTACCTCCAACTAGATCTTGTATAATAATTATAATTTTTATCTGCGCGCGGATTTTTAGTAAGTTTATAAGTAAATGGTTAATTGTACAAAAGAAAAGAAACGATCACAATGATTAGGTAATTAATTTAAATAATTGTAGCTGAGCTGTTTTTTTCGCAAGTTAACATACTGAGCATGCTTTAGCTTACATTTTTAATAGCACCCAAACTCCTATCGAAACTGCAGCGAAGAGAAGCAACTTTCATTTAAACTGTTAATATAATCGATAAGAATTCGCCGGCGGGCGATATTGCCGATATGTCGTTCACTTCTGGAATGTTCCAGCCCTCCAGCCCCAAAGCCTCTGTAATGCGAATGCTAATTTATGGGCTTACTTCTCGGCCTTGATTCACTGCTCTCCCTTAAACTATTGTCTACATAATCTAAGATTAGGCATTTATAAGCAGAACAGCAAAGTTTCTGTACATTGGGCCCAATTGTATTTTGTAAATTATTGCTAGCGTCGTACGGAGGACGGTTAATTGTTATTCCGTACGTAGTTGGACGTAACTTTATTAGTACATCAGGGAGTTACGGTTAAACTATTTTCCCTTCTTATGCTCTGAAATTACGTCACGCTAAAGGAACCCATCAAAACAAAACTTGTAAAAAAACCAAGTCTCGCAACTCAGTTCTTCTATCGTAAAAAGTTGTGAGATCCATGTAATACCAAGTCGGATAATTTATTCAGTCCCTACTAAAGAGACCTTCTGTCTTAAGTTATTACGTAATTAGCTAACCTAACAACATATAATGCCCATATCAAGACTAAAAATCGTTTATGTTATAAATAAATAAATTGACTTTGTATTCGCATTAAACCATCAATTTCATATAATATGTATAAAACACAACTTTTCTCACAAGTAATACAGTGTTTATACAATGCCTGCTTGGTTACAGAAAATTCAGGCTTCTAGTTTTATCCACAACGAAGTTAAAGGGGGGGTCGAAAATGGCCTGAACTGATTCGAGAAAAGATGGTACGGCCGTGCCGCTTTTGTTGCTCGACTTGGCGGGCGCACTGCCGTGCCCCCAGATATACAATCCAATGCTGCTGTGGCGACTGCACCTATGGAAAAAAGTCTACCCATCTAATAAAGTAACAGTACAGTTGCCACACTACAAAACAATTAATGATTTTTCACTTATACCTTCCCCGTGAAGCAAGTATTACTTAGTTTATAGCGCGACAGGAACAGAGCCATTTTAGTTAGCTGTTAGAATCATGATTGAACGAAACTCATTTGTTAAGTGTTCATCATGCCACGCAACATCTAAGAATTTTGTACCAATGTCTATCCTCATTATTTATCGTATTTGACCTTGAGCTAAGTTAGCCAATCAGAGCGCTGCAATCACCGTAGTTATTGGCATTTTTTTACATAAAAGTTACAGTGAAAGTCTAACATAGTGTAAAAACGGATCATTCGCATATCAAAGTTCTCGTATTTTCACGAGCGTTTATCTCGCCGGCAGTAAAACGTCGAGCAATTTGATTCGTGAGTGATTAAGTATTTCACTTTTTTTAAACATAGCATATGAAGTTTATGCTCCATTGGTCGATTACTTTATTATATCCACAAAAAGCGAATATTCTTAAGCTAAAGTGTGTCATAACGCACCTATTACAAAACGAGTCAATGGCAAGCCGAGTCCAGTAATGCTGTGTTTATTTGATCGATCGCTTCCTGCGCCACCATTTATCAACCGACGGGGATATGATTGATTATGAATTTTCCTCGTAACCCTAATAAGGTTTATATTAGCCCTTTAACAAGCGTCCCTTTGAAACTTGATACGCTTAGACAATGGTAGTACTATGTACACTTTGTATAAGTATTTAGGTGTTACCCTTTTCGGATTAGTGGAAGTCAAGATACAATCCGGTTTGTTTAATTTTAGTCGAACAAGTGCTCTACTACTTTTTTAACAACGTGTCAATTTTAAGGGTTCAGTTTTTCAAAAGAAAAAGGAGCCGTTGCACAATCACTATCTGTTTCGCCTATGAGACTGTTTCCACGTGCAAAAACTATTTTTTTTTTAAGAATTACCTAATAAAAAAAATGTACGAGACAGCTCGCACTTGAGCAGATTTTTTATTACTTACGTCATTCGAAAATATCTAACATTCCATCAACGGCCTGTATTTTAATTATTCAGATTCACCCAATTCACCACGCTTCTAATCTGTTAAAATTAAACGCCGCATAGCAACATTCAACGTATACGACTGACTGGTTTTGACAAAAACAAATTCGACCAAAAATCGGTATTGATCTTGTTTTTTTAGTGAGGTCGGTCAACCAAGAGGACTTTGATAGAATACCTCGTGCTTATGACACGACGGCGTGTCCATGTGCCGACTGACTTCATGTACTTAATTACAGGTCCGTGAGTGTAATAAATGCCGCAATTAGCTAACATCGAGACATGTTGACGGTTAAATAATGCTTGCTTGTTTAGATTCGTTTCCCGTACTATAATTACAGGCCAAATTGGACCAGGGTTCGGAAATAGATGAAGGAGGCTTAATTTAGTTGGTTTAGTGATGTACAACAGTTTTCCTTGTTTCTTAAACGAAACTTTGCTCGTTGCATGTTTAAATCTTAATTCATCCTGAAGCATCCTAGCAAAAAATCAAAATAACAAGTATTTTCAATAAATAGCCCTCTATAATCATGTTATGGTAAAAATAGAATTGCTGAAAAAATACGGCAAAAATAAAATTTTCGACTGATCACAAAATCAATGAGAGCTCTAATTTGCTAATGTGATACAACTCGTATTAAAAATTCAACACAGATAATAGTTTCAAAAATTAGCCCCCAGTATAACCTAACTACTTACATTTTCTATTGTGCTAAGCACCTTCTCGTAAGTACTTGTCGACCAAAACCACAACAATGTCAGATATTATTACAAGAAATAAACGCCTATATGTGCTCATATAACTGTTACACTTACCCGCCCGAGTGCTTTTCGAGGTTTTATGCCACAGATTATACTCCTCGGCCGAAACTAATCCTTGGACGAATCTTTATTTCCTAGATTAAAAACGTTTTCACGTCCACTACGCCTGGGATGGAAAACCTATATTTATTTAGCAAAGTTATTTTTGGTGGACCAAAGAGAGTTTTTCCGCTAACTACAATTTCCAGTTGGTATATTTGACCAAGCTCACTTACTTAACCATTTTTACAAGCTTTAGGGTCGATTTTTCAACTGTCAGACCTATTCGACGAACAACTGTATAGGTATCTGTCAGTTAATAGCTTATCTGAGGATTGAAAAATTGGCCCTTAATTTAACTTGACCTGTTTGTTGTTTATTAGGGTCTTGCAAGTCACATTTGACCCACTTCCAGTGGTTGGATTACTTTGACATTTGGAGCACATTAAATTTAGGATGAATGACAATACAAGTATCATCAAAAAGTGGAGTCAGCAAAAAGTTTTACGTTAAAAGTGAGTTTATTAACAAAACCTTAATTTTATGTCATTTTATGTAATTTCCTATCCTACGCCAGTTAAATAAATGTTTATCAGATTGTAAGTATCCGAATAAAGAATTTTTGAAATTGTAAAATAATAAAATCTTTTTAAAACATTAAATATCAAAATCCACAGGTGACCATAGAGCTGACTCTTTCCTCGGGCAACGCATAGGTATTGCTATCCAACGAGAAAACACAGCCAGCATTATGGGCACCTTGCCCAATGGCAACGATCTAGGCGATATTTGTACATACGTATAGGTATTTAGGTTTAGATTAAAGTAGTTTAAGGTTTATTTTTTCTGTTTTTTATTTGTCAACTTTTAGATCTTGTAAACGTGTTTGTTTAAAAAATCTTAATAATGCTTGTAAAATTAAAAGCATAATCGAATTGTCTTCGACTACTACTTGTAAGCACTGTTTTGAGCACGTCTTGACAGTTTCACGAAGTTAGACCCAGTACATAGTAAGTACGTGAAGTAATATAAGTTCTTGTGGCGGTGTAAAGTCCGCGTGGCTGGCTTTTCACAATTTGCAGCTAATAACAGCATATTTGACCGACCGCTGGTCCACATTCCTTGAATAGCCGGGCCGAGGGACGTAGCACGTGGGCAAAGAGCAAAGATGCTGACTAATATAAAGTTA
This sequence comes from Pandemis cinnamomeana, assembly GCA_932294345.1. Classification (NCBI taxonomy): domain Eukaryota; kingdom Metazoa; phylum Arthropoda; class Insecta; order Lepidoptera; family Tortricidae; genus Pandemis; species Pandemis cinnamomeana. The sequence continues at coordinate 5,103,244 of OW028706.1, forward strand.
TTGTTGCGTTTGGCAATGCTGCGCCTGTTAGAAATGGGATTACAGGCGGGTAAACAAATAGATGTAAATAGTAACAATAGTAGAAGTAGGTATGATAGTTCGTCAAATCTTGCAAGTTAATTTTCTATTCTATTCTATTCTCCCTTAATGGCGGCCGTAAGGCTTGGGCCAATGTCAGTTTAAATGACAGGTGTGCGGTTGATTCTGTCCACGTCAACGAGTGAGCAGCAGCAAGGAAATAATTTTGCAACTAAACCCCTTTTCGGCTGAGTGCTGATGTGGAGTCACCCTAGGAAGTTAATTTTCATGAACAGTATAAAGTATCTGACAAGTTAGAAGACTAAGGGCTTGTCTCACCACTCTCTGTAAAGTTCCGGTTATCGTAAGTGCCAGTTATGACTCCCTCTCTATTTATTACTGCGAAACGGACAGAGACGACATCATAGATAACTGACACTTAAGATAAACAATATGTTTTGCCTATGTGTGAGAAGGGCATGCCAAAGTAACAGTAAGGTATTATATATGTTAAACGAAGGTTGACACTTAATAGAAGCTTAACAAGCGATTATGAACAAAAAAGCGAGATGGAGCGACAACCTGATGAAGATCGCGGGATCGCGGTGGATGCGGAAAGCACAAGACCGATCTGAGTGGAGAGTCTTGGTGGAGGCCTATGTCCAGCATTGGACGTCTTTCGGCTGGCATGATGATGATGATGAAGATAGTCAAGATAGTTGCTTTTTAAAACATTATGGCCGCGTTAGGTACATGCGTGAGGATGTACCTGGATCAGAATGGGTAACTTGGTTGTTTAAAATATTGCACTGCGTGCGCTAAAAAGCAAAAAATGTGTTTTATTTAATTTCTACTTCGACTGAAATCCTTCGGTATTATTACGCCAGTCTAATTTGAACATTTGGACTTGTGTGTATCTATACTTAAAAAACATCTTAGTTTCGGAAAAAAAAATTAGGTACTAATAAATAAAAATAGTTTTTACCGTAGCTTAGCCCACAAATATTACCGGATAAATTAAGGAGTAGGTTAGTACCTAACAATGTAAGTCTCAACCGTTTTAGTTCACGACTTTGATAATGCACCGGTTATTCTAGAAGCTTCCCGCAGTGGGTACAAACGACGTCATTGAGAGAGGAGAAATTCCTCTCCGATGTAAAAAACAGTAAGCTGGGGCTGGCAATGAAGATATTTCTTTTAAATGTAAGCTTACAGTAGATTGCTATTACCAGCGCTGAATTTGGGGTGGTGTGTGTCACTAATGGCGGTATTGATGTCATTCCCCATCAGGGTTCCTTATGTTTAATTGTGGAAAACAGCGATCCAAAAGTGTTTCTTTCACACCGCATCATAAAACACAACACATACAACTGAAGGTTTAAAATAATTGATTGAATCAGGCGTTACTTTGCGGAAGTCCATATCAATGAACAAAAAATATTTACCTTGCTACTCCACTATCAGACGTGTAAGCTAAGTCTGTGCGAAATATATATAGGAAATGTATACAAGCAAATTCATCTTCCTCTATTGCCGCGTAAGATATATGAATAAAGTGAGAGAGCATAAATACATTTCGGTCATTATAGTGAACAATTAGAACATTAAATGTTGAAATCCTGTCTTTACCTTTAAAAGAGTAACGTGACCGACTGATGACGGTAACGCTTAACCTAAACCATGAAATTGATAGCCTTGGGGACCAGGGAGATGCACAAAGAAGTTTAGAAATTCTTATTGGATGGGAAATAATATATAATGGCGAGCAAAAATAACGGGTCGCATTTCTTACAACTTTGTATAAAAACTGACCCCTTATTTTTGCACGGTAGTGTAGCTCCGGTATATGTATCAACAGTATAGTTATACACTGTCGATTTAACTTTATCAAGACACACGGGACTGTGCCCAGTAGAGTTCAAAGAAAACGAAGCTGTTTCATTTTTAAAAGCCTTTATTTCACTTGCAATGTGTAAATAAATGTTTCTCTTTCTCTTTCTTTCTCTTTCTCAATGTATGTTTTTGCGGTTCAAATGTTGCAAATCAAATCTGATCTATTTTTAGCGGTCATATTGACTTTGTTGAGTACCTATACTTTGTTGAGACATATTGAGTTTGATATCGGTACACATTACGTAGGATGGATGAAAATGCGAGTAGAGTCATCGTAAACCATGTATAATTTAAAAAAAACGGACGGGTTGCACTCCGGGAATGCTGGCTGAAGTGAAAACTAAAAGTGCACAACGCACTTCAAAAAACAAAAAACTTTTTCTTCACGAGATTGAAACCAGGGTCACCGGAGCGAACGCACATTATGTCATTTATTTATTTATTTTATGTTACATGTTATTCCACACCTTATACCGCTAGGCCAAACGCAGCCTACGAGTGAGTGACGAAATCAACGTACGTATTATTACGACCCTGCAGCGCAACACTCCCTCCGTTTTACATAAAAGTCTTACCTGATGCGAGTTTAGCATTTTTTACCCATCCCAAATAAAGTGCACAACGCCGCTAAAGAAGTTTTCACTTCAAAAACTTTTAATTATACTGCCCGCTTTTATTCTGATAAAGACTTGTGATTTTTACAATATTCGTTTGTAACCATACAAAATAACTAGAAAATCTACTTTGCGATTGTTTGTTCTTACTTTACTTGCTTATTTCAATCATTCCAAATTCAATAAGTTCAATATTTACTCCAAAATTTTGCCGGAGTCTTGGATTATTTAATCAAAAGCAGAACGATTGATTTACAGTAGAATAAGTCCATCAATATTAAAATGATCATTCAGAATTTTCAATTTATGAATAATTCCCCGAAGTATAGACCTTATTATGATATTTGAATGTCTTTGAAGTATGTAGCCCTACTGGTTTATTAAATACTAGCTTCTGCCCGCGACTTCGTCTGCGTAGAATTATACATAAAAACCTTCCTCTTGAATCACTCTATCTATTAAAAAAAATCGCATCAAAATCCGTTGTGTAGTTTTGAAGATATAAGGAAGGATACATAGGGACATAGGGACAGAGAAAGAGACTTTATTTTATACTATGTAGTGATAACTACTTGGTAAGCAAGCGTGGGAGAGCAGGTAATTAATACGATATTTGGTAGGTAACTGCTAGGCCACTTATTATCGGTTTCATGTGCAACGGGGTTCGGAATCAACCCGTTTGAATCGATAAAGTTAAATATGCGTACCTTACGAGAGTATCGCTTGACTAAGACTTAAGAAATCATTATTGGTAGTAACCTAGGGCTGCACCATTCTTCAAACATACTGTTGTGCATGTAAGTGAATGAGAAAAATCATGCTGGTGCCTTGTAAGTAGTGGAAAATACCACAAGTTAATCGTCAAACAAATTACAAGTAAAATTAAAGTATAGCTATTCAATAATAGTAAACTTTGTTTGTTAAGTAGGTAAGTATGTTGTGTTCGCTAATTAGAATTTAAAAAGTACATGTGCCATTAATTAGGTCATTTTCTGTTTGAAAAGGTGTAGTAAAAGGTTACTTTGAACAAAAATCTGTCGAACTAACTTATCTCCAAAAGTACTAATGTAATAACCGTGGTTGTTGAAATGAATAATCCCAAACCGCGCTCAATTTTCCCCCAACATCGCTCTTATTTGGTTTGGGACGTATAAGATTTATAAAATGCCTCGCAGGGAGTTACTGGAAATCATTATTGGGTCAGGAGCCCTTGTAATTTCATTTCATCAAATTGATTATAGTTTGCCGACCTGACGCTTCCAGGCCCGTTGCCGAAATGAAATTCTACAGCCCCTTCCTAATGGCATTGACAAAAACCTAAAGTCCAGTAACGACCCTTAAGGCTCGGTAATAGTCTGACGTGGTAAAACCATAATCAGATGTAACAATTTGGCAAACTTTAAGACTCTTGAAATTTCTTCAAAGCCTTACTGATTAGTTTTTCTGATCATTTCTAGGGCTCCGCTTCTCAAAAGAAAAAACAGAGAACCTTTATTGGATCACTGGCATGTTCGTCCGTCTGTCTGTTACAGTTAACATCCTAATAAAATTGTTTCTTTCGATACTCATGGAAAAAAGTGTCCTTATTTTTACATGCTAGTTTTCGTTGCTGATTTTGTCTGTACATACATGTATGAAAGCAAGTAACAAAACTGACTTGGGGTAATTTTTTTAACGTATGAGAATCATTACTATAATATTTTAAACTTCCGCGATTCACGCTCACAACTGCAGCCCGGGACCACGTAAAAAGAACAGATTTGATAGTCAATTACCGTAAAACAGGGTGAGTATGGTTTTGCGGGGAAGTAGGGATAGAACTAATACTTTGTGTTTTCACTTACTACTTAATTTTTTTTTATCTATAACTTGCCACATATAAAAATATTTTTTGATCACTAATATCACAATGGTCTAGCCGAGTGAGTTCTTCGAAGTACCTACTTACTCGCACTCGATGTAACTAACAATCAAATATTAAGTCCTGAGTGGCAGTCGTGTCTCGTGGTAGTGGTAGTTGATTCTCAGTAGAAATAACAAAAAAAAAAACAAACCAGAAAAAAAATGTGTCGTTATTTTTAAAACTCCCCTTTATGACTGTAGCTAAGTAGTTTGCTATGCCACCCAAAGGATGTCGAATGCGATGTTAACCAAGAATCCGTGTCCGTTCTGGCGGGATTCGTTCCCCCTTATTCATATTTTTTCATAAATGCTCCAAGGGTTAATGAACCCGTGTAACAAGACTTCCAGGATGTATAATCCGGGTTCTAATTAAGGCGACGCATCCACTAGCTCCATCCGTTTTTTGTTCTCTCTGACACTGATTAACCGACTGGTTTTTAGGGTTCAGTACCGCAAAAGAAAGTAAGGAACCTTCATGCAATCACTTCACGGGCGTAGCCAGGTTTTAGTTATGGGGGGGGGGGGGGGTTTGAACCCCCAAAACGCGCCCCCTGGCAAAGCCCGTGGATCACTTAGTTTTTCGTCGGTAAAGATTCTATTTCAGAAATACGTAAAGATTTCTAGAGCTATCTATATATTACATCTGTAAAAAATACAGTTTCATATTCTTCTTTTGCATGTGAATAATAAATAAAGCTGTGGGAATCAATCTATGGGGTTTTCCCTTTTACATAGAATCACGAAATTTGGCAAGTGAAGCCTCATAATCATAACACAAAATAAGGAAAACAATCTAAAAATCGATATCACTTGAATATTGAAAATAGTATGTCAATTTATTTTACACTAGGGCAACACCCGCGATTCCTTCTACGCATAATTCGCGTTTCGCTTTCCCGCGGGAAGCATGCGATTTACCGAGACAAAAACTATTCTAGTGGTTTAGGTGTAAAAGCGTAACAAACAGACAGACAGACAGACAGAATTACTTTTGCACATTAGTAGGGATAATAGGCATTTTTCCATTCATTAAAATAATAACTTTATTTTTCAAAGAAATACCGTATGATTTCTAACAAAAACAATAAATTCATGTGATAAAATGAGCAACATTAAAGGAATATTTCGCACCCTTCGTGGAAGAAAGACGTAAGTCCTATTGACTTACAATGGGACTTACGTCTTTCTTCCACGAAGGGTGCGATTTATGTTTTTCAATTTGTACGGAGCCGTCAGAGCGCGAGTCCGACTGGCACTTGACCAGCTTTTTTAAGCATCGAGACTAATAGAGTCGAGAGATACCGCAATGAAGGAAATAAATTCTAGAAACTTCGATGGTCATTAGGAATAAAAGCGCAGTGACATTGTTTTGTATAAAATGTTCTTGAGCTTGTAATCCTTTCAGTTGTTTCTTAAAAGCACCATTAAACAGTTAGAATATTTTATTGAATCAGGCGTTGCTTTGCGGAGGTCCATTTCAATGAATAAAAATTGTTTTGTTCATTTAAACAGTTAGAAGTTTGAAAGTGGCACGAGTACTTTTTAATTTGGAACAAATGTTACTACTAGCGTATGCTAGTAATTAGTACTTACAAATTATAAGCACACTGTTAAGCGTAATACTAATAATTATACATATAGGTACTAACTGTATCTTACCATTCATAAAATAAATAAATAAAATAAATAATAAATAAATATCTTCGGACAAATTACACCAATTGACCCAGCCCCAAACTAAGCAAAGCTTGTGCTATGGGTACCAGGCAACGGATAAACATACTTATATAATGTAGATAAATACATACTTAAATACATACAACATCCATGACTCGGGCACAAACATTCGTATTCATCATACAACTGTCTGCCCCTACCGGGATTCGAACCCAGGACCTCTAGCTTCATAGTCAGGGTCACTAACCACTAGGCTATCCGGTCGTCACGAACCGTTTTTGTATCTAATTTTATTATTTAGCGACTTCATAGACAACCTTATTTTACCAAGGTTTGTAAGGTACTAAGAGGTAGAATAGTAGGTATGGATACATACATTGGATGTTTGTTACCTTTATTTTAAAAAAAAAACCCTGATTCTAATTGTGGCACACATGACTCTTTTTACCTGGATTGACACATCACGATATTTTCGCCTTTTATTTGACAGAAAAAAAAATAGCATGTATTCCTTATGCAAAACTACGATCGAAAATTGCATTACAACGGAAACAAACTAGCAAACGAACTATTTCGACGATTCGTTAACTTCGCTTTGAAAGTGGAGGTAAATATTTCACATTATTTTTGCCTCGCGCAACGTTTGGCGCGAGGCGAAATTCGGAAGGCATTAGCTCCGCGGCAGCACGGTCGATGAGAATTTGAAACTCCAGCCCTGTCGATAGATCCAACCTACTTTGGTGAGTTTTGCCGTTACGGGGCGGTGAGTTCCGAGCATAGAGTAAAAACTAATAGAGTGGAAACATCTCACATACATATATATAACTCACGTGTTTATCCCTTACCATCAACACTTCCACTTTCCACCTAAACGCAAGACTGTAGCTTGCTAAACGTGGCCTGTAGGCCTCGTTACCTTACGCTCTGTCCACCCCGTAAGGGATAAAGACGTGATATGTATGTGTGGTATTCAGAGCTTAGGGATATAAAGTTCTAAAGGCCACGTTTAGCGTGATTGTGGGCGTAAAGGTAGAAAAAGTAATCAAAATAGTGGTGGTTTCTTTTCCTATGTATTTCGCCAATTCCTTAGATGGGAAATATCTCACAAATAAAAAAAATCGCCAAGCCACTGTGACTGTGATTACCCGGCCGAAGATTAAGTAAACAGGTCGCTAGAGTTAAGCATGCCGCTATTATTATCGATATAGATAGTTATAGACCGACCGCTTAAATGAGTCCTCGCCCGCGCAGTGCAGGGGCACGAGGGGGGACGAAAAAGGGGGTTGAGAGAGGTGCGGGCGGCAGGCGCTGTACCCGCCCGCTCCTCTCTCGGTCCCCTTTGTCGTCCTACTCTGTCGGTTGGTCATTATTATCAATTAATTAACTTTATCTTCAAAGTCGTAGTTCCATGTAGAAGATAAAAGAAAAACAATTGGGGGGAAAACGTTAGTGTTAGGTGGTGCTAGCAAGTGAAAAATCACTAATGTGTTACAGAAACACGTATTAACTATCTATTTGGTAATTTCTTCTTTGGTTTCGAGTGACTTCAATGCCTCATGATTATTCACTAGGGGAATATTGCGCCGCGTTCTATCGAGTGACACTTTGTGCGTCCTTTTCTGTCGGAAGAAGTTGGAGAGTGACGTGATGATTGATAAGTCATAGTCAAGAGAATGGATGAGTACTAGCTGTTCTGGGAACACCTGGAGACGTTGTAATGATTTTGAACCAGATAACCAAGAGAAAAAGCCTAAGTACTGCTAACCAAATTAACACAACATAAATTCAAATTCTTATTTATTTCGTAGCCCGTAGCTGCTACGGCGTAGCACGTGTGGGAAATTGCGTAGCACAGGCGTCTCTCACTGCGGTACTTTACATAAGAGCCATGTTTAGATTACTTTTTCATATTCCTTTTTCTTTCACGATAGTTAAAGTAGTTTCGTAGGCCAGAGGGACTTCCCAGTTTCCAGAGAGTCTACGTGGCATGGCCTAAGTAATATAGTGCTCGAACTCCAAACCTCTGTAATGATAATAATATTTATACAGAATTTCGGCCAACATTATTTTTATATCTTCAAAAGAGCACGACATAAACGCAAAATGAAATAAGATGAACCTGTATTTTTTTAAGCATGAATAATACAGGTTTTTAGTTTCTGAAAGATATGGCGCTCATTAATATCAATATTGTTAAATGATACCAGAACTTTACTAGCAATTCTTTACGATTACGTATAGTTGACATCAGATACGTCTGAGCTGTCTATAGCAGAGTTTAAATTATTTTTGAGCATATAAAGGCAGCTGTGACGTACCTGATGGCGACTTTACGTGTTAAGGTGATGTACATTTTACCAAAATATCCCGTGACGACTATAAGATCATAAATGAGGACTTCTACTTGCGCAACAAAATGAGTGGTGTTGTACTAACACCTAAGTAAAATACATCACCGTTCAGTACATCAATATCTAAAACTAAAAGTGAACCAAATGTGACTTGCAAGAGTTGATCTTAACAATCATGCAAACGTAAAATAAAAGCTTGTTAAAGAGAAACATTTTTTTTCCCTGTAATTAGGTATTTTGTGTGTTACGAATAAAACATGTTCTCATAATTCTCTATTAGCCTTAACTTGTGACAAAAAGGAGTAAAACCAGGTAAACTCGAAGAATATTATTATTAAAGAATATTATTTATCCTATGTTGATAGTGCTAATTCGAAAAAGGTCACTCTGTGGTTTCTCCAGAAATTGGAGTCGACGCAAATAAATAATTCACGCAATCGCTGTTTTTTCAAGATATTAAATTTATTAGTTAACTGGAGGCAAATTCTGATAAATTGACATAATAGTCTACTTTAAATCCCGATATTATAGTGAAGTTCCGTAATGTTGAAGTCATTGTATTGTTTGCGAAGTCGCGGCATCAGAGCGCGGAGACGAAGCCTTTCATTCCACCGAATATTAGTCTTCTTTTGTTCGAAGCTTCCACGCTTTTAAGAAAGTTATGAGTTGGAAGCGCATTGATTAAATCAATCATTTTGTTTAACTACATAACACAATTCTGAAACAATCATATGCAAATAACATCGGTACCCAAATAGGCTAATTATCACATTAAATATAACGGGACAATTCAATTCATACTAACTGTTTTTATCGTAATTTCAGAACCACCAAAGCTTGCACAATTTACTTTATTAATATCTGCAAGAGTAATCAAATAAACCTATACGTAAATTGATTGAATTTTACTAGGTCGGTTTAAAATACTAGCTATTTTCAGCGTCATTTGACAATGATAGAGAATGAAACTAGGTCGAGCAAGCTGACAAATAATACAGCACAAAAAGAATAAAACGAATTGTAACTATGAAAAGGTACGGACAAAGGCTTTTTGTGAATGAAGAACTAAGAGTAACCGTTCCTGAGGACACTACACTGCTATGTACAGAGACGAGGCAGGGTAGTGTCGCAGTGAATCACTGATAGCACCAATCTTTCTGAGAGTTTTGTTTAATAATCGTTCTATCGAAAAAGACTTGTGTCGAACACAATCGCGTAAAAATATCAAATACTTACTATGAGAATAGTTTGTTGACGATATTATGTTAAAGTGATTGATACGTCAACGCACAATCCTTAGAGACGTTTTTTTGTATCAATAAGAAAGGTAGGTAATTACCGATACCCGTAAATAAATACATGTGTCAACATTACTGTAACAGGTGGACACTACAAAGACGAAGTTAGAGTAATATTACCGCACGATTTGAACGCGATGACGCGACTTCTATTGTGGATTAAACTTTTTGCCACAAACCCATCACTATACAGTCTATGAGAGCAAGCACCAGTGCTTGTGGGTATTGGTAAACAACAGCGTCGTTAATATGCTGTGCTTTTACTGTGCCGAATTATTATTTCAGCCACGAAGTTCTTTTCACAATCAGCGCGCAACGCGAAAACATTTCGGTTTGTTAAGAATAATTATTAACACGCTCTATTTAATATTGAAACCAAGCAAGTTTGCGGAGGCTTTCGAGACGTTTTTCTTATCAAAAACCTACACTAGAGGCGCTGTTAAACATAGCCATACAAAACCCCTTAGTCCGTTTTGGTCCACCATTCAGACCTACTAATAGGACAACGGACGAAATAATAATCCAATTAGTCCTACTACTTCTGGCACTAATTTTAATAGGACTTAACGGACGAAATAATCCGTTTAGTCCCAATACTTCTGATTTGTGGTTTTCGATAAAGAGTATTTGTATTGTATTGTACTTCTGGCAGGTAGGTTTAGATTAAGTTAGTTTTGCATCGGCCCGAAGGGGTAAAACCACGCATGAACAGGAGAGCTCGGCGTCAGCGAAGCTCCGTTGACACTGTTTCTGTGCCGATTGGGATCGGGTAAACTTGACGGTGGAACTAATCGGATAATTTTCTCAGTTAAGTCCTATTAATATTAGTATTCCTACTAATAGGACTTAATCGAATTTTCTGTCCGTTTATTCCTATCAATAGTCGTGACGGAAATAGGACTGAATGGTAGACCGAATCAGACTATCTATAAAACAACTATTTTGACATTTTACTTAACTCATTAACTATCGGCAAATGTAAAGAGAAACGGTAATAAAAAGAGCTTTAAGCAACCTTTCGGTGAAGTTTGATTATGTAATTCAAATGAAATCGGATAGTGGAAAACGAAGCGTTCGAAGATATCCTTACACGTGTAATTAAGTAGTACTTATTCACGGGCACTGCCTTCGAGTAATCTTCAAACGTAAAATCATCAAATTTTGAATACGGTTTTAATTAGGTACGTACCAAAGCTCAATCTCTTCACACAACCGAAACGTTAATTTCAAAGTCTTTAATATTTTATTAATAGACGTTTCAAGATGCACGGAGTTACTGCGAGTGAATTTGATTACGAACATTAAGGAGTTAAAGTTAACCAATAGAGTAACTGTTGAATTCTAAAACACATTAGCTAGTATTTTTTTATCCCGTCTCTATTCGGAACAAACCCAAATTAGTTTTTGAATTAGGAATTTATGTAGTTATTTACTTATTTTCTTCGTTTTCTTCTGACTCTGATATCTGTTTGCCGGACTTTACTATTTTGCTTGACCTTGGTTCACCCAGTCAGAAACCAGAATGCAGCAATCGTTGTTGTGGCATGAAGATTTTTCCGACGAACGACAAATCCTTTCTTTCCAAGTTTGACTCACACAATGTTCTTTTGTACCTACTGTATTTCTTTTTTGTTCGGTAGTTCATACCTCAGATGTCCTTAGAGGTTGTATAAATTTTATCAAAATCTGTTCACTATATTATTTGTTTGAGAAAACAGCTGTAACAGATAAAAAGCCAAAATTCCAACCACTAGACAGGTGTCAAGGACTTGGGACATTAACCTCAAACAAGGTCCCTTTTTGAAAATATTTAACTTCACAGCGAATTTGAGAGAATACTCGTAGAATAAAGCCTGGCACACACGGTCCACTGGCCTCTGCGGCTGAGAAGGATCACAGCTTTACATTCGGAGATCTGATACCTCTAACCCTGCTAATTTAATATGTATGTACCTAAAACAAGATTAGATATATTATTCACGTACTTAGCAATATGCCAAAGTTTGTGGGTATATCTCAAAATTAATTTGTTTCTTCGGGAGAGCTACCTACATGTAACTAAACATTATATATACTCGTATTGTTGCGGGTTGCATCTTCATCAACCAATAATTTACTCCTTGCTATTGAGTGTCTTAGCGAGTAACAAGGTAATTGGTCTAAGTTTATGGACACATTTGTCTATTTTTGATGATTAGAATACGAATTCATACGCTATATGTTAAAACTGAAGACCAAATAAAGTCATAAGCCGTCGTTTGAGTATCATCTCACATTGCTCAAGCTACCTCATGAGATATCTTGCTTACGTACATTTAGATTGATTTATGATTTCTCTGAGGGCTAAAGAGTGCGCGGCAGATCGGAGGACCGATCAAGTTAAGATTGCACTGAAAGGTTCACTCCCCGAATGTACGAAGAGCTTACCACCACCCCTGAAATGACGACCATGAGCACTTTGCCAAGAGTGTGGTGACGAATAAGAATACTTTCTATAGAATTTCAAATATACTCTTACTGGACAGAGAACGTGTTAAGGTGAAAAGGTGAGTTTTCCACCGTGCGCTGGGCTGTAGCCGCAGCCACTTACCGACCATAATTTGCCCGAATAGCCCAAGATAAGATCAACAGCTCGCGCGCCGCTGCGCCCAGCTTCCAACATAAAACTTTAATGAGTTTCGCCTCTTCTTGTTATCTTAAGCCAGTTCCCCTGAAGTTTTGCGTTGTTCTATTTATTGAACATTGCACAGTTTGCCTACAGCTCAATATGGAATTATGGTCAAGTTTAATTAACGATCAAAGTAAACTTCGTTTAATTCGATGTTTGACGTAACGACGGTCGCTGTGTAATCAAGTGACGGGACAAGCCCTTCGTTATCAATAATACGACATTAAATCAAAGTGGCATAATATATGTACTTACCTAAAATATTTGATTCTATAGTCATTTGGTCAACCATTGAACATCCCTACGAGATGCTTGGAGATGAGACTGAGATAAGAATCCTTACTTGGTGGTCCAGTATCGAGAGGGAGGTGAAAGTTTACAAATCAGGATAGAGCGTCCTGTTGCCGCTGGACAAGAAGACTCGACCCTAGATAGAACTGGGATTAAGGGTTGGAAGAAGAAAAACCAAGTTGTAGTGTCAAATATGAAACCCTGGCAATTTTGTATGGCCTGTCAGAAGCTATAAGTTTGCTTATCTTAGGTTAAGCATCAAAATATTTCCAACATTAACTTCAATTTCGCTAATGAAAATTACTATATGTATTTAGTGGACAAACAATCATGAATACGTAATTGAATAATTAAACGCTTTCAGGCATATTGTATTCGAAAATAACTATCAATTGTTTCCATAATTTATGTAAATTAGGTACTAAAATGTTAAGATGTTTGAACATGTTTTCATGACATTTCGGGATCTTGTGACTGAGGTTAGTGATATCGTTCATTGACCCTCTTTGATGTTTAGAGACGTAGGTATTAAAAAATGTAACGCGGTCTTGGCACGGTTGGAAAGACATACCCTTACTCGTTCAAATCAAGTTGCGTGGTTTGTTTGCATAAAGCCGGGCAAATGGGTGCCTTACATACGTGTTAAATCGACCGGACCGATTACGTTTGAGCCGTTAATACTAGAACTTTACAACCATCAACTTAAAAATAACACGGAACCCCAAGAATCTACCCGACTTAATATAACATTGTTGGAATACGCGCTAAACGTAATTACTTCGCAAAACAATAACGATGCGAAACCAATAAAGTTCGTTTCATTGTACGGAACTTCTACAAGACAGCAGCGACGTGTGGACACAACGGCACCCGCGCAAATAACTTGTTGCTTTTTTGTTTGTCTATCAGGATTGAACGTCTGTTTACGATACGCTATTAAATTAAAATTTCCCCTAAACGCTTACCCGCCAGCTCACAACTCAGTCTTATTATGACGTCTTTAAGTTTTATTCTGGCGTGCTCTTTCGAAATGAATTGTTACATAAAACGCGGAGTGAGAATTTACTGAGTCGTCACAGTGGGTTTATGGCCGGGAATTTTTGATGTTGACAGGCGTCATGAAATTAAAATGAAGTCCTTAATTACGAATTCTCTGCGGTTTACTGTAAAAGCTATGGCTTCTTTATACATCTATATTTGATATTCACACGACGGAAAATACGTTTATGAGCGTGTACTCATTAATATTTAAACCAAACTAATCCGGTGTGGCAATTACTGCATTCCGAATGGCTAGGTCAAGGTCAAACATGACTCCAGAGTTAGGTAATCAGATATTATTATTGATAACGACAGGCACAGTTATAAAACCTTCGTTCAAGCATTAGACTTAATTTCCTTAATTTTATTGAATTTTCCCGAGCTTTCTTAATGGAGAATATCCACGATAAAAAAACACATTTCTTATAAAATATGAAATATCGTAAAAAGATGTCAAAAAGTGAAATTAAAAGTAATATCGGGTAAGGAATACGGAAAATATAAGAGTTTTAAACTACTAAGGGCCGATTTTTCAATCCTCAGATAAGCACTTAACTGACAGATACCCATAGAGTTGTTCCTCGAATAGGACTTATCTGACGATTGAAAAATCGGCCCTAATTAGTCAACAATTACAAGGAGAGATCCGATATGACATGTGACGTCATATGTCACACCGCCCATATAAATTCCATACTAAAATTCTGTTTTTATAGAAAGAGATAATCTTTGTTATTTATTAGATTTTTTTATTGATTATTACATAAATGAGCTTTTAATGACATCATGAAAAAAATCCTGAATATGCCCGATTACTTTATATCTTAGTTTAGATAATGTTTCAAGTACTTACCTATATTTATTTATAATTGATTTCATAATCATTAAATTTCAATAAAATTCATAATATTTTATGGAGAAAAAAAAGAGGTAGGTAGTTATATAATTGCCTCGTATTTCCATCTTAATGATCAACAAAACTTGAACTCAACTTTTTGAGACCAGTTTAATTTGGCACGCATTTAAAGTAAAATAATAGCCGCCTCAAATATGTAGATTGCAGTGGGATAGGTGTTCAAAAATATTGACAGCGAACACCTTATCGCGTTGTTAATTGTACGTTCCTAAGAACATACTAATTTAGTGATGGAGTGAAATGGTTTGTTCTTGACAAGATACTGACGTGCTTGAGAGGGGCACTGGGCCTTTGATCATAATATGAGTCCACAGTGAACACAGCTACATCTTCGTAGGTAGGTTAATTAAACTGGGTATTTAAACTCAACCGCTCTAGTTATTCCGCCCGAGTCTAATATGGCCCACAATTTCAGCTCCTTTAGGGCCTCTGGTGATGTCTCTACACTACAATTTACAACGATTGATCTAGTCCCAAACTAAGCAAAGCTTGTACCATTATAGGTACTAGCCAACAGATAAACACACTTAAATGTTTACGTTCATATTTATCATACAAGTAGTGTCGGCCTGTACCGGGATTCGAACCGGGGATCTCTAGCGTCATTTTCAGGGTCACTAACAACTAGGCTGTCCGGTTGTCATTAGTTTTAGATATTGTAAAAGCACCAAAGGGCCGTTTCGTAAGCAGTTTAGTTCTTTGACGATTCCCAAGACACAAAGGTAACAAAGAGCATAATATACTATTGTGTACTACCAATAGTACATCGTCTACGCTTTGTAGCTGCTACGGCGTAGCACACAGTGCATAATGTATTGTGTGATAGTTTCGTAGCACTCAGTGAAGTATTGTAGCATTAGTCTTTGTAGAGTTGGACGGAGGTAGGGCTTGGATGGAGTAAGAAATAAGAGCAGACACATTGCAGTTTACCATTGTTTTAAGACAAGATGAAGCACTTAAATGAGAATTATATGCTCCGGCTGTGATGAAAGCTTACCAACAGGTTACCACTTGACGAATGTACGATGTAAACTTTGAATGGTTATAATTTATACTAATAAGTTAATGTCCTCGTGTGTCGGGTGGTAGGGCCTTGTGCAAGGTCCGTCCGGATCGCTACCACCATCTTACTCGCTAATCCTGCCGCTAAGTAGCAGTGCTTGCACTGCTGTGTTCCGGTGTGGAGAGTAAGACAGCCGGGGAAATTACGGGCACAAGAGGCATTTCATCTTAGTCCTCTAGGTTGGCAACGCATCTGCAATCCCTCCGGGGTTGCGGGTGTCTATGGGCAGTGGTGGTCACTTACCATCAGGTGACCGACTTGCTTGTTTGCCTTCCTATTCATATAAAAAAAAAAAAAAATTTTTTTATTAATTTAGGCTAACTAATGTTGTCACCCAGGTATTTTCGGTTAGTTTGCGTAGAGTTGGCTAACCTGAAATGCCCAACAGCGCCCTCTGTGCCAGGAACAGAGGTATGCGAGAGGAGGGAGAACACACAGCTCACTTTGCCTTCGATCAGCATCCAGAACGGTTGAGTAAGAAGTTGATATCGATTGGTATTATGGTTATGTCTGTGTACATTGTATATGTTTTGTTGTAGCTTTGGTTGCTATTCTTAGATATAGAATAGAATAGAAGAAATTTTTATTCACCAACACAAAAAAATCACAAAAATTCAAAAATTACAAAGTAGAATTAGATGCGAAGGTAAAATGGAAGGGAGACTCAGCGAGGTCGCTGTTTTTCAGTCACCAACCAAACTAAACTAACTTAACTAAACTACGGTAGTATAGTAGTACGGTAGTATATTGATTGTTCTTAAATTAGTTAATTAGAGTCTGCGTGTAAATATCCTTTGAAATATACAGTAGTTTATGATAACGTGCCTTGATTGCTGTGATTTATGTGTTTTAAAATCGCAACACAATGTTAAGATGTACTACGCATATACTTGTATAGATAATGGTTACATATTGTGCTTACATATATCATGTCTTTATCCCTTACGGGTTAGACAGAACCTAAGGTAAGAAAACTTAAGGCTACGTTAGCATGATTAAGGGCGTATAGGTGGAATGAAAAATCAAAATGGTGATGGGTTGCTAGCCGCATCGCCTATAACATGATACCTAAGAATTTCGAATTGTGCTTACGTCATTCACATGTGGTTTATATGGGTTGAAATATTCTAATATATGATTATAAGGTGCATAATGTGTGTTTCTTATACTAACAAAGATCTCATTATTGTTAACTAGCGACCCGCCCCGGCTTCGCACGGTATATTATGCATGTATTATACATATAAACCTTTCTCTTGAATCGCTCTATCTATTAAAAAAACCCGCATCAAAATCAGTTGTGTAGTTTTGAAGATATAAGCATACATCGGGACACGGGGACAGAGAAAGCGACTTTATTTTATACTATGTAGTGATTTGAATACAAAATTAAGTATTTTAGTGGATCCGACCTCTGAGATAAAACTAACAAAGTACGAGTACATTCATGTGGCGAATCAACTGAAGGTCATACATACCAAACATACAACTACAGTCATGTATACAGCCCCATTTAAATAGAACCTTATCTAGTTTTTCTCTCTCTCTGTCCCCTTTCTCGTCCTACCCCGCGCCCCTGTGCCGTGGCGAGGACTCATTTAAACGGTCGGTTTGTAGAAAACATCATGCATTGAATGTAATTTTAAAACGCGATTTACAACGACAAATCTGAATTTGAAATCCCGCTACAACACCAAATCAACAATCTCTCGTGTTAATAAATCAAATCATTATCACTTCGTTGCCTAATCCACACACACACGTACACACACACACATAGGGATTAAAATGGCCCATAATGCACCAGGAACGCACCGAGCGGCGCAATAATGCTAAGTAACGGAGCTAATGTCTACTAGGGGTGCGGCAAAGTCGGCTTTTTCGATAATCAAAAATAAAGAATATTTAGTTTTTGTTAAAAAAAAAGTACACATACATACATACACATACGCAAATCACGTCTTTATCTCTTACGGGGTAGACAGAGCCTAAGGTAACAGATACCCACACGCCACATTTAGCAAGATTGTGGGCGTATAGGTGAAAAATGAAATTAAAATAGTGATAGGTTGCTAGCCTCATCGCCTATAACATGATTCCTATGATTTTTGCCCATTCCCTCGATGGGCTTTTACCATCTGCGCGGGTAGAGAAGCAACTGGTATATTCTATGTGTTTTCTTTGCTCCCAGACCAGCATGGAAAAAAAAGTATCTACAAGCTTTTTGTTGACTTTTTTATGGACTAAGGAAGTCCTTGGTCTAAAGTCCGTAAGGTTAAATGCCACATGTAGGTAAGCTAAAAACAACTCCGGAGCTACTCTGAAGTGGATATTTTGACGCGAACTCTTTGAGTTTCTTTCCCACCTCAGTAACTTTTTCCATACAACTAAGAACCGTTTTTGTACAGATTAATCAGGTTCATAGCTCCCAGGGCTTATAACCTCACAGCCCAGTGCATAAAACAAGGTAAAATTATGTTAGTGCCTAGAAATAGCCTCTTTTGACATTGACTTACACCTTTCAAGACCTATAAATAGGGTAGTCTGTGAGCTCTTAGAATGCGCGCTACCATCGGCCGATTCAAGTATCAAACTCATAAGAGTGAGTGAGACAGCAAGACAAACCCGAATGGCATTCCGGCAAATCCGACATGTGTACGACGCTTTGTTATACTCGTACAAATGCCAGATGAAAAATATTTATACAATATAGAAAGTAGTCGATCACATCCTAAGTGCCTCGACACTGTGCCATGGTTTGCTTAGATGCGGATGCGGGTAACGATTGCTGTTGCAGTAACTACCGACAATTCTGTTTCAGTTCCAAACTAGAGTCTCTCGTTTAGAATTGTACAGAAATCTTCTCCAGAAAAGAGTACAGTGTAATGATTTTTTTCCTGACATTGACTTGATTTCATTTGTACTTTGTACCAAATTGTTTTTATTTTATTTTTATTCTTTGACATTTTATCTTTATTTCTGATCTTTATTTTTTGTATGAATTATTTTACTAATTTTTTGTGACTTTCTTATGTTTTGACATAAAAAATATAATTTAATTTACAATTAGAAATAGATGAATATAATGTAATCTAATTTAAAATAGAAATAAGAACCAATAGAAATGCAGTTGTAGTGTAGCATACATAAAGTGAAAAAAAAAGGAATTGTAAAGTTATCTATCTAACCCGTAAGGACGTGATTTATGTGAGTATGTACATAAAATTTTAGAAAAAGCCGTAATGCACTCGCTCGATTTCATTCCTAAATAGTTAAATCCCTTTAAAAATGTTTTAAACCTGTTTCAGATTAATTATTAAACAAAATTTTAAACGAGTCAAAGTAAAATATGGAACGAAGACAATAAAGCTTAACAATAAAATCACTATTCAAACAAACTGTTAGTAGAATAATATTTTGTCTTTCCAACATACATTCTATGATCAAATTTCAAGGGATTTCATAGTTTTTCTATAGAAACAACAAATTCCTAAATGTGTAATTCATAGGAAACTTCGATATCTTTTAACAAAAAGCGCTTAGCGAGTGGCATTGATGTATTCAAATAGAACATAAGCTGCTCCGAGGGGAATATAACTTCCTATGGGAACCCTTTACTGTATCGTAAAAACTCCCATAAGTGCCTGTCGAACACTTTCTTTGAATAGCAAACGTTAGAAAGTACAACCGTCATCGGATATATCGAAAGGACATAGATAGGTGCTCATAAATATGCGAATATGGTTCTATTATCGGACGCGTTATAGTGCGCGTTCAGATATTTCTGGGAACCAAGAACGTTCCAGTGTGTGCAGACCTGGGGTCTTACCATGACGTCTTAATGCGATTTAATTCCGACACAGTTCAGGTTTAGGAGTCTTACCACGACGTCTTAATGCGATTCAGTTCCGACTCAGTTCAGGTTATAGGTGTCATTTTTAGTATGGATCTGACAGCGAGCGAGCCGAAACTGAATCGGAATTGAATCGCATTAAGACGGAATGGTAAGGCTCCTGATGGCGATTTTACTCTTATAAATGGGTTTAAAGATGAGGCATATGGATGTGGATACTGCATCCTTAACGGCGACTTACAAGAGGAGGTGTACATAGAGCAACCTCTTGGGTTTGCAGAAAAAGGTCAAGAAATGATAGTAGGCAGTGGCCAAGATATGCTTAACAGTAGATGGTGCAGCTACGTATAATTCAAGTAAAACGCTTTCTCCTCGTGCTGATAACGTGTTGGGATTCTTGGGAGCTTAAAAACGACACTTTTAACAACTAAGTCAAAACTGAAAAGCAATTTCACACACACACACACACATTTACATATATCAATCACGTCTTTATCCCTTACGCAACGCTTACGCTTTTCAATTAAGCTTAATTAAATTATTCACCAATTTATTTAAAAAAAGAGTCTGAGGTTAGAATCGTGTTTAGTTAAGACAACTAACTATAATAAAGACTAACCCCTTATTCATAAACGCTCTATAGGTTTCTGCTAAATTTGCAATCGTTTGTCCTTATCTCTCACTTTGACGTTTACTTTTCACAGATAAGGACTAAAGATTGCTAAGTTAGCAGAAACCTATAGAGCGTTTATGAATAAGGGGGTAAAGGTCTATGTAAGTATATACGTGGTTAGTTTCAATTTACGTAGGTCTTTCCTTTCATCCCACCCTCGGGCTGTGGACTGACAAGGGATCTAGGACACGATACTGACTCGCTCAGCATCTAAATCAGCTTGTTTTGGCCTACATTAGGTACCTACTGAACATGTTTAAGTTGAAGAATAAATATTATAAAGTTATTCTTTACTATGTAAAATCACAGTGACAAAATAGCTCCGATAGGTCAACGTTAAACTAACAGGTTCGATTTCACTAATATTCTTGATCATTTTACCCCTAACACGGCAAATTTTTTAAATGTTTATGATAATATCTCTAATTAATTTGAACTTCTACATAAAAAATAAATAAAATGATAGCTTATTTCACATGCACTGTAGTGCAGCTTTCCAAGTAGTTATCATATTAAAAGTCCAATTAGTCTTGGGATAAAAAGTTGCATCTTCGTTGGTTAAGAATAAATTGAGTTTTCTGAGCTCCTGATTTAGCTTTTAAGCACTTCAAAACGCTTTAAACGATAATTTTAATGACATTAAAATTTTATCGGATTTGATAAAAAAAAGCACACTCTTTAACAATTACTGAACAAATCGCTTTTTCTTGAAGTTTGTTTGATTAGATCCCCACATTATGACCGAGGTTTTCCTCGCTATATTTTACCTAATTTTCACGAAGTTTCCGATCTCGAGGGAGGAAGGCAAAGTAAACTAGGACCGACTTTAACTTGTTGCAGTACCTTTTCAAATGATGGAATAAGTTCCATATTGTAGAATTCCTTCTTGTTTTTTGTGGTTGAATTATGAAGACCGGTTTTTTAATTTTGTGCAAATGGAATTTCTTCAACGGGATTTTATCTCTGGCAATCTTCTTTGATTAAATAATCACGAGGTTGTGCGGTTTCGAAAATGTTGCTATTGTCTGATTGTGGATGAGTGACGCAGAGTAAATTTCTTTAATTAAAAAGAACGTCCACTTTTGGATTTTAACTCACCACTGTGGGTAAAAAATGACGAAGGCTGCTTTTGTCCAAAACATGACGATAGGTACTTTGAGTCTGTAACATTTCTGAGGGTAATTATGTTTATCCTTTGTCTAGTATAGTATCCATATTACAAGCTTTCCATAGTTGGGAGTAGGTCAATCGGTGTCAATTATACATTAATATTTTGCATGCCTGATACATGGTGAAGTGTGTGAAACAATCTTTTTATATTGTGACCTGTACTGCACCTACCACATCTTAAGCGAAATAAAGATATTTGAATTTGAATTGTCCCGAGATATTATCACTACATAGTATAAAACAAAGTCGCTTTCCGCTGTCTGTCTGTCCCTATGTATGCCTAGAAGCTAGATCTTTTAAACTAACGCAATGGATTTTGATGCGGTTTTGTTTAATAGATAGAGTGATTCAAGAGGAAGGTTTATATGTATTTCAACGTACACGAAGGCGCGGGTAGAAGCTATTTATTATTAATGTAAGAAAAATACTGTTGGTGTCGGTAGTTTGGATACAATGCGCACGATGAGGTGAGACGAAGAATTTTTTTGCAAGTTAGTACGTCAACAGTTTGAGCGATGAACAACCGTTCTTCCTTTCGATGATGGCTTGGATTTGAGTGCGAAACCCGCAGTGTTTAGTGCCATGGAGTGCCTATTGTAAACCTGACTAAGGTCTATGTGAAAATTGTGGAGTGCGGTTTGATTAGGAGTAGATTCTTCTGTTACATTGAAGTGTTAGAAGGAGGATGCCGTATGTTGGTAAGAACGGTTTAAAAAGTTATAGCGGTACCACACTCAGATCAAACAAAAGTGAAGACGGAATTTTACTAACATCACAGTGAGACAGGGTAAAACTTCGCCTCACCTCGTGCGCCTGTGCATAGGTCATCCAGTTTACTTGACGGAGGAGAGGGAGGGAGGACGACGAGGCGTAGATTTACTGGCCACATTTTGGCGTTCACGGAACTCTGTGTTTATTTTATATTTGGTCTGAGGTGCCACATTCCAGAAGGTTTTGACGCCATTTAATAGTGCTACCCACTACGACACGATACAAGTAGGCGGCGTTTTGTGGGAGCTTGTCTTAATTAGGTAAACAGATTGGTTTGTGTAAATATTGCTTGAGCTCAGTGTCTATCTTAAAAGTACGCCGCTGTGTGAGAAGGATTATTAATTAATTGTAACGTCAAAACGTTATTGCAAAATCTAAGTTAAAGCGACAAGCCGAGATGTTTTGTGGCTACGTTACAACAAAATCTTTCTTTTGTAAGCACGCCGAGAAAATAGATGTTCTGCTTCAAAATTTGCTATTATCTAAGTGTCGGGCGAGCAGCATTATTGTTTGCCAACGACTTTGTATTATACAGGGTCTTCTAAAAATAGTGCGAAATGTTTAAGCAGGGGTTCGATTAGTTGACGGAATACCCCTAAAAAGATTTCTCATTATAATTGTAGATTTATTTAGCCCCACCGATGACGCGGTTCACTTTCAACATTGATCAATGCAATGAAACATTTGTCAACTGTGATTCAAAAATCCTGAAAAAAATACAGGGTTATCAAGTCAAACTATCCCCTGCATCAGAGCTAATACGATCTTTGAGCGACCATTTGAATGAGTCCTCGCCCGCGGGGCATAGGGGCGCAGGGTAGGCGAAAAAGGGGGCCGAGAGAGGCGCAGGCGGCGGGCGCACTACCCGCCCGCATCGCTCTCGGTCCCCTTGGTCGTCCTACCCTGCGCCCCTGTACCCGCACGGGCGTGGATTCATTTAAACGGTCAGTATATAGCCTTGGTTAATGTCTGGCAGTTTGTCAGTGTTGTATTGTTGGCTAATTTTTGTTTTATTTAAATAACCTTCTGAAATATTCTAGAACAATTTTTAGAGACTTTGTATAAAAAAATGTTGTTACGTATATTGTTCCGTAACTAAGAAGCGATGGCCTATTAGTCCGCAAGTAAAGCTACACTTAGAGCCGCGATTCATGTAAATAGTCATGACTTCCTCTGTGGGGGCATTTTCATACTCGCATAAAAGTTAATGCTGAGATTGGCGCCCGTGTGGGTAAGAAGACTGCCCTGCGCAGACTTAGGCCATGCTAACAATGCGTTAGTTATTCCCTCTGTCTTCAAGTTCGTCATAATATGTGCTCATATTGCTTAAACTGATTTTGTGTGCGTTTAAAGTAAACAGAAAACAGCTACCGTGATACTCAGACAGTGTGTAATAATAGGTTAAACAATTTTTTATTTCAATTTGTTTTGCATAGACTCACAAAAGGTGGTTTTTAAACTCAGGCTCACTTTGTAAAAATTAAACAAAATACTTGATAAAATTATAAAACTAGTGACTGGTTTTAGTTTTATTTGACTCATATTCACAGTTTTTCACATGTTTAAACATACGTAACATACATGCCTAAATCACGTCTTTATCCTTTATGGGGTGGAAAGAACCTAAGATAACAAGACCTAAATACCACGTTTAGCATGATTGAGGCCTATGGATGGATAGAGGAATCAAAAGAGTGATGGGTTGCTAGCTACATCGCCTACATAACATGATCCCCGAGATTTTCGCCCAATCCCTCTACGGGCTTTTACTATCTGCGCGGGAAGAGAAGCAACTGATAAATTCTATGTT
This sequence comes from Pandemis cinnamomeana, assembly GCA_932294345.1. Classification (NCBI taxonomy): domain Eukaryota; kingdom Metazoa; phylum Arthropoda; class Insecta; order Lepidoptera; family Tortricidae; genus Pandemis; species Pandemis cinnamomeana. Next base: position 5,127,253 of record OW028706.1, read on the forward strand.
TTTCTTTGCTCCTAGACCAGCATGGAAGATCAAGACATGTTTAAAGGCTGCTTTGCTTGTTAAAGCTTTTAATCACCAGGACAGACAGTGTGACTACTATACTTAAATCAAGACACTTTTTTAATAAATTTGTCAAGTATCTGCTTTTGTGCACAGCTGGTAATTATTAGTATTATTTGCACTGGTCAGTATTATTAAACCATGGTGGTGTAAGGCACTAGTCTAATGACCTGGCTTGTGCCGGAATATTCTTTATCCGAACTTGAACTGACGTTGATTACGATATTCAATTGTTTCTACTGACGGTTTTACATTTGAAAATATGGTAAAGATGAATATATTCTTCATCAGCAGTATGATGATACTGCTAAAAAATCAGATGATGATCTGATTTTTCAGCGTGTATACGGCCCACTGCTGGGCTCTATTCTCTTAAAATGAGACGGCTTGTGCAGTAGTTCCCACATAGTCATCAGTCATTGAGCTGTTTCACAGAGTGTGCTCCTTTCCTCACTTCTAGGACGACAGCGCGCAAGAGCCGCGTCGCGTGAGATAGATTGCCCGTCTTTTTCTTACTGTTCGTTCCAGAAAGAGACGTGTAGCGAAAAATACTTGTTAATTATCCAAAACTTGACAACACATTCATATTTTTATACACACTATTTGCCTCGACCGGGGATTGAACCTCAAGTTTTGCATTCAGGTTCTCGTCTTGATGCGATTCAATTTCAACTCAGTTCATGTTTTAGCTCTCATATTTAGTACGGATCTGACAGCGAGCGAACCTTAACTGAATCGGAATTGAATCGCATTAAGACGTCATGGCAAGGCCCCAGGTTTTCTTAGCATTAGTTAGGCTATCCGGTCGATAAGAGACGATTTTCTTTCTGACTGTCGAACAACATCAAAAACTCAAATTCCATAGGTTTACTACATTCATTTACCAGCAGCTCGTTATACCTGCCATTTGCATGTTCAGCCACAATAGGGACTTTGCATTTTCAGGGTTCCGTACCCAAAGGGTAAAAACGGGACCATTACTAAGACTCCGCTTTCTGTCTGTCTGTCACCAAGCTGTATTTCAGGAACCGTGATAGCTTAGATAGTTGAAATAATCACTGATGATGTATTTCTGTTGCCGCTATAACAACAAATCTATTTTTATTTTGTAAGTAAGTAAGTAAATGCTTTATTGTACAAATATAAAGAAACAGATACAATTCACAAATAAATAAAAATAACATTATTATATGCACAAAGGCGAAATTATCCCTATAAGGGATCTCTACCGATTAACCTTTGAGTAGATGAGAGGAGCATTTTGTCTGTCTGTCTATGTAAGTACTAATATAAACTGACTTCACACTGCTTACAATTTGCTGAAGAGTAGGGCTCTGCTAATACTGGATTACATATTCACTTGCTGAATTAGTACGGAACTCTCGGTGTGCGAGTCAGGCTCGCACTTGGCCGGTTTTTTATCCCATTTCTCAACAAAGTATGAAATTATCGTAAAAGACATGACAAAAAATGAAACCAAAAGTATTATCGATCAAGACATACAGAAAATGTAAGAATTTTAAGCTAATAATTACACAGCGATTAAAAAGGGAGAGACATGGTGACGTCAAAAACACTACGCCCATTTTTCTTCAAATCTTTTACTGCGTATAGGTATTTATAATCATCCGAAAATATGTTTTTTTTGTTCGAAAATATAATTTATTCCCAATTCGCCTTAATATGCTATCTCGTGCGGAACTCTAAAAATGTATTGCAGTCACAGTGAAAGGAGAATAGCTTTGGGAGCTCTGGTGCGGACCACGAGGTTCACTCACCAAATTGATATACAGGAAAGCGAGTAATCCCTGTGATAAACCGACCGGACTATGCTACGGGGAATCATTATCCTTTCGTACTTTACCGAGAGGGTAGTCAGTTAAATTTTTACTTGTGACTTTGGAGACGTAGCTACTCCTTTTTTACTCCGACAGTTCAGTCAGTTCAGTCAGTTTTAGTCCGACAGTTGGGAGCCAATTTAGAAGAGTTTTTTGATTGAATCAGGCATTCGCGGACGTCCGTTCATAATAATTAACAAAAAACGTATAAGTATCCGCGGTAAACATTTATTGGCAATTAATTTAGAATAGCTATTTCGAAGTAACGTAAAAATTTGAGTGCACATTATTTTACTGGCATGTTTACGCACAAGAACAGGTCTAACTGAGTGGTAGTTAGGCTAAATGGGTCTTTAAATTTTTAAACAGGTAGGTAATCCAGAATGTCTTGAGAAAAGAAGCAAAATAAAAGAACGAAAAGAAGCATTGAACATTACGCTGCCTTTCAAACACCCACTCTAAAGTGTCCGACGGGCGCAATTATTCGGCAGATTTTAGTTGCTATTTTATTCTCAACCGCAGTGCAAACTAGAGGATTATCTAATAACTTGGCGCGGTGTTTCAACAGTTATAAACCGCAGTTATGAAACCCCTGACACAATCGGAAAGCTTAAGCGTTAGTTAGTGCAGCCAGCGATGACAATCTATTAGAGCCATACCTGCCAGCGGTCCAGCAGGCGGTAACATTAGAACAAAGCGCGCCAGCCTAAATAAACGACCGGCGAACTGCACCCGCCCCGACTGCTATTTTCAATTTCAAATCTGCCTCTCCTACAATAGAATTGCACATTTTATGTGAGAGTTTTTGCTGGCGACCTATTGGAATTGCGAAATCGGTGATATTTAGTTTCTCCTTTTATGCTAAGTGTTCCTGTAAAGGGGTCCTCCTTTAAAGCGGTTGCTTTCGTAGTAAATGTTTTGATTCGAATGTAACACAAAAACACAAAAAACGAACTGATAACGGTGAGAAACTCTAGTGTAAGTTTTAACGGAAAAAGTTCAGCACCACTGTCACGTTGCGATGGGAGTAGGAAGGAAACTCAGGAGATGGTGGAGGGAGGTTGTTAGTTATTTAAGAATTTAAGGCACCTAAAACAATAGGCATACTGTTATACAAGGATAAGTGAATAAGGGAAAGGTAAATAATAAAGATAGTTGACTTACAAAATGTGCCTTTGGAAATAATGAAGATATCAATCACAATTCGATGGTCACTTAGATATAATAATTAGCTAGTGGTCAATCACAGGACGGCACAGGATATCAGATAGTAAGATAAGCACTGGGTTTATAACATCTTTTAGTATAATTTTATATGTGAGTACCTATTGACCCTACTTGATCTCGTTAGGCAATGTCATGATTATAAGGACAGAACGAGACGATCAGTATACATTTTAAAAAAAAAATAAAAAAAAAAAAAAAAAAAAAAAAGGCTATTGCAGCCTTATTACACCACTAGGATCATGTAATAGGAATAAAAACCGACCCCAAAAGTGTGTAGGGATCAATCTCGTACTCAATTTAATCTTTATTTATTTTTCGACTGTAGGTAAAGGCAATTTAATGTATAGACGTTTTTTGTGTCGAAAACTCACACTTCCAGAACTTGTATAATGGGAGTTTTTGACACAAAATCCGAAAAGAAAAAGTTAACAAAACCTTTACGAAACCTGATAAATTCTCCCTAAACTAGGCAAGGCAATGTTGTAGTCAAATGCCAAAGTTGCAACAGTATAGTTGAATCGTCATCGTGCATCGTAAAATATTACACGCGTTACGCTGAGTATGTATCTAGGTGTGGTTCATACATGTATTGTGGCGTCTCTGCATGGAGATGGCGGCTAGACGCTCGGTGCGGGACGATGCGTGTCGCGTTCTCGCGTTGTATTGAGGCAATTTTGAGCGCACGTGAGCGCTAATCACCCTCTTTAAAGCAGAGCTCACGTTGCCAACCGAGAGGAAACGTTTATTTTAATTCCCCACAAATGCGTGGCTAATTCCAGCGGATGGGCTTTGTTTAATTTCAAAGGATTGTAATTGCTGACATAAGATTATGATGTCTTTTGTGGTTTTCTAGTTATGTAAATAGGAGCTATAAAATTTAATCCTGCGGAGTCTTTATTCCGTGTAAATGTTATTAACCTTTTTGTTTGTGCGGAAAATTTTGTAGGTACGAAAAGCTTTTTGTCGCTTCGGACTTTAAGTAGGTTAGCTTAATTTCTGATGCCGTTAAGTTAATTAAAATATGTTTCACTGACCTCAAAAGAAAATAAATTCGTAATTAGTTTTCATAATTTGTTGTCTTTTTGCCTTAGAGTTAGAAAGTGTATATTTTAAGTATTCAATAAATTCCATTAGACCTTAAGATCTGATGAAATGGCCGAATCAAGATGAAAGTAATGAAATTCTTCAACATCAATTAGTTAGCGCACATCTCGAGCTTACTAAAGACATGAAAAATACACAAGAAAAGCAGTTTAGGTATTTGCCAAACACCCTAACATAAACATGAGCCTGTCTCGTGAAGTACAATGGTTACATTTACTTTTAAACATTATGTCCATCGTCGATCCCATTCAACGCAGTGTATCGTATTTACATCGATATGTCAGCGCTACTATAATAAACATTATCAATTCCCTGATCCGATGTGAAATTTTACACGATGAATAGGTATGACGCATTAACATAACTTTGGTGAAACATTATTCTCTGAAACTGCTAGTAGTTAAGTATGGGTATGTTTTAATCAACATATTCATGTATTGGCTGAACCTATGTATAGCCTAATGCTGCATGCGAACCTGAATTATCTATTGGGTGTAGATCGTGATGTAATTTACGTATTGTATTATATAACCTGTCTTAAAATAAGCAATACACATACACAAATCACGTCTTTATCCCTTATGGGGTAGACTGAGCCTGAGGTAACAAGACCTACAGGCCACGTTTAGCAAGATAGTGGGCGTATAGGTGGAAAAAGGAATCAAAATAGTGATGGTTTGCTAGCCACATCGCCTATAACATAATTCCTAAGAATTACGCCCATTCCCTCGATGGGCTTTTACCATCTGCACGGGACGAGAAGCAACTGGTATATTCTATGTTTTTCCTTAGCTCCCAGACCAGCATGGGAGTAAAAATAAATAAGCAAAAATAAGCAATAAGATGTAGATTTCAAATGTATTGAGTTTGAATTACAAGTTGTAATTCCCTCGCCTCGTCACGGCCTGAATAAACTCCGCGAAGTGCCGTATCAAACTCTTAGATATCTAACTCCGTTTAATATTTCACAAACAGAGCGTTCCGTGCTTCCACTGAATAAAATTTTCGACGCCATCAGAAATGAAAATTACATCAAAAGTAAAATATTCAGTAACGCAAACAAGAATGATGCACGTCGGAATGGATTATTTGTATTCGCGCTGCGTGCATAGCGGCGCGTGACTGAATTGTTGATACTACTTATTACTAAGTAAATTCTGTTACATAATTTCAATTACGACGTTCGATTATGGGATGCTCGTATTGTACGATGTTCGTAGTACGAATCCCGTACGGCGAAGTTGGCAGCCGAACGAGCTTTGCGTTCGTAAAAAGTAATGATGATTGATGCCAGCATGAATATTGAATGCCGTATCGCGGCTAATCGCTGTGGCAATACTTTCATTCCCAGAGAACACTTTATGAGGAAATTAGCGTTTTCTACTAATGTTGCTAGTAAAATATTTAAATTTTGTTGGTAATTTTATCAATCTACGAGATCCGATCGAGTGGTTTATTGTAATGATTTATTCCATACTTTGATTTACTTTGAGATATTATTAGTCGTATATTTAGGTGAATTGTTAGTATATTTAATGTTAAAAGTGAAGTGATACAAACGACCGGCATTTAAATTTAATAGTTAGAATGTATGCCACAAACTAGATTAATTCTAATGTGAAAAATGTTAATATGACCAAACTCTCCATTAATAAAGTCTTTAGGTCGGATAATAGCGGTCTGTGGACACCAATTAAGCAATATGACTTCGGTCTTATAAATCTTTAAGCCGCAACTTGACTTTTACCGGTCTCTCTGCTCATTAAAATTCAAAAGCGGCGCTCAACAAAAAGTAGGCGATGCCAATTGTAGCCCGAACACGGTCATACCCGAGCCCCGTGACCATTTAACTGGTGGAATTAAGAACGTGAGCGCGCTTAAGGGTAGTCGGTGTATGTGATTGACGTTTCTTGGATATGTATGTATAATTATGTATACGTGTAACTCTTTGCTATCTGAGCGCACGCAAGTGACAGAGATAAGTTTTAGAAAAAACGTACAAAAATAAATATGTTTTCACACTAGACCAATATCGCTACTTTTAAGCAATTATCTATTTTAACCTCAATAATCTTTATATTTTATTACAGAATCAGAAAAACGTATCTACTTACATAGGTACTCAAATAAATAAATACATATTTGGTAATTCGAAACACCGAAAGTTCAAATACTTTTTACTGTCTCATTTTTTAAAACATGAAATATCACAAAAATAAGGGCTAAAGACGCGCGACGAATCCTAAAACCATTTTTCTATTGTCTAAATTCAAAGAGAATAGCGAGAATTACTTTTGTCAAATTTGTCGCTTCCGCATCCTCTTAACTCAACTCACTGGATTAAGTATGTGGTTGTATGAAATTTGAATAAATGCATTAGTCTAGTGCAAGGTATAGTGGCCGCCGAAAGAGCACTTTGTGGGCTCGTATAAAAAGCAAACGGCAGAGCCTGCCCCTCGAGTGCTCTCACGTCATGATAGCGTGTTAGCTTATTCTCAGGTTATTCTATCTCGTCTTTGAGAAAAACAAAAAGGTGAGGTGAAATGTGCTTGTCGAAGTGGTTTTTGGTACTTATTACCTAATGAGCGCGTTCTCGTAGAAAAAGTGAATTAGATACCGTATTAATTAATGCAAGAATTATAATAACTTGTCTTATGAAGTATTTATGTTACTTGATTGCTACTCATTGTCACTTTTATTGTTCAGAGAAATCTTACAAAGATATATCCATTTCAAATTTCCATCCCGTGTCCCAAATCCAGTATATATTATTCATTATATATATAAAACAAAGAAAATTACTCCCAAAAGCTTTATGATCATGACGTTAAACTAATTATATCTCGTCCGGAATCATGATTATTCTTACAAAGTCAGCCACGATTTCTTTGGAATCAACATTTCTCCAAAATCAATCCCAATTACTTAACCATTACGGTTATCTGTGGTAAAGTAAAGGACGAAAGATTACGCAATAATGCACTTTAAAGAGAATGGAACAAGTATTGATGCTGGATCCATCACGCCTCCGGCTATCGCTTGACAGCTCTTAAGAGATTGATCGATTGCTTGTAGTTAATACTTGACGCCCTTTATCGTAATCCTAGCTTGAATACAACGAAAGATAAAACATGAAATAAACTAAGATGTCGCTGGAAAAATTACATTCAGAGTAGCAGTAGGAAATTTAAGATTTTGGATAAGAATACTCTATAAATTGACACTTGGACTTCTAGGATTAGTTTGTTTAGCTTAGGACTAGGTCAATTGGTGTAAATTGTCTCACGACATTTGTTTTTCTTTTAAAATAGGTTTGACTTAAGGAGTCATTGAGTTAATGCATTCACTCAGCTGTAATTTGTTCAATAAATGAAGGGTGGGTATTTCTGCACAATTTTTAAACACGAAAAGATTTACGATTTCAATAAAGCTTTTCCGAAATACATGCCTTGTTGTAGCTGGTTTTAAAGTTTCGAGGTATATTTTTAAATGGCTGGTAAAAACTTTTAGCTATAAAAACCGCTTCAAACAAGACTTTTTGATCGCGTAATGAAATAGAGAATTCCGGCTACGTTTCTTTAATTTATATCAAATTATGTGAGATGGTGCAGATTCTTTTTTATTATAATTTCAAACTATTTCTTAAGTAAAAACCGTTTGAAGTATCTTTGCGTTAGGGAATACTCGCAGAGCTTTTATGTTTTTCCTTACTTTGGGTACGAGATAACTGATAAGGTAGAATTGCGAAACCGAGAATCCTAGTTCGAATAATGAATAATGTATATGTAGTATTGTACCATTCGACGGGGTATTTTAAAGAAAAGAAATGTGAAAAGGCAAAATGAGACAGAAATGATGAAGATGTTTATAACTCGATACGAAAACAGTAAGTACATCTTTTTTTCGAAGTATTTCAAACTTTTAACTTAACAATAAAATAACTTTATGTATGCCGGCGCTGCAGCTGATCAGGCCCAACTCCTCAAGCGCCGCAAGTACTCCACCTTACTAAAGGATTATGAGTTTGCGGCGCTTGCGGTTGAGACTTTGGGGCCTTGGTCAGGCGACATGAAAGCATTTGTAAAGGCCCTGTCGTCCCGGTTGATCGACGCCTCAGGGGACCCAAGAGCTGGCGTGTATTTATCCCAGCGGATCGCACTTGCGGTCCAAAGGGGTAATGCCGCCAGCGTCATGGGGACTCTGCCGCAGCCAGTGGGATTGGACGGGGTTTTCTTTTCTTTTTATAACTTTTTTTTATTTGTAAATATAGGTATTTTATAGTTATTTTTAAGTTTTAGTTTAATTAATTTGTCTTGTACAATAGTAGTTGAGTTAATAATGTTGTTGCCTTGATCCGTTTTGAAATAAAGACTTTATGTGTAGACTTATGAAAATACCCTCCCTTTTAATATAATCGCACCAAGACATAACCTATAATGTTTTCACAGATAAAAAAATATCGGAACTAACGAAGGAGCCGAGCAAGGCTTAGGCAAGTAGCAACTCTACAATCTTAACACTTCAAAAAGTATGTACGCCTTGGCTGTTTCTTAGAACTATTGCGTGTCACAATACTCCAAAAAAAAATTGTTTTTCTACATAGTTCTCACTATTTTGACCTCTTCCCACACTAAACTAAATAGTATAACTAAGTAGTATTTAGTTTTATAGTGTGGGGAGAAGTCACAATAGTGAGAACTCTCTCCAGGAATCATAATTTCCTCAATACCTACGGAACAGATAATATGCGTCCATTTGAATTAGTAATAAAACTAAATCTGTTTTTGGACATGCGTATGCGTCCTCTTGAATTAGGATGGCAGAATAATTAATATCAGTGACCATGGCCGCAGCGAGAAAAAAATAAATCTCGGTTTACTCTAGTTTAAATCTGTTTTAAAGCTTGGCAGTTTCATTTATTTTTACACTACTAAATCGAGATTTAACTTTTTCCAGCAAGACAGTCTTAATTTTTTACCATAAGTCCTTTAAAGTGTTTCAGCTAAGCCCTTTTGATCAAGATGCAGAGTCTTTAGAGTTAAAGTTTTTCTCTGAACGAGACCCGACAACTTTCAAACAGTGGAAACGTTGTGAACTTCCAAGTCTCGACGATATATTTAACAGACTTTTTTATATGAAATATGTTTACGCGGCTTGTACAGGAACATGATATGAATAACAACTGACGGATTACTATTGCTTGAATAAATATTCAAGAATTCTTTAGAAGAGAGGAAATGATATTTATTATAACAGCGACGTTACCGTTTCATCTGAATTAGGTAAGTATTGTGGTAAAAACATACATCAAATAATAATTAGAAGGTTATTCAGAAAAAATAATTCTATGATTCAGTACTATACTGATATCTTTTTTGTATGCGTATTATTGTTATCAGAAAAGGAGGAGTACCTTAACTCTGTCTCAAATTACGTATTATTTATTTGAAACAAAAGTCCTGACTGACAGTCTCATCAATGCCCTACACACAACTGGATATACAAAGCTAATATTTTGCAAGCGTTTCCTTTTACGTATGATGTATTCAGAAAATACATAAAGACGGATATTGCGAAATTCTCACGGAATAGAGGATTTGGCAACGAGGGTAGAGTCGCAGGCGAAAGCAAAGTAAGTTTATTTAATTGTGATATCATGTACATACACACATACATAAATCACGTCTTTATCCTTTACGGGGTAGATAGAGGCCATGTTTCGAGTACATAATTATTAATTAAAAGATGGTACTGGTGATTAGTCAATCAGGTGGTTATTAAATGAACAAACATGTGAATTATATTTTTATAAAGGTGACATACACACATACACACACAAATCACGTCTTTATCCCTAACGGGGTAGACAGAGCCTAAGGTAACAGGTACCTACAGGCCACATTTAGCAAGATTGTAGGCGTATTGGTGGAAAATGGAATCAAAATAGTGATGGGTTGCTAGCCTCATCGCCTATAACATGATTCCTATGATTTTCGCCCATTCCCTCGATGGGCTTTTACCATCTGCGTGGGTAGAGAAGCAATTGGTACATTCTATGTTTTTTCTTTGCTTCCAGACCAGCATGGAAGAAAGGTGACTGAATTCAATAACTTCTCAATTTATCTATTGGCCTGTCTTCTCTCCTTTAAAACTATAAATTGTTGGTCGCGAGGTAAAGCTCTCAATAATCGAGCAGACAGAGATTGAGAGCGCGCATCCATCACTCGAACATCTACTGTTGGCCCGGTTACAGCATGCAAGTAACTGCTAATGCAGCGGACAGTTACTTGCATATGCATACCTACTGGTCTACAGTATTGCTTTAACGGAAAAATATTGCGGTATAAAAGGATACGTGAACAAAGAAACTTTTACTATGCAACGAATCGATTCGTGACCCAAAGTAGAACGTCAAAATCATTTTTTTAAGTAACGTCAATATGACGGTTACTGTGAAAAGGTTTCACATGAAGGAAGGAAATAATTTCTTTGATAGTACGTAGACAGAAATTGCACGTCATTCACAGCAACTTAAGTTGGTATAATTTATCTGAATCGAAAAGCTTAAAACTTAATGGTTTAGTAGGTATTGTCGGAGGTGGGAAACAAAGTACGTACATTGAAACGTAACACGGAAAGCTTCAGTAGAAAAATGTTTAAGGCCTAATGAATGAAATTTGACTAATATAGTCGATAAGGCCTAATTGTTTCTATTTTAATGTAGAAACTATCATAGAAGTGGATAAAACACTTGCTTGGTCATTTATTATACGTTAGCTAGCACAGTGTAAATCAGACCTATCATTTTGCAAGCTAACATTCCCGGCACTAATTTAAGTTTTAACAAAGAACAGCAATACAAGGCTGCTTATCCTACGGCCCCCAATAAAAATTAAACGTTACGGCTGTTTTAGAAGTCTCCTCGTTATGTTTTGTTAATTTTGTTTCAAGGCTTAGCTGGATAAATGCTGCTGCGGGACACTGCGTGAATTAGCTGTGAGATATTTAGTGTAGAGGCAATGGGCATTGTAAATTTTTTTAAGCTGTACTTTTAACACCTTTGTTTGATAAAATGGACTATTTCAAGGAACAAATTTGATTATTATGCTTTTACGTAGATTTGTTTATTAATAATAAATATTTTTTCGCTTTTGATAATTTGTTAATTTTGGCAACATCCCAATCGCTTTCGATCAGGAATAAAAAAACGGTTTTGTCTATGGTTTTGTCAACGTCAACGTCATAGATCTGTGAGTAGGTATGTGTGTGAAGTCAACGTCAAACTCAACAACAATGTTCGCGTGTTCGAATTATTTCCGTTCGTTGGTGTTGTTTTTGTTTTCCGTGCTGGTTTTGCTATTTTCGTTTGACCACTGCGCATCTTTCGTGACTCCTAGTTACTTATGTTGGTGTTGTTGGGGCTATTGTTCGAGTCATTGTTGCATCCCGGCGCAAAAAATTTTTTTATAAATATCCATTGTGTGTTACAGTTTTATACTTTGAATTTGCTTTTATTTCTAATGTTTGTAGATTAAGTAAGAATGTAATGTTATGATGTAAATATTGTGACAGTGACAGCCCGACCTTAGCTAAACTTTTTTTTTACATTTTTGTGGCTAACATTTAATGCCCGATTCTGCCAAAAAACCAGATCGTTAGATCAAACAAAGGTCAAAAGTACTTTTACAAAAATATCTGCAATCGTAAAGCATTTTTGAAATCGAAAAAGATAAATCGGATAATTGATGGTTTTCCTCCAAATGGTTTTCGAATTAGAGCATACTAAAAAAATAACAATGCCAATTTCCTTTCAGAACAGTAGAGATCTTTATAACAGAATCGTACAGTTATGGATGTTCCAAGTACAAACGATTTCCTTATTATTTGTTACAACTTAATACCTCAACAGCTAAAGCCAAACGGGCACAAACTCGCCAGCACTTTCAAAACAACACTTTAGGGATTGTTTAATATCTTCGCTTCTCTAAAACAGCGGAGTACCATACTACTACCAAAAATACGATTGCAGGAATATCTCCTGGGCTTAGGAGGCACTTGAAGTCGTCATCATCTACAGAAAGGTTTTTGATCATAATGATGAAACCTATACACGGCTAGTGACCAAGGACACTACAGAGCACTTGCAGAAATTTACAGGCCAAAATCCAGAAGATGCTTAGCTTAGGTATCACAGAGGCATTTAGAAAGACGCAAACAGCAGCAATGGAAGTCGTACTGGATAGTGGATCTACTACCATCGCATGTTGCTATCCAATCCAAAATAAGGCATTACCTAAAAACCGGATAGGTGGTTTACGAAATGATTCAGCGCTAAACACAAGACACACTAAAATGAATAAAAATCAAGTAGGTACTTACCTTAAGTACGTACAAGTCTTAAGAAAAAGCTCCAAGAAATGAGACCCATTCTATTGTTTAATATCAGTAAATGAATCCTTATAATAAAGTTTCTTATTCTAGCAAAAAAACTCTAATGGTAAAGCTATTTAGAATTTTCATATTATCTTCATTGTTTCTCAAAAAAACATTTTATTACATTATAACCGCTCAAGTGCGAGTCTGTTTTGTGGAATTACGTTAGACATGATTTTTATGAGACGTAAGTAGATCGCGCCCTGTGATCACAATGCATGCCACGGTGTCGAAATCTCATAGAAAATTGGTTTTGTTTCAGGGTCAAATTCACATGAAAGGTTGCATTTTTAATAAATCAATTTTTGTTGGCGGTTTTTGATTATTCCGCTACAAGATTTGTTTATTGATGATACCCGTCCACTTCTGCCCCAGCATCTCGCACCCCATCAAACGAAATTAGGAGTGAGTTTACAGATAAATGATCTTTAAATAAATTTGCAATCTCCTTGGGTTCAGTAACACCGTCAATGCTCATAGGAAGTCCTGATTTACTATTCAGTTTATTTGTGCTTTTCCAAAAGTTACGAAAGTCTTTACTGGAATGAAGTGAAGCAGGGGCCTCTGGTTTTATTTGGTGCTGGTTTTGTTTACACCACTTCAGTTTTGACTGGAACTTTCTCCTGCTATCACACATTTCCTCGTAAATTGGACCCAGTCTCGGTTCCTCAAGAAATTGCCATAGCTGAAACTCCTGCCTAGCAATTGGCTGATTCCCAGGCCTCGGCATTAATCTACTATTTTTTAGCGACTAGATTGCCTTACACGAATGTACATAAGTATTGTATGTATAATCAATTTTACAACTCATTGAAAAAGCTGTATAACTTCATCTTTACGTTAAAAACGGGCGTACCAGTTTGATTGCGAAACTCTAAAAGGCCCATACAGCTACATTTTTAAACAAAAGCTTGTTTGCAACTAAAGTTGAAATGAAATACGTCGCTGAAACAGGATTGCAAAAATAACAGCGCCCGTGATAGAGTGGTTGGTTAGGCTAACTCCGGTTCACTAGTTCTCCAGTTTGATTATTGTTTCCGATTCTACACTATTTCAAAAAGCTGTCAAGAATGAATTGAGTCTTGCGCCGTAAGGGATCCTTACATCTTCATTTCAATGTCATAAACTGATGCTGATTTACTTACAAAAATTCTAATAGCTACGTCCGCGCGGTACTACAAGCAATTTTTAAATTTTGTTTGGCACCTACGTCTAGTGCTAGTGAGTCTTTGTTTCAAATTCAAATTCTGATAAATTACCTATACACTCTGTCCTTTTTTGTTAAAACAAGTTTAACAGTCCGAGGAAAAACTTCAGTAAAATTGTGCCAAATTTCCTTTGGTGGTTTTGTAAATATCTGTAGTGCACGTTAACGTTATAAAAGTAACAATTGACTACATATCCATCGGCTTTTGACATTTGTATTATTTTGCGTTGATGGTCGATAGAAAAGTGATTTTGTATTGTTTTTTTTTATATATGAATAGGAAGGCAAAAGAGCAAGTGGGTCACCTGATGGTAAGTGATCACCATTGCCCATAGACACCCGCAACCCCGGAGGGATTGCAGATGCGTTGCCAACCTAGAGGACTAAGATGAAGTGTAGGTAAGTAAGTTAATGTATTTTTTTAATAACTTCAAAAACCCTCTACATACCCTGTATGGAACCCTAAAAATAAGCGATTTCAGATCATTGAACTATTAACAAGCTAGCGTAAGCCGGCGGCAATGGTGTTAGAAATCCGAAGCAATTGATGCTCTCAAGTTGGTAACATTTTACTGATGTTTGATTGGGCAATTATTTATTAATTCAAACCTAATTCCATTTTATCAGTGTATTAAACCAAATGGAGTCCCATGACTTGTGTTTGGTACAGAACAAAAGTAGATGGTTAATGTAGTTAGCAAGGTCTATTCGGGCTTAAATTAACTTATCAAGTAAACAAAGAAATGTGTTTGATAGCTTTGCTGCAAGGCATAGTACCAACCAATGTCACGTCAGGTTATAAGGTGGAATCTTTTATTGACTCTAACACTGACTGTCATTTTTAGAACGCTTAAGCCTCCCCTAGGGAAGAAATGAGACATTGCAGAACTAGTAAGTATTGTTAGTATTATTATCAAATTATTATACACAGTTTGTGAACGGTCGCGTAAAACTTACACAAGAAGTGATCACGGCGCCATTTTACTATTAATTGGTGGCAAAAGTTTTAATGTTAAAATTCCATTGAAATATTGAGTCCAAAAGGAGCTCAAATACTACCTATACCCACGTACTATAGAGGACTCCCAGGGCAATGTTAAAATGAAATTATTTTCTTTCTCGAACAAGCAGCTACAAAGGCGTTTGAACAAAGGCCCATGTTTTATTTCTCATTTTAGGGTTCCGCGATCTAAAAATACTCAAAACTCTACTGTTTTTGTCATGTCTATACTTAATTTCATTCGTTTTTCCATGTCTTTGTAGTGGCAGTTGTTGTCTATATTTAGTTGGTTACTGTAAATTACACAATAGGTACGAGTTTAGGTTATACATATATGAATATCTAAAAACCCAAATTATCACACTTTTATTTAATACCTAAATTATTTAAAAACCAAAAACCCGACACTAAAAAATATTTAAACTGAAAAGAAGAAAAACAAAACTTGAAAGTACTGCGGTAAATTTTTTTGTGATAAAAAAGAAAAAAACATAAGAAAATTTACAGCAAGCGGAAAAACTCTTTTTTTATGTGTAATTTTGACCTCTCTCGTATGGTTTGTATTCAGGATGTTTTTACCTGATGATACCATGATATGGGGTCGTTAGATAGCACGTACAGATTTATAACAGGCGTGTGAAAATAATTTTTGTAATTGCGAAATATTAATCTTTCAAATATATTTCTTTGTAAACTTTAATTGATTTCTACTACCTACTTAATCTCTCAAAACGCACGGTAGTGGTGTGACATTTTGGCCAGCAACCTATGCAAAATTTTGATAGAGTCCAATTTCCCTCCTCCCGTTTTCTTTTGCCAGCTTAACAGTTGTTTTTGAGCATGTAAAAAAGCAGATCACGTCAATACGGATGACAACGGATGATGAGGACGAACGACTAACCCTACACAGTACATGACCCGACACGCACTTGACCAGTTTTGTAACTATGCCGCTGTAAGACACTATACAATCCTTTATTTATAATGGGATAGATAGTGAATTTAAATGATGAGATTTTTTTATCAAGTGTCATGAGTCCCATGCCCCGGCGTGTCCGTTACGTTCTTGTCCGGTTTTAAACTTTAAAAATGCTTCCGACAATGCATCCGGGAACGAACTTAATTATTAAAATGAAGAGGCATAAATTATTGTGAGTAAAATTTTACACAGAGAGAAGTTAATATGACTGCAAAGCAAACTATTACTACCACTTGACAGTTCCATACATTTTGACATTACTAAATCTAAAGAGAGCTAGTGTTGTGTACAAGTTCGTTTGCAAGTAAAATAATCGTTTCTGGTCCGTCTGCCTTAAAACACTCATTATGTAACGGTTGCATAAAATACTATTAATGTCCTTTGCTCGAATTACACTTAGATTTTTTACTGCTACGTCGGCAAATATGTGACGCTTCCGAAAAATAGCAAGTGTCACGCGTTACTATGATTTGCAATGGGCACGTGATTAGCCGTCGCCGCGCGCCGTCCCCCGGGCGCGAATCCAATTTACCAACTTGTACGTTATTGCACCATCTAGCGTTTTGTGCCGGTAACATCAATTTACTTTTGTAATGACGCGGTCTTGTGTTGTCGTGGAATAAATATAGTCTTTTTGTTAAAATCGTGATTGAAATGGGAAGCATTAGTTAATCTGGCCATACTTACGGTACCTAATTTAATTAGATTCAAAACCTAACCAGTGAAACCTAACCAGGGGTGGTAGAGTACTACTGGAATCAAAACACAAAGCGATCCATGCAATTTATTATACCCACACAATAAGTTCCATGCTAAAGCACTTTGTTATCAACCTTTACTTCTCCAGGGAAAAATCCGGAAAGGTAAATTGAATGGAAAGATTAAATAATTATAAGTCTGTTCGATACATAGATACTTCTTGTACATAATGAATGAGCCGAAGGGCATTGGCACGCAATTTCGGAGATGGCATCGTTGACATGGGTAGACGTTGCCGAACATTTTTTTGGTAAAAAACGGAAATAAAAGACATGCCCCAACTAAAATACTTATTAAATTGGGGTACCTACTTACGAACATCGATCCCAATTTTTTCTTTGCAATTTTAAATAATTCATTATTATTACTATAAAACTTCTCATTTACACGAAATATTCTTGAGTCCTCTCAAAAAAAAAGAAAAAAAAAATGTTTTTTTTTCTTGAAAAATGTTAATTGCAATCCGTTATTTTGCTTCCTTATGATGGCAAAGGATTTATTTAGTACTTAAATTACATTAAAACCAAAATAAACTTCAACAACATAGAAAAACAAACAAAAGGTTAACTGGTAGAGATCCCTTATAGGGATAAGTTGGCCTTTGTGCATATATTTAAGGTATTTTGTGATTTGTCTCCGCTTCTTTATATTTGTACAATAAAGCATTTACTTACTTACTTACCTTTATTCAGCATATTGTCAGCTGAAACACTAAAGTCGTAGAGAAAGACGCCGAGGAGTACAGGAGTAGGGTAGACTGGGTACGGTTGTGACAATTTTGGTTTGATCGCCAATAATTTTGTTAATTTACTAGTTAGCTGCTAGAAAAGTAATTTAAATCTTAATTTGTACTTTTGTCTACGTAAAAATACCAAACTTTTGTCCTTAAATACGCTGTATTAATTATAGCATCAAATTTAAAAAAAAAGAGAAAGTGTCACAACCGACCACATCCCAAGGACAGTTGTGACAGTGGCCGGGGTCAGTAGTGACAGACCCATTTATTTAAATGATTCAGGTAATTTTCTCCGAGGTATAGCTTACATATATTGTATTCATACTTTCCCGCTTTACAGCATTTAAATTTTAAAAAATCTTTTAAATTTAAACACTGTAAAGCGGGAAAGTATGAATACAATATATGTAAGCTATATCTCGGAGAAAATTACGTGAAGAATTCCAAGATTACGTAGAAATATAGGTTGATAGGAGCGAAGGGGGTAGGAAATGAAGAAACCACCTCAATGGGAGCTTATAGATATACTTAGAAAAAATCGGATAGTTCGGACATAAAAAATATATGTCACAACCGTACCCAACGCATACTTTCGAAAACAAACAATCGCCATGACTAGGCCAAGTAATCTACGTAAAAACGAATTACTCGTAATTAACTACTAATATTCAACTTATAACAAAAAAATATATGATATAATCTATCTGTATACAAATAATAGGAAATATTAAAAAAGAATAAACAAAAAAAAAATACTTTTGACTGTTAAAAAGTAATGTAGGCTCCTGATTACGTTAGCGTCGCGCGCTGGCTAACGCAATCTGGGGACACGCATTTAGGCACCCATGCCGCTTCTTTCTCCCTTTGCACCCTTTCCCATATTCCGTATAGTTTTGCTGTTATGACGACTGTCACTACCGTACCCTGGCACAACCGTACCCAGTCTACCCTACTTTAGCAGCAAAATAATCTGCAGTGGGACCATGCAGAGCCTTCATTTGGTTCAGTCGTACGTGTGCGAAGCCTCTCGAATTGATCCTCATCTGCACGCGTAGACAGCAAAGACACGCAATCCCCGCAGGGCAGCCGGCGACGCGGCGGCACCCGTCGGCCGTGCGACAAGTCTTTACGTAATTATATTACGTGCAATGTAATAAAGGAGCTTATGTTACGACAAATGTGATCAAATTGTTTCGCAGATTTGATTACAGCCAGACATAACATAAAAACTTCATGACATAAAAACTTTTTTGTTCTTTTGAGTGTAAATTGTCACTGGCCACTAAATAGCCATAATAATACTTTGAATAAAGATCCTGCTTCTGCTGTTATAAGTCAAATCATGTAGTTTTATTTTTATAGCGAATAATATTATTAACGTTGTTATAAGCAGATGTAATTGTGTGAATAATAAAGTTTAACGCTCAGACTCTATAAAAATTACGCACACGCTCACAGGGCAAGTCGTTTAAACCGCCTAATTTCCCGTTCTCAGAACTCTGACTCAACTTTTTTTTGGTCTAAGCTTGAACGGCTGACGTTAATGCCTGTGTCCGCAGTTTATCCGTGACCACAAACCTCTGAAAAAGGCTTGAAACTTGGAGATCGGTATGTACATACATAAATCACGTCTTTATCCCTTACGGAGTAGACAGAGCCTTTTTTGTTTTTGGGGTGGGAAAATTGGCGACGCATAGGTGGAAGGGGGAATCAAAATAGTGACGGGTTGCTAGCAGCATCGCCTATAACATGATTCCTAAGATTTTCGCCCATTCCCTCAATGGGCTTTTACCATCTGTACGGGAAGAGAAACAACTGGTATATTCTATGTTTTTTCTTTATTCCCAGACCAGCATGGAAGAAATTGACTTGGTGATTGGTGGTCATTAAAAACGCTCTATTGACGTTATGTCCGCAGGATATTTTGTCTAATACGTTCTCGCTCGCTATTGTATGATCACCATTATCTACGTTCTGACGAAGCAATAAGGCCTCTGTGCAGATATTGGTTAGACCGATGGACGGGCGGGTTACCAACAAGGTACTGACTGAGGACTTGAAGTTTTATTGTAAAATTTTTCCTCTCAAAATGACACAAAAGAAACCCGATAAACAAGGGAAAACAGTGATGGGTCCATCCCGTCTGACGCTTCCAAAGTGTTCCTTGACCATTGCGATCCACCGCTTTGCGAGTGAGATCTTTTAAATTTAATGTTTTAGTTTTTAGAGAAATCTTTTGAACTCAAGACTCTCTTTAGAAATTCTATAAAGATTCGTAGATAACAAATTGAGTTTCCTTTTGTCACGTTAGTTAGTATAAATTTTAAATGCTTCAATTAAAAACCCTTTAGCGAGCAGCAAATTGCAAGTGTTTCATAAAACGTCCCTGCAAAAAGATCAATATAGACTAAATTGTGAACCGATTTAAGTAGAATTTTCTCAACCAAACGAGGATTAATTCCTCCCTCTGAGAGATTTTCTTTCGGTTTAAAGAGCACTCATCCTTGAATAGGCATCGAGTGGTCTCCGAGGTTGGCTTAAGTGCTCAATACTTAATTTAAAAACTCGAAGTTAATGCGACAAAGCAACCCATAACTGTCTGCATACCGTAAAATATTATGCTTAATTTATGCAAATTTCCTTGAAGGATTTGTTTACTAATAGTTGAAATGATCGTACAGGCACTATCCATTAGGGAGTCTGCCGCCGACCACGTAGCCCCGAGGCGCCTCCCTTCAAACTTTAACTTTGCTTTTAAGGCCAAAGATTTATTTAATCTTTCATTATGTTACCTCCAGTTTCTAACTATTCTAATTCCAAACTAAATCAATTCCCTAAGGTTAGTCATTATAACTTGTGACCCAATTTAGAATTTGTTACCAGACTGATTAAGACATGCTTTTAACTATGATTTTGTTTAGGCAGAACGGATTAGGCCTAATGAAAGTGGAAAGTTACAAGCCCATAATCTGGTTGATCCTACTCCTACTAATATTATAATGTAAAAGTTTGAAATACTTTTTGCATGCCTATTTGATTGCATATATTTTCACATTAATGCTTGTCTGTTTGCTTGCTACTTCTTGCTTGCACGCTTGCTTGCATGCGGGCTGGTATATGCTTGCTTGATTGTTTATTTTTTAAACACACATGAATCACGTGTGTGAAGCCTCAGGCAAATGGCAGTCTTAAATATGCTTGAAAACTAAGCAAGTATACAAACTTGCTACCTATAGAGTCAAAAGTAATTTTTATCGCATCTAGCCTTGCAGTTCAAAATAATGCGATTTACCTTTAATAATTTTCCATGAATGAATTAGCAAGCATTGTAAGTTTAAATAGATCTAAAAGCAAAGACTTAATTAAGAACTCTTTCATTTTATAGAAAGGTTTAAGCCGGGTAACGGAGTCATTCAATGGTGACAGCTTGCCGCGTAATGGATTTCGTCCAATAAAGTGACGAAGCAAATGAAAAGAGCGGTCGTGTAAAGTACGGCGGACAATAGTGTCGGTCGGCGAAAGCCTTAGACTGTAAAACGTAACAGATTGTTATTGGTTTTGCGTTGCCGCACCGGCCGCCGACAATGGAAAGTAATGGAAAATAAATTGTTGGCTTCATTGTGAACCCGCCGGCCGCGCTGTACCGACTAAATAATAATTCCTGTTTATTGTTTTCCGCGCGATTGGAAATATCGGAAGATGCGTTTTCAGTTAACGATTGTACGTTTGAGTGCACTCGGTAGCATTAATGGCTTCCACTACTAGACGTAATAAAACGAGTCGTAAAATTTAACGGTTCGTTAATATGTTTAGTATTGATTTTTAAAATTAAGGCAGTTTATAAGTTTTTCAAGAAAACAAAACGTAAAGTTAAGTGACTCTTTCATTTATTTGTAGACGTATCTCAAAGTAACACTAAACATAGCCTAAAACATTTGTTAATAATTACCTATTTAAGGACCGATGAGGTCTGAAATAAACGGTTTTCTTAATAGTAAATCAAAACTGTACGAAGTTCACTAGGTAATTTAAGTTTATAATTAATTTACATTTTCGAATAATGAAAACTAGCTCTCGCTCGCGACTTTGTACGCGCGGAAATCATTTTAGGAGAGTGTGAGTTTTCTTCCTGATATCTGAGTTTGATAAAAACGCCATGGAAACTGTTAAGTAGTTTCAAAGATAAGCGTGAACAGTCAAATAGACGACACTGACTTCTACTATCCATTTTTATGACTGCCCCCCTAGAGTATTTTTTTCACAAATACCTATCTGAAATGTTTAAAATTATTCTCCCATTCTGTTTGAGAATGATTTGCTCATCGCTACCTAGTATTATGTAATCGATTTTATGACTTTCAATGAGTATATCAAATGCAGATCCTTTACCCCGCGACAGTTGTGACCTGCATAGTAAATATAACTACTTAGACCCGAATCCAATCGATCTTTCAATTAAGTTTTGAGAGTATTCAAATTGGGATTACTGTTGTGTGCTTGTTGCTCAACGACTGGCTTACCTACATATAGACGGCACCGATGAGGGATCGATGACGGATGCTGAAATAGCCGTCGAACTTAGTCTGTAGATAAACGACAAGTGAAGCTGTTAGTTGTGTCCAGTAAACAACACTTTCTAAATGAAAATACGTCCCAACACTTTAACTAATGATTTATACTGAATTTCTCAACAAAACTAACCGCAGTTTTCATTAAAGTTATTTCAGTTGAGCATTTTGATGCAGTTCTCACGCCAAATGAAATCTAACTTTAATTTATCGATTTTTCCATATAAATGGAAAACACTTACCTACCTTAGCAGTAGACTTTGCGCAAGTAAGCAAGGTAAAGATATTTTTGGCCATTACCATCGCTGACCAACATGCTAAATAATGGCGCAGAATCTGATTTTCAACTAAGTTGTTGTTCCGAGCATTAGGCATATTTTCAGAGACAAATTAAAAAACTTGCTCATGATACGTACATACATACACATATCAAGTCTATATCCCTTACGGGGTAGACAGAGCCTATATGGCAGGGTTTCTTAAAGTGTGGTCCACGGACCCCTTAGGGGTCCGTGGCATGTCTATCAGGGGTCCGCAGTAGGTCAGTTAAATGTAATCATATTTATTAGGAAATTGTGTCGTAAGCTTGACGAGACGCATGTTAAACTAAATAGGTACATAAATAACAACAGAAAACAAAAAGGCAACTATATATATAAGCGAAACTAGCAATAAAAGATTTTTTTTTATTTAAATAAGGTTTTTTATTATTTCCCTACAGTATTTTTTGAGAGGGGTCCGTGAAGTTGTTTAAATTGTGAAAGTGGTCCGTGACTGCAAAAAGTTTAAGAAACCCTGCTATATGGTAACAAGACCTAAAGGCCACGTTTAGCATTATTGTGGGTATATAGGTGGAAAGGGCAAACATAATAGGTACATCTAAATAAAATAACAGCGTCTCGTCTACAGCAGGTAAGATGGACTGGATATTATTTTAAAAAGGAGATGTAATGGAGACGTTTAGAGCATAAAGTGAATGAAATGGCTCGTCATTTGCCCTAAGCTGAATAATCCATTGCCCCCGACAATCTAACTCCCCAATAAATGATTTTCTCCGAGGATAATAGCGGTATTCCTACTGTTTATTGTGGACTCCATCCCCTACTATGATTGATTAAGGCTTAGGTGGAACTCTTCCAAGGGGAAATTACTCAGTTATTTTTGTAAGCGCAAGAAATACGTCTGCGATATAGCCGCTGATTGAGCGCGTATTTGTTAGTTCTATTGCCGGTTAATGTTGACATTTATTTTATTAAGCAATTCTTAAAGGAATCAATTAAACAGTAGAGCCAGTGCGAGCGAAATATATTATTCAATTTCCCAATAAGCAAGGTTTTGCATGGTAAGGTAAAACTGTAAACACAACTTAGTACTCACTTTTAGGTACTAATTTGTATAAAATGTGACCTGGTTACTTTTGCTCGTCAGTGCGGTAGATTAGATATGTGCAAAGTACAAAATATACTGAGGGAGCTCATTTTGCACTGTTTAGAATATATATATATTTTTTGTTTTTCAGCCTTAATCCGTGTACCTGCGTGTGTATTTAATTTCAAATTTTGCCTAAACATTTTACGCATTTTTTTCATAGATTATTTTACATGTTTTGAACGTGGCAGATGTATGCGAAAAAACACTTTTATTTTCTTTAAATAGAGGAAGTAAAAATGAAATAGGTCAGTATATTACTGTTTGTCTGTACTTCATTATGTATTAGAAAAGTAAACGAGATGACGACAAACCAATTCCAAAACGCAGGTTTCCCCTGAAGCGAAATCCGCAACAAGTTTTTATTTTAATAAAATTGGTTGTAATTTCAACATCTTTTTATTTCTAATCTGTAATTATTTTAATGTACATAGATCAGTGTTATTTATTATTTACATAATCGTCCATTACCATAATATAAACTATAGTATTATCTAAACCAAACATTGAGAATAACCTTTAGGTAGAAAAGTATTTTACACAAAATTAAATGCGTCTGAAGTTCACTTAATCCATCAGTCTTTCGCTATTTCGCTACTCATTGTTCCAAAAATTTAAGACAGGCGTTACAGAAAACAAAGGGTGGCTTAGAACAGCCAAGAAAAACAGTGGCGAATCCAGTTCATTCACAATGAACTTATTTCAGTGTTACGTTATGTACAATCTTTTAGATAGAGATGTCCATTTAAAACAGACATCTGTGTCACTGGCACCAACACTAATACAGAATTATAAAAAACCAAGACTGCATAAGTGTTCGTGTTCATACAGTGAGTCATTTGTATTTATCACATTGTATCAGCTAAATATGATTGAAATGTAGATGTATCTACTTACTTAGTAACGCTCTATCCACCTATACCATTTTAAATATTAAATCTATATTTTGGCCAGTTTGACCTACGACTAACGCTAAATATCTATTTTAAAGATCCATTTTCGATATAAAACGAAACAACTTGAATTAGACTCTAAACGGAAGATAAATTCATACTTTTGGATATGTCTAATGAGTTTGTACAAAATGAGAATCACATTTATCACGGAGACCTTAAGGTTGAATTTGTACTTAATAACTCAATGGGTGTGAAGATGACTACCGCAGGAGGTACAGAAGAGGCACGACGGACACGGATATCCGCCATTTGCTGAAAATAGTTGTATCTGAAACAAAAACGGAAAATAGAACTTGATTATTAGTTAGAAGCATTCGCATTAAATACTAGTTTGTTTTGAAGTAGTTTTTTTCCAAACAAGGTAATTTGTTGTAAAAAATAACTTGAAAACACAATTATTTAAGAAGACAGATGGTTTAGATAATCCTGTCTAAGAAAGTACGGACTGTTTAAAATATTGCCAAAACATTGGCCAATTTTTCCAGATAGCTCGGTGCCGAGTGGAGTGGATAAAGTAATTGAAACCTGCCCTGCAATAAGACAGAACCATCAGACGTCGAAAATAATAATCCATCAGAACGTTGCTCAGAAAAATGGAAAAGAAATGCAAGGACTAAAAGAGTTATATTAAAATCTCCAAGGATTAAAATAAATGAGACGACGGCATCTGTTGTACCTAATCGTAATCCTTAAGTTAAGATCAGTATGCTTAGTGTAGGTTTTCGGTCACAAAATACGTCTCGAACGCATTTTCGTTAAAATGTCAAATATTATTGCCGTTTCGATCCGCAAGTGGCGCTGCCTCTTTTTCGATAGTAATTGAGACGTATACGTGAACGCGTTTGAGACGTTTTATATGCGCTTATAGCGCTATATAGGCTTAGTTTAAGTAATGTAGGTACTTAAAATTCAATTAAACTTAAAATTCAATATCTTAGGAATATCACATAACATACTGATACCGGCTTAGAGTATGTAAATACTTACTTGTTCTCTTATAAACAAGTCTCTCCTAATAACATAAACATTATGGAAATTAAAGACAAATAACTCTCATTTTCTGCGAAATTATGCTCTTGTTTACAATTTGGGTTATAACTCGATCTACTTATAAAATTAAGCTTTTCAGTTCTAATTGAGTTTTTGAAGATCGCCTTTTCGCGTAAAATCGTCATTTTAGGTACGAGTATATATAATTTATTAGAACTTCAATGGTTTATCTGCAATTTGTTGAATCAAGTAAGTATTACAGTTAAGGTAACTTACCTGTAAACTGAAGGGTTTATAAATAAATAATGCTGTTTCGAACTTCAACTCACCTATGGCACTATTACGTACTCCTAAAACTGAAGCAACTTCTGGCTGCTCCATATCAAAGATTAGCTCTGCGCGCGCCGCATACAGGTTGTATATGCTGGCTATGCAGGTGAGGCGCAGGCTGCCGCGCTCGAACGCCTCGTTACGCACAACGAATGCCACGTCCCCCACAGACACCAGTCTCGTGTCCGGCCCTGTCCTCTCAAATACTGGCTTAGGACTCTCTTTCGGAGGCCGCCGTATCTCCTCTTTATGTAAATTTATATAAGACTCATCCAAGTACTGCATATTACTCTCGTCGTGGAATATGTTAAAATTTATATCGTCCTCCGCCTGCTCCGTCGTCGTCGTCTCAGCCTTCGGGGGCAGGTCCCATTTGAACCACTCTGGCAACTCGTGCACCAATGATTCCAAATCGATCTGAAACAAAAATATCTGAATCAGAAATATGCTTAAGGTGAAATGGGTCACGGCCGGAAAACAGACGTGATCTGCCATAGATAAAGGGAGGTTCGCTAAAAGCTTATCTAGTTTAGACAGAGCTGCTTTGTGATTAATGAACTCGCCCACGCAGCGGGCAAAAACAACAGCGACGTCAAAGTGGAGTAACTGCCGACCCATTGTTCTCTCAGACCCGTGTTCCCTGCCTGTCCACTGCCACTTAAATAAGCATTTTAATGCGAATCACAGTCTCCGAACAATTTTTAAACCATAATGCTGTGTGCGAAGTAAAGTGGTCTCGAATTAATGTAAGCAGTAAACAAGCGCCTGCCATTATTTACATAATCCGAGGTGCCGTTATTTACATACCTCAAGCCGATGACAATAAAGTAAACTAAGTATAGATATAGTTTTGACGACAAATTATTTTACAAGGAAAGATATGGTATACTTAGATAAACTTTAATTGACTAGAGTTCAATTTTTTTCTGAGGGTGACTTTGAGGTTAGCTTTATCATCACTACATAGTATCACTGTCATCATCACTAGTTACATAGTATAAAATAAAGTCGCTTTCTCTGTCCCTATGTCCCTATGTATGCTTATATCTTCAAAACTACACAACGGATTTTGATGCGGTTTTTTTAATAGATAGAGTGATTCAAGAGGAAGGTTTTTATGTAAAATTCTACCCAGACGAAGTCGCGGGCAGAAGCTAGTAACTTATGAATTATAAGTTAAACGCTTTATTTTTGATACTTTACTGACTTCACGTTTTGTTGAATACTGTTGTAGTGGTACAAAAAGATCCTTAATAAAAATATACAATTTAATAAACGATTTAAACTAGACAACAAGTAAGTCCTTCTGACTTTTGAGTCACTTTGGATCTGGGAATCTAATTGGGGGCTTTAATTGTAGCTAAGATATATTACGAAACAAAGGTTAAGTACTAACGGAACTTACTTAATTATATTCTCTTTGATTCTATTCCTAAATTTCAGTTTACAAGTACCTAACTTGTGTTTTGTATCATTTTCAAAACTTAGCTTTCTAGTACTTAGTAGCACGTTCTATCAAGTAGTTTTCATTTTCGCTTTCTAAGCTAAAAATCGTGCAGCAAGGTCGTTAAAGAGAGCCATCTCAGCCTGCGCAGCGCGACTTAGGAAAATATCTTGCCAATTTTCACTCTATAAAAGATCTTTTTAGTAAGAAAGTGAATTTGTGAGTTCATTCTAGACAGCTATACCTAATAATAATAATATTGTTAGATATGCAAAATCGTGCACTTTTGTTATGGGTTTAAATTTAAATTTAAGTTCACTAATGTCATCAAGAGAGACGAAATAAATTATGATTTGTTTTGATTCTGCTTAATGTTGTATTTCAGTCCGATGTCTATTATTATGTTCATTTCGCTGTTTCCCTTACCTGGCAAATAATATTTAAAACATAATACTGTTTTACTAAATGTATTCAGTAAAATCTAAATTTCAATAATATGTACCCCCATGTATATTGTTTTATGAAGTTTTTGCACATATACCATTGTCAAGTATATACTCGTTTGTAGGTACTCGTATATTTATGTAACATCTGTCGACAAGTCCTTTGATGTTTCGTTTTTGGACATAGGGTCTCTCGTAGAGGCTCTAATATCCGGTTTTTTCTAGATCTGTACCCAGATCATAGTTCTTGACAGGTGACCTTATCATGTCAATATCCGAACTCGAATTTACTCGAGCTGTTGTGCTATTGAAGCTTTTTCATGTTCAATAAAAAAAAACTCTCGAAATATTGACATTGGGTTACTTATTAAATCTGAGATTATTAAATACCCAGTATGAAAAGGAGAAATCCAGATCCATTCATTGATTGACTCATCAACGCTTAGCTCAAGTCTTTGGACACGGAAAACAAAGACTTACAAAAAAGGTTTAACATTTTTCAAAATAGCTTACCCAAACGAGCAAAGACGCGAGCGAATGCTAGTAAGCAACAAACATGAAACTTTCGATAAAATGTTCATGCAAAGTCGCAGCATTCATTGTTCACTCGAAATTAAGTTGGAAAAGTAATTTCAAATTCGTCAAATATGGGGTGACTCGAGGCGGACAGTGCTTATTTACAATTTTAATACAAAATTCAGTTCGTTAATTTTTTTCAATTATATAATTTTGCTAAAGAAAAGCAATTTATCTGCGGCCAGCGTTATCGGCAATCTTGACGGGAATGTTTATTCGCTTCTTTCAGAATAAATTTGCTTTAAATCGGCTTCAATTAGTCGAAGCTTTACTTAATGTTTTAATTACGTAAACATCAGGTTCTAGCTAAAGTAATTATGTCTGCAAGGATTCATCAATCAAAATTGAATCAATAACTTGACAGTTGTACTTTGTTTCATAGTTAAAATAGGTAAATTTTTGAGACTTAGTTGTCGTTGGATTGGACACATAATTTGAAAAGATTTAGCATTTATTAATCGTTGTACTGTCCAATTTATTAGAGTCATATCTATTCCGATGCTACATTGAACGATAATATATATCTTGTATCCAATTTTCGAAATGACATCCGTAAAAATAGCATTCACGAAAGTGAAATTCTATGTGTCTATTACAAAATACCTACCCGCATAAAATTTTCGACTACATTTTTATTTAGTACCACTTTTGAATGGTATTTTCACAGGTGTGTTATCAATAATCAGTCATATCGACCCCCTGCTTTTACAAAGAGTAGCAAAATTACAAAACATTATTTTATATTAATTTCTTTACGTAAAAAATCGAAAAATAAACTCTCTGCGTGTCTACAATACATGTAGACATATCAAAAACTTGTTCATTCATACGACTTCCTCAACAGATCAATAACGAATAAATCATCAATCCGTCCGTAATCCGCTTAATAGTTGACACTAGTTAGCTTCCCTGCGACGAGGATAACAAGATTTGCACCGTAATCGAATAACTTATAGGATAGAAACGAAACAAAAACAAATACCTAATGATGTGTATTCCTTATTTCTTACCCTGAATTAACAATTGTTATCTTGCTTTCTTTGCCTAACCATAATATCAAATGTTGACTAAATAACTTGTAGGTACGTAGAAGTGTCATTTAGTTTTAACCTTAGTCTTGTATGTTAGTAGACCTACACATACAGAAATCACGCCTATATCCCCTAATGGGCAAACAGAGCCTAGGAAAACAAGACCTATAGGCCACGTTAACATGATTAGCGTTAGTAGAATAATTTGAATAAAAATAGTAGGAAGATTAAAAAAGAACTTGATCTGTGACACAACATACGATATAGATTTCTATTTTAATTTCTGGTAGTCTTCGATCAGCAATATCATAGATAACTTTACTACTACAAAATGTTATTTTTTTGGAAAATAATAATTTAATTTTGAGAGCTGTGTTGTCTACTTTCGGAGAGCTGATGCATGGATCATTTACACTCAAGATATTAGCCGGCATCAGCCGCTCAAAAGTATGCCAGCAAAACAATTCTCAAAGTGATTTGAGAGCTGCTTTCACCTCAATCGAGGATCACCGAGGCGAAACTATGGTATATCAAAACAATAAAATTGTAGGCAATGCTGTATCTAGACCATAAAATGATGGAAGACCTTGTATTATACCTTCAGTGTAAATTATCGAAAATTGACGTTTATATGCATCTTATCTCGAGGCACAGGACGGCTAGCAAGAGAGCGCGCGAGAGACTACCCGACTCTTTCTAGAACGAACAGTAAGAAAATGACGGGAAGACGTTCTCGCGCGCATTCGTGCTAGCCGTGCTGGTCAGTTATCTAGTATTGTTATTTGCAGTATATTATACCTCCCTCCCGTTAAGTGCGAAGGTGATGTTAGCGGGAGGGTGCGCGGGCGGCACAGCGCAGGTAGCGCGCAGGCTCGAACCCACTCCGTACCAGGATCGGTCTGATACCAGTTTTGGGCGCCACTCTGGCGGTTCTGCAAACAAAATCATGGTTAAGCTAAAGAAACTAACGACTAGTCTAGTAGTCACTACCTAGAAACCTAGAGCACGTAAGGCTCATGGGGTAAGCTGCGAAGCTAAAAAACTACCTTTTTATTTAAAAAAAAGTCTAAATAATTATAATTACTTCAGGGGCTTTTGTGAGCGTAAGGTAAGTTGCGTTGCGTACTTTAAATTAGTTTAACGTATAGCTCACGTTTAAACGAACAAACAAAACTACCTGACCTGTAAATTTGCTGGTTTACCCGTTCCCGTTTCGCTAAATTAATTATACTGCTAGCCAGCGTACACTAAAGTATAATTATGAACGGTCACGACCGTCAATAGTAGGCTGATCAAAAATAACAGCCCATGTTGAGGTTAACTCGGTAGGTATAAATAATACGAATAATGCTTCGGGTTTCACTTCAAGCACGTTTGTTTACGTTCGTTAACTCCCGCACGGCCAATTTTGCTTTTCCAATATCTCCGTACGCACTCGATTATAGTGTCGCTTTAGTTTTTGTCAACTAAAATATTTTTCGAAGCCGGTTTGAAAACTCCCCAGTCGGCACAAAAACTACTTGATGGAATTTTTGTATTGATAAATGACAGTCGTATTGACGTTTTGCTCGCCTGCTACAAACGGAAGGGATGACAATGCGGCAATTTGTTCGTTTTTGTACAAACTCAAATGGCTTTGTGTTCTTTGACTCTTGGAATAAAGCCAAAAAGTTGACAGTGGAAAATTAAATGGTCTCCGTTCCTAAAGCTCCTGGCAGCGTTTTTGTGAAAGTAAAGACGAGTAGCTGTATCGGTTTTCGCTGTCAACTTAGTTACCTAGCTAAATGGCTTACGATAGAACAATACCTACGCTTTTAAGATTGAAGCTTAATATTCGAGCAAGTATAACGATTGACTTAAATTTGAGAGTCAGTGTATTAGGGCCATCGATCCCTGTATTAACTAAAGTCGCTTCTAAATCTATCTAACATTACTCATGGCAAGCAAAAAGTAAAAAAAATCAAAATAAGATAAAATGAAAACGACACATTTTATATGAGTAACGACTTTCTACCAGACTGCGCCAGAAGGAGGATTATTTTAATCACGATATTCACGACAGATCAATGTGCTTGCCAAAAAGAAAAAAGCTATGCAAAATGCATCGTATAATCATAAAAGCGCTCAAGCTGAATATTTTTGGAGTAAACAAAAGCCCAGCGGAATTTCCGTTCAAAGTCCACAAAGAACCGCATCGATAGTTTTTCGAGACCAACCGATACTGCTGATCCCAGCCCGAACCGTCGTCCCAACTAAATCTACCTCTGTGGTTTGATGTGAAGCCATTGCGCTACACTCACATTGCTAAAGAACTATGACTTAGAGCGCTTGTAGACGTCCGTTTTTTTCACCGGATAACGGACCGTGTTTTTTACCGGATTCACGGTGGTGTATGAATTATAATGAATGCGTGTACATGCACCGGACGTCGGTCCGGCGAACAATCAGTCCGGTGCATGTACACACATTCATTATAATTCATACACCACCATGAATCCGGTAAAAAACACGGTCCGTTATCCGGTGAAAAAAACGGACGTCTACAAGCGCTCTTAGGCAACACGAACGATTTTAAGGCCTGTGGTTTCAACAATATGTGTTTTTCCGGTGTATTTTTTTACTGTTTCTCTCACAATAGAAGATAAAAAGATGAATTATTATGCGCCATCTTCAGAAATTAAGAAATTCAAGACTAGTATTTCCTACTCATATTTTATGAATATTTGTTCAGTGAAAATCAAATCATTACAGCAGTTAATCATTAATAGGAAATACGTTTTCAGCTTTGATAGCATTTGGCAGGATCGTAACGTAATATCTGTTAATTCTCAAACAGAATACTCAAAGGGACCGTTGGCGGTAAACGGAACTTATTATATCGAAACCAAATAATACCTACAGGCGGCGAGCGACCGCTTTTACTAAAGTATTAATATTGGACGTAAGGAGCCTGGAATATTAGATGACTGTGAAATTGAAGAAGCAATATGGATGCCACAGGGTGTAAAGATAATGGCTGGACCGCAAATTAGCTGAGCCGGTCTTAGGCCGCAACCGCAGGATCGGCTACCCGCAATTGCGTCTGAAAAACAACATCTACCTTACATCTTGATGCCACTAATGTCTATTAAATGTGATATGTAGCAGTCGTGTCGTAACATAGCTACTATTTACTCAAAATGTTACAGTAAAATAAATCAAGTAATGTGCTATCCTGTTGTAGTAGATGGAATGTGCCTCTTCGAGCTACTCCAAGAGTTTAATTTACGGTAATGGTATGATATACGTTTATAATCTATTTTTCCTCTTAAATGTTTTTGATTTTTTGCCTTTCAACATTGTTTAAGCACGTCTTAGTTTTCTTCCAATTCCAACGTTTTACTCCTGTTGCGTACCTACGTGTACCTACTAAACAATTTCCCCTTGATAATTGGATGTTAAAAATTTACGGATTTCAGCCGCTGTTAAGTTCAAGCTACTTAAACGTTTCTAAAGCGCCCTTAATTCAACTTTGTAAAGGGCAAAATTAGTTAATTTTAAACAGATGTGCATGTGGTTTTAGGATCCACTCTATTTCAAATTTTGATGCTACTTCGGTTTCGGTCCCTTCATTAAATTAGTACTAGTGAAATCTCTATACTTACAGGTAAAAAATACCTACAACGCTGTAATAATGAATAATACTCATAGAGGTACTATAACTACATCATCTGCAACGTAGAGTACAGCGTAATAGTGAAACATAACCATGATACTTTAAATACTTCATAATGTTGTGTCTAACAAACATTACAGACATCGATACCGACGAAACCAATTTTATCTATCATTGCGATACAATACTAAACCATTATAAATATTTTTTATATCTACAGCGTTTTCTTTTTCCTGCCAACAATGAACAAAAGCAACTTTATTTTCAAATAGGTTAATTTAAATTGCACTGATTAAACGATTTCGAAAGACTGTGCGCTCAGAAACATTATTAACCCATTTCTTAGGAGCAAAAAGAGCCATCTGTGGCCAATTTATTGGTACACTGAGCTGCAGATAAATGTAAACCCCCCTAGTGCGGTCGCGCTCATCATGGAGGGGTTACTTTTTGCAGCTGACTGTAAATACCTATTTGAACTTTAAAGATGAACTAAAACCAATTACGTAGCAACTCAGCGACCAAAAAAATGTGGTACCCAGAATAGCAAAATAATTTCATTTCATTTCATATGAATATCAGAAACAATAACGTCTAATTCAATTAAGTACTTGCATCAAGTTGAATTTTGGGGGCAGTCGGACTCTTTGTATATATATTTCTCTAAGTATGTATTCATAGTTATAATGTGGCACTTACGGGCTTTATGCGAAATTGTAACAGTTTAAAGTAAATAACTATATGGTGTTACGTAAACTGTGTTCAAAGTTATCACGTCAATTTGACAAAAGCTTTAGCACGGCAAAAGGATCCTGGCCTGGGCATGACTTTGCGCGACAGGCGGCGCGGCGAGCGTTATACTAATTCCGGGTGTTAGTCACTGTTAGTCGGTGAGCGTGTGAGCCAAGCAATCAACAGATGATTTGCTCGTCGTCCCAAGTCGTAGGCTTTAACTTACCGGTGCGTGGTGGCACCCTTATGCTCCCACGGCGCCCCTCCAATGGCAGAGAGGGAATACCGGGTTTTTTAGTGGGTAGGCCTCCCCCGCTTCCCCCCATTCGGGGGGGGGGGGCGGGGAGGAGAGTCCCACATAACCTCCGCGCCGTCCCCACGGCGCGGTCGTATGCGTAACGCATTTTTCCGCCGCAAAAAAAAAAAAAAAAAAAAAGGCTTTAACTTACCGACGACCTCAAGGGGCGCGGAACGTATTTCCGTGTGGAAAGTGGGCGCGTCAGCGGAGACCTCGCAGCGGAACCGTCCCGCCATTGCTGGCGTGGCCTGCTGGAGCACCACACGCCGCGCCCCGGACCTGGATATCTGTGAAAGGACAACTTTCTAAAACGGTCGCGCACACATTGTTCCCATCATTATTAAAAACATCCGCGAAAAAAGCAGACAACGCGCGCTATCCAGATTTTTGTATTTTTTTATGGAGAGAGGGAGGCAAACGAGCAGGCTGGCTACCTGAGGTTAAGCGATCATCACCACCCGTAAGAAACAGCAGCCCCAGGAGAGTTGGAGGACCGTTGCAGGCCTTTAAGAAAAGATCGCAGAGAATAAAAACTTGGCCAGGGGAAACAGGATGAATGTTTCACATAAATGTTGGTACGTGAGTTATCTTTAGAGTACAAAATTAAAGAAACAAATTATTCGCGAAATAAAATAAAATATACAAAACAACTAAGAATATGAATAAAAAAATATTATTCAAAATATCATTAAATTACCTCTTTTTTAGCAAACTGTTTGGGTTTGTTACAAAATTTAAACCTCTTGTATTTATACGAATTTGCAGAAACATAACTTTCTTTTACTTAACGCCACATACTGCCTAGCCACATCAATTAATTGCTACACAAATATATTAAAGTTTCTACACAATGCGGAGTTCAAAACGTAAACAGTTCTCGAAACTACTCAACGAGTGACGATTTCGTTGTAAAATTAAACTATATGTTCCAAGTACTCATAACTGGTCATTAAACTAATGTATTTCGTAGTGTGTGCGCAGGGTTCTGGTATAATTCGACCGCCAGAAAGGGTCTGTTGTCAACAGCCAGGAGAGCCTCATGGTCACAAGTAAGGTAGCAGACAGATGAACAGGAGGAAGGAGCCCACAAAATGTAGCAATTAGAATAGCACCCTTGAAACCACTGTCCACGTCGCTTTTCATTCTCAAAGAACACCGGCGAGATGTGACAGTGAAAGACCGACGCGAGGAGGATTCATAAATTGGATTTATTGAACACTGCACACAGCGAGTAGCGTTGATTCAATGTGACGGTTAGACGGTGACAGTGATGCTCCGCCCGCGCATCGTTAAGTTTTACTCTCAGTTGCTAAGCAAAATCGAATATGAGCGTAAATTTGCTAGTAGAATGAAATAGTTCGCGAGTTGAGGGCTAATTTTCGAAATCTTATCACTCGTAAATAAATACCATTCAAAACTGGTAAATGTCAGTGTAAATTTGTGTGTGTAAAATTCATTTTTTTCTACTCTATTCGTATTTTAAACCCAGCACAATTTTATTACTTTTCACGTGGTCTGCGGTCTAAAATCCGGAACTTGGGGTTGGTTTTTGGAAACCGTTATAATATCCGATTCAACGAAAATCTGTCACTAGTGTAGAGAACAAATTCACCCAGTTTAGGAATTAAAAACTGTTCCTTTTTGCATTTTTCCAACCAAAAAAGCCTAAATATACGTTTTTGTTGCGTAGGCGGGCATCGTAAGAAAATTTAAGACTTTTACAACAGAGAATTTTCAACTTAAGCGTTCGCTAATTGCCATAATTACAAATGTAATTTACTTTAAAGCCTGATAAAATATATATGAATGACGCTCGTTATGTGGTAAAGAGGTGGGTGTGTGGTGTTATCACGGTGTGGGTACAGACCAATTATACTGAGCGCCACAGTACAACCACAGTTACATACTATAACGCCATACGTGTGCGTGATAGTAAAGACGCTATGGATCGTGGTCTGCTTATCACAAATAATCTAAATATAATATGCTCAGATGGAATTCGTAGACGACGTAAGCAAGCTCTAAGTTGATATTTCTCCGTGAATTTATATATAAGAATTCATTTAATATTTATTGTTATTGCAGTGCCTAACAAATCACTACATATTATAAAACAAAGTCGCTTTTTCTGTCCTCAAATCCGTATGTATGCTTATATCTTCAAAACTACACAACGGATTTTGATGCGGTGTTTTTTAATAGATATAGTGATTCAAGAGGAAGGTTTATAATGTATAATACATGCATAATAGTATAACGTGCGAAGCCGGGGCGGGTCGCTAGTACATTATAAACATACCAGAAACATTTGGCAAATATAATTTCCAATCGGAAAGCAGCTTTAAGCTAATGCATAAACAGAGAGGGTGTGACGTAACATTATTTACGCGCGCAGAGTGACAGCCCGAGCGCTCCCAAGCCACTTTAAACGGAACGCAAACTCAGACCTTGCGTACATTATTATTTGGCGGACAAATTATTTTCGCCAGAAGGGTTCTAAAAACACAAAAAACTTAATTCATGAAGTAAAGCTTGCTTCACGCTTTAATTAATGGGTCTCTGTTCGCTCGGCTTTTTGATTAATCGTTTCTTCTTTACCTTTTTGTTCTTATGTTAGACAAAGACTTAGGGCTGAATATACTGATTTGTTCCATCGAGCCTACGATCTATATTATGACCCTGATTCTGTACCCACGTATGGGTTTGGTATGTTTGTAGAATGCTTAAACTGTGTATGTAGTTATACAGGAAGATATTGTGATTAGTACAAGAGTTTCATAATTAAAGAAAAGTTTTGTTTTGTTTTAATTTTTTTTTTAATTTTTGATTATTTTAGTAATTTTCTCAATTTCGTAGAGAGTACAAAATTTATAAATTAAAAAAAGATCTTAAAGTGGCTTAATAAATCACAAATAATTATATTTGGTGATTTAAAAAAACATCATGAACCTATTGTGTTTTGTTTTATTTTTCGTTTTGAAGAAATATAATAGCATCCAATCTCGATCTACTTTAAAAAGTAACTATGTTTGCGATTGGCCGTGTGTTAACATATTCATTCGTTATTCTTTTCCAATTAGTCCTTTGTGTAGCTGAGTGCGTAATTATTCAATTCTAGTTCCGTTAGTTACAGTTAATAGAATTTATTTAATTTATAATGTAGGTATAAGATCTTACTCGAGGTTAAATTTTGCAGTAGGTACATTGCCCCTTCGGCCATTAGCCATTATCAATGACATATGGAAGGGTTGTGACTGGGCACTGCGTTGTAAAAGATTACTGGATCCAGATCATGAATTCTAAAAACAATGTGCCTAGCGCGTTTATCGGGCCCGTTGTAAAAATCGTAACCCGTACGTGCTTTGAATAAAGTCCTTTGAGTTGCGCATGTCGTTATACTATAGAAGTCGGCTAAGAGCCACGTTTGGGCTGACACAAGCTGTTGACTTACGCTCTTTTTTGCAAAGAAAATTGTACGGGGAAAAAATATACTAGGGCTCAATAGCAGGACCTCGGAGATATCGCTAATGCGTACAAAAACACGTTGCTGCTAACGCGAAACCATGTACTGCTGCTGTGTTTTGTTTAAGCTCGGTCGAGTATACGTTAGCGTCACGTAGCAGTACGTGGGAAGTTGAGACGCGGCCGCGATATGACGGTGGTGCGGCGATATCTACAGTAATAAATGCTTATATATATAAGACTGACGGTTTAATATAAAACCAAAATAAAAGTTAAATATTTTTGTATTAAAACCGCGTTACAAAATAAAATTCGTGCAGGGATTTCGAAATACTTTTCACAGGGCAAGCAGAGTTCTTAAGTGGTAAGTATTTATTTATTTATTTATTTATTTACACGGGAAAGGAAGAAAGACGTTATTAATATTACGCAATCAGATTTTTTTAATGGGTATGAGCAGGTATTTATGTAATAGAACAAACTGATTTGTGACCCAGTGTGGAATCATTTAATGGAAACGATAATATCATCTATAAAAATTAAAACTGGTACTGGATTCTGATTTTGTCCTATGATCTGAATAATACAATTAAAAAATACAGTAACGCGCGGACTATTCATGTTAATTACACCCACAGATTCTGAATCAAACTTGTTTACGATAAATGTGATATAAGTCAATGATTACAGTAATATAAAGCCCATTATAAAGAAATTACAAGGTTCGTACAACTATAATTTGTAACTAACTCCGCCCAAGCATAACTTTTCGAAGAATACAAAATTTAATACAGATGCCGTAATGAAATATTATGTTTATTGCGCGATAATTCTTTACGAGACATACACGTCTAACTTAATGTGATTATTTCTTCTTTTTTACTGCGTTAGTTAAAAATATGATCAGCAGCATTACCTCCAGCCAATGTTACTTATACGTCCCACTTCTGGGCACACGAATAAATGAGCTTATTGAAAAGGTCACGGTTATTTTTAAATGTGCAAACTTAGAAAATCTCAGGCGTGCGAAGTCTAAGATCGAGGACACCATTTTGTACGTGAAAGGCCATGAGTTATAGCATGTTCTTTTTACACTTTGTAATTTCTATTGCACACACTTAACAACAAAATATTTGTAAAGAAATAATAGCAGACTCCACTGAATAAATCTAAAACAAGAGGGCGTTGTCTTTTTTTAATATTACACCTACATTTCCACAGTCCTGGGTAAGAATCCGTTTATTCTCACAGATGTACCCCGCAATAGAATTTGTAGAACACATTTCTCAAATGACACCGCTTTTTATGTTCTGGCCTTACGTAGCACGTTTAATAATACCTCGGATTAAAGCGATACAGAATTGGATAAAACGAACGATCGTTCTGCCATTCACTCTGTGCCTGTGGTTACGAACGAAATAAACGCAGAATTTCGGTTGTGAATTTTTGCAATTAGCCTTTAAAGATTTATTTTAAGAAATAGGTTGGGAAACGAGCATGTTGGTCACCGGTAAGTGAACACTACCATGTACGTTATGAAATATTATGCTATGCCCGCAATACAAGAGGATTTCAGATACGTTGCTAGACTAGAGGGCTAAGGCAGGATACCTCATGTGCCAGTATTTTCTCCAGCTGTCTTATTCTCTACGCCGGAACACAGCATACACTTTACTCCGTACGGCTGCTGACGTAAGGCTTAAATTATTTGAATATTTTTTATTTACTAAGTTTATTTTATTTTATTTATTTATTTATTTTATTTATTTTTATTTATTTTCAGTGTAAGCTTACAGCACATGATAACACCAAAGCACCTACACGATAAATTGTTACACAAAAACAGAAACAGAAATCAATACATGTCAAAAAGAAAAATCGTCAAATTAAGAACATTCGAAATTATAGGATACATTATCAATCATGAATATATTAAACAAAACAAAATAAATTAATGCAAAGTGTCAAGAAATGTCTTAGCAATACGGCATAATTGGCTGAAGTTAAATAAGATTCAGTTAATTACTCGATTAAGTCTGATTTAATAAATTAATAAAATCAAAATCAATGAAACAGATTTACACATGATTATCCTATCAACATAAAAGTATGTCTCGGGAAACGTAAATATTTTAATTTTCAGAACCTATTAGGTGTTATTCAGGTTGCACTTTGCGTTTATTTCAATACACTGCTATATAAAAATTAAGCCAATTTCATCGAAAGAGCCACCAGTTAGTCACATCATTTAGCTAACATGCACTAATTTCAGGCGTCACGTAACACTAATTGCTAAAATTAGCTTTCTAACTTTATCACTTCAGAACAAAACTACGGGTAATGGTTAAAGTTCTAACTAATGCGTATATTTTAGCTTAAGCCAAATGTATGCATTGAATACACCAAGAACAACATTAAGTTTTATCTCGGCGTCATCTCGTATTACCCTATGTGTGCTATTTGCATATAGAATAGCCAGATACGCAGATAACTGCTTCAGATTCATGATAAAGCGATTACTTTATGGTAAGAAGACAGGAAAAGGCCAACGGAGGCGTGATAATAAGCGGTCACTGCTAAATTCCCTATAAATTGGCGCATACATTCCGTTGATTCCGTGGATTAATGTATAAAGAGTAAACGATACCGAGGAAGGGTTGATGCTTTTATATATTGATGTTAATGTGCTAAGGACGGTCGCTCTCGAAGGGAAAGTTTCCACAATTTAAGTGATGCCAAAATAGTTATGCACCTAACATATCACCCTGTGTGTGTATCTAAACTTATTCTGTTAAAATTTTAAAAAACCTTACACATTACTTAAAATTTTGCTTTGAAGTATCATTGAGTAAAATTTTGTTGAGTTGAAGCTCTACTTTGTACCAAATTAACCATTACAAATGAGTTTAAATATTTAATTGCAAGATTGGTTCACGATGTATGACACGTAATTGGTTGCAAATTCAAGTGAATTTAATGTAACGCAACAAACTTAACAAACGATTCTAACCCGTCGAGCGTCCCGTGTGCACAGAGTGCATAACGTTGTGCGCATACCCGTGCACACAGGACGCTCGACGGGTTAAAAACGAGTAACATAAACAATTAAATTAAGATGACATCATTCTAATAGCAATTTTTCACTGTTTTTTTGTTAGAAAGCAAAATAATTACGATACGAACCAACTCGCCTGGACAACTGGGATTAACTGGGATTGTATTGTCTCCATCTGATGCTACAGCACAAAAATAAAGGCATGTTCTAGCTAGCGCTTTCTAAACGCTAGAGGCGCTATTAAGGAACCCGTATCGATTCTATCTGATTCACATGTAGATTGAATCGCTTGCTACACGATAGCTGCTTTTAAATATTGCGTTTCAATTGATTCCTGACAAATTGGTTGATCGGTTGATTGATACGTTGTCCGAATAAATTGTGGATTCAGAGTTCTAAATAAATCCGTTTTTATTTACTTTTTTTCAAACCAGAAAAACGTGCTAGCGCCAGAGACTAATGGAGCGAGAGGGAGATAACCTTAGAAGGGGCATTGAAAATATGAATAGTTGTAAGTGAAATATTATTGTAGGCCAAATATTATTGTCTTAAAGCTAACATTTATTTCCATGGAATAACGCCGTAGCAGGAGCCTTTGAATGAAAATACTTTTTACGATAGTGTGTGCAGTACGTGACAAAAAACGCATATCGTTTCTTTTGCTGAGTAGTAGGGGGGAGGCAAAAAGAAAAAGCAAAGAGCGATCAATGCCAATAGTGTGTCATGCACCGAAAGATAAAAGTTATTTTCAAATTCAAAACCTATGTTTATGATATTTGAGCATAATATAATTTTATTATAATGGAAAGTTGAATTCAAATCGTATCGTTTATTAACATCAATGCGTCTAAAAATTTAATCGAATCGCGAGTAAACGGCTCTAAATAAATGTTAAGTAACGTTAGAATACATTAAAAAGGTACTTTGTCCTGTTGCTGCCCATCCCGTCACACGAGTACATTAGAGAGATTTATACTTACGTGTAATTGATATTTTTCTGCCTTCTACATATAGAATGTGGAATGGCGAAGAAAATGTTGTTAAAATTTTCACTCATAAGTAACATCCTTAGTAAAATTACAGAGATGAATATTCAATAAAATAATTGGCTTTTTCTGAGTCTGGAAACAAAAGCAGTTTATTTATTTTTGAGACCCCATTGACTTTTTTACTTGACTTCACTTTGACTTATTTTAGTAGATAATAGAAGAAGATCTACGGAATAAGATCTGACTGACCTAAATATTGGAAATATCGATCTCTAGTTAATCCAGAAAAATGCTGTTAATTTTGAGACATATGAAAACATTTTACGGGCGGTAGACATTGTGCAATGTCTGTCCGGATCGCTACTACCTTACTTGCTAATCCTGCCGCCAAGCAGCAGTGCTTGCGTTTCTGGGTTCCGGCGTGGAGAGTAAGCC
Source organism: Pandemis cinnamomeana (assembly GCA_932294345.1). Taxonomy (NCBI): domain Eukaryota; kingdom Metazoa; phylum Arthropoda; class Insecta; order Lepidoptera; family Tortricidae; genus Pandemis; species Pandemis cinnamomeana. Next base: position 5,168,985 of record OW028706.1, read on the forward strand.
GGTGAACTTACTGGCACATGAAGTATTCTATCCTAGCCCTCTAGGTTGGCAACACATCTGCAATTGTTGGAAACGCTCACTTGAATTTCTTATATAAAAACACTTACGTCAACTTCAATCCCAGGCAGAGGGAACACCCTGGTATGCGGCAGCTCCTTAGGAATGTAGCGGTAGAACTCTTCCCGTCCGCGGTACCACTTGACGCTGTACAACGCCTCCTCGTCTTCCAGCTCCCAGCTACACTCCAGGGTCACGGTTTCCCCCACCAGCACTGCGCTAGGCACGTTTATTTCCAGGTTGTGGAGGCCTCGGACGCCTGCAAACAAACAACCGTTTACATAATTAAACACTAATTCATATGGTACTATTTTACCCGCGACTTAGTCAGCGTGGAATTAGTATTTTGGGTAGCTTATGTTTTATTCAATCAGCTGTTTCATAAATCGGCTTGCTATTTTTGAATAAAAAGGGTTTTACCCACGCCTGTGTCCTTAAATAGTTGCTAGTAAAACGCCTACAAGAAGTTAGAGGCAAACACAAATAGAGTACAAATTGTATTGCCCATAAGGTATCGCGTTTTTGTAGTAAATTTTACCCCCGTTTCATCTCGTCAATGGGTAATTTTCGTAATTAAAACTTTTATATGTCCTTTTCAAGAACGATAACTATATTCAAACCAAATTTCCTGTAAAATGGTTCAGCGGTTTAAGCGCGAAGAGGCAGACAGACAGACACATGTTCTAATTTGTAATATTAAAGTATGCACACGACCCTAATGGCAGAACTGCAGCTAAGTGTATTTGCAGTTTCATTTGACTGTATGGTACTTACATTGACATCCACCCAACAATATTAAGTACTCATACATTATATCAAATTTCAAGTCTATCGAACCAATCTTGAGAAGTAACAAAACTTGTGAAAATTCAGTGTTGAAATTCAACTTGGAGCGATAATTTCATTGACATTTTTAGGGTTCCGTACCTCAAAAGGAAAAAACGGAACCCTTATAGGATCACTTTGTTGTCCGTCTGTCTGTCCGTCCGTCCGTCTGTCAAGACCCTTTTTCTCAGGAACGCGTGGAGGTATGAAGCTGAAATTTATATCAATTACTCAGGTCTACTGTCCCTTGAAGCTGTGAAAAAATCAAACTTCTAAGCCAACGCAATCAAAAGATACAGCCGTTTATGCCGCAAATTTCCGCAAATTTTCAACTCTCAAGGGAATCAAAACCTACAAGGTAGTTCCCGTGAACGCAGAATCTTGAAATTTGGTATGAAGGTAGGTCTTATAGCACAGATTAAAGAATAATTGCGAAAACCGTAAATGTGTATGTATGTCTGTATATAGCAGTGACCAATATAAAGTAACCCCACACTGCGTACATTTTGCTTTGGAACAGGGCTCTGCTTACACTGGTTTTAGATATTTATAGATAATGATACGGAACCCTCGGTGCGCGAGTCCGACTCGCACTTGACCGGTTTTTTTATTATATATGACAAAGCCTCTATTCCTCTATATTTGGCATTAGCTTACTTAAATAGCATAGATTTAAGATTCTGCACATAATGCCCTTTTGTTCGATTTAGTTCATAAATTTGTTTCACGTTCGGTTTTTTTAACACCGGTTTTTTCAACAAAATCTCCATTCGGCTCCTTCAAACAAAACAGAAAATACAATGCTGGATCTTGCTTATGCTTATATACGTATATATAAGGTGTCTCGTTTAATGAAGAAGCTTAAATACAGTCCCAGACATAATAGTGTTTTTATGTGTCGACAGCACCAGTGACATGGAAACTAAGCTTTACAAACTGACTACATTTAAATAGGTGACGATAGCATTTAAAGCCGGTTGTTTGTGACCTACATTTTAGAGTAAACAGAGGGTATATTTATGGCTATAAAAGCGAAGCCCCGACTTGTCTTTTTAGTTCGCAAAAGGCGTTTAGTTTGCCCAATGTACTTGTTCTAGCTCGCTCGAGCTGAAAAATAATAACGCTGAAACTAGGGAATTCTTCTTTGTTTTTTAGTGATACTTTTAAACTAAAAGTTTGGGTTGGGTTCCTGCTTTTTTTATTTCACGTTGTGTTTCAAAATCTTATTGCCTTATACATTCCACAACTTTCTACTCCCCACTACTTGACATTGGAAATAAATCGTCCATTTGAAACGGGAAACGCCCGTTTATTTAAGAGAATGGGATTCTATTTATCTTGTTACTGCCATAATGAATGTGTTCATATTTACACTCGGATGCCTCGAGAGATCGACCCAGCTGTTTGAATTTGGCATATGCAGATAAGAGTCTGAATAAGCACAGTTTTTGTGCCAGAAAAATAAACTGTTCTCCTGGGATGCCGCTGTTGCGGCGGGCGTCGCGAAGCGGAAAGCCAACTTAGAGTAAATGTGCAAAAACACTGGCCCGACTTATTTTTTCTATGTGTAGCCACTCATAGTTTGCACTTTTATACAAGCAAAATTATGATAATTACTGATAATGATTAAAAATTTAACTGAAATGCCTTTTTAGATCTTTTTTTTCTGTTTGGTTAATCAGAGGAAGATCTCCTAGTGTTCCTAGTTAGCTCCAGATTAACTGTACAACTGCATGCATTATTGTTTTGAATTTTCCTGATTTTCATCATCCTTTTTTAGGAAAGATAATAGGCTACAAACTTTTTTTAATGAGGTTCGATCCCCGAAGGATACGATTCAGGCTAATTTCAATACTTTATTGTTCGCACCGACCAAAACTTTTCCTTTCGTCCTGCATGGGAGCATGATTAAAAGCGTTAATAATTAATTTAACTTTTGAAAATACATTAAGACCTACCTTGTTAATTGAAATTCGATGAATAACCCAAAAAAGTAAGTGTATTTGTTACTTCGACGGTTCTACGAGTATACTCATGGTACTTACTATATTCAATCTCTACTGAAAACCACTAACTAAATAAATAACTTAGAATAACTTTATTATAAGAAGCGTAGATACTACAACACGCCAACGTTTTTTAAGAGAAAGGAAAAATACCTATGTAAGCAGCTTTCCATGAAATCTAACTGGCAAAGATAAACAGCCGTAAAGAAAAAGAGAAAACTCGGTAATGTCTGCAGGATGGAATTGTGGTCGTTTCATGTAAAAGATCTCAAACAATGTCCTCGGAGGAACTTCATTTTCCCCGACTCGCTTAATCCGTATCAAATAAGGCTTATAACGTCTCCTTGTACTGTAAATAACTTGTGACATTTTCCTTAGATTTAGTGCGAACGATTTTTACCGAAGTTTTGAGAAATAACATTTCTACGGAAAATAAACATCACTAAAGAATGTTAATGGAAGCTACACATAATTCAGTTATTTTAATACATATTTTTTTCCTTCCTGTTACCAATTTGACTATCGTTTTTCGAGCTTCCAGTATCAAAAACCATTTATATGGTTAAGTATAACTTTTTTTATTAACCTTATCAAAAATATGACCACGATATGGATTTCTTAACACACATTTTGGATACCTTTTTTCCCAGGATAAGTAAAGTTTATGTGGTATTGCGACAAGTAAATTCTTTCCAGGCAATGCCGCCGGAAACAAGGAGTCTAAAATAAAATTTTGTCAATGAGTTCACTGGGTTCCTTACCATAAATCGATTGAATAAGTAGCTGATATAAAAGTTAAAAGTCAATTTGGTATAATGAAATTTTCATTTTACTTTCTTTTAGCGTAAGACACGATTTCTCTCGAAACGCAGAAGCAAAATTAATTTGTTCATCCTTATATTGAAATTTAGATGATATGCGTAGATATGACATGTAATTATGCAAAGTACCTACCCTCGTTCCGGCCCCGACTTGAGAACTCAAAGATTTGGACGAACTCTTAGAATATTTTAAAAAACAAAGTTAAAACCGGTTATTACTAGGGCCTGGTGGTGAGTGAAACTTGGGCCTTATTAAATGTTAATAACAGCGGTTGGTGGGTAATTGAATTCGTTAGTTAAATATTAAATCACTGAACTAGGTCGCGCGGCGGCCATTTTTAGGTTTCTGTTTGCAATACGAAACCCTTCTAATTTACTTCGGTAAGACCGTTGACCGGGCAATAAAAATTACTCGTGTAATAAAAAACTTGTTGAAGCCAAAACTTTGGGTATTATGTACCAACATTGGCGTTTACAATAATACTGGCTCTGGATTATAAGACATCATTACAACAATGTAAAATAACAACAAAAATTCTAAGCTTTTGATTTAACGTTGGACAAAAAGTAATATACATACATACATACATACATAAATCACCTCTTTATCCCTTGCGGGGCAGACAGAACCTAAGATCACAAGACCTACAACCACGTTTAGCATGATTATGGATGTATTGATGGAAAGGGGAATCAGAACGGTGATGGGTTGCTAGCCACATCGCCAATATAACATGATCCCTAAGATTTTCGCCCAATCTATGGGCTAAAAGTGAAAGCGATATATACCACTTATTTGGCCGACCGTTCGTATATCTACATATTTTTTCCGTATTTTAATATTGTTTATTTCAATCAAAATGCCCTAAACAGAAGAGAAAGTGACGCGGTGGAATATTGCGGTTTACACTCCACTGGAGTTAATTTAATTTTTGGCAACCTAAAAAATATAAGATGTCTTCTATTTACGGACGCCGACCTTTTTTTCCCGGCTCTCCTTCGTGTCAATACTTTAAAAATAATCAAGGAAAGAAACCTGATTGTTGCTACCAACAATACCAACTAGAGGCCTCAGATGGAATGGAATGCATTCAGCGTCAGTAGTTACTCAATTGCCGTTTACTGGCAAGATTATCGATCAATCAATATAGTGGGTGCGATCCGACTACTGTCCAAGACCATATTCGTAGCTAACTTTTATAAGTTATTATATCGGTAACGAGTCATAGGATGTTCGATTTAATGTTCAAATAGAGCGTTATTGCCATCACTCATAGCCAGTCAAGTCTCTCAATTCCGAACTCTACAGGGTTTTTCCAGATGAAGATCTGATAGGTAAAGCCCTATAAGGATGATCTTCCATTGCTAGTAGAAAGATAAAGCTTATAAATCATAGACACTATTGCTGATAATGTTAATAAATTTCTCCGTACAAATCACTTAGAAGCTAAATAATGTATAAAATATCGGAGCGGGTAGCGGTAAGTTGAATGGAGCCCTGCCATCGATCAATCACTCGGACACTTTGGCTGGATATCAATGAGTTTGGGCTGCGCTCTAGCTTACATCCCCGCTGATGTTTGCCTTATTGAATACACTTTATAACTAGTATCATGGGTAACTGAACTTTCTTTAGATGTCTATCTTTTATCATCGATTTAGATCGAGCGTTTGAATTTACGCAAAGATAATAAAAGACAGTGATAGAGTGTATACATTCGGGCATTACTTTTTGGAGGTCTTATGTTCAACTAATTAGATAAATTTATTTTGCTATTCCGTGAAACAGTGAGGTCAAATTATGCAAAATAGCCACACTGGCGTTGAGAGAGATTAAAACACTTGTCCTGTCTGGACTCATTTTTTTTTAATAGTTGTGGTTGTATTTTCGGTTTCCTTTGCATTGTTTTATTCTATTGGTGGTTCATAAATTCATAAATAAAAAAAATAATTTAAAGTCCAGTTTAGGGTTGCAAGAAAAATTCTGCAAGTTTCATTACATTGCCAGCCCTTGATGCGAACGGTTTAAAAGTAATCGACCCACTGCTGCAATTCTTATGCGACTTTCAGGATTTTTCATGAAAGTCTATACATACATACAAACATGCATACATACATAAATCACGTCTTTATCCCTTACGGGGTAGACAGAGCCTAAGGTAACAAGGCCCAAAGACCACGTTTAGCATGATTGTGGGAGTATGGATGGAAAGGGGAGTCAAGTGATGGGTTGCTAGCCACATCGCCTATATAACATGATTCCTAAGACGAAAGTCTAAAATGGACATATCGGGAGCGTGGCATGACCTCACTATTTCGGAATAACAAAGTAAAGTTATCCATTTAGTTTACAGTGACAAAGTACTATCATCAAGTCCGTTTTCTGTGTTTGTCCTCTCACCCCGGTGGCACGCAGCACGGATTTCAGCTTGCTGCTGGGGTCATGACATAACTTTTTCGCCTCTATCACATTCATCACTGTTTTATTCACGCTTGTCGGTTCCGATTGCCGGAAACTTTCTTTTTTTTTCTGTACATCGCCAATTTTCTCAGTGTTAGCGTGTTTGTATTTGAGACAATTCTTAAAATGAATTGTATTTGATTAAATTTACCAAGAAATCTGTACACGTACCTAATAAAATTGTAAGTGGTCAGTGTCTGTACCTACATGGAAAATATTTAAGAATCACTTATCTTTAGCGGTGTTTATAAACGCAATATTCCAAAACAATGTTTTGACTACTTAAATTTAATAGTTACTCAAATACCTACTTATAAATACTAAATCTACGCTGGCGAAGTCGTGGACAGAAGCTGTAATAAATATGACATAAAACTGTTGATCTTATAATACGCTATCAAATATCTGTCTGTAGGTACTGAAAGATCTGTTAATAAATCACTTTGAGACGGATCCTAGAATCCTGGATCAACATTTCAAAAGGCTCAATAAATTGTGAACACTGGAACAAACACGATTTTATAAACTCGCGTTTTTTATAAAACATTGTAGACTAACTAAAGCGGGCCGCAACGAGTAACTAACGAGTATTCAACCGACAAACGTTTGACGAGCAATTAATTCATTTGGCAACACTTTCATTTTCTGCTAATATATTACTAACTTTTTATATTTATATATGCACACATATAGTTGATAAACTAACGTAACCGTAACGTAAAATTTAGATAAGCCACGCGAATACCTAATAGATTTTTTTCTTAAGTTAGCAGACTAGAAATGTTGCCAAATATAGTGTTAGTCAAACGATAGGTATATTTGTCAAAGTTTTATTCGTTGAAATTATGTCGGTACTCCCGTGGGTTTTCCACCCGTATAAGTAGTTTCTTCCATGTGGACTGGGATTACAGAAAAACATAGAATGTACTAATAGCTTCTCTTCTCGTGCAGATGGTAAAATCCCATCAATGGGCGAAAATCTTAGGCATCATGTTATAGGCGATATTTATACGCCCATAGTCATGCTAAACGTGGCCTTTAGGTTTTGTTACTTTGGACTCTGTCTACCCCGTAAGGGATAAAGACGTGATTTAAGGATGTGTATGTAGGTATAAGTACTACAGAGGTGCTCTAAGAAGAATTACTTATTTCGAAATTTCCACGGAAAAGGGAACTACCCTTTTTTAAGGTTCCGTTGTCAAAATAGCTAAAACTTTGCTTATCATATTATAGTTTCGCCATAATATCCTTCCATCTGTCAGTCTGTTCATCTATTCGAGGCATAGCCGAAACTATTTATTCTGTACTAGAAAGCTTTTTTTGCCACACAATAATTACGTCAACGATGTGGTAGAATAAAATTGATTCCTCCCCTATACCCAAAGTGGGGGTTTTTTCAGTCTCGTCTACGTCGTACTAAGGTGTGGAGTGTGTGGTTGTACTGGTTATTCAAAACTATTGCTGGTTTGCAAAAAGTATTTTCGCTTGTAAAATATTAGGCTTTAAAGTGCTAATTGGTTGTCTGGTAGAGATCGCTATTAAGCGATAAGACCGCCTATTGTCTACTTTGTTCTTTGTTTCTGTATTGTTTTTGTACTGATTTGTGGTGTTCAATAAAGAATATTTGTATCGTATTGTATTGTATATTTGTAAGTATTCAGTGTCCTCCCCAACCTTCCAGTAAAACAGTTGTTTTTGAATACGAAGACTAAAGATGGCAACAGTAGGTATACAATATATAATGAAAATTTGAAAGTAGAACTGTCACAACTATGAAGGCTTTGCAAATTTATTTGCGCTGCTCGACCAAACTTTTTTTATTTGCGTGCGCGTTACCCGACACACACTTAGCTATTTTCAAACAGACGGTGAAGGCGTGGGTGTAAACTAGTCGTTATATAAGAACAAACATTTTCTTCAGGAAAGTTTTAAGCAGTTTACAGTTTTTAACTGTCATAAATAAAAGACGTTAAACGTCATGCACAACAACGGTGCAAAGAGCTTGCTCACACAGTAAAATAAATTACCCAACAGCTCTATTAGTGCAACAAAACGCACCCTGAAAGTGACGGCAAACGAACTGCGCGTATCATTAATTCACAACGTTGTATTAAAGCTTACACATGGAACCTTTAAAATGTTTGCAGTTTTAGAATGCTTACAGTCAAAAGATATGATTTTTTAAATTACAAGATAGCTTGTAAATGCTAGGACATTTATTATGCTACATAATTTTAAAAAAACTTAAGTTTGTTGTGGTGCAAATCATTTTTATTGAGTCACATTATTTACGAATATGGCTAGAAGAAAAAGAGTAGTGAAATAAAGAATGTCTCAGATCGCAGGAACTTGTCGCACGAGCCAAAGGCGAGGGCGATAAACATGCGACCTGAGAGTTTCTTTATCATCGCCCGAGGTGTGTACACAATTTTACGTCTTTCCCTGGCCAGGAAGCGGAAATTTCCGGTTGCGTAGCAGGCGGTAAATCGCTACTTACGGCCCGGGGCGTAAATAATAAAAAAAACCTTGAATACCCTAAAAATTTACGCTTACAAGTAGTTGAAAATACCCGCACCATTAATACGAATAGTTTTTTCTAGCTGCCGCTGAACTAACGCTTAATTTTGTTCTCAAAATCAGGCTCAAATATATTTTTTAAATAAACTGTAATGAATAGTAGCGCCTTGTTATAGTTAATTTCAATTATGACAGCCGTTACAAAAGTATGTGCTTACCAAAACCGTACTTACTCATGTTTATAGATTGCAATTGGTACAAAGTTGAAATTGCTAGCCTCTAAGCTTCTAAGTAAACATACATGAAAATCAGATTCATATAACTTTGCTGTTGATGCGAGTTTGTTTAAGCCTCGCTCGAATAATGTAGGAGATATGAAGTACCCATCTTTCATATTATGTTAAACGAGACGGAGTAAAATACGAACCTAATATGACACATAGATATTACCTAGATAACTCATCAGGACGACATGGAACCGCATCTTTCCAAGAAAATACGATAAACATGTAAAATTGTAACCAACCAAGTTATTTTCTAACATACCTTACGTTTAATTTAAAAAGAACTGTTCAACTCAAGTACTTAGTTATTGTATTGTTATTAGGGTTAAGCCAAGTACCAAATTTGAAGTCAACCTGGCGGAATTGGGTCAAAATTCTGAAGCAAAACTTGGTTCAAGCAAATCGTTGATGTCCCATACAAAATATAGCTAAATGGTATCTAAAAGTTACTAAAAAAACGTAGCTCTCATTCTGACGCACAAATCACGTCTTTATCCCTTACGGGGTAGACAGAGCCTAGGTAACAAAACAAGACCTAAAGGCCACGTTTAGCACGATTGTAGGCGCATAGGTGGAAAGGGGAATCAAGATAGTGATTGGCTGCTAGTCGCATCGCCTATAAAAGTCATGATTCCTATGCCTCCTATGCCTCGACGAGCTTTTACCATCTGCACGGGATGAGAAGCAACTGGTAAATTCTATGTTTTTTTCTTTACTCCCAGATTAGCATGGATGGCATTTTGACGCATTCGAATAAAAGAAGTACTTTTGTAAATGTACACATTCACATAACGTTAGATTAAGCAACCATAATCAAAGTAATTTTTAAAAAGTAAATATTAATATTTGTAACAGACATACATTTTCTTTTCTAGTTGTTTTACATCACAAGCGGAACTAAGGCAATATTGAAATAGAGACGACTTTGCTTTAACAAGCGCTGACTGAGAGAAATTGCTAGTTTCCTGCCTTTGAGTGATACAAATGTCACAGTAACGACTCTTAGCAAGACAAGGGTTAATTTATCTCTAGACAAATGCTACTATTTCCCGTCTTCAAAACGAGTCTGCAATTCCTTATCGCTTTAATCTCATCACGTGTGTTAACTTTGTTTAACGATCTTGTAGAAACAAGTGCTTTATGTTACGGCGTAAGAGCTGGTAATTTTGTGTATCTCGCTCGGGTTACGTTACCGTAGTCGTAAAGCATTAAGTTCTTCCCAAGTTTAACGTATAACCATCTTTATTAGACGGGCAACGGTAAGATATTTTGTTATATTTTACCTGCTGTCCTTTATGAAAAATGGGAACGCCGAGTTGATGTGACGCGGGGTTTCTGAATAAAATTCCAGACTTACAAGTCACGATTCGAAAATTCGAAAATATCAAAAGCATATAATGGAACGTCACAATTGATATTCAGCATACACACTTCAGCCTGCGCCGAGCACTCTCGGGTGCGGAGTGTCAAGCCACTTACCTTTACGTTAATAAATAGCTTTTAAACTCTTACGTTACAGAGGGTCGTTAAAATTACCTACTTTTAAATATGAAGCGCTAAATGCCTGATAATCTCTAAAAAAATAATAACGTTCATATTATATATTTGTTGTAATAATGGTTTAAGATCCTGTTCGTCCTGTCGTGACCTAAAGGTGATCTAATGCCCAGTAGATAACTATTTATTTGTGAAATATAGAAAACATTTTTAAATACAGCGTTGAGTGTATCTTTTACGCAAACCATTGGCAATATATTTAGAAAAACGTAATTTTCGATATTAAATAAATACTTTTCACACGGTTATATCCGAACGGTGAAAACCTCCGTTCTACGAATCCTCTAGTACTAGAGTACTTTATTTTAACTCTTATTCCAAATTTATATATTAACTAGCTTCCAAATTTATATATTGACTTCGTCTGCGTAGAATTATACATAAAAACCTTCCTCTTGAATCACTCTATCTATTAAAAAAAAACCGCATCAAAATCCATTGTGTAGTTTTGAAGATATAAGCATACATAGGGACATAGGGACAGAGAAAGCGACTTTATTTTATACTATGTAGTGACTATGTAGTGATTGAGAAAATTATATGGTGATTAATAACTCAACACTACTGGAAAGTCAAGATAGATATATTAAATCATGTTTCGTGCTATATAATCTACACCGCTGTCCGTAGTGTTCGTGAGGCAACATCTATACGAGAGCAATTAAGCAGAATCGTCAAGGGTAATTCGAGTAATGCCAGAAGGGGAACTAAGGCATTTGTGGCATTCACTACAAACTACATTTTTGAGAACCTCATTTTGTAGTAAGGAGTGGAGTGTCTATAATAGTAACATGTTCCACCACAGAGGGTATAGTAACAGAACACGGCACACAATGCAGGCTCATCACAGGGGAATATTCAGTGCATGTAAGCCACATAGCGCTTGAATACGAGAGATTCCGTCTATGTGGTGTTATGCACTGAACTCCTGGGAGCTAGCTCGCCGACATGTAGTCGCTTAAGATGTTCACATAAAAAAGATTTTAGTGTCAACTATTTTGACTGTACTTCACACCTACCTTACCCATCCTCTCGACTTTGCTGAGTAGAATTTGTGGCGGAATTATTACATTTTTCCGAGATAAGAAGTAGCATGTGTCAATCCTTATTATTCAAAGTTCTTGCCAAATTTAAAATGAAAATGCCTTACTTAACATTTAACTAATTTCTGTTCGGTGCGGCCACTGACATTGGGAGAAAAAGATTTTTGAAAATATTTTGAAGAAAACACATCAACTGTGTCTTAAAACCGTGAAACTATGCATACTATCTCCTTATCCTTTTAGTGATAAGTTCGCCTTTGTGCATTTGTGTTGTCCTATATTTATTATTTTCATGTGTTTTATGTACAATAAAGAGTTTTACATTTACACATACTAGAGAGGCTCAGGCCAAAGATATTTAAAAATTGAATAACAAAGTATAATGAAAGGTCAAAAAGAAAGTTATAACGTGACGTAGAGAAGAAGAAAATACTGAACTATAAATGCCGTTTACATGTGTGGAATAGACTCTAAGAAAGCAAAATGAAACGTTCAATATATTACCAGAGACATGCTACGTTATATGAAGTTAAGTGGGATGATGGCCCTGTTTTCCATAAGCCGATCTGACGACGTAAAAAGGGAATCTCATAATGTGCCGAGAAAGACTACATCTTTTTGTTATATGATACGCAATATTAGAACATTATATGAAAGCAATAATGTGAAAAGATTCTATCTAATAGTATACTTCTTGAGTCCTAAATAGGTAAGCATTATTGTAATAATACTAAGTACTTATTGATAATGATAAGAGTATGATTTATGAATGCGAAAGTGAGCGTATCTGCTTTTAAAGTGTTTAAGTAACTATTTTTTTTTATAAAATCGTTGAAATTAGGAACATTTTAATCGCTAAGCGGCCGGATGGATCCATGGTCTCTATGGATATTAAAGACGTTTTCTGTACGACGATGTAATCAGCCATGTATAAGAGGTACTCTCTTCTTAGTCGGACACTCTTTTCAGAGTGGTCGTCGTCGCTTTATCGAGGCACACGGAGAGATGCTTGGTGGGTCATCGACTTTTCCGAGGGCTGCTCTCTGAGCCATGTGATTCCATTTCTAACGGTTAGGGGCGTTGCGAGCCAATAGCTAGATTGGTAGCTAAATCCAGATGTTCTTAATTGTTGTGAGAGAACTAAAAAGGTGCTGCTTCACAACTTTTGTTAGGAGGTAGCAAATAAAACTTGAACTTTAACTAGTTAGTATTCTTATGTCAATAGAAAATCGTTAACCTCCTGGCGCCCACCCTTTTAAAAGGTCTTTAACCTTGTCGAAAAATGTGACTTATAAATAAATTATAAATGTTGTGAAAACTTTGACTACAGAACCTTGGGCTGCTGGAAGATGATTTCTAGCCTAGGAATTTTTGTATATTGTATTGTTCTCTAACAAAAGACTGGCACAGAATACGCTATAAGCGATATTACTAGGTACCTACTCTCAGTAACCAGCGTAACAACAAGGCATCAGGGGTGGGTCTTGTCAATATGTAATAAAGGTAATGGAGGGTTCTAGGTATTACATTGCTGTCAATTGGCTTTCAGTAGCCAATAAAAAAACATGAAAGTACCCCGGATCTTGAAATAAATAAGGCCTATACCTATACCTACAATAATGCATATACTTTATACGTGTACCTACACTATCAGCGATACTGGACACCTACCAACTTTCCGTAACCATCATGACAACCATCGCATCAGGGGTGGGTCCTGTCAATAATTAATAAAGGTAATGGAGGGTTCTATATATTACATTGCTGTCAATGTTGCTGAAAGCCAGTATGAAAACTTGAAAGCGCCCCGGTTCTTGTAATTAATAAGGCCTATTTATATCTCGTCACAAAAGACGTAATCTGAACGGGAAAATGTAATACAATTAGGTCTAATAAATTTAATATGATTTTATTACCGCACGTTGTACGAAAAGGCTAGGGTATGTGGGGACGGTTAATTCAATTAAAAGGTTTTGGAGGTTGTAAATGTTTGATCCCTGTTAGATAGTACACCAAACCAAACCAAAATAATACTAAAGATATAGATGAATAAATAAATAAATAAATAAAATAAATAAATGAACAACAAATGAGACCGGTTTAAACTGCGACTCGCCGCGTGCCCGTGCTTCAGCTAGTGTGCTTGGCAAAGTTGGTTGCACTTGTGTGCGTGCTTCTGTGTACACGCGGCAAGGCGTAGTTTAAACCGTTGTATTTTTTACCAGTTTTGCTTGTTGAAACATCAATTGACACCATGTCATACAAAATCATACCTCAAGCTGCGGTTTATAAACCTGTCAGTAAATATATGTATGATAAAATACGGAATAACTGTCACCGTATAATTGTGAAAACCGTTATTTTATTTGTAATTTTAATTAACGATTGTAAAATTGACAAATCATCTATGTATGATCCATACATACATAGAACTGAACGCAACTTGCGTGGTTGTTTGTACGTGATGATGCTCTGTGCACAATCTAGTGAGATTATAAACTAACCTCACATAATCTATTCGACAGCTTACAACCTCGCAACATACAATGTAAACTAGGTGTGTTCACAGTGTTAAGATATAATATTATGTATACTTATTATACATTTTTATTGTATATGTTCCATACATTCGTTCATAATTTGACGGTTTGCAATGGACTGATTGTAAATTATTGAATTAGTTCGCTATATTGTAGGCAACTTATTGACAATCATGCTAAACGTGGCCATTGGTTAGGTCTCGTTACCTTAGGCTCTGTCTACCCCGTAAGGGATAAAGACGTGGTATGTAACTTATTGACAGCTTTGAAGCTCGCGAGATGGGTTTATAAACTAACAGATTTCACCGTCACACGGTGACAATTCATATTTACTGCCCTTGAAAGCTTCGAATAAACGAGTCGCTTCCTCAAAACTTTGATAGAAATCGTATTTGTGTTAATCTTGACGGTATCCTTAAAAGTTAGCGATGTATTTTGTTTTGCGATGTAAACGATTTACAACAAAGGCTAAAGACGGCTTTGAACTACGAAGAGGGGTACCCGGCCCCGGGCATTGCTAAACTGTTCATTGTAAATGTAGCAGTTCTTTCATTTGGTAATATAAAGCAAATTAGATAGAACTATAACAAGATAAAATGTGCAAACAATGTTGATGGACAACAAGGCTTGTGTACCGGAGGAGCAAGGTAAATGTTTTTGGTTCATTAATATGGATCTGCGTAAAGTAACGCCTGATTCAATCTAAAGCTTTGAGGGAACCAGCAAAGGCGATCGTGAAAATATTGGGTGCTTCTAGTGTCTCTAGGCACTAATTTTGTATACATACGAGTGTCTGCTTAGATGCCTATCTACAGTTATTTCACGATTATTGACAACAACAGCATAACAGAATTGTAACGACTAAAATCACGCATTAATTAAGTACGTACCTACCTGGGTTTTAAATGAATTTGATTTGAAAATTGGTGTTATAAGTATTCAAACGTATCTACTTAGGTATTTATACACCTACCATAAAGATATCTATCTAAAGGTTTCATACGCGTATATAAGATCTTTAAGCATTCGACGAAAATCTTGTAGTTACTACTATACAAATATCATTCGAAATACATAATAAAACTCATTTCAAACTGATTACAACCATATGTTTAATTATTGATAATTGACATAATTTGAATAAAGCTATTTCGATATATGTAGGTATTATGATATCGAAATGTGCATTTCACATTGTAACAAAACACGTGAAATATTTTTTCTTCATACGACCAAACTACAATATTTAATGCAAATAAATGATTTACGATTACTTATGATTTCAAACAGTGTATGAAACCAGTTTTAAAATAGATGTTACATAATCTATCAAACAAATACGCGACTCCATTTTCCAGACGGACCCTCGTTTTTATTGCGGTCAGTTTATAAAAGAGGCTGGTAATAGAAAAACCATGTCACCATTTGTCATCGCTGTAGCAGTAATGAACGTTGTCACTCACCCATTCCCCAGAAGACAGTAGCGAAGAACGCCACGTAAATGCGGCTACCGGTCGACGGGACGAGCGCCATTCCACCTGCGATAGCTGGCCAGCCTCGGGGGACCTCTCATGGGGCACACTCACAGTTCACACTGTATATACACAAGGTCCACGCACACTTTAACAGTCCTTTGAATTCAGCATCAGCACACGCACATTTTTAAAGTCAACCGAACGAAGTCATCTCGCGGAACTGTTAAAACAATCTTTATTACTTATGACATTGTTAGTGAAAACGAGTTGCTGGGTTTATTGAAGTTATTGTTAGGGTTTAGTTTAGTGAATACATTTATCTGTAAAGTAATTTAAGACGCTGAATGAACAAGTTCTGCGAATTGCTTTATTATTATTGGACGCTTCACTACGAGTTAAACATTTGCAATTCTCAAATTTCTCAGGAAGAATTATTTTCGATTCAAGCTCTGCCTTAAATATTACCCAAGATTCAAAAACACTGTTTTACATACATGTATACTTACTCGAAATCATTAATTAAATTATTCTTCTCTGCATATTTAACTATTCTTCTTCTTCTGTGGAAATTAGTATTCTAAAATTCAAATACTGATAACCACGTATCTTTATTTAAATATGTATATATGGAAATTGTATCGTATAAAAAGCGTACCTACTTTACTTAACGTGAAAGTTTTTGTTTTGTTATAAAACTAGCTTCTGTCCGCGACTTCGTCTGCGTAGAATTATACATATACACCATCCTCTTGAATCACTCTATCTATTTAAAAAATCCGCATCAAAATCCATTGCGTAGTTTTAAAGATCTAAGCATACAAGGGACAGACAGACAGACAGACAGACGTGGAAAACGACTTTGTTTTACACTATGTAGTGATGCTGCGAATAATATGCTATATTGTTTGTATTCCAGTTCCTATTATAGGATTACCCGACGATTTTGCCTTGCTAAAGTGATGCTGCTAGTGAAACTGGTAGAAAACCTAATACCATAATGCCGCACGAAAATATTGACTTATCGCTAAACCGAAATACGGTGAAACAGGGCGTACGAGGCGTATAAAATATCAAACTCGTCAGTTTAAAGATGGCATTCTCGTTTTATTGTTGTTGTCAAGCACTAGTTATGTGTCCAGAGCTAGTTTATGAGCGGCCGCAGTCGGTAACGACCGTCGCGGCAGTAACCCGCGGACATTACGCAGCTCATTTGTGAGGATAGCTACTGCACTGAGATGTACGATACTGTGTCTTTATCGCTCAATAAAGCCCATCGTACTATTTAAATGAGGCGGATATACAAGAGGAAGGTGGGCGTTAGAGTTAACACGGCCTACCGTGCTTTGCAAAGATTTCAGACCGATTATTTTTCTTTAGCCTGATACCACAGAATTAAAAAAAATAGCATGTTATTTGGCTTTTGTTATGTTTTAAAGACTGTACATACCTACTTAGTACAACATAGTGTTTGGCTGTGTGCGTGTCGACTGTGCAATTTTGAGTTTTGTGCTAATATAGGTAATTTAACTCTGGATGTAGTCATAAAACATGGTTCATATTCAATATTTAAAGAGAGGCTCGACTAACACCTGCATAACAGTTAATGGACGTCGACAAACGCTTACACTCAAAAAAAACGGACAAGTACGTACTGAAATGGCGTTAAAATTTCTAAAAACATGTTTCTGACCTTTATCTAACCCTTCATTTACATTATGTTACACGGGACGTTTTGCAAAACATATTTTTCTTATTTGCTCCAAAAGGGAAGCTACATACCTATATCCAAAACGTACTCGTATTATTTACATTACACGTCCGTGTTCCAAAAAACAATTATGGTACTCGTATTATTTACATTACACGCCCGTGTTCCAAAAAACAATTATGTGTGTTTGATAGATTCTGAGCTAATTGTCTGATTTGGCTGAAACGGAAGGCCAGACCGACGCGCGCGATTCCATACGGGTTCTGTTTTTCTTTAATCGATACGGATTCCTTTAAAAAAAAATATCGTAAAAGAGAAAACTGCAAAGGTAAAACAACACTATTTACTCGAGATTTCCTTCATTTTACTGTTGCACTAAAACTTGTTCTAATTGCCCCTTGTGCGGGAAAGTCCTTCCTGTGTTTTTCTACGCTGTGCTTCAAGGATTTCCAGTTTTTTCGTAAAATTATTTTATGATTGCATTGCAATCTTTCGGCTTATTAAAACCCGCGGTCTATAACGTTTTTTTTTATTTCGTTTGCTCAATTAGCTCTGAATGTTAACAAATAAGATTTAGCTTCCGTTAGACAAATATTTCTTCGGTCGGTCAAAGCATAAAAGTGCGCTCCTTTTTATCCAGCTTATAAAGAGAAGTTATCTTTTTCTTTTGTAGAATATTTATCGCTGTAATTGTTAAAGAATAATAGGTGTAGCTTTCAATTAAGAAAGAAAGAAAGAAAGAAAGAAAACATTTATTTGCGATATATGTATACTGGGTTACAAAAACAAAAAGAGTGAAAAAAAAAACAAAAAAATCAGTACATACATCACGAAATGGTCCCATCTCAGCATAATGCTGGCCTTGCAGCCAGCGCTGGTCTTCCGTTGGGACCAATTAGAGAATGATGTTTCTGAATCGGTTCTGTACTTTCAGAAATCAGCAAAAAACCCCATACACGAGCAAACAAACAATGCTTGCTTCATTATAAGGTATTAGGTTGTTTTTACTCTATCAAGCTATATTACGAGATTGACAAATTTTTACTGCCAAAGTGATTTGTTTGTGGTTGTTTTCATAGAGTGGAATCCCTAATCTTATCTACAGAATCAAAACAGAATGTTACAAATTTTTTAAATCCGATTGTCAGCTTTTCAATGAAACCAACCACAAGTGCCCGGGGAAAACTTAACTAAGCTGTCTAGAAGGAAAGCTTCTGTGAAGTAAATCTCTTTGGATCTACTTTGGATTGTGTTAATACACTAAAACTCCGACGACAACTTAAATAAATTTGGAAACATCTTTAGCAAGAACGTCTTCGCACCCAAATAATACTATGAAGAATACGTAAACATCACAACGAGCCTCGAGACATTTCTTGCCATAAAAATATATGAAGAAAGCGTAATAGGAGGAAAATCTGTGCAGCGCGAAGTTTCATTTTAATTAATTTGTTTCGAGGAGAGCAGATAAATGTAAAGATTATGTAAATTAATAAAGTTTTCCTGTTATCGGAAATGCCGCGGATGATACCTTTGTTTCCCTTTTCAATCATACTTTTTTCTTTGATTCCAGTTTGAAGGGTGTTTACAATTTGATTAACTTGCCATTTTTTTCTTGGAGTTAAGAATTAAATACATAAAATTTAAATTCTGAATAATTTCCAATTACGAAGTCTGAATCAAAACTACTCAGCGTTGTAGTTTTTAAGGTTTCATAAAGCTTAGCAAATTTCTTTATACTAAAGCATACAAAACTGTCATACAATTCACATGATATAAATTTAGTAACCACTGCCGACATCTAAGACACCGTTGGGTGCTGGCGCGTTGATAGCCAAGTAAAAATTGACACAACTTGCCTTTTGAATACACGATTTCGTCCTTAATAGCGTGGTATTTAAAGGTCGACTTGACTAAACGTTCATCTTGAAACAGAACAAATTACAAATTTGCAACGGATATCGTATTCTTCGTATCAGTGATCCTTCCTGTACTGATTAATTCTATAGTTTTATTGGTGCTTGCCTGAAGTATAAACATGACTGCCTTTTTCCTCCTCTTCTTCCTATTTACCACACTTGCACGGCCAGTAAGTCCCTTTCTAGAAAAAAAAACTGGCACAAGGAGCTATCCCACTCGCTATGCTAGTCGGCTGCCACCATTTTATTACTCACTCATTGCTTGTGCTCATAGAAATCTATCTTACCTGGAAAACCCAAACGTGAAGGCACTTGTGGGCGGAATGTTAATAAGCCTCCGTTATTTAAAAATGGTTGAAAGTAAATCCGATCCTGTGAAATCTAACCCTAATTTGCCTAATGTTGTCAAATGTGGCCGCACTCTGTACAATGCGGTAGTGATTTAGTGGCATTTTCGCTTCGACGCACTTTGCCCCAGCCGCGAACAGTTTCCGTGGCAATCAGAACCGATTGATGTATTTCGTACACAAACGAGAGCTCATGCATTCGTAAAGCGATACGCTTGCAAACATGAGCAAGTATTGAGTATTCAGAAGCGCGCTATTTTGTTGAGAATAAAACAGGCGCACCCACTTTAGTAGTTCTTTTATATGTCATTACTGAGGAGATATTTCTAACTGCATAGTTACATCATCTGTTTGTTGAACAATTTTCAAGCCGCAACGTTCGTACAAGCTCTTGAGAAAACACTGGGAATAGTCCCTTCGATGTAATAATGACGTGTTTTTTGTTACACAGTCCGCACAAGGCATCGGAACTGTTCTAAAAATGCGTACCTACTTTTACCTTATTTATGTGTATAACAACGTCTTATTTTTCCTATTGTACAAATATATTTTCATTCAGCTTCCACCGACGTATCAAGAGAACAAAAAGCTTTGATCTCTCTGACTTTGATTTTATCGCTATCATCACCCTCATTCTTTTTTTTCGTATCGTGATAAGCGTCTATATTTTGGTCTTGTTTTTTTTCAATGAAGATACGGTGAGGATTTTCAATAGAAGCCTGTTAATGATATATTTTCCACTCTACTTTGGTAAAATTTCGGGAACTTATTTACTTCGTATTTCGTGTATTAACCATTTTCATAGCCGCATTATTTGAATAGACGCTCTAACTAAATATTGTCTTGCTCGTGATAAAATCAAATATTAATATCTATTAATAGATCCAATAGTTTCGGGGAATAAATGCTGTGCGTACCGTATTTTGTGACATTTATTCTGTGCTACTTCTATTTGGGTTCCTAGACGAATATTGATCTAAACACAGACCATATCAATCACATCATCAAAAGATACGTCGGTGGTATCCTTTGAGTTGCCTAGAAAGACCTTTTAATGGGATGGGAACAGTAGAGTAGGGTGTTGTATGATCAATGGGACAGCCCGCGTCTCCGCCATCACGTCCACGTCAAGGCCTGGCTCGCCGCAGCGGGCGGCGGCAAAGCGGCGATGTAAACCGCAGCTGTTACCAATGCCATTCAACCAATCTTTGTGAGGCGCTCTTTGTCCTTTATTTACATTTCGCATCGACCCCGGCTCCCGCCTTTCTCAGCTCTTATCATATTGACACAGACAAAACGTATAATCCTTCAATTTAGCTTGTCCTTCCCAATCTCGGAGATATTGGAGGAATTTCTGAAATGATCCCTTTCATTATTTTTTCAGCGACGTTATATTAGCGGGACGGGAAACATCCGCACTCGGGCGTATTTCCGCATTATTGCTGTTCAGGTTATAGTTATTATCTACTTCCTCTCTGCGAAGGAAACTGCGACATCGTTTCTAAGCTAATGGCCATTTGTCAGCAGCTTCCTGCGGATTCTGTATTATGGTTAAATAGTTGAAGAAGGCAAGCGTCAGGGCGACATAAATCTTAGAACAGAGTAAAGCGTTATTCCGCGGAGCTCCAGTTTACGTAAGTATCACAGTGACAGAAGCTCAAATACTTCTCACTTTTGATAAAAAGAGTAATTAGTTAAACAGTTAGCAAAGTTGATTAATTAATTAAACTACGAGAAAGTAACTTGCTGATAAAAGGACGAAAGGCCAACTTTTCGTTTTATAGAAAAGTCCGAGATAAATTTCAATGAATTTAATACTTTGTTGTAAACTGGATAATTATTTTTAATGCTTTATTCCGTATTATTGACTTTTTCAGACTCTGCAGTAAAACGGGGTTATTAAGCTACGTAGACACGTAGCTTAATTTTATCTCATGATTGCAAGTATCTATATTCTTCTAACCACGTGCATATTTATTAACAGTATTTTTCAACTAAGAAAATGTTCCAATGACAATTTAATAGTTATTTGTTATGCAAGGCTGCAAAGCTTTTGTTTGGCACGAGTGCCTGTATTGGAACCCGAGCAAGCGACGTATTGTATGATCGAACCACGAGCGAAGCGAGGGTTACAAGGCACGATACACTAAACAACTTCGCTGCCGAGCGAAACACACAATTTTTACTACACACTACAGCGAGATAAATGATGGATGGAAGAAAAACAGTTTTTTATTTAGCAACGAACGTTACCAAATTTTAAAATAAATTAATAATGGATAACGGATTGCGTTCGGTAGGTGACATTTTTTTCGAATGAAAAAGTTAGGGGGTCTGATAGTTCTACATTTGAAGTTCGTATTATTCGGTCCCTCTCACTCACCTAATTAAGTACTATTCGTGTAAGCGGGACGGCAACATACGAAGATCAAATTTCTGAGTATATGAGTAGATGGGCAATGGTGGGCATCGTCACGTTCGAATTTCAGAAACCTTTTCCACCCAAGGGGGGAAGTAGTACATAACTGCAGAGGTCTGGAAAGTTGGGAATTGCCTGATGAGGTGGTTTGCAAGCCGAGCAAGGCCAGGGTTGTGAAAAGACGAGTCAGGCAATTCATGTTTCCGTCGAGGAATGTATAGTGCTTTTCTCAAACAATATGAGGAAATAATAAATAAAACAATGAAAACAAATAGATTCAATCACGTACAAAACACAAAAAATCCGAGAATGTTTAAGAAAAAGAAAGTGAGGTGAAAAAGATTTTTGTACCACCTACAATGAGATCAGTGACACTCTTTCCTATTTTAATAATAATAATATTAAAGCTGTTTCTTTGCAACGAATTTTAGTAGTAGCTCTAACGCTACTTCAGCGGACCTCCATTCACTATGTTACTACATACTTTTGGGATAAGGACTCTACTAAATTCTAGTCCTAGGTTTTATGGATGAAGAGATATTTTCGTCGGCACATTGGGAATCGACCTCTTGCTGTTATTTATGAGCTTGATAATGGGGTAACAATTTAAGATAAGTAGTCGTTTTATTTGCCCCATCTGGAGTATAATGGTCTTTTATAAAGAATGGAGTACAAAGTTTGCGCAGAAAGTTTTGCTGTCTTGAACGTAAGAAATTTTGTCTCATGCGGGCCGCCAACGATACCGGCCCATTTTTAGAACACGACAATAATATAATTACGTTGAGGAGTTTAAAAGTTTAAGAGCCTTCCTCCTATTCGTAAATATAAGTTGCTTACTACATTTTACACTCAAGCGTCATAATTAAAACGGACTTAGTAATTTGTTCTCAAAGTCTAAAATGTGATGCAAAATTTATAGTTCATTTTAAATGTCCCCATCGTATTTCCGAAATGCTCAATGCCCGAAATATCTCAAACCTTGTCAGCGATACTACTGAGCACGGCACACTATTAAACAGACCTATTCACTCGGCCGTAGATGTCAGAGCTACAGCAGAAAGACAAGTTTAATTATTGATCTACACAGATGTCTAAAATAGATAACATAATAATTTGGTAAAACAATGATCAAGTGCGAAATAGCCTCGTGCACAGAGTTTTGGTACAAATTCTAATGCTTTACTGTTTGCCAAATTGTATTATTCTTCGTCCACTGAAATCACCTTAATAGGTGTTAAGTCTCAGTTTTTGTATGAAAAAACTTTTAACATATTTTTGATCGCGAGAACTTTCACAAGAAGTTTCTTATTTTTTACGGTTTGAAAAGATTATATGTAGTATTCAGTATTTTATTATGAAATTCTACTTAATACCTCCAGGTGCTCCTGAAAAAAAGAGTTTGGACTTGATAGACGGAAAGAGAAGCGATTTTATAAGGTTCCTATTTTTCCCTGAATACGAAACTCTAAAAAACATACATTTTTCCACAAATTAAATAGGTAGGCTTAACTTGCTTGAAACTGTACGGCACACTGTCATTTAAACTGAACTCCTAACTCGGACTTCTAACGATATGGTTATGTTGTACGGTAACACAAAATGCGTAAATGGAATACAAACTGCATCTCTGTTCTGTCGCGAGTAGATCAGCGAACAAAAGAAGGCGCACAAAGAGCAATGCGACACATTTTGCTGAGCGCCTCCCACCGTGTCCCATATTTTGTTACGAAATGATATGCCAGCATTTATTCTGCAATGCATGAATTGTTCCGATTCAATGCATTTACACTTCATTTCATAGTTTCCTTCGCGCGTGAATGCGTTGTTTTATTTGTTTCATAATCTTTCTGGCTCATTTTAATGTACAAGGTCGAATTGCATATACAGATTCGGTATTTTCATAAAGATTTGGAAAGGTTAAGACACTCATTGTCTTGTAATCGTAAGACGAGTCGTCTCACGTTTAGTTATTTTAAAATATGACTACACACGACAGAATATTGTTTGAGAGAAGAGTTTACTCTTTCAGTTAATCATTGAAATAGGTAATTCCACCCTTCAAGGTTAATTTCCGGCGGATTGTTGTCCCTTTATGAACTGTTTTAATAAAGCAACGCTTGCTTCTTACATTAAATTAACTGGGCATTCTAAATATTCGCAATTTCGAAACCAAGCAAAATATCTGGCTTCTCCTTATATCTTAATTAGTAGGTCGCTTGAGATAAACCATGCTTTAAAATGTAGAAATGAGTTCCCTTTATGAGTAATTCTGTTTGTTAAACCGAACACGATCTCTGAAGACGAAATTTAACCTTTAAAATAAACGGCTGCGAGGGAAACAAGTGAAAGCCGCAAGCTGTGTGCCAATTGTTTATAAAGCGGTGAAAAAAGGTAATTAGGGAGTAAGCGTAAACGCAAGTAATGATTAAGTTTACCAGAAATTTATGTTTGTGCCTCGTTTTCGCCGGCTGCGAGGGCATGTTCTGTTTCTTCCTTCTAATTTGCTGCTAATGCAATAGTCCGAGCTCGCAACTTGGCCTCAGAACGAAGCACTCTCTCCAACTTAGATAACAAGTGCCCTTAAGTGCCAGCAAGATCGGACTACTCATATAACCAACTTCATCCGCAAATATGTGCTGAGATGAGATCAAGAGAATAGCTCCTAGGTACACTATCTTATGCTCGGCAAATACCACGGCTCTGAGCTGAAATTCTCTTATTATATGTGAGGTATTAAAGTGTTTTATAATGATGTATAAACTGCACTATGAAAACCTCCTACTACCAAGAAAATATTATTTACCGATATGAAAAAAAACGGAGGATGGTGGTTCTGTTTGTTTATTTGGTTCAAGCGAAAATGGAAAAAGGGAACCCTCATAGTTCAGATTGAAGTTTGTTTGCACTTGTGTGCCTGCAACTGTACGCTCACGGCGAGGCGTAGTTTGAACCGGCCTCACTTAGCCGTTTGCTGAACCCCACCTTGACTTTTTATTCGATCTTCTCTGTATTCTGTTCATATAAATTGCTACGTTGTCATCTTAAAAATATATATCTATAGCTTTGATTTGTCTTTAAAAACTCTAACATACATACATACATAAATCACAGGGATAAAGCCTTACGGGGTAGACAGAGCCTAAGGTAACAAGATCTAAAGACCACGATTAGCATGATTGTGGGCGTATAGATGGAAAGGGGAATCAAAACAGTGTTGGGTTGCTAGCCACATCGCCTATATAACATGATCCCTAAGATTTTCGCCCAATCTCTCGATGGGCTTTTACCATCTGCGCGGGAAGAGAAGCAACTGGTACATTCTATGTTTCTTCTTTGCTCCCAGACCAGCATGGAAGAAAAACAACAAAATAATTTATTATAACTACAAGCTGGTTACGAAAAGACGCTAGTGGCGAAGCCAACCGCTGCCCCCGCTTAAAATTAAGCGCTTCACCATCACCGGATAGCCTAGTGGTTAGTGACCCTGACTATGAAGCTAGAGGTCCTGGGTTCGAATCCCGGTAGGGGCAGACAGTTGTATGATGAATACGAATGCTTGTGCCCGAGTCATGGATGTTGTACGTATTTAAGTATGTATTTATCTACATTATATAAGTATGTTTATCCGTTGCCTAGTACCCATAGTACAAGCTTTGCTTAGTTTGGGGCTGGGTCAATTGGTGTAATTTGTCCCAAGATATTTATTTATTTATTTAAATTTGAGATCTGCTCTCGACGATTAAATCATCAAAAACCAAATCAAAGGTATTTAAAGGGTTTTGTTGTTTTCAAAGAACAAGTTATCCAGGACACGAAATTGAACCTAAAAAAACAACTGACAAATGTTAAGATACATGTATTGTACGAAGATCCAGTCAATGTTTTAGTCGACTCATAGATCATCTTTGAGTCATTATTGATTGAAACTCATTAGCGCCTAGTTTGATGTTGTTGATAGTGGAGTCTGCGCGACATGATGTTGCTTTACTCGTATGTGTAAACAGAGAAGGACAGGTTTTGCATGAAAACGCCTAGGTATAGCACAAACGTGATATTTTGCACGTTTAATTGGTTGCTGAATAGCAAGATTTCATTTTTAAGAGTTCATTCTTAACCTTTTTGCTTCCATTGACTATAAATAAATAAATAAATATTAGGGAACAATTCACACAAACTGACCTAGTCCCAAAGTAAGCGCTAGTAAGGCTTGTGTTATGGGTACTAAACAGCGATGTACATACTTACAAAGAGAAATACATACTTAAATAGATAAAAACATCCATTACTCAGGAACAAATATTCGTGCTCATCACACAATTGTATTTTGTTTAT
This sequence comes from Pandemis cinnamomeana, assembly GCA_932294345.1. Classification (NCBI taxonomy): domain Eukaryota; kingdom Metazoa; phylum Arthropoda; class Insecta; order Lepidoptera; family Tortricidae; genus Pandemis; species Pandemis cinnamomeana. Next base: position 5,195,296 of record OW028706.1, read on the forward strand.
TTTCCACAATAAAGAGTTTACATACATACATAATTTATATGCCCTTGATTCGAACCCGAGACGCTTGCTTCGCAGGCAGGGTCGCTACTAACTAGGCCAAACGGATCGTCAAATATATAAAAAGGACATAATAAAAAGTTTATTTTGACCCTTAAAAAAAATCAAAAGGATTTTACATTCGTGTGATAAAAATTAAATATGCTACCTTGTAGGCAAGAGGTAAAGACACAATCTAAAGTGAAAACTGTTTCATGAAAAAAAACATGGCTAACATCTGTCTTAAAAGACTGGGGCCATGATAAAATACCGCAAACGTCTCCTCTTAATAGACTGGCGTCGTGATACTGTATGAAAATAAAAAATAAGCTATTTTGTACTCCGATGTAGAAAATGCTCGCGTCATGCCATGCAAACATTGCGGAATGGAATGAAAATAAAGCTTATACTTCATTATTTATGCATAATATACGTTATTGGATGGTATTTCGCGTGTTTGTTTTAAATAACTGTAGTTAAAAACCATTTGTTAGAAAATTTAGTTATAATTAAGTAAGTTATTGTTTTCTTTTTCTATAAATACTAGCCTTCCGTCCGCAGCTTCGCCCGCGATAAATTACTTTTCCCGTAGGAAAAGGTATTTTCCCGCGGTAAAAAGTAGCCTATGTCACTCAGTGATAATGTAGCTTTCTGACGGCAAAAGAATTTTTGAAATCCGTCCAGTAGTTTCGGAGCCTATTCAATTCAAACAAAAAAACAAACAAACAATCAAATCTTTCCTCTTTATAATATTAGTATAGATTAAATTGTTAACATGCTACATTGCGTAAACTAGCACATGTTTGGAAAGTTAATTTGGCACCTAATAAAGATACTCCTTACAATCAAAACACGGGGCGCTCTAAAACAAATAACCTTTACTGAAAATTGGTTGATGTTTTTTATCCATCTATCTGAAATCAAATGTTTATATTTAATGTGGTTACCTCGAACGTTAAATTATCAACTACCACTTAGGGCCGATTTTTCAATCCTCAGATGTGTCCCACAGATACCCATAGTTATTCGTCGAATAGGGCCCATCTGACGATTGGAAAACCGGCCCTAAAACATGTGGCCGATAAGACACATTAAAGGAGCTGCCAACACGACAACGTCTTAAAAGAACAAACAATTGAAAAGTACAAAGAATTGTATCAATAACTTACATTGTGTATTTTAAGAATTTATCTCTAGCTTTGGAATCACGTTATACCTAGACGATGCGGATATTAACCCATAACTATTTCGATTCCTCTTTACCACCTATAGGTACGCCTACAATCGTGCTAAACGTTGCCTTTAGGTTTTGCTACCCTAGGCTCTGTCTACCCTGTACGAGATAAATACGTGATTTATGTACGTACTCGTATGTATGTATCTCTAGCTTAATTTAGTCTAGTCACTTTCTTAATTTGCAGTTTTCAATTTTCAGTAACAAAACAAATTTACTACAATAAAACTTCCCTGGGCATGGGACTAATAATGTTCCAAAACAAAAACGTAGGTATATTTACTTTTATTACTAGGGTTTTTTGTTGGTAAGATCTCTTAAAATCTCAGTTTCCAGTCCTCGCATCTTCGTCGACACGGTTCCTCGTGACCATCTATCTATTCTGTTATAACATAATGAAATGCTTTATCCAGAATGGCTGACTGGCTGACGGATCAATGCACAGCCTAAACCGCTGATTGTAGAGACCTGTAACTTGGAGCGAAAGTTCTTTGTATGACGTAGGCATACGATAATAAAGGATTTTCCCAAATTCTACCTGTAAGGGGGTGAAAAAGGGGCTATAATATCTACTTAAAATTTGGCATAAACATTCTTTAACATAATTGATGGAAGACGTGTTTCTTATTTTCTTTAAAATTCATTCCCTGACGGGGTAACAAAGAGGTAGAAAGTGCTTTTGATTTAAATTACATTTTATTTTGACAAAGTCATGTTTGAAAACTCAATCTGATTTTATTCAAAAAAGTTTCAACTCACGTAAAAGCTTGGTACAGGGAAATATTCTTTAAAGTTGGAATGTCTCGAAAGTCACCGTATTATATTAGTACCGCATTTTGAAGGTTTCTAAACTTTAGAGAGGTCATGCGACTTTTAGAAGTTCCCTCGGGATAGAGAATAAATGGGGTTTATAAAAGTCCGCTGCAAAGGAGCTCTATCTCCATAACTATAATTACTAGAGTCTTGATTTGGCACACAAGTAAGGAATTATAACTGCTAAAACTTTCATTATAACTGTGACTTTCCAAAGTTCCCGCGTGTTAGGGAGTAAAAAGGATTTATATTTTTATTTTGAAACGGTTCTATTTCCGTTACTATTATTACGAGATACTTTAAACTTTGCATACCAATAGGTAATTATAATATCTGAAAACTGATTTCTCTATTTTGCAAACTTCCTCTGGTATAAGAAATAAAAAGGGTCATTATATGATTTAGACCCTAGGTATTTGGTCGACATATTCCTTGAGGATCACAAAGGAGCATTAATTATAAGGGATTTTGCAAATTTCACGTGATAAAAGCTCGGGATAAGAAATAATGACTTAATATTTTAAGAAATGATTAGATGATGGTGGTATGTCACTTTGACGTTACTTGCGCGGACGAAGTCGCGGCCAAAAGCTAGTCTTAGATAATATTTTTGTGTGTGTTTTCTATTCCGCGTACTAGAGAGAGAGAGAGAGAGAGAGATGTATTTCTTTCAAAAAACCGAGTAGACAGCCAGTCTTCGAGCTTTCTTCGTCTCCTAAAATAAAACCTAGATAAAAGATAAGATGAAGATAATACTGGCGATTTTTGACGCCAAAACCAGTGAATTTTCATTTAGTCATGACGTAGACAAAGCTCTCTCTTATAATGTGTAGTCATGTCTTTGAAAATGGTTGAACATGTTCAAGTAGGGCACGCGGGAGGCAGGCAGCGGCGACGCCCGCAAACCGTAGCCGGCGGCGTCTGTCGAGCGACATTGCTTGTGGGAACATAGGCTAGAACGGTTATATATGTATTCATGTATTCTGTATCATTTTGTTGACAGTAAATGATGTATCTCGTCATGGCACGTTCAATAGTGATAACCTGAATTAAACTTGTTTTTCAACCGCGTGTAAATGTCTTTTATCATCAATGTTCAGACTGCAAGGGTTATCAACTTTATATAAATACCTAAAACTAACATAGTTAAATTTTGCAGATTCCTCTTTCTTCTTATCTAAGGCACTTGCTAATGGTTTCAGTAATTCAAAGCAATGGCAATAGCACTATCTGCTTTCTTGTGTATTTTTTTTTAATTTTTCACTCTAGAACGGCTGAATGAATTTTGATGAAATTTTCCATATGTTATTATCTGAATTAAAACAAATGAAAAAGATCGTGATCTTTTTTCATTGCCGAGAACACCATTTTACAATATCTTACGTGTTTTTCAAAGAGAAGCAAATTCCTGCACTTAAGTATGGTAACACTTCCAGTTGTCTACACTTTTAATGATGGTGTTTTAACGATAATGAATTATTATATTTTTTTCAATCAAACCATACTTTTTACTGTATCCTCGACACAACTTGGAGCGCAAAAGTTTTCACGCCAAAAACTTAAAGCGCGGCAAACGAAATCACTCACACCCTCGCTGCGGATTAATTACAAGAACTTTTCACGTGTTACGGAAGGCTATACTATCATTTGTTTGACGAGTTCTTGACAGTTTAGTGGCGTAAATTTTAATTATGAGCGTGGCGCGCGGTTGGTCGGAGCGAGCGTTGAGACCGAGCGGCCGCCCCCACGGCACTGGCGGGCGGCGCAGCGGCGCGGCGTGCCGACCGAGCCCGAGCTCCGTGCTCCATAGCCGGCTAAGCCGAAGCTTTCCTAGATTGTGTGGCCTTAGTGAACATTAATTACACCCAACTTAGTCTGATTAAACCATGAGGAATTATCCGGATTGACGAAATTAACTTTTAACTCAGATTTATGTCGTTTGAAGTTAGGTTAGAGTGAATGAAATGAAAATTGGGTTCGCGGAAAGCTAAGTTTAATTAGAGTTATTATAATCTTATAATCATCATTTTTTCGGCCGTAGAAGCGATAGGTTATTCGTAGATGGGTCCGAGAGGACAATACATTAACAAAGCTTCATGAGAATCACGTAAGTAGTATTAGTATGATCCAAAAATGAGGATCAACTCGCGTTTAAATGACAACAAATTTCGAAAAAGATGTAACATATTCATAAGTATTTGAGTAGCTAAATACAAAATAAAGATAATGAATCTTTCTTCTGAAGACATTTCAAAATAAAGTCGCGTCGCAACTAGCAAAGCGCCACTTTTCTTTACAGCTTATTTATCTGAAAGTGTTTCCAATTATGCTTAACTTGAAATCCGCAATCCTCACCGCCTTAAGTACTTTTTACAATACGCTTTTTTGGATACAGTCACAGATAAAGTTTACTTTTACTTTGGCAAATCCGAATTGAAAACGTAAAAATAAATTTCGACCTCATTTTCTTGTGATGCCTTGAATTAATAATGTTTACACTTTCCTTGTAAATTAAAGTCTCGTGCGGTATATTTAGGGGAGACCGGGGTCAATTGAAACGTTTTCCGAAAAAACGGTCATAGTGCCTACATTTCCTATCAATACTGGGTTGTGAAAGATTTCGACTATAGCTAGGTTATCTGGCTTTAAAGTTGCTACGTTGATTTTTATCCATAGGTATCAGATACGGAATCACAAGTGTTTTAGAAATCCTCGAAAATTGTTTCATTTGACCCTGGTTGCGGGTCAATTGAAACAATGAATGGGGTCTATTGAAACACCTAGAAATAAAATATTTATTTAATGTAATAATCATTTAAATGTATTTTTTTAGTCACAATTAAATCACATAATCTCAGTCTTTGATTAGAACACAGTAAGAGGTAGTTTCTGCCATCAACTTAACGAAAAAAGCTAACATTTATTGCTATTAACTTAACGAAATTATCATATATGGTACTTCTTGCTTAATCATTTAGAATATTTAAATATTTATAAGCAATAAGATCAACTATTACTAATCTAGAAATGTAATCAACATTTAATAAAGGAAGAGCAACCATAATTATACATCTTAACTAGGGTTAAGGTGATTGACGTAATTAACTCTTTGTAAAATCCCAAATGTGCCCACCACACATAGAACACTATTTTTTCCATAAATTTAACGAAAAAAAAAAAGATCTTCAGAAGAAGTCCATTCTTTAGTTTGCTTAGATTTTTTACCCTTTCCATTTTTTTACTCAAGTTCTTTTTCACGTTCTTTGCCTGTTTTTTCTGTTCTGATTCTTTCCTAATTTCTTCTTTTTCGGGAGTGTCCGTGTAGATGGTCGACTTCCTCTTTCTCCTACCTTCTAAAAACAAAAAAGAAGTGTTACTGCAAAAAAAAAGATGTTTCAATTGACCCGGTAAATTTTGTTTCAATTGACCCAGCAACGTCATGGTGAATATATAAAATCGTAGAAAAATAACGGTAGACGATAGGTATACATAAACCACTACAAATTCAACAACAATAACCATACAAACAGAAAGTTAAGTAGTATTAAAGTACTACCAATGGATCTTGACTAATATACAAAACAAAAACATGAAAAATACTTACTTTTGGTGCCGGAAAAGCAATACACTCACGTAATAAATTCCGACGGTCACAGAGCCGCGGCTAGCACTGTTCCACAGGTTCCGACACGAACGCAGATCCATCCCCCCTCAGGGACCACCCCGCTATCGCTTTTTGTTTCGTAGTTATTGCACTTGTTTCTATTGACCCGTGTTTCTATTGACCCCAGTCTCCCCTACGTATGCAGAAGGGAAGTAAAGCGTGTATTGCGCGCAAAAAGAAAAACAAAGAGCAGTTTATTCCGACGTTATTAAGAAGTAAATAATATAATGATTTAATCTGGGTCGCTCGCGCAATATATAATATCCACTCCGTTGTTTGGCAGTGGTCTTGACAGGCCTGGGCTGTGTTGCTATATAACGGCTATCATTGGTTGCGATGTACATATCTTATTGTGATTTTGGCTACGCGCGGGAGAGAGAGGGAGATAGCATTAGAGAAGTGAACACAGCGGAATAGTTGACAAGGTGACCGAATTTCGTCGTAGCAATGTGTTAATAATGCTGCAAGCAAAGCTTCACTAAAAGTAGATAACTTTAAAGTACAAATTTCAGATAATTTTACGTCACGTACATGGAGTCCCGTAATTAGAACAAACAAACTTGACGGGGAGATAGGTGGGCAGATCATACCGAATACAGACAAATGATCTTATTAAAAGTGTCACGAAATGTTATATCCAAATATATGTCAAAGCTTGAACAAAGTCCTACCTACTTACTTTTAACTTTGTTAAATACTTTTATTGTGATCACTTTTCTGTATTTGGTAAATGACTTGTCCACGTATCTCCCGCTTTGTTTATCGTACTAACATACGAGATACCATGTACCATAAGTCGTTTCAAAACTTGAGTAGGTACTTATTAATAAAAAGTTACAAACTTGTTATAGCAAAATGTATGCTTTATCTGCAAAGGCAAAAGACAAAGTGACAGTAAAGACAAACAAATATTAACTAAAATTTAAGAAGCGAATCTGACACATGCCAAGCAGTTCCATGGTGTGTTTGAATTTCCCATTCCACACTGAGCCTTCGCGGAAACAACAGCCCAAGATCTCTCATTCCGAAAGGAGGCCTGTGCCCCGCAGTGGGACCCCTATCCCGCCTGATTTGCAGATGAGGCCAAAAGTATACCTCACCTCACCGATTCAGCAACAGCTTTAGCCCCAGGATTGTGCTGTAATTAACATATGAAAATAGAATGTCGATGGAACAAAGTAGTGTAAGTGGGGATCTACTTTTAAGTCCGAAATTCGAAGTTTGTACGCTCTCACTTACATATTAAACACTATCACTGAGAGTGGGACGGCACGATACGAAATTCAAATTGGTAATTTCGGAGCGTGTTTAGGGCATTTCGCAGTATTACCGATGTGAGAGCTTTGCATGTGACATTTGAAGCAAGCCTAAATACACAATGTAGCTCATATTGTGTTGCTCGACGACATGCGAAGTTCTTGCATTTCACTTCCATCTCGGACTAAAGTAGATAACAGTTCAGTTAGTCAGTCTTTACAGTCCATGTTTTCTTCCATGCTGGTCTGGGAGTAAAGAAAAAACATAGAATTTACCAGTTGCTTCTCTCCCCGCGCAGATGGTAAAAGCCCATCGAGGGAATTTAAGAATCATGTTATAGGCGATGCGGCTAGCAACCCATCACTATGTTTATTTCCCTTTCCACCTATCGACATTTTACACAAATATTAGCTGAGAAGTTTAAGTCAAGTTACAAGACAAAACAAACGTAGGCGAACATATCGTATAAAGGGATCTATTCAGTTCACCTCCTTGGTTCTTATTGTTTTAATTGACAGCTGAGTTTTTACGACATGCCGCAGTATAGTTTTGATGAGCAATACGTACACAACATTTATTATATTTTAGTTATCGATCCAATTAACAATACTCTTCCATGTTTGTTTATAACGGTGTTAGTTATACTTAACAACAACTTTATCACTAACGATTTGTATCAGATAAACAAAATTTGTAAAAAAAGTTTCACAAATTTTGTTAAATGGATAGGTACACAGGTAATTTCCGAATAAAGCGTGCATTATTCGCGTGCAATTTACGATAGCACGTCGAGCGCACAAAAACAACCCGGTGATTGAAATAAGCCGCAAACTGATTTGTGCTATCTAAAAGCTCGCCAGAATTATTTAAATCACGCCCGTCGACAGTTTAGAAGGGCCTGACGTTTTGACAAGACTGCGCTGACAAAATAATCCTATCGGACGAAAATTAATAAAGCGTAACTCTCAGCCATTGTTGGCGTGTGCTGCAAATGAGTTATTTTTCCATGCCGGCAATACATCGCCCTCTTAATCGGATTTTCTCAAATCATCTACGTAAACGTAACGTATATAATATAGAGCTCGCGTACATAGGACAGAACAAGGGATGTAAATACACGTCTTGTCCTTTTGTATTTTGTAACAACGTCTATTTGCAGAATGGACGAAAATATTCCAGAGTACTCTTCATAATCTCATATATTGATACTTGGTAACTTGTTCTGAACGATGTCTGTCACCAAGTAAACTATGGGAGCAATACGTTTTTCCCACGTAATTTCATCTTAATTGTCGTACTGCCGACGTGGGCGATTAATGAATATTTTGTGTAGCGATAATAAAAGCATTAAAGCGTAAGAGCGCACGGAGTGTACATTAAAGTGTGTTTACGATTCGGTCGGCTCTGTGTTTATAATAAAGCAGAGATTAATGGGCGGGGGCGGCAGTGGCTGACGCTCCGCTGTCCTACATCCTCGTTACGTTTTTTATATACTCTAGTCCTTTTATTTCGGCGAGGACCGCACATGCCTCACGCGTTTTATTGCTTCTTTCTCCGATCTCAGCAGACGTTATTCTCTACTCGATACATAGTTACACTTAGACCCGAGTTCCGATGAGACGTAAATCTGGATTTATATTTAACGTCGCTCGCTCCGGACACAAAATTGTATTGTTCAGTACGTGACGACGACGCTAAGCCAGGCTTCCTCGGCGGATATTTTCCCAATGGATAGACGGGCTGAGCGAACTTTAGTTGGTCGAGGAAAACATAAACAATGCGAGCTCATTTTCGTAGCTGTAGTCTAGTTGAATGTCAAAGTTGCAGGGTGTTCGGGTAAGTTTAGGGGCGGCGACATCCGTAGCAGCCGGCACGGGCGCGGGCGCGGCGCCGGAAGCCTGTTACACTAATGTGCGCTAGACAAACAGGGGATTCTTTGTTGCTTCCGCGCCGCACGCAACTACACCGTTAGATGACTTGTTCTACACGGCGTAACTTGCCAACTTTGATCCCTCTACGCATTTGTGTCAAACAGCGCCTTAATGTATTGCTCGGATATAAACTGTGCTAGTTGCAAAGACTGATGTTTATTAGTTTAGTTTTAAAACTAGACGAGATTATTTTGTCTCCCTTTGTAGCGTTATTTGGAACTTCGGAGCGGAATTAGCTCGAGACTTAAGTAACGAGGTACCTACTTGAATTACTATCTTTCTACGTAATGTTAGCTCGGATTTCCAGGAAATGAATTTTAATTTAAATTTTAAATCTCTTGGTGCAGGTAACGTTATTCGAGATAGAATATTAAAGTTGCACTTTAGAGAACGATAAAAATGGCTCATGTCAAGTGAATTAAAAAAGTCCGAAATTTAATTTTTCAAACATTATAATTACAATAAAGTACCTATGTACATAACATAAACCTTTGAGTTTGATGCATACTTGGATGAACTAGGGGAGCGATTAGTTATTCTCGTATGCTAAAGTAAAATTGTGGCTGGGTCGATTCCCGTTCCCGGCTTTAGTTATTCAAATGAACCTTTTGCGATATTTACTTTAATACCTACTGTAATTTTATTTAAATATATAGGTATTTTCTTTTCTGTGATTACGTATGCAATTCAACCTATAAGGTCTGATAGTGCAATATTCTAGACAACGATACTAGTGTCAATTAAATAACAATGGTATTTGGGTTTGAGCCATACGTAACAGTAATAATTTGTGTAATGGTCTTGCGTGACTTGTTGTTAATAATCACCTGTCAACCAATCGAAAAGAAGTATTTATTAATAAAGTAAGTACTTAATAAATCCCACAGACGATTGTATTTCTGCTGCCGCTATAACAACCACATATAATATTATGCAGGAACGTAGTTCTGCCGAATCAGTACTTACATTATATCTCATCTTTTGCACGAGTTCGTAAGCTTGTCGAGAGTTATTCTTTTCTACAGTTTGAAATTGAAAAACTGCCTGCCTTTTATTTGACATAATATCAAAACATTTCACCCTATTTTATTAAAATGCATTCCAAAGAAAAGTCCGAAATTGCATCATTTGATGCATAAATTTTGCGCGCAGCACATAAGCGACGGAGCTCGCTGGGGCGAGCGATTTTATACAGCTTAACTAAATTTTATTAGGTACCGCCTGCAGTCGGTCCACCAGCGTACTCGGCAACTCACTGTTTGGGGGTTCCGCAACTCGATACGGGTGCCAAATTTTGGACACAAACTTTACCTAAGTAACTATTTGTCATAATAAAGCCTAGAAAACATGTTTTAAAATTTCGACATAAGATCTCTATATGGCATTTAGATATATTTCACTAGAGTCAAAATTAAGTTTCAGCTAAGTTCTAGACAGTTCAAGTGGCTCTAACATCTGACAAATATTCTCAGAATTAAACTGAAAAGAGTATTTGTCAACCACGATTGCGCCAGATATTATAACCACTTCGGTTCCCCATTGGCCCTAATTTGCTTCAAAATGGCAGCAGTAGCTTACGTTCATGTTCAGCATATTATAACGTTTTAGCAAATGATATTTTCTACTCCCCTAAAGTAGACAATATCTGCCCTATTTCACAGACAATTAACTGTATCAATAATTAGGCCGATGGTCTCCGTCACACATTGTTTCATCGGTTGATCATCAAACATATAATACAAAATGCTCTATACTAGGGAATCGCCTCAGGTAATAATACGTTTATTACAAAATAAAGTTTAATTTCTACTCAGCAGCGTTACGGTTACCAAATAAAAAATATAAGTTAATCACCTAGTTTACGGAAGATATATTACTTTTTCGAATATTTAGTCATATAATTTAATATATTGTTGACATTAACACCTACTAAATGTTATGTTGGCCATTTTCTCGCTGCTCGTGCTTTATACTTACTAGACATAAAACTGCACGTATAGCGATAAAGACCGCAACTGATCCAATTTGTTCACCATTGTTAAATATCGTATAACCATTTAATAAAAAAAGTGCTACCGAAGAACAAGACAGGCGTTTCTCTCTATGTACATTTCTGAACACAATGTTCGTTTATATAACCCAACCCACTCGGATACTTTACAAGTAACAAGTCAGTAGGTACGTCCCGCATAGCATACCTGAGGTGATATCAAGCTTAACAAATTCCCTGTTACACAATCTCAAGTAAAGACCTTCTCTTAAATCACGCAATTCAAGATGTCGACAGCGTGCATGGAAATAACGTTCTAACCTCACCTCACCTCTGTAGACAGAATTAAAGGATTTTCTACCAAAATTACATCACGTCAAAACCCTTTGGAAATACGACTCAGTTTTATAGCAAGTTGAAGCGCTACGCTCCGCAAAGTGAATTCATAAACCAACTTGGCAGAACCACGTTTTATACTTTCTACATTTCAGCTTACGAATACCTATGGCAGTTATTCGGTTTTATAATGAAACCGATGATTCGTGACCACTACACATATTTCACAAGTAATCTGAGTGTAGAATTGTTCGTAATATGTGGCATGGGTGGGGTGACATTTTTCATCGCGTATGTAAACGTTGACAAACGGGCCCCTCGATTAGGTAAAACGTTCACGACATATGATTCTAAATCATTGGTTCCAAACCTGAGGGTAATTACCCCCAATGTGAAGAAAAACTGTGTTTTATGGGGGTAACGAGTAGGACGCCATCGGACTTAATGGATACAAACGCAACAGATAAGATGCACTGCTCTTTTTGTAAGGGTAAATAGCGCACATACTAAAATTTTCCGTAGCAAATTCCAAAAAAGGTTGGGAGCCACTGTCTAATTCTAAATGGTTGGATTATGCGCTAACTTGATATTACGCAAAGTAGTTGGTAAAATACATTACATAGATTTATTTGATTCATATACCCGAACAAAAAAAATGCTGTCCCGTTTTTTTACCCGCTATCAGTGTTACGAAAGAGTTACTGAAATAATTGGTTAAAATAGTCAAGGTAGTATATATGGGCGCCATCTATTAAACCATTTTTTAACTAATTGCCTTCACCCTAGTTGTAGTATTTTTCCACTATAAGAAAAGTGGCGCTGGCGTCTATCGCAGTACAAACATAATAATAACTTATTTACTATATTTTATTAATATTGACAGCATTTGAAGTTCTATAGCTTGCTTTAATTTTATTTAATTTTATGGAAGATGTTTCAATAGTTTATTAGCGTATTTATGCATTAAATAAATTAAAAGTTAACCACTAAACCGGAAACGCCTCATGGCTATGATAGCGGAAGTTGACAATTAAAGTTACTTAATTCTCCTTTTGTAATGAAAACTTGCTAAAATCATGTAATAAATCCTGCAGTTTGATCTAATAAATTAATTCTATAAATATAACAAATTTGAATTAAACAACACTTGTAATTAGTGGATTTTAAGTATTTCAAAACAATCTATTGACTTGGATTCGGCTCTCCGCCAATCAGAGGTAGGTATTGAGATGGCGGGAAACGTGGTGTGATTGTTTATTGTTTTTCGGGACGGCCGCCATTATTCTCGCTTCTAAAGAAAATAATCTGATTTGCGTGTACTGTGATACTTGTGCTAGTGTTTGTTTATTCCGGTGATGTCTGAGCCTCCGGACGATGGCTCCGCGCCGACAGCAGCGGTGGGATCACAGCCCCAAAACCTACAAAACCATAATAGTGTGACGCAGGGATTGATACATAATTCGGCATCAAATTTTACCATGGATCAGATACTGTCCATTGTCAGCACGCTGACAAAGGAAGCCACGGCGAGTGCTGTTGCGGCCGCTTTCACTAACTGCAAACCAAACAGAAAGCTGAATGATTTCTACTTGCCGCCTTTTGACCCCGATGAACGATCGCATGATATTCGCGACTGGTGTGCTCATGTCGATAATACTATTAAGGACCTTAACATTACACCGCATGAGGCTCGCATGAAAGCCATTTTACAGTTAAGAGGCCGAGCTAAAACATGGGCTGATACGTGGTCGCTTCACTCTACTTCGTGGGATGAAATTAAAGAAGATTTGGTAAAGCATTTCGGTTCGGAGTTTCGTTACGCAGATGATGTCCAGAAGTGGAGGAACTACACTTCGGATCAAGCCAGCAGCTACGCCGAGTACGCAACTACAGCGTGGACGTTATTCAAGAGGATAAGACCCGAAGCTTCAGATTCTGAGGTGGTAGAGGCCATCATAACAGGTATTTTTCCAGACTTTATTCGTGCCGACCTGTTGCGTAATACACCGAACGATTTACCTAGTTTGATAGTTACGTTAAAAACCTATCGTAAACGCAAGCTTGTTGGACCTTTGCCTATTGATTCGAAGAAAATGCGAAGTGACTCAAGTGCTAAACCTACGCAAAGTGCAGATTTAAGTAGAATAACTTGTTTTGCTTGTAATAAAACTGGACATTATTCTCGAGATTGCATGGATAAATCTAACAGTACTAACCAAAAGGTTCCAATCAGTTCAAAGCCACAATATACTGACTGTACCTACTGTCATAAAAAGGGGCACTCTGTAACTAATTGTTTTAAACGGCAAAGTGATGAAAAATATAAGTCTAACATGTCAGATAATATTAATAAGCGTATTGATTACTGTCAAGATGTCGGGAGGTGTGTTATTGATGTGTGTATCAATGATATTAGTTTCAAATGTTTATTTGATAGCGGAGCGGACTGTTCTTTGATGCAGGAGAAGGTGGCTATGTCAATACCTGGCAAACGGAGTGAGGTGAATGTTGCATTCCGTGGTGTTGGTCAGTCACCTGTGGTATCAAGGCAGAGTCTTATCACACCAGTAAAGGTTAATGACATTTTTGTTGAAATACAATTTTTCATTGTCAATGACAATGACATTCAGTACAATGTCATCATGGGGGCAGATGTTTTACAGGTTCCCGGACTGACTGTAACTTTGTCGGGAGATAAAATCTTTATTAAACGTGACGTTATTGTCAATACTGTTACTAAAGATCTGAATCACTTTGATACTGATATAGAGGATCCCCAACATCTTGCATCGTTAAAGCAAATAATTTCTGACTATGAACAATCTTTTACAACGGGGAATTCTGTATCCACTGTCAACACCGGTCAATTGCAAATTAAACTAAAAAATGCTGATAAGATTGTTCAACGTCGGCCATATCGCCTCGCACCCACTGAAAGAGAAAAGGTTAAAGAAATTATTAGGGACCTTAAAGATAATGGCATCATTCGAGACAGCTGCTCTCCATTCAGTAGTCCTATATTGCTTGTAAAAAAAAGAGATGGTACGGATCGTCTCTGTGTCGATTATAGAGAGCTCAATGCCAACACCGTTAGAGACCACTACCCCCTGCCACTAATATCAGACCAAATAGATAAGCTAGGTAAAGCTCGTTATTTTTCATGCTTAGATATGGCAGCCGGTTTTCATCAATTGCCCGTTGCAGAGAACTCCATTGAAAAGACTGCATTTGTAACGCCAGACGGACAGTATGAGTTTTTGCGGGTTCCCTTTGGCCTTTGCAATGCTCCGTCTGTATATCAGCGTGCTATTAATAAAGCTCTTGGTGACCTTAAAGATAACATTGCTTTAATCTATCTTGATGATGTTTGTGTCATTTCTGAGACCATAGAAGAGGGCTTACACAACTTAAAATTAGTTTTGGAAAAACTTACAAAAGCAGGGTTTTCTTTAAATGTCAATAAATGTTCATTTTTAAAGACATCAATTGAGTATTTGGGAAATATAATTGAAAATGGAACTGTCCGACCAAGCCCGCGCAAAATTCAAGCTTTAGTAGACTCCCCTGTACCAACATCTGTGAAAGAAGTGCGTCAGTTCAATGGCCTTGCTGGTTACTTTCGAAAATTTGTTCCTAATTTTTCGACAATAATGGCACCCCTTTACGAACTTACTAAAACTGGTGTAAATTGGACTTGGACTGATCGCCATGAGAAAGCAAGGAAAGAAATTATCTATAGATTAACGTCTTCTCCATTGCTAACTATATATGACCCAGATTTGCCCACGGAACTTCACACGGACGCCAGTGCAATCGGGTATGGCGCTGTGCTGATACAACGAAAAGACTGTAACCCGTATGTAGTGGCATATTTTAGCATGCGAACGACTGACGCCGAGAGTCGATATCACTCTTATGAACTGGAGACCTTGGCAGTAGTCAAAGCGATAAAGAACTTTCGCCATTTTCTTTATGGCCGTAAATTTAAAGTTGTAACGGACTGCAACTCGCTCAAGGCCTCCAGCCATAAGCGTGAATTATTACCTCGGGTTCACAGATGGTGGGCATACCTCCAAAGCTTTGATTTTGACATTGAGTACCGCAAAGGTGACAAACTAGCTCATGCAGACTATTTTAGTCGTAACCCGACGGTTACTGTTCCAGCGACAGTTTCATCTAACCATGACCAAAGCATGTCTCAATCTCAAAGTATAAATTTCGCTAGTCTTGATATGAACTGGCTTTTAGTTGAACAAAAGAGAGACCTAGAGTTACAAAAAATAGTCTCAGATTTAAAAGGTGATTCTATACCGAAAACGATTTCTGATACTTATGTCATTTCACCAGATAAGCTTCTTAGGCGCAAAGTGCAAATAGAAGGAAAGACACACAAACTCATAATAGTTCCTAGGTCATATAGGTGGAGCCTGATATCGCATTACCATGACAACCTTATGCATTTGAGTTGGGAAAAAGTTTTAGGCAAAATTAGAGAGCAGTACTGGTTTCCAAAGATGACTAAGACTATTCGGAAATTTGTAGAAAACTGCGTTAGCTGTCGTGTGAGAAAAGGTCCTTCTGGCTCGAGACAGATTTCATTACATCCAATAGATAAAATTCCAGTTCCATTTCACACTATTCATGCAGATATCACAGGGCGAATGAACGGCGTTAGAAACACTGCAGAGTACGCCTTTGTTTACATAGATGGGTTTACGAAATATGTTTACATGGTTTACACTAATGATCGTACTTCTGGCACGGCAATTAAATCGTTCCAAGATTTCATATCTGTATTTGGCACGCCAACTCGTTTAATCACTGATCAAGACAAAAGTATGACTTCCTCTGAATTTAAAGATTTTTGTGTTGCGAATGGTATTGAACATCATGTCGTTGCGAAGGGGGCCAGTCGAGCTAACGGCCAAGTGGAACGAGTCATGAAAGTTATTAAAGACAGTATGTCTGTGGTCGAGGCTACCAAACCGTGGCATACTGCTTTGCGAGACCTACAATTAGCTATTAACTGTTCTGTCTCAAAAGCAACAGGCAAAAGTCCCATGGAATTATTGATAGGTAGGAAATGCTCACCTCCTGGTATCAAATTGCTTGAAATAGATGACATTAAAATTTCCGATAATGTAAATGAAATGAGATTACAGTCAAAAGAAAGGATGGACGAGCGAGCAAGTCACGATAAAGCCAAATTTGACAAAGGAAAAGCCCAAATACATTCATTCAAACAGGGTGACTTTGTCTTGATGCGCCGTCATGAACGTCATACTACTAAATTAGGGCCTAAATACGAGGGACCGATGGAAGTCATTCAAGTACTTCCCAATGATAGGTATAAAGTAAAGCACATCAATCTTCGCGGTTGTTCTGAAAAAATTGCTAGCCATGACTCGTTACGTCCAGCGCCATTAGGCTTAACTGATCCCTTTGACGAAACTAATGATGCCGTATGGGATAGTAATGATGAAGATACAGGTGTAATGCCAAATGATGGCCATGACGATGGTACTAATGTTAATGATTCTAATGGTGACATTTACAATTAAGACCTGTTATGTATCAAAATAATGAGCATCCGTGTCTTTACCTTTTTGACACAACTCACTCAGGGTTCGTTGTCATAAGGAATTATTTTGTTGTGCTGACTAGATCCCGACGGGTGACGTCATTGTGATTCTGTTTAAATTTGTTTGAGTTTGCTTAAGTCTTTTATTTGGTTGTCATGTTTTATTTTAGTTTGATCGTCGCGACCTGGTCGTTTTCGATCTGTTTTACTTGATTGAATTAGTTTTGTAAGAAAAGTTGCAACTTTGTGGCACTTTTGTTATTGAGAATTTACCAGTTACATTAAAATTTTAGTTGAAGTGAAAAATTTCGTTTTATTTGTCTGTTTTAATGTTAATTATTTTCCAGATGGTGACAAATTACAGCGCTGGGAGCGCGCTGGTTGCAGAATGGCCGTATGGGCGCCATCTATTAAACCATTTTTTAACTAATTGCCTTCACCCTAGTTGTAGTATTTTTCCACTATAAGAAAAGTGGCGCTGGCGTCTATCGCAGTACAAACATAATAATAACTTATTTACTATATTTTATTAATATTGACAGCATTTGAAGTTCTATAGCTTGCTTTAATTTTATTTAATTTTATGGAAGATGTTTCAATAGTTTATTAGCGTATTTATGCATTAAATAAATTAAAAGTTAACCACTAAACCGGAAACGCCTCATGGCTATGATAGCGGAAGTTGACAATTAAAGTTACTTAATTCTCCTTTTGTAATGAAAACTTGCTAAAATCATGTAATAAATCCTGCAGTTTGATCTAATAAATTAATTCTATAAATATAACAAATTTGAATTAAACAACACTTGTAATTAGTGGATTTTAAGTATTTCAAAACAATCTATTGACTTGGATTCGGCTCTCCGCCAATCAGAGGTAGGTATTGAGATGGCGGGAAACGTGGTGTGATTGTTTATTGTTTTTCGGGACGGCCGCCATTATTCTCGCTTCTAAAGAAAATAATCTGATTTGCGTGTACTGTGATACTTGTGCTAGTGTTTGTTTATTCCGGTGATGTCTGAGCCTCCGGACGATGGCTCCGCGCCGACATATACGTATACAGACGTAGGAATGTTCCGCTTGTGGTTTCGGAGTAGCAATGTAACTTTATAAGCCATTCTAATAATTTATAATTAATTATTGCTACATAAAAAGAAGCTGAGAGGTTTGAACTGTGGGTTTTCAAGCAGATCGGTAGTGGGTTCGAATCCGGGGTCACACCTCGTCAGAAAAGCAGCATACACTTGGGCGGGGCAACTCAATGGTGTTTTCAATTCACACTGGGCTAGTGTGCGAACTATAGCCCAAGTCCTATCATTCTGAGAGGAGGGCTGTGCCCAGCAGTGGGACGTACATAGGCTCCGATGATGATTGCTGCAAAAGGAATAGTCAACGTTTGTAACTTCAGGAAGTTCATTTCACTTTAGCCTAAAACTTTCAATCTTGCCGTTCTGTTGGACATTTAGATAAAGACGAGTCACAGGCTAAAATTAGAAAAGTGCTTCTACGAAAGGAAGTGGCCGAGGTGACTCATGAACGCCCCCTGCCGACAGCTGTTGGCACTTGCTATTCGAAGAATGTCGGCACAGTAAAGTAAACTTGTCAGGAATGTTAACTGGAAAAAGTGTTTACAAGACATGACTATCTTCTGAATTTGAACAATTCTTGGTTGTTTCTTTTATTTATTGAATATGCTTTTCTAGCCCGCAACCGCGCCACTAAGTCCTACAGCTAATGCAATTATATTCAATAGATTCCTTTGAAACAGTTTCAAGATCTGCTTTAAAAACTTATTTTTTCTGTTATATTAACTTGACTTAATACGACTAGAATGCTTTACACGGAAATTTTGTAATGTCATAGAGTTTTAACGTATCAAATAACATACTATTGTTTCTCAACGAGTTTTACAAATTTTTCAATTCCCTCTCTTACGACGTACTATTTGAGTCTTAGCTAATTATAAGAAGTAACTCTAAAGCTACACAAAGGTGCCGTCCTCACCCAGTAAGATAAAGCATCTTTAATTAGAGTCTATTATTAGCGCGCGGTTAACAAGCAAAGCCGGTGTATCGAGGGATCGTTCACGCCTTAATTACGTCTGAAGTATGATGTATGTTCGGCGAGGCACCTGAAGGGGAGTTTATTTGTGGAGCATCCGGCGGCCAGCTGTCCGCTGCGTTAATATGACGACGCCCGCTGTCACTCTGTATCCAAGTATGAATTAAGCGGCAACTCGGTAACCGACACCCACAGAACGTTACTTTCAAAGCAAGTTCGTGCACGCCTAATGAATTGCGATAAGCCTTGCGAAGTATAAGCCAACTCAGTAGGCACTCCAACAGGTAGCAACACGATATTGTAGTCAGGACAATATTTCTGCGAAGCAAAAGTTGTGACTTTGAATAACTTATGGCCGGCGTCACAATGCTCGTTCCGACGACAACACTGTTGACGTACACACCCTATTGTCAGTGAGACGTTCTCCATTCAACTAAAAGTTTTTCACTCACAGAATTTTTTTGCCTAATGATTTGTTTTCTTTTTATTTACATGCGTCACTCGGTCTGTTGGCAAAAAAGGAAACCACATGAACTTTTATCGAAATGAAGTATCAATTCGTGAAAACATTTATGAAACGAAAGCTGTCGGAGTAGTATTTTAAAAAGGCATTTTCTGCCACTGATGAAATAATTATACCGTTTTCAGTTATTCGAGAGGCCGACGTTTCACTGGAAATAAAGCGGAGGCGAGTATGAGCGATGGTGTGTGGAACAGGGGAATTACAACGCAAACAATGTTCATTCTCTGAGCCACGTCCTCGCATACATCAATATACACGGTCTTTGGAAATAAAAGAATCCTATGCTTTAAGTTCATGAGTCGACATGCTATTCATTTCAAACATTCCTTTTCTTACTTTATTCCAACAATCCCTTGATAATTGTACCAATTTAATTTACGAAAATAAAGTCCTTTTTGAAGCAGGCGTAATAATTAGACTATACTACTTTTTGTTAATTTGGGTACCAGTTTATTTTTCGTATCCGAATGAGGTCTTGATTAAGTTTTGCTATGCTAAAAACATGTCACACACAAAGTCAACTAACTAAAACACAGGAATGGTACTGTTGCTAAATATTTATAAATTGAAAGGCACAAATAGGCATAAATTTTATAGCACGTACTTTAAGCTACGAGGTTTTCCCCAGCATACCAAAAACACATATTATGTAACGGAAGTAAAGTCGAAAGTCTAACCGCATCACTCCCTGATAAGTTTAGGCAATTTCCTAATAAATTTCTCAAGAGAGTAGGTAATAAATTTCGGATAGGTTAACCATCAGAGTAAAATCATGCTCCGTCAGGTTTTTATAGGCCGTACTCAAAGCTATCCCAACTTTATTCTGAGCAAGTGGTGTAACATTTCTACGGTCCGTTCGGCGAGATAACACAAGTTTTTGGCTCGACGACACAACAATAGTTGTGGTAATTTAATTTTAGTTGGAAGTTTTCATTTTATCCTTGAAGTTTGTGTTCTTTTCATTTGTTTGTGCATCCGTTACCTACAGTTATGCGGAAGTTGGGTTTTTGTAAGAGTGAGTAGGTGTACGTGCGGGTTTAAGACGGTGGCGGGCAAGGTGGCCGCGGGTGGGAACATCGCCATACCCGCACTGATCTTCTTCGAGATCTTGACTTAACTCCGGTAAATTATGCACAAATCCCGTAGATACGTTGTTGTGCAGCCTCGGGACGCTACGCACTTTACTTAAGTTTTCGTGAAATAATTTTCTCGGGAAAGCTTTACCCCTTAGCCGGTATTTACTACAGATTACTTTCGATTCTGTTTACTTTAAAGATTTTGAAACTGACTTATTTTTTGCTTTTCTTTACTTATTTTCAAAACAAGTACTGCAGGTTTTTTGCGGTACCTTTTTTGTCCTGCTGAGTCTTATCAGACGCACTAGTTGAAAAATACCTAAGCAAAAAAAGGCATTTTCAAATTTTTCATTTTAAAAGGGTGAACTCAAAACAATTCAAGTGAGATTTGTTAACACGTAATCGTTTCAAAAGACGTTAGAAACACGACCATGGGCGTGAAAACAACCATTTAAAGGTGTGATTAATTCCACAAAGCAACACATCGCCGACCCTTTGTTAGGCACAACTTGTTACGTAACAAAACACGTTCTGTTATCTTCATTTAGATAGACATCCTGTTCCGCTGTGGGCATCCTTCGTGATCGTGAATACCAACGTCGTTATTTTGTTATAGAAGCACACAAAATATCCATCTAGGCGGTGTATGTAGCAAATGAACGTTAGGCATGTTCTAAATCTAAATTTACTACGTAACGCTGAAAACGCTTGCTGGCATTTTCAGCTACCTAAAGTTTACGAGATCTTAGGAGTGGACACAATCTCAAGTGTCATGTGAGTAATAACAATACCATTTATTTTAACAAATTTATGTTCATATAAACGGTGTAAAAAGTTGAAATTTAATTCTGATTTGTAGTGGAATCTCTCTACTCGCTACGTGAAATACCACGTTCCCGCATGACGTAAATATGAGCGTATTTCATGAAAGTTCGCCGGTTCAAATCCAATTTGTAAAAAGTGTTGTAACTGCGGCAGTAAACGTCCACAGAAATAAGAATATGGGGTTTTTTGTGTCGTCCAACCCGCGGACGCGGCAACGAGCGCAAAACTGCCGGCTTAATGCAATATACCTACCGGCACTTGAAATTCATATGGAATAATACTTTGTAGGCAAAACGATCGGGGTTGTCCCCCGGGTGCCGTAAAACTGCTAGAGCCTTCGTCTAAATTGAGAAACTTGTTGAAAAATCTCACAAGAGGGAAATTTATAGCGAACGCTATTTCTTTTTCAACTAAGTTTCAATTAAATCTTTGTGACGGAACCCAGCTCTTGCTATAATTTTTAGCTAACTTCGTACGCTATACGGTTTACTAGTGAGATTTTGAATGAGCGTTATACGTTCAAAGTAGCATGCTGTTTATTCTAATTTCGCATTTAGCAGTTTTCGTAGGTTTGATCTATTCTCTACTCAGAGCAGAATCAAATAAATAACCTGATCTAATATACCTAACGTTTTCAACAATCAAACTCACGCCTCTGTTCCATACACAACATCAGAACCTACGAAAGTAAATCCATCGAAACCCAGGCTTTGTTGTAGGAAAACACATTTCAAGTCATGCAGTTAGTTACGCCGCAGATCCGACCGAGTCCCAAGAAACCCCGGCCCAAATCTCATCTCTAAAACACGTAACATGTATAGCTGTGGAACGAACTTAATGTACAGTATTACCTGCTCTATAGGAGATATTTCACACTGAACCGGAGACTCTCACCTCATTTCTGTAACTGTCGACGCAATGTCACTTAGCAAATTTTATTTATTTTAACAGTTTTGCCTTTGTACACTTATCAATTTATCACGTCACCAGTAGCAGGCACTAGGCACAGGCACACCAGCATTAGGCACCATAAGAGGATCATATCATTTTGTTGCTTTTCTCCTATTTGACCATAATATGATGGAAAAATTATATTAATGGTCGTTTTATAATAACCGACTTCTCCAGCTAAATCACTAAGAGTCGTGGTTTGTTGTAAAGAGACTCTTCTTCCCCGTAATATTGAACAAATGAAATAAACTAAATCACAATTACGGTCAAGTAGCCGCCGGCAGCAAACGGACTCGCAAAAATCAACGACTTTCTATAAATTAATTTCAAGATGTATTTTTTACTCCTCTGGTTCTGGTCGAAGTTTTGAAAGGAAAATTAAAGGGTACTTTCTATATTTTTATATGAAAATTTCCAAAACAAATCGTGTTGTTTTTAGTTCTTCCAGAGATTAGTTGAAGTTTACTTTTGTTTAAATAGACATCAAGTGATTTGAAAAGCCAATTCTTGCATTAGTTTTTTTTATTTATTTCGGTTATAAATATACACGTGATGAAGAACTGTATCATTAATGAAAACACTGGTTAAGTGTGAATGAGGCTCTAGCAAAAAAAGTTGGCTAGTTTATAGTTTTTCTATGAAAAACAAAGTATTTTTTGCGGATGAGAGACTTTATAGACTTATTCCTTTACTTGTGTTATGGGACCTTTCTTCTTGCCAAATAGTTTTACTTATGACAACGAGAAGTACCCTATAAATTTCGATTTACACCGTTTTGTATGAAAATACACCTACAAAAGGTTGTTTCCTTAAATAGCGTGAACATGACAACTTAATTTTTATACGATAAAAAGGTTGTGCCGTATTAATTCCACCTTGATACCTTTATGTTTTTCTAAAAAATGGGTTCTTGGTAGACAGGTGGACAGACAGAAAGACAGACGGACGTTTTGAAGAAGAAATCTCTATAAAGACCATAATCGTGTCCTGGGGTAGGTACGATTTTCATTTACGGAACGACGTCTATTTGAAGGTAACATTATTAAATGACTGATGTCGTTAGAGGTTTATGAAATTCAAGGTTTATTGAGAGCAGGGAACCCCTTAACATGTTTGAAAAACAACTTTATTAAAAATCACATAAGCAGCGGTGCAAGGCGTGCAAGTGAAACGCTTTATAAAAAATGCACAAACGAGAAGTTGACATAGGAAATGTTAATTAAAAATGCCGCATTCGCCAGCTGAGCTACACGAACCGATAACGACCTACTGGGGAAAGCTAGTTACTCTTAATTAAATTTGTACTACCAACATACCCATACCAGTTCTACTTCCCTAAGCTAACAGTAACTTTTCAATTATAAATTTGATCGATCGACAAATTTAGGGATGACGTGAAACAATGTAGTATCAGTACTCGTATATTACAAGTAGCTACATCCAGAGATAACATGGCACGTTCAAGCAGCACATGATTGAAATGTAAATTCGGCGTATTTTTATCCATTTTCTCTGTTTAGTATTGAGCAAATGAATGCCTATTTAAAAAGAATTGGATAATTTTGTTAAATGCATGCAATCAATTCGCCGTAATTGGCAGCGTACAGCCCACTTCCTACCACCCTCGTGGCTAACCTTCTTAATTACATCCCTGGTGTTGTGTTTACCTCAGCTAATAAACCGCTATACAAAATGTAGTTAACAGACTACCCACATGTTATTTTGACGTGATAACGTTTTATGAATCGATGAACGCCGGCTCCACTCACGAAAAACCATGACACATTGCGTTACGTTCCGCGTCAGAGTGTGCAAGCGAGAGCGCGGAACAAGCGATAGAGACGCACGATCTTCTCGCGTGACGTCAGAGCTGGCAGTTCGAATATGTTTCTTTATGATGTTATCATGTAAAACTATCGTTCGTAAACCGACTTTGCAGACAATCGGTTTTTTCAATGAACTCTCAGGTCCTCAGCCGTCGCGTTCTATCTTATGTATTCCTAGTACTACCGCCGGTAATACGTTACTGCGTCGTAAGTCCATAAGAGGATTCGATTCCCTAATTCATCAATCCTATTAGGTAACCCTCAGATAAAAATACCCTGAACCGATGAAATATTTGTGACGCACAAAAAGTAATTTCCGTAAACGAAAAGATATGTACCTAAATAATGTTTTAGGTAGCTGGTGCCACCCGCGTCGTGACAGAAATAGAAAATATCTGATAGGATTGCCCTGCACATAACATACATCATCCCATGACAGGAACATGACAAACAGTAACAAACAGAGCTACAGCGGGATATTGGAGGGACGGCGTAATGTGTCGGCATCATCGACAACGCGTGGAAATAACGGCGACCTTAACAAGACGAGCCCCAGTTGAATCCCAGCAGCATCCCAATGCGAAGTCCAGGTAAAACTATTTTGAACTCAAATTTTTCACATGGAAAATATTTGAGAAAAACTGCTACTAGTGATTTATTAACGCTATATAGGTTTGATTGATGATTTTAGTTTTGTTTCTGTTCGTCTGTATTAAAAAATGTGGATGCGATTTTCACTGATGTGAAAAATGTTATGGTTTCTTGGAATAACATTAATAACAACATTCATCAAAATCGACCAACAGAATCAAGAGATTTAGTTATAAACTTCATAGCACGCAGGGCTCAGTTTTGCAGGACTTCTCCAGTACTCGTATGCCTCGCCTATTTGTAGTTTCTAGGGTTCCGTGGCGATTACGGTTTGTGGGTTTGTACCGTTCGTATGTTGATTTGTCTCTGTCTGCCTAAAAACTTTAACGAATTACTTAATTCCACGCAGATTAAGTAACGGGCAGAACTCTGCAATACACACTGACGAGCAAAAACAAAGGGTCGACTTCCATACAAAATCGTATGAGAAGTGACCCGTTTTTTTTGCACGTGATTATATATTAATGTTTAAATACATCAACCTACAAATGAATGTACGTGTATATTTTGTTACATGGTTTCCGTACACTAAAGATGTACAATAAATACGAATACGAAAGCAAACATATCATTACGTAAGGGTGAAAACGTGCTTATTTCCTCAACTTGCGGATGCTAATTAGAACATCATTAAGATTAACGATGATAACCATCTCGGATGTATCCCGGCCTCATTACGTTGGTCTGAATATTTGTTATTATAAATGGTGTGTTAAAACCGAATAATCTATCACTTTTATTTTTCTTTAGCAACTCAGTATCAACTGCTTGAGTTTCAACATCATCACTTTTGCTTAAATCAATTATAGATTATCCTGACTCTAAAGAAACTCCGAGTAAACATCAGAACAAAAATTAGACATACATCTTGTTTTTAAACAACTAAGTAAATATCCCATTGCATTTTTTGTTTCAACTAATTGTCTTTCTAATCTACTATTCTAATACGTAGTAATAAACATATAGATATTATAAACTTCTCTGAACTGCTAAACTTTAATAACTGGTGGTGGGACTTACGCCTCATATTACTTCCAATATTGCGCACTAATCAGTCTCGTGGAAACAAAGTTTACTTTGGCGAAGATTTGAATTTCATTAAAGACGAATTAATACCACCTGCTGACTCGAATACACAGCTATAATATTGTCATAAACCAGCCAAAACAACCCGTGGCCAATAATAGATACCTACCGTCAAACACTCCAACTTTGCCCACTTTTTAGACAAAAACTGAATTTTTTCAAGTTTTTTGTATGAAACCCCGGACACATTTCTGTATCTGTGGCAACTCTGAGATCGTGTGTATGCACTGATTTATCAAAATCTAAAATTAGTAGAAGTTTTCTTTATCATATCACCAATCAAGAGGGCGGGCAAAATAATCTGGACTTTTAGCCAACATTGCCCACGTAGATTTTTAGCGAATTATGGACCTTATACAGATGACATCAACACCAATGAAAGTATTTTGGCAATGAAGGCGATCGACCTAAAAAATAATTCAATATCATTCATACTTTCCTAATAAAATGTGTGGGCAATGTTAGCCTGTCATTTTTCCTCTTCTCCATACAAACGGCATGTAACGATTTAAAAGTATTAGGGTTGTCAAATTTGGATTTTAAAAAAATAATATTAATTAGCACAAAGTCGGTAAGTAGGTAAGTATTAAAACAGTTTCTAAGACGCAAATTTGTTTATTTACATGCGGCGTGCGGTGGATCAGTTGACATCGTTAGCCTCGCGATGTAATGCTACTGGAACAATTTTACTGGACTAATGTGAACCAGGCATAAGGTCCCTTTTGCTAGGAAACTTCACATTTTTCTCGGGATAAAATATTTTTTTCTACTTACCAATCTACCTACTTGAAACTTTAAAAAAAACATACTTTGTCTTGAGAACCTCCTCCTTTTTTTGAAGTCGGTTAAAAAAAAAGAAAAGGTGCCAACCCTAAGCGTTTTTTGCTGGCGGGCAATGTTGACAAACATACAGCTAAACTTCACTGGGTAATTTTGCCCATCATGATAACTTTTGTTATATACGAGTTACAGTAACGAAACAATCATCAAAATACTCGGCACATCGTTTTGCATTACAAACAATCGATAAAATTGACTTGTGTATTCCCCATGACGCACAATTGACTACTAAATTTCGTCAGTAATTGGCCCGCAAAAATATACTCCGTACTCGACAAGCGCCAACAGGTTACTGGATGAAGTCAGGAGCGCACGCGCTACTCTGTGTTGCCACAGGTATAGTTTATTATCTACCAATGTCATGAATGTTGCCATAATTCTGTAACTTTTTTTATTATTAGTAGATTTCCTTAGAAATTGTGTTTTGGGCAAAGTATACCCTGGTGGCAAAGTTGGAGTGTTTGACGGTACTATATATTTGAAAACATGATTATCTAATTAACGTATTATTTTGCGATTCAAGAACACAAACATTTATGTATCTACAAATTGCCTTTAATAAAAAGTTATTAACAGGTATTTTTACTAAAGAGTACTCACAAACACCTTTCATAATTTTTTTGACTACTGATAATCGCGTGCATCTAGATAACCCGTCTGTTGTTTGCTGTTGACACCATCAGGCACGTAACTACACTAAGAAATATTGTAAGCACGAGCTTTACAATAGGCACATCGATAATTTGCTATGGGAGATTCGCGCCTTCGTGAATACACATCTGTAAATTTGTTAGTTTTTAGTATTAAAAAATCATTGTCATTGTGTAGGAATGCATATCTGAGAATACATAACTAGGTGTCGGTACGTGTAATGTATACGTCTAGTCAACATAAATGCTGAAAAAGAAAACAACGTACTCGTAATTACGTGGATAGCCTTTAGTCTTTGTAGAGTTGAGTACCTAGTCATGCAAAAGCATTCTACAGGAGTAAAACCAAAAATAAAATGCTGAGATGTTCTCAGGTTTATCCACTACCCGCGTTGTCTTAATGCTTGAACAAACAGACAATGGATCCCTAATGGCTCCTTAATTCACCTGACGCAGCATTTTACATTAAACTTATAATGTTAGTTTAAATAGAACAATAATTGAAAATGACAAAATCATGATGGAGATTTCACACATTGTTTGCAAAACGTTATATTGCATAGGGGATCTTAACGCCCGTCGTGACAAAATAGATTCTAAAGACAAGAGCGTAAAGTAGGCATGAAATTGCTTTTAAATAGTCGTCGGTAGTCGTCGGTTCGTATCGGAAACTCGTTCATGTAGTTAACAACGGGTGAATCAGGGATGTGAAAAGCTTCCCTGCAGCAATATTACATTACGCTAGATGTACCCGTAGCTCGTTAATAACATTGAGTTAATGAGTTATGCATGTAAAAACATTATCATGTGTTTTGTTTTTCATTGGACTTCATCTTGGTATTTTCTGTTTTTAGGTATTTAACACATTATTATTTATTTCCGACATAATAGAAGTTTACAGTTGGAATGTTTAAGTATGTAGACACTTACAGATATATCCAAAAGTGTGTCTGTCCGTCTGTTATCTCTTCACGTTGAACCGATTGAATTGAAATGTGGTTTAGGTAGAAATAATAAAATAAACATTTGGTTTAGGTGGAGTCACGGAGAACAGCAAGTAACCTACTAAAAATTAAAAATCTAAGGGTACCGTAAATATACTATCTAACAATGCTATTAGAGATATAAAAATAGATGTAAATGCGCAGTCTTCGCAGCAGCCCTGGCCGCGATCAGCGACGGGTAAAGAGTTCACATGTGACGCCGCGACTCGCGTTCGTCCCCGCTGACAAACGACCTGTGAAATAGCACTGCCCATAGCGCAGTGATTAATAATTACATGCTACAGCGAAATGTGTTTACTTTATGATACATGCCAGTTCAAAGATACACGTCAGCGCCCGTAGACGAGATACGTAACACAACGCTACACACCTCGAGCTAAATTATGTCACTCATGTACGTAAGGGTCGCGGATTTTCACCATTTACAACGTGTTTGTGGGTATTACGACAGAAAATTTAAATTTATACAGGAACATAATAATCACAACTTTGTAACAAAAGTAATTTATGCTTCGTAATGTAACGAAAAGCCACACAATCAAACAAAGGCCTGTAACTGTAACTCTCCTCTTATTCTTACAAGAGGCGAAAAACTTGTTACGTAAGAAAACATTGGCGGAATCATGAAGTGTAGAGACGGAAAAGAAATTCAGTAAATAACTCCTTGAATAATGTAACTTTGAAGTTTTGTTTTGCCAAATTACATTTATTACCTAAGCAAATGAGAGCATTGGGGGCAATTTGCGGCTGTGTTTATGTTCAGAAAACATCGTGGAACTGTATCCTACTTTTTTAATTCCTTACCTTTTTGGCAGTTATATTTTTTACATCGTATCCTTATCTAGATGGTGCGAGGAAGATGAAGGTATTTTCAAGATGTATCGTTCTCATCTTAAAATGGAATCCTGTATCATTCCCGGCTAGGAGCGCTATATCAGACAGAGAAAATAAAGAAGCAGCGTTGGTTTGATAAAAATATTATTCTAACACAATAATTTTCTCCGCGAGTGGGATTTATGGATCGCTCTCGGGTATTAGTATATAAATATATCGTTGGGGGCGTGGTCGGGCCTGTCAAGGAAACCCAATTAAGTGCTCGCCCCAGTAACTCGTCCGAGCTTTCGTTTAGTTGCGCTTCTACTGTTTCGCAGCTTATCGAGTTATCCTCGCCTTGAACAAATTAATGTTAGTTGTATCCACCTGTTTTCCTGTTCAAGGAAACTTGAACTACTTTGTTTACGGATTGTAAAACTGGTAATATAATTTATGTCCACTCTTATATTTAAGGTCAACAAAAAGCAACTGACCTATCATAAGGTTTCACGACAGAACAAACGCCTCTTTATGAAAGAAGTTTCGCCAAGAGTTATTAGAGTAGGCAATCATTTAAAAAAAGACATGGTCATAACTGTTGCGTTTTGGACGGAATAATTAATCAGACCCTTGTCATATTTAACTTGACGGAACACTTTCTGATTGTACGTCGAATCTTTTCCTATACTTTAAACTGCTTGGATGGCTCCGAAGATTCCAATTAAATTTGCTGTAAATATAAAGGTTTTAGGAGCCAAAAATCGATTTAGCTAAGTCTCATATTCAAAAACATCAAAGAGAAAGAAGATATTAGGATATTGTGTGGTGCCATAATTTAACGGATAGCTGTAATGCGTCGACAGATGCTGGTGGTGCGCACGCGCAGATACTGTTAAAAGTTAAACGAGAATGCCATTCATAACCTTGCTTCAGGATTTGATTTCATGGAACTCAAAAATCGCATTTTTATAGACGCAACGCGATATTGCGACGTGTTACACATAAAATACGGTTGTCTATAGGTAATTGACTTGTCTACATCGAACATAAACGTCGGGGCGCTAAAGCGGTTAACGGCGGGCGGTGCGCCCGCACTAAACGCCAGCTCTGGTCGGTTGTGACTATTAAAGGTTTTACAACACAAGTTATGAATGGCCAGTAACACAGGGTTTTCCCTTCGGTATGATCTAATTTTGTCTCAGTAGGAAGGCGGTAAAACGATGTAATGGGCCTGAACAAAACGCCTCTGATTTATGGAGGGTACGCCACCCAGCTCGCACTGACATAAATAGAAAGTGGCAGACAACCCGGAAAGGGTTACGCGAATATAATACTTATTTTGCAGCTCTAACAAATAAGATGATTGCGCTGTAAGTAGCAATTTTGTTAATTAATTACGGATCGCGTAGACGGAGATTCAATTACGCGCGCGTGCCTATAAATATTGCCTTTTCATTTTTGAATTATGTCCCCCAGCTGGAAAACGTTTATTTTTGACCTGGCTTTGTGCTAAAAAAGGTATAAATTTAAGCTTTCCTCTATCGGAAGAGGAGCCACCGCGGGTAATGGATAAACAAAACAATGCAGACCGCAGTTACAGCGCGGCTTGTCGCTTGAACACACAGCTGAGTCCTAATTGCTGCGGCGCTAATATAAATGGATTGCAACAAAAATTACACTAACACAGTACATTTAGTAGCTGCGTTTTATGCTTTAGTTCCTGCATTTCACGGATTACTGACCGCTAATACAATGAATTTTATTCAAACATTCTGTAGCCTATATCCTATTCTGAATTTATTGAAATAGATTTGTGAACATTTCAACAATATCCGTTCAATAGTTTTTACGTGATGCTCAGTCAAACAAACAAACAAACAAACAAAAAATTTAAAAATTGATTTATTATGTTCAGTTACCGATTTTAAGTCACCCTGGTCGGTTTTTTTTTTTTAATCTTCAATGTACAGATTTTTTGGTCTCAACGATTTTATTATATGTATAGATTACCGTGACATCTATATCTTTTAAAATTACGGACTTGTACTTTATCTAGAAAATAGAGATTCCCAAGGGAACGGACATTAAGTCAGTCCTCGTAAAACCAAAATGAAACTAACAATAAGAACGTTTCGAAATTAGACTTGCCAATAACTTACCCCAACAATCATCCCTTGTTTCGCTATTCACCGTTCAATATCATAACAAACGTGATAATAAATGTGGGGCAAATATTTCGCAACGGGTTTGAATCCCTTACATATGTAAGGGAAAGCTTTTATTGCTCGTAAACTCAATTGACCTGACTGAACCAATCCCGGAGAAAGGTCTATCTATTTATCTATACGTACAAGCCGAAAAATACAACAACACGTGAATTGTACCGAAATAATTTAATTATTTTAAATCATTTAAGTTTCGCCTAACTTTGCTTCGTCGTATAATGCTTGAGCAACTTCAGAGTAACTTGTGAATGGGAAAGGGCTTGAACCCAATCTCAAGATGAGTTCGGGAGACACCTAATGATTTGACAGGACCATGCTCGGCGTGTAGGGAGCTCGGCGTAAAAGTTCCGAATTAAACGACGTGATTCGAAATTGGATTTTTGTGTCTTCAATTACATCGTGACACATTGTCTTAGTAGAATTAAATGAGAAAGGTCAAACGAAAATTAAGATTGTTTTAATCAGAGTACCGTGTACATTATAATATTTTAAATACTTTTTCGATTAAGTCCCGGGAGCTGTAGTAGATTGTAAGTAGGTAATTTGTGTGACTTAATCGTGAGCGACGCCAACATAGCTCCAAGGAGATAATAACTTTACATAAAGACCATTTTTGTATAGGTATTTTTCCTATAAGACTTTTCAACGGTGCGGAATTTCATCAAATTATAAATCAAACGAAATTTATGGAAAAATTTTAGGTGTTTATGTTTAGTGATTTCGGTAATTTAATCACAAAACTACACGACACCCGCTTTTTACTTTATCTGTTCCAAGTAGATTCATCTAGGTCGATCTAAAAACTCAAAACGATCGAAAATCCAGTGCAGCATCAAATGGTTTCAACAATATAGCACACATGTTGCAATTTTCTCACTTCACAATTTCTTACCGCAACTTTAGTTTAAGCCAAAGACTTTACAAGACGCATAAAAGGCATGTTGATAAAGTAGGTGTTGAGACACATTAACTGGAACACAGGTGGACGCGCTACCCCGCCGCCTTAATATTTAATGCACCGCCTTAACGCCTCGCTACATCCACCACATTCGGCTATCATACAATGAGAGTACCTATATATTATGTACGGCCATTCTCACCACATTTGCTTAATCACAAGGTCTTTTTTAATTCTTAAATTACCTATTTGCCCTCCTGAGTACCAACAGTTTAAGCAGTGCTGTAAATCTAATCGACACCATAATTATGGATATTATTTTACCACATTTATAATTGTGGAAATCTTTTAAAACCATTTTTTTAATGATTTCTGTTGGCAATCTGATTTTTTCCAAGATCGTTCAATTTTTTGTGATAATATTTCGAGCCACTTTTATTGTGATGTTCTTGAAATGGTAGAGAAAATAAGTAACACAAATTGTAAGTTATGCAAATTGTGAATTGTGTGTACGAATGTATAAAATACAATGTTATTTCGTAATTGGGGACAACGGCCTTTCCCAGAGGGGACATAGTCAAAAAATAACACTTATTACAGTGAAACTTCAAAACGTGTACATTGTTTGTAGGTGCGTATATAGAGACTTGCTATGTATCTGTACATTTATTCAGTACATAGAGAAATCAACCAGTAGGTACAGTGGCAATACGAGCTTTCCAATTCGGAAATACATTACTGATTTGTCACTTAACTTGTAAAGTTTTTTGCGATCGTTTTATTTAGCGATAGGTATAGGGGATAATCGCTGACTACATTTATTGTAAATAAAATGTTTTTTAACCTATACTGGTTTATACTACTATTATGGTTTAAGATGATAAGATTTGCGTGCTAAAATCATTGACATAGGTAGCGAAAATAGCAACGTCAACAGCAACCACGACAAGCAGTTCTGTGGCTTTAAATTTTAAACTGACTTAAAATATAAACGGCGTCATGAATTTGAAAGGCTAAGCATAACAAATGTCATAAAATATTTTTAAAATTCACGGAAATTTTCCCATGTTGTAAAGGGACTAAGGCTCAGGCCATACCAAAACGTGGCCAACTTCGTTATAAGATTAAAACTTTAACTCTTGACAACCAAGTATGCGACTTAGACCGCTTATAATCGTGAAAATTATTCGCGTGTCACGTGTTCATTTTGACAGAGTGCAACGTCACGCCAAGCTGTCGCTGCGATGCGACCGCATATTGACTATTGCAGAAGTTTGTTTGGAACAGATCAGAGAGGCACTATTGCTCACCTTATACTTTCCTATGTGGGTAGTTTAGTTTCACTTAAAGCGCTATCAAGTTTATGTTGCATACACATAAACAGGAAATGAGCTATGGTTACCATCTAGCTCTAATAAATTGATGTTGCACCACACTGCTGTCACGTTTTATAAATTCCTTGCGCCCAGTTTTACCCATTTTTTCTAAAAGTAATCCGTCGATTATACTCCGTCAATCATTTTTTTTTTAAGTAAGTGTCTTAGATATTTTTAAGTCATTATAAAGGGGCTGCTTTTTACTAAGCTATATCATTCCTGTTAGCGTGCCACGTCTGCTGTGGCCTTATCCTAAGTGTGGAGAGCTCCATAAGAGAAATTCAAGGGGTCATTAATCTGCTAAATATAAGTGTTTATTAGAAACATGTCCCGTTTCTATTTCCGCAGCGGCATGGGTGGCACGCCGCCCATAAATCAAAATAATTTGTTCACAGAATTTTCACCGTCAGTTGATTCACATTCAAAATAATTTTAATAATCGTTTTAATGCCTTTCGTTCCGTTGACAAGTATATTCCGGTCGGATGTATAGCGGTTCTTATTTATATTTGAAAACTCGTTATCTACAAATTCCTTCTTAGTGCAAAAAAATTTTTTAAGCACATTGTAGTTATTCAAAATAATTTCCTCAATGTAACCTTCGTCAGTTTCAATCCGAAAACTTAGTGACGTCTAATGGTGGTTCCATAAACGCTACAATCTGGCCGTCTTCAAATCAGGGGTGAAAAGGCATCTACTACGCAAGCATGTTCCATTTTAGACCACATCTTTGTTACAATCAGGCCTGACTGTTCGTTGTTAAGACTTTAATGGCCGATTCTTTAAAACAGGAAATTTATTAAATATGTTGGAAAAATATTGAGATAAATGTCTCTTACGCCAATGTATCCCTGTTTCCTCAATTTAATTTTGAAGGGACAAATTTCATTTATCTATTAATTAAGATTTTTCTCATTTAGAGTAATTAACGTATACCCAAAAAATGCCAGAGGAATAAGTGAAAATGTTGTCGCAAAATTAAACAGCGCGACCCTACTTTGGGTTCAGTTAGGGAAATGTTGCGGTCTTCGCTCAAGGGCAAACATAGTTTTGACAAATGTGTTAGGCAAATTTCCTGGCGGTAATTTGTAAATGAAGTTGGAAATTGCAAAGTTCATTGTCATTAGATTAGATGTAAAGTCGGCAGTCTGTCTGCAACGACCTTTGTTTGTGTTATGAGCCAATTTAATGACTAATTGGGTTCAAAATGTTTCACTTTGATCTTGATACGCATGAACATAATGAGAATATATACCTACCTGAAATGATCTTGAAAGCTCGTATTTAATATAGCTCTATAATCAAAATTTCGTGCCTAATGGTTTTGAAGTTTATATCTGTATTTCGACTTTATTCGCTCTAAAACTCGCTTTTAAACCAAAAAAAATACATATGCGCGATATTGGTTTTAAATCCTTATTCTATTAAAACTTAATTCGATTTTAAACTTGAAATCGATCAAAATAAGATCAAGGTAAAGCAATTTAAAGCTGCCGGGTTCCAATATTGACCAAGTTAGAGTTTTCGCAGCGGGCCCGCAATTCTGCAACAGCCCCGCTCGACCGCCGAGGTAAACGCCTTCGAACCCATTTTCATTAGAGTTGGATTCGCTCCACAATTTACTTTAACACCAACCGACGAAGGCAAAACTTTCCACCACTATTTACGCTATCCTTCCAGGGTGAGATTATCAAACTCTGTCTGCTATAAAAGGAGACTATTACTTGTAAACTCTAAAATTGTTGTGATGCCAAGCCATCTGTTAAAACTACAAAGAAAATGTTGCTTAAGGAGCATTATAAAGCTTTGAACCTTTTTCCTCTTCGCGTTCAGCGAAAAATTTCAGTAACTGACTCGGGCCTTTGATGTAATTTGCTTTTTCTAAGACTGCTGCTACTCAAATTTCAGACACGCAGTTTAACAGCCCTAGCAGGCTTAAATTTTCGTTTTCTTTTCATAGTTATGACGAATAGGGTTCACATCGGCGTGAATATTGTGCGCGAGATCACCTGCGCCGGGTGAGTAATGAGCGCCTACACCTCTCCGTCACATGGTCCTGATTCAATTACTTGGCTCGGATGACATCGCAGGCCTCAGGGAGATGTGGCCCGGAATATCTTGTTGCGTAAATTTGATAGAGCCTTGTTACAAGTTACCTAACAAATACGTGTATATTAATTTGTCGTTTATGATTAGGATCATACGACTGTCGCTTTATGTATACCTAATCGTAAGTATATACAGATATGATGACAATATGAATTAACATTCTACCAAATGGTGGTACGGAAAACATACATTACATAGTTACTGTTAAACTCGATTTAGTAGTGTCAAAATGTACAGAAATGTCAAGTTTTAGACCAGGCTTCGTACAGCCAGCCAGACGGAACACTAGGCCACTGTAAAACCTTTTCGTAATTAACCTCGGAGTACTTTGACCCTGACAGACACAAATAACAAGCCGATCACTTATTGCAATAAGGTTATACAGTGGCCCAGGGTGCCAATTGGTTGACCGTACATCGAGATTTAGTTTACTCCGTAAAACGGCCTAACAATTAAAAAGATCAGTTTTTTAGCAATACAAATTACTTAAAAGAATTCCATCAACACTTCATCGCAATAGACCTGATAAAATTACAGAAACCTTATAAACTCCGACAAAGAAACTCATTAACAGATTTTCTACCTGTGAGCACATGAAGGTCAATCCGGTTGATTTGTCGAAGTGTTAATGTCCGCCCGTTGAACAAATTTATCTTCAGTCCTGTGCCCATTACACTAACGATCGCGCGAATAGTTCCGGAAGGACTAATCTAGAGGTCACGCCTTGAGAACTCTTGACTCTAGATGTAGATATATGTCTTATGTCAAGAGTTAAGGTCAGACCGTTTCTGTTGGCTATTTGCAATACACCTAATTCAAATATATTACGCTAGCTGTTGCCCGCAACTTTGTCTGCGTCCAGCGGAAACTATACACTTTCTCTGAATAAATGTATCTAAGTAAAATAAGTAGCAAAAGTAGGTTTATTTCCTTCTTCACGTTAAAACAGCTGGATGCATTTGGATGAGCGGTCACGATAGCTATGTAACGCCCTGAATGGGCATTTAAGCTCAAACCACTAAACGGATTGCGCTGAAATTAGGCACGCAGATAGTTATTGTGATATAGGCAATATAGGCATCCGCAATATAGGCGGATGAATGTGGATGAAGCGAAAGAAGTATGTCAGGATCGTAGCAAGTGGAACAAAGTAGTCTCTGCCTACCCCTGTGGGAAAGAGGCGTGACGGTATGTATGTATGTAGGCATCCGCTATGAAAGGAATTGGCTACAGGGCCGAATTAAGGTGGTTGAAGGAGACTACAAATTTTAATTCTGCGCGGACAAAATCGCAGCTGAAATTAATCATACATATTCGGTTTGAATTCCTCATTTTCTCAGAACATCCAAACAGTTCAGAACAATCATATCTTAATTAAATATTGGAGTCAACAAAAACGTTGTTACTACTAAACAAGTTATTGTAACTTGTATAATTACAATGATGGTATCTTCATTTTGGGAGATAGCGCTACGCCTTTTGTTGTTTTGTACTGGGAACGAAATAAGTTTGAAATGAAGATAGACACGTTTTAATTACGCGGCCTATACCTGGCTGGCTTCCCTAGATTAATGGGTGCCACAACTATTTGTCACACCCGACAGTGATTGTTCATACCTAGGTATGGCGCGTAACATGTTAATTTTCGTGTCATATTCCGACACTTTATTGTATTTTATGCCATACTCGTGTTCCCTTTTAGAAGGTGCTGTAAAGTTTTGACTGAAAACCGATACAAAAATGCTTTGAGATAAAATACTAATTTTGGAGTATGAAGTTCTCAATCTGCACTAGGCCAGCGTGAGAATCTTTGTTGTTTAGTTCATTACTTAAACCCTCTCATTCTGAGAGGAAGCCTATGCACCGCAGTGGGACGTACATATAACTATGTAATTATGAATCATCATATTCTAATGCGAATAAAGTAAATACTCGTGCAGTGTGCACCAAACAGCTATCATGTTTATCGATTTACGGTTTTTGGCGGTTTTGAATATCCCAAAATCATTTTTTTTTATAAGTATATGAAAAAATCCGGTTTATCGATCGATAACCCGAAAGTCAACATTGAGCAGTATTTCAAAGAAACTCGCGCTCCGATTTAATAATAAATAATTTTGATTTCCGTACAATAAGTGCTGCTTATCAGCGGTGTAATCTATCGGTGCTCGTCGCAGCGGACTTATTGGATCTCAAGAGTTTGCCAGCCGCACTCCGCACGCGTTCCGACAACTAATTTCACGGAATTTATTTCATAAGTGATTGAAATTGTGAATCGCTTATAAAATATTTAAGAATATCTGTATGTTTGTTAGATATTGATACGTAACTTGACGTTTTGAGGCATCGTTAAAATGCAAAAAAACCGTTCTAATTATTTTTTTACCAAAATTCACTTGATTTAAGCATTTAACTTGTATTTAAAAAATCTTCGCCTAAAACTGACATTATTTCTCAAATGAAACATTTCTTTGATCTCTGGTAACGTAGAGCTGAAGGAAAGTTACTTAGACATTTAAAAAATCGATTAATCATCGATCGTGTAGCGATGTTTAATTAGATTAAAATATTTAACGCTTTTCTTATTGAATTAACAGTTTTTGAAAATAATTATACAGACAAACCTTTGTTTTCTTACTAATTCTTCCACTTACTAATTCAAGTACAAAATGAATCGATTTATTCAAATAATTTATCATTTTATTGAACCGATTTAATTGATCTCCAATGGTTCTAGGTTTCACATCACTAAAGTAGTCTGTGGTCGTGTCTTTGTTACACTTTCATAAAACGCACCTTTAGGATGAAAACGCCTCAACTCAAAAAAGCAACTTTTTGGGAAATTGAAATAAAAGAATGGAGATTGTGGCACCATTGTACTTCATCGTGATTATTTTTTTTACTATTGAAGTGACAGCTAAATTTTGGGCATAAAATTGTAAAGGATTAATTTACCTATAAATCAGTTTAAAAAAACGGAATAAATTGTGAGTAATATGTGGATAAATAAAGGTTTTTATCTCATCAGTCACATAGTACGCCAGATAGATGTTTTTATTTAATAATTAAATGACACTATTAAAAATAAGTCCTTAAACTCGTTGAGTATTTCTATATTAAAACGACACAAATCTGAATAATTCGTCAAATTATATAAATTATACCAGAAATAAATGGTCACAAATAGTCACAATAATAAATACGTCGGTTTCAAATTAAAAATTAAAGTGAAATATACCGTTTCCATCAGAATGAAAACGACTCAATAGGTTTTCCGTCACTACTGTTCTGTCCATGTGACGTATATCTGACAGGTGCTTCGACAGAACACTGAATGCGCCCCTCTCGCACCGTCATGAGCACGGAATTCCCCGCGCAAGAAAGAGACCGATATTGCAGCTTTGTCCCATTCCAGCCTGAATGTGGCGTTTTATTATTTATGGAACGATAGATATGACCGTATAAAGTCTTTTTACGACCCTAACACAAAAACCGTGTTTTTTGAGATGTGTCGTTTTCGTCCTAAAGGTGCGAAAAATTGATTGACATTTGGTATATAATAAGTACATTTTGTGCCTATTCCACAGAAGATTCCTTATTTTAATTGATACATTACAATTGCTTGAAATAGATAAAATACTTTTCACTTCTCATGCTCTAAAAGTAGGTCAATATAGCCTTACGAGGCGGGGCTAAAGTGAGTACTTAGTCCCTAGGGAGTAAAAGTAATTTTTTTTTTTATTTACTTTGAGTGACTTAGATAAACTCAAACAGCCAGTACCTACTTGCTTAGTTTTTGGCATAAAGTAAATTTTCAATAAGTGAAGGAATTTCATTACCACTCTTTAAACCACATTTAAAAATTATCACACGAAACGATGATAAAAATAATTTAACAATCACAATAAATAAACTTACAAATCGTTGTAATGCGGAAACAAAATAAAAAAAGTATGCTTGTGTGTGGACCATTTTCATGACGGAAATGTTACGTTCTTAGTCTACGTGGACTTAGTTCTATGCTTTTTCCGCATAGAAGGTGGCGCCATTCTATTTTTTTCAGTTTGTGTATGGACCATTTCGCCGATGCGATTTTGTTATATCTGTGTCTGGTTGGAAAAAAAAATACCGCGAAAACTTTGGAATTGTTGTAGAGCGTAAATCGTAAACGATTAAAATAAATTGATTATTCTCACAATGTCGTCAAGTGATAGTGAAAATTATGATGTCGAGCAAAGAGCAAAAGACATAATTGATAATTTATTTTTTATTAAATCTTTTTGTACTAAACTGACTATTTTTTCTCGCAATTGAAGTGAAAAATAGAGTTTTCAGCTCGAGACTAAAAGCCAATATAAACCCTCGGATAAATAGACACCCTCGCTCACGCTCGGGTGGCTAACCACCTCGGGTATATATTGGCTTAGTTTAGTCCCTCGATAAAAAATATACTATGCAAGGCGTGATAAAAAAACACATTCTGAGAGGA
Organism: Pandemis cinnamomeana; assembly: GCA_932294345.1. Classification (NCBI taxonomy): domain Eukaryota; kingdom Metazoa; phylum Arthropoda; class Insecta; order Lepidoptera; family Tortricidae; genus Pandemis; species Pandemis cinnamomeana. Next base: position 5,235,540 of record OW028706.1, read on the forward strand.
ATGTATTCCTTAGCAGTAGGGCGTATACATATAATCTGGAGACGAGAAGGTCATGGGCCTGTAAATTAAATTAATTTAATCCAAAAGTGCCACAGCAGTTACTAATGACCGATGTCCCGGCCGAGAGTGGCAGCCGGCCTTAAGTTTACACTATACATCACTGTGCACACGAGACGGCCACTATTAAGTCATTAGTTAAACAGCACTGACAGCTGCAGAATCCTGAACTGGCTCTTACTTGCCCGATGATAAAGTTGTAACTGGCACAATTTACAGCGAACATGAAGTTAATGGGGTGGCATTAGAAAGGGACGCCATACCGGCGACCGCCAGCCTTGCAAACAAATAAAGCTACTCGTTAAATAAATCGCCGCAGTCAAACATCGTCGAGACCTTTACGCACCTCTACACCCGTGAATAAATAAACATAATAATGCTCAGCACATCTCACGAGCGCGCTGTGTGGCCCAATCCGTAGTCTGTCGTCAAACGGATATTTCTGAAGGGAGCTGGGTAGACTGGATGCTCAACGTTCGGCCGTCGCATTATTTACATACTTACTCGTTCTATTCGTACCTACTTCAATTGTAATTTTGAAAAAATATTTTATGCAAATACGCCTTACAATTTTAGTCCGCTTAAGTCCGCTTTCAATTCTAAAAGTAGGAATATCCAAACGCACGAAAGAGAGCAAGTTTTTATATTTATTACCATTTGACGGTAAAACGGGCAGACGAATTCGGATGAAATTTAATAATATAAATAGTAGGATATCTAAAATCACTGGACACTTTTTACCTCGATATTCCCACGGGCCCAGGATTTATGCATGTAAATTTTAATTACGACTGATACCTAAGTTTAGAGACACGACCTTTTGCATGGGTGTTCTTCATGCAAGGTTATCGAAAGTCGCAATAGGGTTCTACGAACCTCGTATTTTTTTTTAAAACTACTATCGTAATTTAGTGAAATCCTGTTATTCTCAGGCAAGCAAAGCGCCGAGTATAAGCTCCTAGTTACTAGGACCTAGTAGATCACGACGTCCTAGTAATTAAATTTATTTAAAATTGAGCGAAGTGCGTTTCGATATCGTTTCTTAAAAATACTGAACACGTGAAATTAATTTTGTGTGGTGGGTTGCGATCTTAATTTCAAAAGATTAGCAACATTATTCAACTGAAACCTTATTCATCCGGTTAGAGCTCATTTCTTTTGACGTCAAAACCTATCGCATAGTCATTAGCATCCGAAAAGCATTGTTTAACTGACCGTGACGCCAGCCCTCCCTTTCATCGGACTCGGTCGGCCTTTGTATTTTATTTATTTAGTAAACTGATTTTTCCCGGGCACATGATTTTTCACATGCGAAAAAAGGATAATAAAGAGTAAATACGGAGCAGAGCATCTAGTATAAATTTTCACATAAAAACCTCTAGAACGCGTTCACGTAAACTTCTCAAATACAAAAGAAAAATTGACAGCGCCACTGTGTAACATTTTAACGCAAACGCGATCCAGACGTTTGTTGAGACAAAAACCTTAAACTAAGCACTAAATAATGATCTTCCCGCGTATAGAGATTTTCGAACTAGCGGTCACTCAATGATGGAATTAAATAGCACTTTCCCGAAGGAGATTACCATAACGAGACAACGAGTTAGAGAAAAGTTACAGTACCCCCGGGTCCCAGAGGACCGGGAGAGTCGAGAATAATGACCGAACGCACCAACTCAGCCGCTAAGGTCAAATCCATAGAGATTTTCGGGATCATTCCGTGTTAAATTATCCATACCAAAATTTATTAGAAACATTAATCTTCTGTTCTAATTTTTATTCGTGCAGCCCGTGGTACAGCAGAAGGAAGTACTTAACTCGTTGATTAATTTCCTCAACAGTTCATTTCTACGCAGTATCACAACGATGTCAATATTTAAACAGCATTAAAATAAAGTATCGGATCTGATAAAAAAAACATTTGTATTCATCCAATATTTTGAACGTGTACTCATAAATCCATATGGCAGGCGTTATTTATCGTCGCAATATAGCGGACGGTCGGTCATAAAAACAATTATGGACAAAGCGTACTACCTTCGTCCACTCTTCGGTACCTAAAACCAGCAATAGCCAAAACATTAATTCGCTACAAACATTCGAATACAGCTTGTTAATCCTTTTGTATTATAACTTACCATAAAAGCTCAAAAAAAATTACTTATTAAACTAAGTAAGTGAAACTAACGGATTGTCAAATTCGCAATACCTGAATAATTTGCTGAGCTTCAAGACAGTAGTCGTCCGGTAGGCATAAGTCCGAGTCATCTTTGAGTCTTGGTGCTTAATGCTTAATAATCTATAATGTCGAGTCCCATTGGAGCTGCCAACGTCTCTTTGCCTTTAAAGGTTAATCTACTTGTAAAACATACAATTATAGGCAAAGATACGCAACGGTCGGCAACTTTTAATGAGTAGGTAGGTACACCAATAAAATAAAACCCTAAATAGTATATTTTTTATCGAGGGACTAAACTAAGCCAATATATACCCGAGGTGGTTAGCCACCCGAGCGTCAGCGAGGGTGTCTATTTATCCGAGGGTTTATATTGGCTTTTAGTCTCGAGGTGAAAACTCTATTTTTCACTTCAATTGCGAGAAAAAATAGTCAGTTTAGTACAAAAAAATTTAATCAAAAAATAAAAAATAAAAAGTTAAATGTACAATTTGAATAATTTTTAATATTGTAAATTATGGTCGTTCCGGGAATATTGACACGCGTAATCGTAGCTTGTATTTGGGAATTTTGTGAGAAGTCTGATGTCAGCTGTTGTGTTAAAAGTCGGAGATGTCGGCAGAATTTCAGACTTTTCACTATGTAAGTAATGTTCACCAGTTCCATCCCTCTGCATGCGCCACTTATGCCGAAAATCAAGGCGACCTGTAAATAAGTTTTTGTTAAAAATATACATAACGTACTTGTTGCCTTTAATTGAATAATAAAAGTGTTAAAATTGTACATAAACATACCTTGGTTGCTAAATATTTTTCATTAGGAGCGTTATTTAAAAACGTTTCTACGTCCTCAGACGTTTCCTTTATGTCCACTAGACAATCGTCTTAGCAATGCAATCAAATTTGCGTATGTTTTCATTTGTACTTCGTGCTTAATTTTTACCGTCATTTTTAACATGGAATAAATACTCCACAATGTTGACGATTGATACTTTTTTGAGATCTCGTCAAAATATGCTAAAAAACGCTTTCTGTGAAAGAATGAATGCGTTTTTTATTCCTCCAGTCCATAAAACTTTCATAGGTTTTTAAATAAATCTTTCTAGATTTCGGCGGCAAAAGATTATCAATTATGTCTTTTGCTCTTTGCTCGACATCATAATTTTCACTATCACTTGACGACATTGTGAGAATAATCAATTTATTTTAATCGTTTACGATTTACGCTCTACAACAATTCCAAAGATTTCGCGGTATTTTTTTTTCCAACCAGACACAGATATAACAAAATCGCATCGGCGAAATGGTCCATACACAAACTGAAAAAAATAGAATGGCGCCACCTTCTATGCGGAAAAAGCATAGAACTAAGTCCACGTAGACTAAGAACGTAACATTTCCGTCATGAAAATGGTCCACACACAAGCATACTTTTTTATTTTGTTTCCGCATTACAACGATCTGTGTGAAACTGTAAGTTTATTTATTGTGATTGTTAAATTATTTTTATCATCGTTTCGTGTGATAATTTTTAAATGTGGTTTAATTAAAGAGTGGTAATGAAATTCCTTCACTTATCGAAAATGTACTTTATGCCAAAAACTAAGCAAGTACTGGCTGTTTGAGTTTATCTAAGTCACTCAAAGTAAATTAAAAAAATTATTACTTTTACTCCCTAGGGACTAAGTACTCACTTTAGCCCCGCCTCGTAAGGCTATATTGAAAAATTAAAAATATGATTTTTCACTTCTCATGCTCTAAAAGTAGGTCAATATAGCCTTACGAGGCGGGGCTAAAGTGAGTACTTAGTCCCTAGGGAGTAAAAGTAATATTTTTTTTTATTTACTTTGAGTGACTTAGATAAACTCAAACAGCCAGTACTTGCTTAGTTTTTGGCATAAAGTAAATAAGTGAAGGAATTTCATTACCACTCTTTAAACCACATTTAAAAATTATCACACGAAACGATGATAAAAATAATTTAACAATCACAATAAATAAACTTACAGATCGTTGTAATGCGGAAACAAAATAAAAAAAGTATGCTTGTGTGTGGACCATTTTCATGACGGAAATGTTACGTTCTTAGTCTACGTGGACTTAGTTCTATGCTTTTTCCGCATAGAAGGTGGCGCCATTCTATTTTTTCAGTTTGTGTATGGACCATTTCGCCGATGCGATTTTGTTATATCTGTGTCTGGTTGGAAAAAAAAATACCGCGAAAACTTTGGAATTGTTGTAGAGCGTAAATCGTAAACGATTAAAATAAATTGATTATTCTCACAATGTCGTCAAGTGATAGTGAAAATTATGATGTCGAGCAAAGAGCAAAAGACATAATTGATAATTTATTTTTTATTAAATCTTTTTGTACTAAACTGACTATTTTTTCTCGCAATTGAAGTGAAAAATAGAGTTTTCACCTCGAGACTAAAAGCCAATTTAAACCCTCGGATAAATAGACACCCTCGCTAACGCTCGGGTGGCTAACCACCTCGGGTATATATTGGCTTAGTTTAGTCCCTCGATAAAAAATATACTAAACTTACTTAAGTGTCTTTAATTACGATCAGAAGTAATTTCAACATGATGGAAAACTATATTTCGTCAGTTATTATTTGAATAACAAACTTACCTACGACCTAAACCATTTCTAATAGATGCGGTTTAATAAGAAAGGATAGTGTACTTGTCTTAACGCAAAGTTTACATTTGCTGATGTCGCATTACATTAAGCAAAATACTTCGCCGAAATCAAATAAAAACAGCTCCGCTCAGCGGCGGTACGTACCAAGGAGCAATTTACTGGAGTGAACTGTTTTTTCCACCGGATTTTTGTTCTGAAACGATTCATAAGTGGGTAAGTGTATGTAAATTGAAAATTTCACTGCCTCCAGGAAACAAAGAAAAATGACAAACTCCCTGAAAAAACGCAATCTAGCAGTGAGAGAGCAAAATTCAGAGTTTTAACTTTTAATGAGGCGTCGTCTTGGCGTAATGCTGTGCACATAATAACGCAATATATCACCGCGAGACGCAGGTGACTGTCACGCTACATTGGCTCCTTTATTTCATGGCCGCCATTCCAACTCGAAATCTCATCGCACCCCGTAATATAGTCGTAGTCATTTTTATTTTACGATTTTGTAATGTCTTCGGAGCGTATGAAATGCTGGAAGACGCGGCGCTTTCTGTCAGGCGATATTTCATGGTGCGCCGTCAATTACATTATTAAACCGTTTGCGGATTGTTGTGGTGCCCATTTCATGTCACGTGACGTGTATGCTCAGACGGTAAATAAAGTGGCGTGTGCTGACGCGCTGGCGACGCCAGTGCAGCGGGCGCGGCGGCGGTGGCCGCTGCAGCATAAAAAGGCCGGATAGCTAACCGAGTGGCAGGTGTCAGCCCCGCCGCCAAACGCCGAAGCTATTTGAAAATGTTTTCTGCTTACAGATTTTAGGCAGCAATATTGTACCAGCTGTGATGGAATGACAGGGAAATAACCTTGTCCGATCGACGTTTTAACGGTCCTTCCGATGTTACGTACTTTGATCATGATGGTAAAGAAGGAAAATATAAGGGCGTATTGTAACTTACCCAATGGCGATATACACATTGCGAACAAATTAAATTGGTTTGATGACATACTCGTATGTAAATGAAAATAAGAAATTTATTGTAATAATTGCCATTTTGAATAGGCAAGATAGGCAAGATTACGGCAAGATTATTATCATCAAAATGTTCGGTAACTATGTAACAAACTCAATTACTTAAAACAATAAGAAATCCAAACTGAGCCAAACGGTCAGTCTGTCCGGTCAAATTCGATCTGACCTAATTTAAAGTTCATTCGATTTGTCAATAAGCCAAGAAAATATAGTTGAGTCATTTTTACAACATCTCACGATTCTGTACCTACGACCGCAGAGAAATATTATGTAATTTCTTTAAATAGGATTACAAGGGGTTGTCAAAAATATTTATAGTCAGAGAAAGATAACCCGAGCGCGTCACAGAGCCAGTAGGCACCGGGATTAGCGATCAAAGGTTCTCGAGGGTCAAGGGATCGTCAAAATCCAAATTACGTCTCGGTGCTATCGGGTCCGGCGTTCGATAACAGGATCGGTTATTCCGAGCGGACGCATAACGAACTCATATAAATGCGATATTGGCCGCGACGGACGGACCGAGGACCGGCCAAGCTCACCTTGCGACCTCGCCGGCCCTGATTTATTCAAAACCTAACCTTTAGCCTTGCCTCGCACACATCCACGTCGGATTTATCTCGAGCCACTTTCACTTTCGATGTTTATGTGCGGCCCACGACACCCGCCTCGCCCCACAAAACCACCGAGCGGATGCCCCTATCAATTTTGGTGCACTATTTCCAGAAAGCTCGCCAATTTCCTATGATCAACGTTGCACCGAGAAGTTTGTGTCGCTAGTCGTTCTACGCAGCGGATAAAATAAAGTGCGACGCTAAGCCAGAAAATTTGCATTTTTACACCATTCGCAACAAAAGTTTCGAACCATTGCTTTTCCATTTCCTATTCATATTGACTTTTTCTAACGTATTTTTGTATAAATCGAAGTCTTTTTCTATTACTAGTTTACTACGAGCTATAATGATAACTGTTTCTGTAATTTAGTTCAGGTAGTTTGGCCTGGTTTTGTACAGTATTAGACTTACCTAACTAGATACAAACTATCATAAATCTAGCAACATCCAATGTTCGGTCGTTTATTCCAACCACGTTACCAATTTGAAAACAGAGGGGCAAACTGTTTTAACAAGCTCCACTGAAGTCATTACGTACATTTGATAATCCATAGTCCCTAACGAGAACGCATTTGATATCATACGAAGCGGAGCTCGAACAATAATTATTTGAGGTACAAGGGTTTGTGTCTCCTTGGAAACTATGTAGCGCGTCCCTTTGTCCAGACAACAAAAAGGCACATTCCGCCACCACTACATTACTCCTAATAACTTCCGAGTCGGAGCGATGGAATAATGGTCTGTAACCGACTCGCTTTCCTCAAGTTACCTGCGATTTCTTTATGTACGCGTCACCGTTCGCCATGCCCGTGTCTTCTGTATTTGTAATTCCATAGTGCTAGTGGAAAATGGCTACGTTTATTATGATGCAGTGTGATTTATTGGACATACTAATTAAACAAAAGAGCTAATGTAATGTTTAGCATTTGCTTTCTAATTTCCTTACCAATAGGAAACAAAATATACCCTAGCTTATTGCTTCGGTTATTTAATAAAATGTCATATTAGAATTATCAATTCACGTTATTTGAGCCCAGATTTTATTTCAGTAAAAAATACTTTCATTTTTAAACTTACCTTTAGGTACATCTTTAATTTCATAGCATAAGTGCATGTGTATGACACTTCTGATTGATTTAATTCTGAAAATCGTTTGTATAGCCCTCTATCCTAAAACCCCTCAGGCATTGACAGCATAAACCTATTGCGAACATAAATAAAAAAGAAAGAAATTTCCTTTGTGAGCGTTGTTAATAAACAACTTCGGGCATCAATATTTTCAGGACAACAACCACTTGACTGACAATTCGTGCTGCTGGTGCCACACGGCGACCTATCGACTGCAATAATGCAAATAAATCTGTTGTTTTGTTTATCGCTGGGACTCGGCGCACGCGATCCACGCAGATTCTTTGCCGGGCTTCGCTCACGCTATCGACGCTCGAATTACTGCCACTAACGCTAGTAGCTTCACGAAAAATGTCTTATATATATACTAATAGAAATAAAACGAAATACTATGAAGCGAAATAACTAAGTACCTATAAATTAGTAATAAAAAGGCACAGTAGGAATTCATGCTAACATTTTCTACATGTACCTAGCTATGTACCGACCGTTATATACTTAAATGATTTAACAGCAAAATGTACTTCATAGGCTTTGTAACATTGAAATTCAATCAGTCGAACAAACCATTAATAATGCTCAAAAAACCCAATCGCCGTTTTTATTAATTGCATTCCATCATTAACCGCCTGTCGAAAACAGCAATTGCAAACGCGCGCACTAATTCAGATTTATTACGAAACGCCGCGAAAAGAAAATAACGGTTATTCGAGACAAGTGGCATTAAGGAACTGAGAGTAACAATTTTCACGGGACCAAATCCTAATCAGAAAGGGATGGCGAGCAAAGATGGCCCAGTAATGTAATTGACTCGGATATAGGAAATTTTATTTACTATTTCCTCGTTCGTCCAATTTCCAATTTGTTATTGAACTGGCGGAGGCCGGGCATGCGGCGGCGGCGATATTTCTGTGTCACCTCGTGCCGTGCTGCTCCACAATACAACTGGAGCGAACAATTTTATTACATAAAATACCTCAACCCATTTGCAACAGTTTTGTTCCAAATAGCAATCCTAATCTAGGTAATAATCGTTGCTGTTGCGAAACGTCATCGCAGACTCTATCTGTTCCTCTTACATACCCACTTTACAAGGTTTTTATTACTGTAATACGACTGTAATGTACATATTATGTTTTGAAGTCTTCAAACCTCAATGTATGTATGAGAAAGTATTATACAGACACGTTTCTTTACTTTATTCAAATAGGAGTAAGTAGTTATTGAAACATTGAACATTTCACTCAATCTCATGACTATTAAACCGCGCGATTTTATTAAAACATTTATATGCTCGAAGCAACTGGTTAATAAGATACATTAAAGTGCGGTCTTGGCTGCCCTACTTATATCTCGAACATTTAAGGACGCGGGTACATTATAATTCAAATATGGGTAATGTATGAGCGAATAATTTAGCATAATTTGTCCTGGCCGACAATTCCGAACCGGTGAGTAACGTTTTATGAAATCTTCCTCTGCAGCGGGCGCGTGTAACTGTAGCAATGTAAGACGCCCGAACTAGTCATCATAATTCTAGTTGATATAGGTACGGAGTCATGGAAGATGACACAATATAGCCGCCGTTTTAGTGCCATAAATTGAGTTATCTGGTATATTACACGCACAGGGCCGGTATAAATCGTAAGCCCCGCCCGTAAACAAGCGGCTCTCTTGGTGACTGTCAATCGAGCATAGCAACGCGTCCGCCATAAATATTCCACCAGGTATTGGCACACAGTTGCCTACACATTTCCATAACAAATCGAGAAACGATCGTCATCATTTATCACAGGCGCTGACGCGTCCGCGGATCTAGCAAAACGACAGAATTACAAACAAATTGGAAACACATTTGTTTATGTACCTAGTACGAATAAAATTCAGGCATATGATGAAATAGTGTTGTTTTTGATCGCATATTTAAAACATTCCATGCGCAAGCATACTCGACGTTCTATTTTTAAGTCAATGTTTTTGGGTATGGAGTATGGACATGTTTTTACAATTGTAATTTGTTTCGAATAAATTTACATGGATTATTAACTTAACGATCCATTAGTCGTCGTACGGATGCTTATTCTTGAAGCACATTTTATATTAACCTACATCTTTATTGCATGTCATGTGCTTGTTATGAAGATTCTAGATCTAAATTTACTCAATCTTGCAGGCAATTGAACTCTAAATATGAATTTAAAAAAAAACATTTTGAATTAAGTTCTTACTTAAGTCAGACTTATAGCAGCAAACATATCATTGGCACCTACAATATTTTTCATTTTACCCACCGACCAACCACCAAAACATTCAGACAACCTTTGCTTTCAACACAACTTTGCGTTTGCAAAGGCTTACCCAAACCCTTAGGACTTAAGTGTATTAGGAATTCACTCTTGACAAATTTTGAACTTTAAGCCGTTTGACGCCTCTATATCGACTACAATCAGTGCAAACATGAATCCAACGCTTACTACAAGGCCGTAATTTAAGGTGGACCAAGTGTCAGAATAAGCTCGCTAATCGTAAGAAATTTCGGCAGATCAGCGAACTTTTTTCCTCATCATGACTTAGTGACGTCAGGGCCGGAGACTTTCTCAATTTCCGAACAGTCCCTCCGGAAACGGGCAGTGATTTGCCACCTCCGGCTCACCGCGCCATTGAGCTCCCATAAACAATTCCCTTTTGTATTTGTCTTTGAAATGTTCGAGATTTTTTGGAACCATTCAATGTCCGTTTCATTTTCTGTAAAGGAGAAATCGACCATTCAACGGTCAGCTAACGGGTCATTTATCCGTGTGCTATTTACTATTTGCGTCAAGACTAAAGTCGGTATGTACTTATTGTAACTGGACAGGTGCTAGATAAATCTTATGTAAATCCACGTAATGTTGAGTCTAGTTCCCTGTGAAAAGAATATAGGACCATGTACATTTGAATTGCTTTCGTAAAGGTATGTACATACAAACCTGGGAACATTCGCTATCCATCATCCTCCTGTGCGTGAATCAAACCGAGGTAAACACTAACAACGCCAATAACACTTGAGCAAGGAAGGCAGAATAGGTTGCAAAACAATTGAGGGAATAGGATATCCCGTTAGTGTGTGACAAAAGCGTTAAATTTTAGCGGATGGCATCCAATGTCTGTGAAATTCTTTTGTGCCCTGACAGTTTATTACGAGAACAAAGGATGACGTTGTTTGAACGGACCCGTTTTAGATTTTACTACGCAGATTACACATTACTCAAGATCTGTTCTATTGTGTCGAAGATCTGTATTTCTCTTCAATTTCCAAAACGGATTACATTCCCGCTGTCTGTAATTTACCCCGAGGCAAATGGAATTAATCATTCCGAAGACGTAATCTTGCTTTTGTATAAACAATCAGGAAACTAATTTGATTTTAACTGCTCTCTAGTAAAAAAGTAACGATTATTATGCCATAGGATACTCCTCTGAAAGTAAACTTTTTTATTATTTTCATCCTTTGCACGTTTATCTACTGCGTGGAATCTGAAATACTACCTCACATTGCCTCACATAAGGCCGTAATGTTTTATTTTATCGGCACACGTCCATCTATTTCCTTGTTTCTGTGGGACCACTTCAATGTTATTTCCGTTACGCTTTATTATATTCGCCAGGCCACTCTCATCTCCACAATTTATAGGATTACAGAAAAATTAAGTTAAGTTCATAGCGCTTAGGTTTTCTCGTATCCTGTCTTAAATTATTTAGTATTTGCATAATAAGCTGAGCTGCAGGAATAGAAATACATTTCCCCGGAGACAACATGCAGGAAAAATCGAAGTGTCGTCTCGGAGGCGGGTCGCCAATTTCCTCGGTGAGCGTTCAGAAGTTATTAGGGAAATTGCTCTCCAAAACAAATACTCTTAAAGGCAACAAAATATCCTGTTTAGCTCCAATAATACATCCTTTAGACACGCTATGAATATTTAGTCACAAAAATGACTTTCGAAATGTGTTGCCATTGCACTAGTGCTGCGGGTTCGGGCAGAGCTATACCGGAGTAGATAGACCTTAATACCGGTTGAGCATCCATATTTGTCACTATAAACACACAGAACCCATGTAACTTAATATTCGGGTGTATGAGAATGGGCGCGTGTCCTAATACTGGCGGCGTTCGTTAATTATTTACTACAATATATCCCGACCGCCGCGTGCGGGAGGATCCGTTGTAATTGCGTGTACACTTTGCTGTTCTCAACACTAAAACCGAACCTGTTAAGCGCTGGCCAAATTACATTATTTTACTTCACAGCCCGGTATTATTGCTGGCCTCTTTAATTTTATTATGCTAATAAAACCGAAACCGTAAATTCATATTAAGTAAGACATTAGATTTTCATTTCCTTGGGCAAGGGTAGTGGGATTAATACCCAATCGGCTAAGTGGCATCTTTAGTGACCAATATATTTCCCGTTTAGTATTTTCCCATAAACCTGTACGAGCTGCTTTAAAATTCCAGAACAGGTTTTTCCGTTGCTGTCGGAGGGTAATGCATTTATTTCTCTATGAACTATTTTGGAACTAGCCCATATTATCGGCTATTTTACAGTTATATAGTTAAGCACCCAACCGTATGTTTTCATATTGTTATGGAAGCGCAGCCAGTCGCGACGTGGCACCCGCATGGAAATGTTAAACAGTTTTAAACCCAATTTCCGTGAAAAGTCACAGTTTAAGCAAGTTGGGATTGTTATAATGTTGTTTGGAGGGTTGCGCTCAGTTTCATATGTGCACGGCAAAGCCTGCGTGAGTTAGCACTGGTTAAGCTACGTATTTACTGGTGTTTATTAAGAATCATAAATATCACACGTGAGCCAATGTTTTTGAGTGCGCATATGATAGCGGGATTCTTTATAGGGGTTTCATTAAAATTATTTTTGCTGTTTTTCCTGTCAAAACAGATTTTTATATGAAACTGTTTTTAATTCTTTGCTAATGAACTTGATTTTGTGACATTTGATATTTCTATTTTTATTGTATTGGTATTTCTTTATTTTTGTGACATTTAGCATTCTTTTTTTCAATTTTCTGACGACTTCAATATGAATTATGTTTGCTTGTCATTTTTGGTATACCAATGTATTTTTTGTATTGAATCACTAGGTACATACTATAAAACAAATTCGCTTTCCGCTGTCTGTATGTCTGTCTGTATGTATGCTTATATCTTTGAAACTAAGCAACGGATTTTGATGCGGTTTATTTTAATAGATAGAGTGATTCAATAGGAAGGTTTATAATATGTATGATTCTACGCGGGCAGAAACTAGTGAATAATAAACTAAACTACATTTTTGCTTTTATCGTACTCTTGTTGTACTAAGTAATTCACGTATTGCAGATTCTGGACCAATCTCTATTATAAAGCCGCCACCTCTGCATTTACAATTTGGGTCTCCTTAAAATATACCCGCTCGCTCAGCTACAGATCTATAAATTTAAACTTAAATTTTATCCACCGTTTCGTAACACTTAAACAAAATGAAGTCAAGTCTTAGTTTGATTCTTGTTCTTAGTATAGCATATTAGGATCCTTGTTGTTAAATCAAAACAGCTAAGTGCTTTTCGAGAGCGACTTCGGTGTGGTAGCCTCCAGGCGATGAACGTACAAACTTAATGTCAAAGCCGAACTTTGTGCTCAACTCGGTTTAACATTGCTATAAATCACAAAATAACACGGAAACAATTTTTTTTATGGTGTGGAAGATACGCCTTATACATCCGTCCAGTACGGGGTATGTGGGACTCTCCCGCGACGGCAGGCATAGATACCCACGGATGCAATCGACAAGGCAATCCACACGGATTCCCTATTCGGTCATATGTGAGGCGTTACGGGAGCACTCGGTGTCACCGCGACGCCCCACGACCACCTTGGGTTGGGGTCCCCTCTTCGCGACACCTGTGCAATGCAGGTTGGGAATTCCCGCTCTCCCCCGCTAGTGGAACCACCACTCCCACTTGGAAAGGAACTGGAACGCTAGAGCTCTTACAGGATCTGTTTACTTTTTTGGCTCAAGCATTTGTTAACTCAACAGTAAATTGTCTCTGTATTATTACATTTTGTTTTTGCGAATTGAATGGAAACTTCTACGGATACTTCTATCTTTATAAAGGTACTTAAAATGAAGCTTTAGCAGTATTACTATTCTGGAATTATTCTACAATATTCTTTTTTTCTAGATTTATTCTTTGTTTTTTGTTGTGTCTCCTCATGGGTTATTGGGACTGTTAGCTTGACCCCCTCCCCTTCCCAAATCTCGCTTGGCGTCTTGCACGTGTAGTAGTGTAGTAGCGAGGTGTTTTTTTTTTTGTTCATTGCGCACAAGCCTTTAAGGTGCTTTAATACTTTATTTGATTCATTAAAAAAATCTTGACCATTCTAATAACCGTGACGAATTTCCATATTAAACACACTTCAATTTTCTTTCGATGTGACAATTAACTGTGGAAAAAACGTCATATTTTCTGAGATAGGCCCCACGTGAGATTGGGTGAGATTCGTCACGATCCCCCCCATCTAAACTCCTAAGTAATTCATAGATACCCCTACTGTTACGCTTCTATCTTCTAGACGGTCCACATAACACTTCCAGATGATGGTCTCGTTAGCTGTAACATCCTCATGAACACCCAGTTCTGTCTAGTTTATGTTTAGTTTTATTATGCCGCCTTTGTTGTTAATCGAGATAGCCATGAAAGTTAGGGCGCGAATAAAACTTTATCAGATTATGCAGTTTTAGTTTTAATTAAGAGGTTTTATTCCGTTTGATGACAATTTACGTCTTAAACTTAATACAAGCGCACGTTATTCTTCAAAGTATTTCGAAAATAATACGTTTATACGTTGGTCAAAAAACAAAAATGTATTTTTTGCGGATCGGTGGTTTTCGTACTTTTCCCTAAGTATTTGTGTCGTGAGGCCTAACATTTACTCATACTTCATAAATCCCTGTTTATAGGACAAAAGTCCTTATTTCGACACAAACTCTTCTCTGACAATTGCATAAACACATACCGGACCAAGTTCAACGCATTTTAATTGATCTTCTTTACTTTTATCCACTGAATTGATTAATTCATCTTCACTATTTCAACCCTATTCCGAGAATGTCCCATGAACGTTCAATAATAGACAATGTCGGAGTCATAACAACATAGCGACCGGATAACTAACGATTGCTGTCATTCTCACGCAGGCGCTGGCCGCGGGAGATTAATGAGAGCGCAGCCACTGCCAGCCGGCCGAGCCTCGACGCCTGTCTCCAGAATAAGCAGCCAATATTAAAAACTGTCAAATCCAACAAAATAATATTTATAAACAGTGCATGCGTTGTAATGTATACAAGTAAAAAATAAATACCGGGTCACTTTTAATACGAGTGTCTATAGGAACTGATCCATGATTTTTGCTCGCGTCTTGAAGGTAGGTATTACTAAATATATTGTTTTACCTAAGAAAATGCATCACTAAGCTTGCCTTAAATATTCGTCCTAAAAACTATTTTATAAAGTGTTTAGCTTAAATTATTGCCTTTAAATACGAAATGTTTCAATTTATTATTCAGGCAAAGATTCAAGAATATCAGGAACTGGGGATTAGGAAAACAATTTGCTTCAAGAATCTTTACCAAAGAGTTAGCAAAGGCACCTTACCTGACCTTGGTTTTTAGAGCCGAGTTAAATTATTGTACAAAATTTTCCTTTGTTCTGATACCTTGGACTAGACTTTACGCAATGGCAAAGTTATCCTCATACAAAGTTTAAATTTCTGATTTCAGAATGGTACAGTGAACAAACTGAGCATCAGTTTCAAAATCGGAACGGATAGGGCACCAACTTTTCAACTCCTTCTCTTTAGGGTTTTCCAATATGCATACCTCGATATATACATATATTGACAATGTTCTTTTTAACATTAGGTACCTACCTAAACTAAGCAGAGTATGTAGTTGCGAAAACAACACCCTAGTTCTCAAACTCAACTCAACTCACAAATCACATTGTTAAAAGCACTAACTAATAACTGCCAACGAGCGGTGCGCGGGAAGCTTTAAAAACTGCACTTTAAGTTCGTGTTGGGCATCGCTTACCGCGCTCACGGGCCGGCAGCACGCGCACTACATGCTCCTTACACAAATACCTGAAAGATGAAGTTATTTGGCTTCCAGCTGCCGGAAATACTGTACCGCAATCACGCGAACAAACATCTCGTTCGCCGAGAGCCCAAAGTCAATGATTTTGAGCGGAAGC
Organism: Pandemis cinnamomeana; assembly: GCA_932294345.1. NCBI lineage: Eukaryota > Metazoa > Arthropoda > Insecta > Lepidoptera > Tortricidae > Pandemis > Pandemis cinnamomeana. Next base: position 5,251,471 of record OW028706.1, read on the forward strand.
TGTGCGCAAATATTTGTTTAGGACGCAAGTGGGAAAAAGTATAACAATTTTTAAGGGAGAGGTTAAGGATGCTTATAAATAAAGGGCAAAATACCGGAGGCTATGCGAAATAATGTGAATGCTGGATTATTCTGATTTTGTAATAAGAAAATTATATTTAATGTTCTTTGTGTATAAACTCGTGTATGCTCCCAATGTGTGACCACCAGCCAACGTTAACTTAAATAAACTGGACCGTTTAAATTAAATTTACGTGCAAATAAGCCAGGATGAAAGTCAACTGATTAATGTTTTGTGTACCTGTGGGCTTCATGGACGACAATTATATGTACGTACGTACCTACAGTAAAACGGGGGGAAAAGGGATAGAACTAATATTTTGTGTTTTCACTTACTATTTAAAATTTCTGCCTCAGCTTGCTCTAAAAGTAGTTTAGTTATACTTTTAGACAATAGAATACAATACAATTACTCTTTATTGAACACCACAAATCAGTACAAAACAGTACAGAAACAAAGAACAAAGTAGACAATAGGCGGTCTTATCGCTTAATAGCGATCTCTACCAGACAACCAATAAAAGAAAGAAGTTGGAGACATGTTTTATATCTAATTTTTTCTGATAATTTGCTATCGTCATTTTTTTATTCGTTCCTATCCCTTCTGACCCCACTACGGGGTGAGCTGGGATTTGCATATCCTCGTATTTTAGTGTCTATTGTTTAAGCTATGAATAAAAATGAACTTGCCACATCATCATCGTCTCATCATCTCCAGCCTATTTTTGTCCCACTGCTGAGCACAGAATGCCAGGGCTCGAGCTATAGTTCGCCCGCAGGCCAACTTGCCACATATGAAAATACTTTGAATCGAGGTTTGAACTTCAATTTGGTCCCTGCTCATCCCGTTTTACAGTAATAAAGGCACGATTGTCGCGAATGTAAAAATAGTAGAGGTATGATATAAAAGCAGTAAACTGATTAAAATAAATACACGTGGCACCAATTATGATACTTGTAGGTAATTTGTATCCGTGACAATAGATACAAAAGGCTAAGACATACCGTTGATGAAACCCAGAGACTAAGTACTTGGTACCTAGTAGTTTATCTGATAAAGCTCCCTGTTGCCAATGGCAGAGGCAACTGCAGCGGGCGTTACCTGTCGGCGGCAGTGGTCGACCAATAACAACGCTTTGAATCGTAGCATGCCGAGTGCATTGTTGTCAAGTCTAATGACAAAATTTTAGTTATTAGACTACAAACAGTGCCAATATGTAGTTCTTTTAAACAAGAAGGAAAGAATAAGTGGGTCACATGATGGTGAACAAATACTCGTACCACTGCCCAACGACATCTGCAACTCAGGAGCATTTCAGATGCGCTGCTGACCTAAAGGACTAAGATAAAATACATCATCATCATATCAGCCGTAGGACGTCGACTGTTGGACATATGCCCCCCATCAAAAGATAAAATACCTCAAGTGCCAATAAATTACCCCCCAGCTGTCTTACTCTCCACGTCGACACACATCACTGCTACTAGGTAACAGGATTAGCGAATAAGGTGGTGGTGGCAATCGGGACGAACTCTGCACAAGTAGTGAGTGCTCGCGCCACGGTGCAACGCAAGCGCCGCTTTTGGTTAACTGCAGCCGCCGACGACGCGTCGACTTTGTGTTTGCCGTTGTAACATGTGTAAGAACTCTAGCACATTTAATTTTGTAATAACTAAGTAGAGCGAATGTGGTTGATTGTTTATTTTCCATTTCGATTGATTTGAATCTAAATTCTAAGGAAAATTATAATTAATTCCTACTTGTTTACTAAATTGCTTTCAAATTGTCTGCGTTAGTAAAGTTTATATTTTCCAAGTAGGTACAGTGTTATTAATTAAATTGAATTTTCCTGGAAGCAAAAGTAATTTAAAGTTTATTTTGATATCAATATCCGGCCCTGCTTTAAATTTGGCGTCTGAATAGAACAAATCCGGTACACCAGCGGGACCCTGAAAACTCGACACAAAAAGTCAATAGGGCAGGAGCATAAAGATCGTTTCGTGCATAAAAAGAATAAATTGGAAGTTTCTGTAACAATATGAGACTGTCGAAGTACATTAGGGAGGTTCGAGTAAGAGATCGCTATTCATATTTCTTTGCAAGGCTTCGTCTTTAGAACACGTCCGCGGAGGCGAGATATCGCTCAAATTGTTTCCAATATCTTTTACGAGCGTTTGACAGTCGAGTGAAGAATTACCAAGAATCCAACGCGATATTGTTATTTCTCTCATTCTTTGTAGAGTTTATATTGACAGAACAAATAGTTTTATCTGTTGCTTGAAGACTTGGCAGTTAAAATACGAATGATCTGGACCTAATTGAATTTCTGTCTGCGCTGAATTATTTTCAATATGCTGGGTATCATCAACTACTTACGTGGTGTAAGATTTGCCTTGAGTCTAGTCTTACATGTATGAGTTTAGTATTTTTGTTATTAAACATACAGCGACACATTAATTCGATGGGCTCTTGAAAATGCGTAAAAAATTCCCATGCATCAAAGACTCATTTAGGCTACTCTAGCTCAAGCTACGAGCATGAGATTCACGAATAAAGTTACATAGCGTTCTTTGAAAGTAAAACCTTTTTGTAGGAATTTAATACACACATATAAAAAAAGTTAATTCAAAATTAGTAACTGTAAAGAAGCTTACTTATTATATCGGATAGTCTAGCTACTGCAAAACTAGCAAAGTAGCTCCAGTATTTATCGTGTCAGGTATCAAGTTATTTAGCCCTGTGTTCCCAAATTCCCCAGTATATTGGTAAACTACTGTGATAGATAACGAAACTTGGCGGTTACCGAATACCGAGCGTTTGGTTAAACTGGCACAAAGCAAAATTCCCTGAGACGACGCAATTGTTTTCGGTGTGAACACTGTAACGAACGACGAAACTTGGCTATTGGAGATAACATTGCGTAATGGTATACGGAACATTAACCATTACCAAACACTCATTTACTTTTGATTAAAGAGTTCTAAAATTCGTTGCAGATAAACTTTTCCTTCCTCAGGGAGTTGTTTTAACGCGAGGTTTCGTTAGATTTTTTTTAGAAAGTTAGGATCTTAAACCAATAAAATTATACATCCGAAAAAGCTTGTTAAATTATTATTTAACAAAAGTTACCTTTGGCATCGCAAAATTTTTAAAATTACCTATCTTGGTGAATCCAAACTGCAATCATCTTTTTTAGAAACTTTTATTTAACTTGTAATGCTTGTCTCCTGATTACTTGGTTATTTTAGGTCAAATCTCGCAAATTATTTTTTTTTTTTCAAATTTTACAGCTTTTATTTAAACAAAGTAAACTGTAAAAGTAGTCGATTGCTAGAAATTTACGTACATAAATAAATCAAGTCTTTATCCTAGCCACAGAGCCTAAAAGTAACAAGAGCTAAAGGCCGCGTTTAGCATGATTATGGGCGTATAGGTATAGATGGAAAGGGGTAGGTATCAAAATAGCGACGGGTTGTTAGCCGCATCACCTATAAATTTGAAATACAAAATATTATACATATAAATTGGATAACAAATCCAACTAACGTCAACAAGAACTGCGGACTTATTAAAAGGATGGAAGGATGCATTTTATTTGAACTATACCTATTTGAAACATGTAAACAACGCCGAAGGTGATTGACGTCGTTCGCAGCGCCGGTGACATTATTCGCTACCAATATTCTATCCAATAAAAGGGTAGCGCGTATAGAGAATTTAAAATAACAAGGTACACTACAAGATCGTGAGCTCACAATTTATAGTTCACTAAAGAGACAATGTGTGACGTTGGAGCCGAAACGATTTCATTTCGCATGGCTGGGTCCGAAGCAAAATGCACGCCAAACTGCACTGTTGCTGCATTCTTACTTAGCATACTGCAAGTCAATAGGAATACTGAAAGAATAGTTTAAGCCACATTTACATATTGACGACTTTCAGAAATTCACAGCTCGTCGAATATTTACTTAAATCAAAAAGTTGCCAAATCATTCAATGTTGTTTCCGAATCCGATGATAATTTCACCCATTACTCAACATAGAAAAAAACATTCGCCATCGGTGGCATGTACGGAGGGACCCCATACTTATATCTTATTTTAAATACTGGAATATGTAATGGTCACCAAAATACAAATGCCTGCAAAATTTGACACACAGACACATAGACAGACAGTCGGGAAGGACGAAGGAATAAGGGTTCTACTTTTACTATTTCGGCTACGGAACCATTAAAATGCACGTTACAATATGTCTGACCTTTGTGTTTCATCATCGTTATCTCCAGCCTAAATACGTCTCACTCCGGAAGCAGCTACCTACTGGTAAAATACCAGCTATACCTAGAGAAATGTCAAGAGAATTAAAAGGCAAGAATACTGGTACTAGACATTGCACAAAGTCACGAAACTACTGTCTCGGACCGGAGTGAGACAACTAAAAGTATAAACGTCTAGACTCATTATTTGCACTCAAGCTTTTAGTTAGAAATTCAAGAAGAGCCAATTTAACTGACTTATACATTTAATTTAAACACACTTTAAACATTTTCTTTGATGTTTAATTTTCAAAGAAATATTAATGTTGGAAGCGAGTCCGGCGACCTATCTGTATGTGCTACGCGAGCGCCGTAGGCCGTCGGTGGGTTATTATGCCGGTACCGTGCAGAGCCTACGGCGTAGCAAACGCGGGCGTCTGGCTACGAAAAATTTGTACGTATTCTTTTTTTCTATACTAAAGGAGACAAATGGGCGTGGTTCCCTCGACGTTAAGTAATCACACCTACAGTACCGATGGGACTGCTGCCTTACAAAAAGCAGTACATCGCCTTTTAAATGCACTTATTACAACAAGTCGAAAAAACCTCAGCCCATTCCAAAACTAAAATCAAAACATACCCTATATTACAGTACCCGGCCATAATGATTGCACATCTGTCTTCTCGGCTTATTTCGGCTTCGTAGAGCGTTGTCTCCCTCTAACATACGTGACGCCAATTGTCTCTTTCCTAAGACCGAAGGGCAACCTGTAGTATGGCTGGCCATTCCATCAAAACGAAAAACTTATGTGAGTCGATCGCCTGATGGTAAGTGATCATGTATACACACAGCACGGTTGGCTGTGCCACTGCAAGCAGGGCGGGTATGTGAAAGCCGCTTTACCTTGCTTCACCGCAATCGCAAAGTTTATTTTATTAAACCGTAATGTAACGCCTGATCCAATCAAAGTATTGATAACCTTTTGTTTCAATCCGTTACAGCTTTAGTGAAGTATTTTTCAATTAAGGCCAATACGTTCGACAGGTTCAATCTGTATATATGTGGGGACGTATTGGGTCTGATAGGGTTACCACTGTTACCAGAACCCATATTCATCGGGGCATTTCTTTTTTAATAAACTTAGTTGGCATAGAAACAAATTTTAATTTCATTTGAAATACATATACGGAAAAGAGTGAAGGCATTGAGTGAGAAGTAGCTCCACTAAAGACGGGAGAAAATTGATATTTCTAATTTAGACGTCTGAAAGAAAACTTCAATTTCTATTTCCTTTTGATCTCAGAGACTTAGAAACCAGAACATCATTTAATTGCTACGAGTACCAGTACTTCTATGCTGGTCTGGGAGGAAAGAAAAAACATAGAATGTACCAGTTGCTTCTCTTCCCGGGCAGATGGTAAAAGCCCATGGAGGGAATGGGCGAAAATCATAGGAGTCATGTTATAGGCGATGCGGCTAGCAACCCATTACTATTTTGATTTCATTTTCCATCTATACCTAGCCCCACAATCTTGCTAAACGTGGCCTGTAGGTATTGTCACGTTAGGCTCTGTCTACCCCGTAAGGGATACAGACGTGATTTGTGTATTGTATTGTATTGTGAGTACCTACCAGTACTTAGCGTAAGTAATATATATTTTGAAAGTATATATTTTAAACCTTTTATTTTACCTGCTCAGCCGCTAGAATCACTGTCTTAACCCAACTTTAACACGTTTCCTACCATGAGCATCACCAGTGGAATCACGTAATCTTCTCTGTGTGGGCAAGAGCACCACCGGTGGGATCACTAAGTGGGAGCAACATTATAGGCCAAGTATGGTGGAGAGGCCACTTGTTAATGCTCTACTCCTGTCTCGACCTCAATTCAATTTTTAAAAAGAAATAGCGCCATCGATACTGTCGATGATTCCGCCAATGTCGAGGTTGAAGAAGACAGTGTCGTTATTTTTTAACTGTTGTTCGGTGGCTTGTCTCGACCTCGCGGTCCAACTGTGGCTGTCACGGACCTATTAAAAATGAAGCGCTCACCTGTATACATACATACATAAATCACGTCTTTATGCCTTACGGGGTAGACAGAGCCTCAGGTAACCTAATGGTAAAGTAAAGTGGCCGTATAGGTGGAAAGGGGAATCAAAATAGTGATGGGGTGTTAGCCGCATCGTCTATAACATGGTTTCTAAGATTTTCGCCTATTCCCAGTTACTTCTCTTCCCGCGCAGAAAAGCCTATCGAGGGAATGGGCGAAATCTTATACATCGGGATTGCTAATTTAGTAATGTCATCTTCATTTATACTGCTGAACCCGAGGCCGCAGGATTCCCATCTAGTAAGTAAGTAAGTAAGTAAATGCTTTATTGTACAAATATAAAGAAGCAGAGACAAATCACAAAAAAAAACCTTAAATATATGCACAAAGGCGAACTTATCCCTATATAAGGGATCTCTACCAGTGCCTAGTGCCTTAAGCGTGTCCTTTTTTGTGCCCCACGAGGTAACCCTGAGCTTGGTGCCGAAATGAATGCCATAAAGAACAATTAGCATTTACCTAATATTCATTGTTATTGGCTACGAGGGTTATATACAGAGCAATACACTCGTCCCGTGAATGCTGTGATTGAGGGTACTTCAGAAACGAAGTCTAATCGGATTTCAATTGTTTTTGCAGAGCTTTATTAATTGATCGATTTTTCTCTGTCTCTATTCAATCGTTTATGGTGAATGCATTGTTCTTCTATGATATATAAAAAAAAATATTCCGATAGCCTGGTGGTCAGTGGCCAGCCACTCTGCGAAGCTAAAGTGTTCACTTTCGAAGTATTCATACTTATAATCATTTTTTTCAAGAATTTCAATGTTGATGCATGTGTTTCTTTTTCTTATGAGGTGAAAGTAATAGGTGAAAAACAACTGACGGATTATAAATTGGTCAAGACGAATCTGTGTAGGTCGCGAGTAATGTGTAAACCATGTTTCGCCCAACTCAAAAACACACCTAAATTTTTTATTAATTATTGTTAATATCACAAAAAACTGCAGCTGAATATTAAAATGTGATCAAAATAATAGTCCAAGATCCCAGAGCGATCAGACATAACTTATTTTCAGACGAATGAAACCTTAAGTTTTCAGTAGCGTCTCGTGTGCCTTGAATACCTACGCGCTTGTGAAAACTTGCCGAGTGACACCTGGGCAGGTACCAGGTGAGAAAGGTAACTAAAAATAAGAGTTATTTAACTTAAATTCAGATGGCTGATTTTTATATATATCATGTAGAATATTATTTTAAAGTAATATCATAAGTGTCAGACACTTTTGATGGACCAGAGCTTTTGTCAGACGCTTTTAAGCTAGGTACCCAAAAAATAAATAAACTTAACTTATTTTTACATGTCTGATTTTTGAATATGTTATTTAAGTATTTATTTAAAAGTTATATTCAATCAGTCAGACAAACTAGAGTGACCAAACATCCTCTAAGACAAAAAATCTGTGAAATTTATAGTATTCCTGTTAAAGTTAATTTTGTTGAAACAAAGATGCAAAAATCTCAGATCGAAAACAGTAAGTATTCTTAACACATTTAAATTTTTTACTTTGAGGCGCATGCGCAATAGTGCTCTCGCTCTCATACTTCTGGCTGAACAATATTTGTCTTAGGGGATGTTTGGTCACTCTAGTTTGTCTGACTGATTGAATATAACTTTTAAATAAATACTTCAATAACATATTCAAAAATCAGACATGTAAAAATAAGTAAAGTTCATTTATTTTTTGGGTACCTAGCTTAAAAGCGTCTGACAAAAGCTCTGGTCCATCAAAAGTGTCTGACACTTATGATATTACTTTAAAATAATATTCTACATGATATATATAAAAATCAGCCATCTGAATTTAAGTTAAATAACTCTTATTTTTAGTTACCTTTCTCACCTGGTACCTGCCCAGGTGTCACTCGGCAAGTTTTCACAAGCGCGTAGGTATTCAAGGCACACGAGACGCTACTGAAAACTTAAGGTTTCATTCGTCTAAAAATAAGTTATGTCTGATCGCTCTGGGATCTTACTCTATAACCTTGAGCTCTCTAAAAATTTTTTTTCTGGAACATTCTAAAAAACTACTTTGGTAGATGGAATGTGCGTTATTAAAATGTAACATCTTCTAAACCGTATCACGAGCAAGTCCTACTGGTCGTTTTTTTTTTTTAATTTTACCATTTCCCAACCGACATTATAGTTAGCAAATCTTTATTGCAGCACTTCGTCGGGCCTTGCTCGTTAAGGCGTTAGTAGCGCCTAGAGACCTGCCCTGCCCGTAAAATGATAACAATTACACCCTTTACCACCGAAGGGCTAATTATTTTAAGTACCTAATTCCTTCACTTGTACAAAATAGTCACCATAAAGGCTTGGTCATTGGACATTAAATTTTGCCTGGATTTTAACTATACGAGATGGGTCAAATCAAATCAAGACTAAACTCTGTTACAAATAAATAAGCTCTGGAACAATCAGCATGATATACATCCAATACTACGACGTCCCTTATACAAACAATAACCACATCGCTCTTGCAATAGGGAATATTCATGATTTTTTATGGCTCTCATTTAAAGTTCATTTATGTAATAAACAATATAACAAATATATTTTTCAAATAACTATGAAAAAACCGACAATAATATAAGCTACAAGATTTGTTTCAAACTCTTTCTAGAAAAACGGCATTTTTATATATGGAGTTTATACAGGCGTTGTGACAAATGACGTCACATGTCACATCGGATCTCTCTTTTTAATCGCTGACTAATTAATAGTTTAAAACTCACATTTATTCTATTATGCGAATAAGACACTGAAAAACATGGGCTTCAAATTATCATTGAAATATTCTGAAACCAAAGTATTTTTCTGACAAAATACATCGCTATTGTCTAAAATAAACATCATGCTTCAGTTTAAGGGAACATCATACTAGTAGTGTACCGTTTTATAATTCTTTTTAGTATAAAATATGTAACATTATTCGGCCGCAAGGACGCAATTTATGGTCTTGATAATTTTGTTGATGCAATTGTCAGTAATTAAGATAATTTAATTTAAAAACGTACCTACGTACTCGTATAGCAGTCTAATCGACACAATTATCAATGTCTTACTCAGAAACGAGACAGATTCCTCATAATAATTCGGTTTCTACACCAATACCAAATTCTAGACTTTTTTACCAAATACCTTCAAACCAGATCGCTTTTTATCTGAAATCCGCTCATAGACACGGAAACGACCAGACCCTAAAACACACTTAGTAACTTAGTAAGTATATCAGGTACCCACCCGCGATGGTTCAAATAATAAAACAGATTTTAATCTAAATCGAGGAACCCTTTGGCTTCGGGTCGCAGATGAGTTTGCGAAATTGATAAATCCCGCCGACGGTAGCCTGCTTCAATTACCAACGGTGCAGGTTCATTTTGACCTAACCTTTTTTAACAGACCCCAATTTAGGATTTAAAATGTGTACCATCGCTCTTGGCGTCAGCCTGCCTAAACAATTTTCAAGGATCAAGACTTTCTTATGCATAAAATCAGATCCGAAATTGAAGATAAACTACTACTACTAGAAGACTTAAAAACGCACCAATACGCTAGGTGGGTATACATTGGAATGAAATAAATTAAGAAGAACAATACCCTTTCGACACGTAACATCTTAAAACTGAATTTAGAAGCAAGTAGAATATTCCGACGAACTGAGAATCTTCTCCTTTTTTAATATGGTTATTAAATTCATGGAAAAAACACTATTGCACTGATAAATGGGTAGTCGATGTTTGACTTCATTGCTTGTGTGCTTACATTTTAGTATAGCTGACAAATTATAACGACAATATTCACCTAAATAATTTGATGATTAGTCGCCTGCTGAATTACTCAAATAGATGAAAATCTCTACTTAGTTGCTCAGAGTGACCATGCTACCGAAATTAAGGAACACGCTCTTGTCCAACTTTCTAAGAACTCACTGAAAGTAATTACCCGCAGTATCTAATCCGCTTTAGATACTTTGATAACGTTACACACACGGCAATCTCGAAACATAGTTATTCAATTAGACGGGAAAGGGACGCCAGTCTACTTTATCGACGACTGTCTGTCACAGTTGTTCAAGGGCCGTAACCCTCAGCTAAAGACTGCCATATATATCTGCCGGCTTAGCCCTGGCTCTATGGATGTCGTTGACCTTACGTCTTGCCAGCAGAGCTTAATCAAAGAGCTATTCTACCAATTACATCTCAGCCAACGTTTAGTTGCATTAGACGAAGTTGGACCAAACTTGTTGACAAAGTTTGTTTAGTTTCAATTCCTTTTCAGGCGAATAGACAACGTCAAAAAATACATAAAGTGAAAAGCCACTTTGTCCAAGTACCAAATTAGTACTTCTTAGTACGTTTTAAGTGACGTCCTCGATTGAATGGCAGACAGATTGGCGACAGCCATTACAGTGGGCCTGGCACGTAGGAAGGTACGTGTCTGCTGTTAACTCTCGCAAATTTATTAGCTTTAGCAGCGCAGGGCTATTAGGCTCTAGGCACAATCCCAGAATGGACCTTAGTTGTAAACCTTAGACAGTTGAGGGACTACTATAGAAAAGGACTAATAAATTCTACGTTTACGCAGAAAACAAGAAATCTTGCCTTTTTGAAATCCACTTCTCGCATTGTTATCTGGATTTAAACTTACTCTTTTTGCAAAACAAGAAAATTGTAGTTATCTAGCAATAGTCATAGTCATAATACTTGGTATAAATGTGATGGCAAATCTCTCTCGTTATATCGTAACCCTGTAAGTAGTGAGAATAATGATATTCATAAAATTCCTTGAACGTCAACGTAAAGAAAAAGACCTAGAGTTATTATGCTGTCAAGCTGTCTTTTGCCTTGCTATTTATACATTCTGTAATCTTATGGTAATGCTGCCTTCACTTTGCGTCAACAGTGTGGGGCATTACCATTTTGCAATGACATGAATTCCGTTCCGACAGTAACACAATGTAGTCAATTTGCTACAGACTCGGCTCGAAGTTTCCGCAGCTCTGTCACAAAGTTGTGATTGCCTTGTTTTCTACTTCGTGCGCAGAAAAATGACGAATAAAAGTTTGCAAATATCTGCAACAGTAACGAAAGGTGGGTAAGAAATGTAATAAAGTACTCGCCAAGCCGCATTGTGCGCAAATTAGTTCATTGTTGTCCTGATTCAAATTAAGCACCAGTGAAAAAGCTTGCGTAATTTAGTATTAATTAGTGCAGCGTGCTGGACGCGAACTACGTTCCACGTTCAACGAATAACTGTCGTGATCAGAATCAACATTCGACGATATTAACTATTTTGAGCTAGATCTACATAAAGTCGGGTTACCATAACAATGCATATTAATAAAGCCCTTAACTCGAACCATGCCTGCTTTGTTTGCTCACATTATTAAGGTACGCACCATGTGCCCACCTAATCTAAAATTTACCTCGTCAGGAACACCTTATCGTATACCTTGGTATGTGGCTCTAACTTTGTGCGGGCTCTCTGCTAAATTGTTTTGCCGTCGCTGTTTGACGATATTTCGAGCCGGTAGATTAACTAATTGCACGTAATTAGCTGCTACGGTAACTATTTACAGCAGAAAGTAATACGGAATATACCGCACATTGATTGTACTGAAATTGCAACACATGAATAGCACAATAGCAGTGAAACATCATGTGAATACGTTCTCATTTCGAATACAAATACGAAGACAGTACGTATTAGATGGTATTTTCACATCCCTTTCGTTGAAATTGTATCGTAGGTAATTTTCATATAAGCGCAGTAATGCGCCGGTAATGGTCCATAACAGAAAGCTCGCGATATATGGCCCCGCACCCGCGCCGCCCAGCTCCCGCCCCCGCCCCCATCCCTCCATACAAACTGAAACAAAATGTTCAAACTATTTGCGATTTATTACTGGTAACAGAATCCACAAAACCATTCCAACTGGAATTAGTAAATACTGAATGCAAAGCCGAATTGTCATTTTGAATGTATATACCTAACGACTTCGAATTGTTTTTCTGATATTTATGAATAGTCCAGCTCACATTATTGTCTATTTATAGGTCTCATTGTTTGGTTTTTCCAATACTTAATTATAATCCTGGTCGGTTATGTTTTTGTAACAAATGATGGGTAGGTAGGTATATTGCGAAAGCAATAGCGTTTTATTCCTTCTGTAAAATTTGGCTCTTCTCCGCGAAGATATCGCCTTCTTTTCCTGTACTCCGCCCATAGCTTCACTACTGATATGATGCCAATTTAAGTCCGTTCCAAATAAAATTCTAAATGTATCTTAAGCAGGTGTTAACTCCTCATAAGTGTAAGTAACAAAAAACATACCCATGGGAAATTTTGCTGTTACGATGCCAAATGTTGTGTTCTTTCAACGACAGCTCCGAGATCTGTATATGCTTATGTAAATTTATCTCCGAAATGGTCAATCCCGTCGTTTACATCCGCGAGTAGTGACGGGCGCCATTTGTAAAGGGCCTGTTATCGACATGGCGAACATTCTTTTATGGAACGATATATTATGTGAAAAAAATTGTACCCAATTGGGTAATTGCCTACGCGAATAACTTCATATTTTTCTCTTGAAGACATTTCGAAACATTATATCATTTAGAATAATGTAATCTTAATGTTAAACGTATCATACAAATGCGGAAAATTAAAGACTAAATCACGTTTTTCTTCACATGGTTGGTTACACCTGTAAACGTTTGTGCTCAACTCGTAATGATAATATTATTTTCAGTATCTTCCATCGTTCTTTATGCGTAGGTATACATATTTACACAGATATCATATTCAGAAATCACAAAATAAGAACCCGAATACAATCTGGAATGTGACGAAATAATAAAAAGTAAGCATCTCCATAAAAAGGTAACTCCGCAATAAAATAAAATTGCGTCAAAGAAGAAATTAAATTAAGTCTACGACGCGTCCAAAATATTCCCTCCAAACATTTCCAAGCGGATGGCTGCTACTAAACATTCTTCAATTTACAATTTGCCAGTGAAATTAGTGTTTTGTACGTACGGGTGTAATCAGGCGTCCTTCTGTGTCGCGTTGATACTGGCCTAGGCATAATTATAGCACGACCTAGTTCCCAATCTGAATAGCAATTGAATAATATCCTTACCAAGGAACAAATAGAGCCACCCAGTTACCCAGCCATTCACAACGACGCACGGCCCGTTGACTTGCAATTCCAGTCTGGTTTAAAAGCAAGAAAATTGTAGTTACCTCGGCTTTAGAGGAATATAGTCTAAGTAAACTCTAAGAAAGATTAGTTTACACCAACTTAATGTTGAGCCTCTGCTGAATCCTACAACAAATACTAGATTAGGCTCCTTGGCATACATAAGTATTGTGATACCTATACATTCATAAAATCTTCTACTATATGATAAGAAATTTTTAACTGAAATAAATCTTCTAAAACTTTAGCTATATGTACCTTTAAATTTGTATGTCTTACTAATTAGAATGATTAGCTATGTAACATTACACTACCTCCTTAACTTGGAGGCGAAGTACTGGCGTGTAGATCGTTTGCTCAGTACGGAATCTTTTAACTTTACTTTAAATTATTCTTGTAATCACGCTTACATTAAGACAGTCGCACGCGCACCGTAGACGTATTTCTCAGGGTTATAATTAGTAAACTGAGCACGTAACTGAGCGCACAGATTGTTGAGCGGGCTTTAAGCTTCAGACGTTGCAGAACAATGGGGAAGCTCAATGTCGACAAACCGTAATCCTATTTGGTGTGAGGGCCGCAGCCGCTCGTCTCAACGGTCAACAATGACTACTTCAACCTAACTATAGACTTATTTGATACAAACATGTATTATGTTTAAGACTTCACCGATATTAATGTAACGTATTCAATTATTCATGTTATGGGCCCCTTCACCGCGATAGTTGATGAAATTCACTGCATGAAATTCCAACTTTTACACCTAGTTAAAGCACTAGAATCGATACTATAGAAGAAAAAAATGTTTTAGTCGTTCGTATTCTTTCTTACTCACCATAATAACCTACTCGTAACGGCAGTGTGCTGAAAAAATATTGATACGAATTATTTCATGCAAATTAAATAAAACCTACTTTATATAACACTTCTCTTTTTCATATATTTATGATGTACCCCTGACTTTTGCCAGAAAAGAATTTACAAGATTTTTTTTACGCAGAGGGAAAACGTATTTTTATTTTACCGAAAAATTGTGTCTCGTAATTAAATATCTATTCCCAGCCCGTTTATTTCGAATACAATACCGTTTTATTACATTTTCTCGCAATGGGACATGGCAACGAATAGACCAATATTTAAAAATGTACACAGCCGTTTGAACTTGTTCAAACAAACGTTTATTATTAGATCTCAATCAGAACGGGATAACTCGTACCATTTTCTTCAGTCGAGTAATTTTAAGGGCGCAAACAACATTTAATCGAATCACGACGGTTACATTACAACAAGTAAGACATGCAAGCAATACTTAAACGGCCGGTTATTCCTGCCAGGGCCAGCAAAGAAATGGCGTTTAATTCATACCTTGGAAGGTACGTCACGTAAGAAAACAAAGGGCAGCGTGTGGAGTGAAATATTCAGGGTGAGAGGTCCCGGCGGTGCGTAAATGCCTCACTAACGGAAACTAGAACTCGCTTCCGTTTCCACGCGAGATCCGTTCTCGTGCCTCGTCCGACACTCGCGAGTGCTCGCGGAGATCATGACCTGAATTTAAAGGTATGAAGGTAACGTCGGTAGAGCAAACGGGATCGACTAACGAACGCTACAGTTTGGTAGCAGGCACCGGAACACGCCGTTTTGTAAATGCCTTCTTAAATATTCAACGCAGTAACGTAGATAAAAATAAAATTTAATTTAATGTAATGTAAAGTTTAGTAAAATCTTGTGCTGCTGTGCTGTTTTTCGGCGTGGAAAGCAAGCCAGCCGGTGAAATCACTATTTTTTAGCCTCTAGACTGGCAAGGCACCTCCACTGCAATCGTGTGGTGTTGCGGATGTCCATCAGGCGACCAGCGTCTTCGTTTACCACCCTATTTCATAATACCTAATATTTTGAATAAATGGACAGTATACGTGTAAATAACACTGAAACAAAAAAAAACTTGTTGTTGTAGATAGTTCTTTATTTCCAGCCTATAAACGTGATGGGCACAAGCTTCCTCTTAAAAAGAGTCGGCTCGGGCTACAGTTTCCAAGCGGGACCTTACTATATGAGAACTTTACACACGCCATAGAATTGCTCCGCAAATCTACAATTCTCCTCGCAATGTTTTCTTTCATTGAAAATCACACGGTGAATCTTAAATGAATTTTCGCTCTATAAATTTCGAAAACTCGGAGGTGTGAGATTCAAACTTACCCACGATCCTCTGCTTGAGAGGCCATCGGTCAAACCACGCTATGCTAATACAACTTTCTTTCTAAACAAGCTTTCATTTTAATAAAGCTCGTAATGAGTACCAACAACATTAATTAGGTTATCTCAATTGTCATTAAGAAAACTTTACCATAGTTAAAGATAAAATATTCTTCCGAAAAACTGTGCCACGTAATTAAATACCTAGCCCATTTATTTCCACTGTAATAGAAAATACGGTTTTATTACATTTCTCTCTGTCACTATAGGCACATGGCTGCGAAGGAAATGGACAGTCGGAGAAATTGAATAGCTTAGATACCAATGTGGAACCTTTTCGCCCGAAATGTCTTAGCGAAATGCCAGGGCCTGCCTAGCACGTCAGAATAAAGTTTATTATAAAACTAGCTGGTACCCGCGACTTTGTTACGGAATTCATTTTTAGGAGAGAAAGAAATTTTAAATTATTTTTGAACTGTTTATAACCTCACGCAACTCAACATATGAAAGCCCTATACATCATTTCATCATCATTTGTTCCTTTTTTTCTTTCCCATGCTAGTAGCGCATGGACGTATTAATGCGATTCAATTCCGAACCAAAGTTGGATCTATCCCTAATCCATACTAAAAGTGTCAACTGACAGCTAAAGAAATAACATTAAGACGAGTCGCCTAATTGTGATGAGTGCGAAATAGTCAGGGATGTGCATCATTTTTCAATGGAATGTGTTGAGACACTAACCAAGAGGGATGAGCTGTGCAGAGTTTGGGGTTTTTCTCTTTTGGATGTGGGTGTTTTTCAGTCAATATTGGCGAAACCGTTGTCTGAGCTGGCTAAATTTGTATACGATTTTTTTAGATATAATTTTACAATTCTGTCTTTTTTACGTTAAAAGCATACTTTGTGGTCGTTGTTGTTTTTTAAAATAGGCCTTTGGAGGTGACATGTTCATTCTCAAATGATCCAAACTTATAAATAAAGATTTAAAAAAAACATTGAGACGTCATGGTAAGACGACTGCTTACTGCTTACTTATTTCTCTAAATATAATAAAAAACGAGTTACGTATAGCTTAATTAAATTAATGAGACTCGCTAAGCACAGCAATGAAAGAGAAAATAAAATAGCAATTTGCGCTGCTATCATGTTATTAATGAAAACTGAATTACTTAGCTACCTACATAAATACGTTAATGGCTCAGGCTGCGAATGTTTCAACAGCTGTATCTTTGCGCAACTAAAATCGACAAATATACGTATTTGTTCATGAACTAGAACCAGGAAAAACAGTAGAGATAGTACCAAACATGCCTGTGGCATAATCCTGTTAAATTTAGAAAGTCTTCGCGCGGTTTATCACTGTGCCACGTCGCTAATTGAGGTACGTGGTGGTGGTAGAAAAGTCATCAGTAAAATAATAATAAAAATTAAAAGTTAGTCTCATCGCACCATTCTGAGGTGCAGTTATAGCACAACAAAAATGGTTGCTCATTAAATTATGCTGGCGCTCTGTACGAGTACCACTGGTAAAACCAAGTTTTGGCGATATCAGTTGTGGTAGTATCCCAAGTATCCCAACCGAGGTGTATGCCACTTGTTATATTCCGTGACTAGAACCAATTACTTTGCTACCAAGACGACCACACAAGTAGCTCGGTAATGAGGGGTTACTGTCTGAGAGACAAAATATCAGTTAAATTAAATTGTTAGTTTAATAAATAAAAAATATGTAAGTGGTGACAGACATCTATATCACCTCTCGATAAATATTATCTAATACCTCTCGATACTAATACTATCTAGCGATATTTTGTTTGTTACAAAAACCATGATTGGTTTTTGTTTATGGATCCCACATACCTATTCATCGATTTAAATATGTAAATGAAAGATACGGCTGTTGCAACGCTTCCCCCTAATCTACATAGTAAATAATGTCTCTGGCATAGTTTATCACCTAATGAGCACATCAAGACACTCGTAGCCAACCTGTGTGTTGAGAGGACTAGAATCTACTTACACTATTTATTTTGTCGTTCTATGCTTTAGTAGTATGTTGAAACGAAGGGGTATTTTGAAGTTGCCTTTCTTCATCCTGGCTCAGAGTAAATTCAAAGTTTATATGAGGTGTGTTTGTACTGTCGTTAGGGTAAGTGTAATCTAAATGTGTCGTGTGTTTTGTGTTACGATAAGTAGGTCTAACTTAAAAACCCCTGAACCGATGGTATGGATATAGTCGTGATCCCTGGGAAAGACATTGAATAGGTTTTTTTTGGTGAAATCTTCCTTTAAGGATGTGAGAGATGGGGTGAAATATACAACGAAGATGCGATACCCTAAGTATAATGTAATTTGTGTTCTAATTGAGCGTTTAGCACTAAAAATAAGCTTCCCGAGACTGTGCCAACCTGAAGCGGGCTCCACATTCTCGACAAAACTACACGAAGATAAACAATATTATCGTTCGTCTCCATTGACGTACAATAAACAACTAGACTCCCAATCACGCTCAAAAACTGTCCGAAGCAAAAGTCTGAACGACGCGTCTATTGTTCAGAGTTTTGGTTCAGTTGTGTTTCGACCGCGCTTTGATAACAATGTATAGGTATGTCTCTTTCGCACCGTAATCTTACTATTGAGAACAAAAGAGACAGGCAGGTTTCCAGCGCGTGGCGTCGTGTCATTACTTCTCACGATCCTACGCCATTGATATTAAACATTACTGCCACGAAATAAGGTGTCAATTTGAACGAATATGTTAATGTTATCTGTCTAAGTCGATGTGTTGACACACACAACACATAGACAAAGCAACTCGGACGTTTCTTGAGGAACCTTTGTTAGCGACTGAGAGTCTAGTTGTTTATTGTAAGTCAATGTTCGTCTCATGTAGTTTTGTCGAGAACGTGGAGTCCACGCCGACGAAGTCGCGGGCAAAAGCTAGTATAAAATAAATATAAACTACAACTAAAATATATTACTAAATGAGGTCCTCTTGGGCGTGGTTCCGAAGATGCTGGCAGCATTTCCTCTCTGAATTGCTATGCTAATTCTTTGACCAGGAAAGCTGCCAGCTCTTCGGTCACCTGTGACGTCAAATAACCTTTTAATTATGATAAGTAGATATATTTTAACTTCAAGAATGCTCCAAGTAAGACTTACTTTATTTTTCTTCTTTTAATGCTTTGAATTGTAACGCACTGAACTTGAAATTTGTAAATAGAGGTTTGAAACTTGTAAAATTGTAAATAAACTCATTATCATTTCATTTTAATTTTAGCTCAAGTATTAGACAATAGTAATGGTAGCTTTCTTGCCATTTTGATATTACAGTGCTTCCAGAGTTTCTTTTTTTTTTGTTTGGGCCCGCACGAATGCATTGCCATATGTCAAGTTCTATATAGTTTTTTAATGTATTTGACAGTTGCCGTGTTTCGAATAAGCATGACTGAAAAAACACATTATTGGGGATGAGACCGAGTAGTTTGGATAAAGTGAGGCTCGATGCAGCTGCTGCACTTGCTCTCGGTCGTAACAACATTATTTTTCATTCATATTTATTCAGTCCACGGCAACTCTCAAATACATTAAGAAACTATATAAAATACATTACGTTGTTTTAGATGAACTCGCGACGGAATTGCCAAAATATGAAGGTAGCTTCCTTTCCACTGTAGGAATACTCATGCCTGCCATCCAGCTGTAGAGCCCGTTACACTAGCCACAATGTATTTGATTTAATATAATTTTGGCTTGCAACACTGTATTAACATATGCATGTGCAGCGCTTGCTTGCAATATGAGCATGGCCCGGGGGAAATAAGCTTAATATCTAATGTCTCTGTACGTCGCCTAGTTGAGCCGTCTTACAATGCTTGCAGTAAATAACCTAACACCCTCATATGCATATAGTACATTAAATAATGTTCCTTCATTGTGTGTATCAAATTGGGAAACATAGATATCATTTGCAGAAGTCAACTGAAGTTTATGTGTTACTTGTTTCTATTAGTACCACATTGTTTTGTGAAAAAGAGTTGGCCCATGTTTAGCCTGATAGTAAGTGAGCGCCACCACCCGCGGACACACGCTACAAAAGAGTTGCCAGCCTATAAGTATAAGGTGGAACACAACATGTGTACTGTGTTACCTTCCACGCCGGAATACAGCCGCGCAAGCACTGCTGCTTGTCGGCAGAATTAACGAGTAAGATAGCGGCAGAGGAGGACATACCCAATGTGGGCAAAGCCACGTGCACGACCTTGTTTAGTCTGTTAATATGCATTGCTACTTCTTCGATGTCCTTCTTTGATGATATCCACACAAAAAAAGCATTGTTCTCACCCACAGCAATCCCCTTAGAAAAATATCCCCAGAAAATATCCTGTCACCCGCCTGCTGTTACAAATCCGACCCAAAGCGATATACATATTTTATCCATTCATACTTCTGCACCTTTATTTATCCTCAACCTTATTCAAACTCATGATTAGGGAGTTCCGTAAAATTTACGCTTGACTAGCCTTTGACCCGCAGGTAGCGCCCGGACATGTCCGGCTCACACTTGGCCGGACGGGGTTTAGATAGTGTGCTGTCATCGGCACACATCGCTCACCCTGCACTTGACGGCCGGCGAAGATATAAAGCGTTTTCTCTTTTACAATCTTGACCCGCGGCTTTTTCGGACAAAACTTGATATTATAGGTATGTGCATATGTGAAGAACAACAATGGAACACAATTATATTGTGCAGTTTTTTGATTTTGAATTAAAGGAATGGTAAATAGTGTTGAAAATATGAATGCAAAAACTACCCTGCAACATTTTTATTCCCGACTAAGTCTAGTAGGACTATAAAACTGTAGATATGTGATGAAAAGAAGAGTGTCCAAGGGCAAAAGCAACCAATGAAATAACTAGCATGCTCTAAGACGGACCATGTTTTTTGGTCAACGTCCATACATACAAACGTAAACATTACGTGAAAAAACTAATTTGACAACAACAGTGCCTGCACACTATTTATACACTTAATCATTGTTTCGTACATAACCAGACATATCGAACCTTGCATTTATACGAAAGTACGGCTCACAAGAATACTTCATAAATTTATTACATAAGCGTCAAGCTCACCTTCATCTGGAGGCAGAATTTATGACTCACTTGATTACCTCTTTCATAATGCATGCGGCTCCTAAATATTGTGGATCAGCCTTTGTGAAAAATATACGTCTGATCCCACGTTCGTAAATCGTGGTGATCGGGCCCTAAAATGCTCTTTCGTAATGCTTCCTACAAAGAACGCCTAATCTTATGTCTGGAAAATCACTCGTACCTATACATCGCACCAATGTAGGTACCTAAAAATTGCGGCGTCACATCGACGTTTGTTTTGGTTGCTATTTTATGCCGCATTAAAATTATACATTTTTTTACTTACTTTTTTAATACAACTACAGTATAAACGTGCTGCGTTCATATTTTAGCACAGCTTTAAGCACAGATAAGAGTGAAATAAATTGAATAAATTCGCAGCGCAGTGAGTGAGATTTATTGAGAGAAACATCTACAGTGTTGTCCGTATTGTAATACCTACCATGTATTCCATCCAGCTCGAGGGCCATTTGGCCATTCATTTATCTATGTGAGCGAAAAACTACCTTTAATTAAGTACCTATATTCGCGATTCAATGGAACGAAGAAAAAATCAATGAAATGCCTAGAACACAGTTTTTTCGCTGGATACCAATCCTTTTTCGGAGTCAAATAAAGATACCCTTAGCTATCAGGTCTCGGGGTAGCTGACGCGGCGGAGGCGGGGACATACATCAATGGACATTAATTTTTACAGTCAGTAATTTAACAAATGGGCCGGGGCCCAATTCAAACCCTCTCCCTCAGTTGGCATATTGTAACTCTAAATTGTCGTTTTTCTAAACGTTTTCATTCCTGTTTTTTATGTTTCAGCAGTATAAATCGTCGTTGTTCAGATATTTTATACTTATTGGGTATTGTTTAAGTGGATAATAACTTTTAGAATGGACAGCTATTGGAAATGGTGTTTTTGCAAGAGGAAATCAGTAATATTATGTTCGTCGATTCTTTCGTCAACCGTAAACTATATAAATCCAATTAAATAAGTAGGTATGTTCCAAAAACCAATTGATTCGCTAATAAATAAGAAGAAATGTCGGAGTAATTAGTTAGACGCATCTATTTTCGCATAACTTAAAAACTTTTCCAAGGCGTATTTTATTATGGTTCAATGAAAAATCAACCTCAGTAAACTAAACAAGAAGCTAAATCCGGTGTTTTTCAATAAGCGAGTTAAAGATTCTTGCGAAAGTCCTAAAGTCAGCAAGTCGGGGTCGCCACCTTTGTCTGAAAACTTTGGAAGTAGACGGAGGGGAACATTCGAGTCTGCATGAGTTCAACGAAAAGTGATAGACGTCGTCAGATGAAGAACGCCTACCGACTAGACTGGAGTGCCCGGGCCAGTGGGCCTGTTTATGCGATTACGAGACCTGTCAAACGATCTATTGTGAAACTATCGACAGCGCAATCAAAGTCAGTTGAAAGAGACGACCGACTTATATCTGATTGGAAATTTATAAATGTTGAGCATCGTTAGTTAATCGGAGCACGATGTTTCTAACCACCTGGCACGTTTCGCAGCGTGTCCGTAAAATTTGCAAGAAAAAGGTATCGCCGCAAATACTTCTGACATTGTTTAAGTATAGGAATGCCGATAGTGATAGCGAACGCCTTGATAAAAGGAGCTCTCATTTATTACTCGATTGCCTTTACTCAAGAACGCTACAAGTTACAAAGTAGTACACACTACTACACAAAGCGAACCAGAAGTGTGGCGAGTTACGGAAAGTTTCGATGAAAAAGGTTCATTTCATGCCACTTGAGCAGGTGAATTGTGGAAAATTCTTGGTTGAACACCAATAAAAGAAAACTGAAACTTTAGAGTTTTAGCCATCTTACGTGACTTTCGTTTATATACCTAATCAAGAACTTTGAAATTCTTGACAATATGAGAAAAATCGAACCGTACCTACTCATAAGAGTACTGTCTGTCGCATGAACGTTATGTTCCCAGAATTTTGAAAAACCATATTATTAGTATCTACGACGGAACGTTTTATTTTCCGGATTTAAATTGTCGGATATTTATTTTTCGAGGCTGTAACCGTCATAAAAGTGATAAATCAAGTCAAAGGTCTTCATGATGTTCATAATGCAGACATGCATAAGAATAGCAAAAGTAACAATCTAGGAATCGTCCAGAGATACCAAGTCACATTGAATTGCAGTTTGGTTTCGATGTCAGTCACCCCAGTTTTACTCCTGAACTCAACCAAAACAGCCAAACTTGTATCAAAGATGTCATGTAACCAGGCCTTGTACTGTTCCGTGAACTCGACAACTCTGTCGGTCGCCGGAAATTCAGAGCTGAACGAACGGCCGAGTCGGACTCGTGTTCGATGTTTGTGACCTACAGGCATACCTGGAACTATGCTCAGTTAGGCCTAATGAGGTCACTGTGTCTGACTGTTGGAACGAGAACGTGTACGTTAATTGAGGTTGAAATAACTCTAAAATAATAAACTAGGCCTGCTTTTTAAGGAAAATAAACATCTCTAATTTCAATCGCCGCAAGATAAATTAGTCTAAATCATTGCTCAATCTTTAGCTACTTTAGATTGTATCGACAGCAGGCACATGGTGGTTTAATCTATACACTGACACATTTTTATGGGGGTTGACCGAAGTCCAAAAGCTGACTGATTTACGCATGAAACCCTACATATCTAAAAGGAAACCTTTGTGCAACGCACGACCCCGTTCTGACACCAAAAACCACGCAAAATATTGCATGATGGAAAGCGCTATAAATTAACCTTCACACGACATTATGCGGACAGTACAGAAATGAAAGTATGAATACTTGCGCACCATTAACGAGAAAATAGGCTACAATTTTTGAAAACTGGCGCCGCTTATTTCAGGTCACGAGAAGGCTAATAAACTCGAAATGGGGAATAAAATTTGAGGGTGAGCTGAGAACTTGCAGGTGATGAGGTGTAACGAAATGGTGTCATTCCACGGGGTGAAGTCGCTTTATCACGAGAACGGCCGGCGCCCGCGACGCGTCTCCGGCTTTGTTTGCCTCGCGAGACCAATGCAATTTACATTGAAAGCGACTGAAAAAAATAAAGTGGGCGCGGGGAAAAACAAAGAATCTCGACCGCAGTAAACTGCTCAGTTTACGAGGCCTCCCTTGTAATGCGAAGCAAAGCAAGCCAATGAACTTTGTTAATAAGTAAACCCATTACTAATTAGGCATTCGAAGTTCAAACTTAATGCTTGGCTTTTAACAACTTTGCTGAATCCGTAAGTTTATCTACGTGCCTTAAGCATTGTTTGCTCTTAATTGACAAATTCGAATTAATTCGGATCAAGCAGAATAGTAACTTTATAACTATAGACTAGTAACTCTTTCTGTGACATAGCTACACACACAAACCTATAATAATAACTTATGCCTTGTTTAAATACGGTCCACAGCTCTCCTCTGCACAAGTCGCCTCTGGCTTAAGTCTATTATTATGTGCTGGCAAATCCTGTGCGGATGAAGAACTTCACAGTGTTTAATTGCTTGGATACATACATAAATCAGGTCACATAGGGAAATAAGACCTAAAGGCCTCGTTTAGCATGATTGTAGGTGCACATAGATGGAAAGGGGAATCAAAATAGTGATGGCTTGGCCGCATCGCCATTATTTTCCCCTATTCCCTCGATGGGTAAACCATCTGCGCGGGAAGAAAAGCAACTGGTACATTCTATGTTTTTTCTTTGCTCCCAGACCAACATGAAATGGAATCGCTTGGATGTGGCTATTCTCTTATGTTTTGATCAGGATTTATCTATATAATACTCTTGTTCCAATTCGTCCACTCCAATTTTTCGATATAGTTACAAAATAATTATTACACTTCATTTGAACCTCAATGATTATGACAGCGTATTTAGTCTCCGTCCAACTTGCGTGTAAAACTGACGTGCAAAATAACGGGTAATTTTTCATACATTTTGTACCCTTTTTTGCTCGTTAGTATACCTAGTTCTAGTTTTATTCGCGCGTCTGTCATCTTCTCGCTTTCATATTTATCTGCCAATAAATACACAAAGTAATCCATCACACGAACATTGTCGCGATAAATGGCGCCAAATGTATCCCGCACTCACCTCGGGAGTCATAACATTGCAAAGGCATATAAAACGTCATAAAACTATTTATCAAGAGCTATATGTGGCATGATAGATAACTGCTATTCCAATGGCAAAAAGGGCGAAATGTAGTTTTTCGTCATAATAATGTTATAGCCGAGCCATGTGTCACGGTCGGCGCGCTCGTTCGCCTCACGACGCCACTTCGTCAAGCTTCTTGCCCCAAATCACGTCGCATTAACCCATGCTTGTCTATGAGGGTTGTTATATTTTACTCTGACAAATTATGCTTTTTCTGTTATCCCGTATATTGTCTTGGATAACAAACGCGGATTTATTCAGCCTGAAACAATGGAATTACGTTTCCAAGTTTCCACGCGGTGCGGCTATCGGTTCCCTCTGCGTTCGAAATCTCTAAAACAGTTTCAGCAGAGAACGATTTGCTGTTCAGTCCCAGCGGTAGGTACAAATTATTGAATGCAATACGCTGAGTGGTGCTTTTACAGTTCAATGTAGCTCTTTACAAAGTTGAGACAACTCGTGCCTATAATTATGAAAGTACCTATATTAGGTACATAACCTACAAACACTTTTACAAGTTAGATAGATACATAATATAATAATAATAAACCATTACACCATTGCCGTCAAGTCACACATAAAATAGAACACATTTTGTCACCTGTCTCTTGATATCTCCAAATACTGCTTACCTACTTAATTCTTAAGTAGTACCTACTTATAAAAGTAAGTAGGTACCGGATAATTATTTGGGGTCTATATACATGAAAGTACTCCTGAATACAAATACCAGATAAAAACTGATCAAAAAATAAAAAACAAATTTTCAACACAGTTGCTCGTAAATTGAGTCTTATTGCACCGCATTTAAACTCATAATACAGCTTATTACGCACAAGTACTGTAATAATATTACCACACGAGTGCGGTAATATAAACTTTTTTTTAATCTCAGCAAACGGTTCAGTATCAATAGGAACAAGGAATATTTTCGTGAATATTGAACTATTTTAGTTTAAAGATGATAAATAAACATTTAATTTCGACAAATTATTCATTTTTATCTAAAAAGGGACCATAAGTTGCATATTTAAGACATTGATTAATTATTTTATTATAATTTTAATATTAAACTCGTCGCAAAATAAAAGGCCCGTTTTGACAGTTCACGCCTATGAAGTTCTCTATTTTTTACCGAACGAAATGTTCTGAAGGTAATTATATTTTTCATTGATGGGTACCGCCCACTCGGCTAAGTGCTGTGCATAACGATTTTTTCATATTGTCCACAGACTAATAATAATCGGTTAAAGAAAAAAATAAATCGATCGAGATATTTTTTTAAGGCCGACTCGCACTTGGCCGGTTTTATTTAATTAAATACTAGTGTTCATCAATCAATTAATTACTGACTTTCACCAGCTGTGTAGTAATCTTTACTGAAAATTATGAGCTTGTAACATTGTATCATTTCAAAATCTACAACATCAGTGGAAGTTAAATTTTCTAAACAGAACTTTAATCCAATGCACTTTACAATATATATTCAAATCGATCAAGTACTCATGCAAACTTGAATCGATTTATCGTGAGTATCGAGTACCGAGTCGTATGGTTACATCACTAGTTACGTCGCGAAGACAAATGTCAAAACGGGCCTTTTATTTTGCGACGACTTTAGGCTGTTTAGCAGTCTGTTGTCAGTGTCTTTGTCACGCGCGTGCTAAGTGCACAGCGCGCATGCGCGAGTACTGCGCGCGGATTGGCGCGGAGAAATAATATCTGCCGCCATTTTTCACTAATATTGTTGATTCAGACTTTGTTATTTTATTACTTTAAAAATTACGAGTTCAAGTAATAAAGAAATGTAGTGTCCGTCGCTGGAAATACTAAAATATGTTCGGACAGTTATATCAGTAAGAAATCCAAGGAGTTAATTACCAAATGATAAAGTAAAGTTCTAAAGCAGCTCCAGGTAAGCAATGTCTGGTAACAAAGGTAAACTAAAGTTCTTAAAGTCCTTTTATTCACTAAATTTTATTTATTTTTCCTCGCAAATGTGTTGAAAAACGTCGTATGTGACGCGTGTGCTTTGGTAATTACACATCTCGGCTCTCTTACCCGCGCTCGCTGGCGCTCGCGCGTACAATACGCCTCATGTGTAATTACCAACATAG
The DNA here is from genome assembly GCA_932294345.1 of Pandemis cinnamomeana. Lineage (NCBI taxonomy): Eukaryota > Metazoa > Arthropoda > Insecta > Lepidoptera > Tortricidae > Pandemis > Pandemis cinnamomeana. Next base: position 5,278,754 of record OW028706.1, read on the forward strand.
CACACTTGTATCATAATGTACTATTATGCCAAAAATGCCTTAGATCATTTTGGAAATGTGCTGATACTCTTCAAACTACTGGACCGACTTTTACCAGACATGGCTAAGAACCATTCCAAAAATTTGAAAAAAACCGCATCGAAATATCGTCGGTGGTTAAAAATAAAATTACGATGCGATCGCGGAGCGGCGTGGGTTCGGCCACTGTCGGTCAACACGTAACCCCTGCCCGTACGCTCCGGGAACGTGGGTCACTGTCTTTTTCAAGACGGGGGCCACGAGGAGACAACCTGTATAAAAAATCCAAGCGGCTCCAGCGGGGGCGGGCGGGAATTCCCAAACCTGCGTTGCACAGGTGCCGCAAAGAGGGAACCCCATCCCGAGGTGGTCGTGGGGCGTCGCGGTAACACCGAGTGCTCCCGTAACACCCTAGCGGGAGAGCCCCACATACCCCCGGTAACCCTGTACCGGACGGATGCATAAGGCGCATTTTCCACACCATAAATAAAAGGTATTTTACCTGTACATAGATTTCTGCCTTAACTTTTCAACACCTGGCGCTAGCAAGTAGCAAGACTGTATAGGTAGGTACTTAGTTACAGAATGGCGGCTTGATTGGAGTGTTTGAAGTTTAACACACGGCACGGCATTAAACGAGAAATTTCACAACTCTTGTTGCTCAGCGAAAGTTGTCGCGTTAAGTAGTTAACTATGAACAGCTGTTATTTCGAATTTAATTGGAGTAGTTGTAATAACTTCTATGATCACGAATAAGAACTTTAACGTAGCAAGAATTATACTTATGCCCATTCAAACATTAATTTACTTAGATATTTACTTAAATTAATGCATAATATAACACCTACATTGCTGTTAGTTTTTTTTACGTTAGTTTCATAAAACTCAGGATATGGAAACTATGAATAGTATTCTATTTTAATATTATAATTATAAACCAGTTTTTCGATATACAATAAAACTACTGCGACATGTCGGACTCGACTACAAATACGTGAGTCACCAGCGTCTCCTATTTCAGTTAGTCCGTATCTAAATCTAATCGACTTTTATCTGAAACAATGTAAGTTACTGCGAAAGGGCGTAGCAGCATAGTCTTTATCAATCACGCATAAACGCCTCTAAGAGTTTTACGAGCAATAAAACATCGATTCACGTTTAAATATCTCACGCGAATGCCTTAATAAAACTACAATAAAATGTATAATAAATCGTTTAAGACTATTTTATTCTTTCCTCGAAAACGAATTGGAAACCACCTTTGTATGTCGAAAAATCTTGAATCTTAAGCTTCATTGAAAGAATTTACCTCCCCGGGTCAAAGGCAAAAGTTTCCAGCATTCAAGTGAAAGAGCTTATTTCTAGTCGAAGGGAGGAGGTCCTCGATCGGTTTCATGTATACTGGACTAACGAAGTCGTCTAAATGCGCGACTTTAATAGTTCCTTGGCGGACTGAGTCGGCGGACTACCTATTGTTTATTTTTGTTTTTATTAATCTCTAGTAAATTATGCTTTTTGATAACAGACTAAATAAAAAGGCAAGACAGAGTTCGAACGGTATAGTGCGGCCAGTTTAAACTACGGCTTGCCTCGCGCGCGTCGTACTTAGCGTAGCTCAACCATACATAGTCCAAAAGAGTCCTTTTAGTCCTAAGAATAGTTACTAAAGTACGTAAATTAAGATTGTGGTTAAATCACGCGTATGAGGCCTCACTTGGTTTCAATTTATGATTTGATTATACGTACTAGTATGACTCGGAGACGGGCATACTACCAGACTTTTTGTTCCGGGAAATTGCCAATATTGCTCGGAAATCGGTAAAAATACGTTGTTTACGGCGAAGAGATAATAGTAACAACGCAAGTAAGTAATTTACTTTAGAGTTTAAGACAATAGAACAGTAAATAACCTTTTACGTTATAACGATAAACCGATTCTGCAGACAAACCTCAGTCACTGGCACTTAATAAGGAAAAAGAGTATTTTTTACCAAGTTTTACAATTAATGGCATGATCAATTAAAATGTTATTTATAAGAGAGTGACCGTGATGCCGTAACGACTCCGACTGGACTTATTTATTCATCCAATTATTACAAACAGATTTAGCTGCATGGGCGTAGTTCCCTCTACCTTTACTAAACAGTAAAAAAAACAATAAAACGGGCACGTCACATTGACAGTGACATATTGACATTTATGTGGTTATTTATTTTATTGGTTTGATGGTGTCAGAGCAGACACGGACATGTTTTTTTCTGTGTTGTGATTTCTCCATTGATTCATAAACACCACACTTAAATAACTGTGAATATTGTAAATCGCGGATATTTATAGACCCAGAGTTCTTGAACACATCCAAGATGAGTACGAGACCTGAAGATCATCGTAGAAAATGGGACAAGGATGAATTCGAAAAGATCGCAGCAGAGAGATTGAAGGCAGAATTAGAAGAAGATGAGCGCTCAAAGAAGAAAGGTAAGCAAAATTCTGTAAATTATTTGTAGTCAGTTCTGTCCGAAGGGGACCAGTGAGCTTATTTAGCAAACCAAATAATCTGATATTAATCCCTGGTTGGAATACATGATAGCATTGTTTTACCTTCTATTTTAACCATATTCAGAGAGTTTAGTACGGTGTTTATAAAAAACTTAATAGACACACATCCTAGTTCAATACCATAACATAACAGTTTCAAAATAGTGGAATCCAAGCATGCCATTTTTAAACCTTGAATTATGTTGAAATAACTACATTATAGTTGTTAATTGGATGTTTAATTAGTGACACTATTATACTTAATCATGCTTACATACTTCTTCCATGCTGGTTTGGAAGTAAAGAAATAATGTAGAATGTACCAGTTGCTTCTCTCTCTTCCTGCGCAGATGGTAAAAGCCCATCGAGGGAATGGGCGAAAATCTTAGTAATCATGTCATAGGCGATGCGGCTAGCAACACATCACTATTTTGATTCCACCTTCTGCTTAAATGTCCACAACCATGCTAAACATGGCCCTTAGTCTTGTTTCCTTAGGCTCTGTCTACCGCGTAAGGGATAAAGACTTGATTTATGTAGGTATGTTGTTATACTTTAATCAACTATCCATTTAACCTAAAAAATCATTTTCTATTTCCAGCCCCACCTGTGAAACGAGAGCTGCTTAAGCAAAGAGAATATAAGGTGGACTTGGACTCCAAGTTAGGCAAGAGTGTGGTGATCACTAAGAACACACCGACGTCACAATCTGGTGGTTACTATTGTAATGTGTGCGACTGTGTTGTGAAGGACTCCATCAACTTCCTTGATCACATCAATGGCAAGAAACATCAGAGAAATCTTGGCATGTCCATGAAGATTGAGAGAAGCTCTCTGGATCAGGTAATTTAAATCTGAGGCTTACTTGGATCCTCAATAGTTACTACAGAAACTTTCAAATTATAAAGTAGGTTAATTGATTGAATCGGAAATGACTTTTGGGAGATCCATATTGGGTCACTCTTTAAACCATGCCTTTATAAAATTCAAATTTTCTACACATTTTTTTCATACTATGTCAGTGGCAAGTATGCATTTTTGTGGTAGTTTTTAAGCCTCTTCCATAATAGGTCATCTACTAAGCATGTTAGCTTAATGTGACACAGTATTTCTTCTTATTAACTGCTACTTTCGTCCCCGCGCTGATGGAACGGAATGACACCAAGATATTACAAGTTACAAGTATAGTTGAGCCATTTAGATATAGAAATTATAATCAACAGATGAAAGGTTTTGTTCTAATAACATACTAGGTGAATTTTAAAACTTGTAAGTAAGTTGTGAGAATTAAGAAACTGAACTTGTTTGTTTGTTTTAGAAATCTGAAAAAAATATATAAATTTCTGCTAACTCCAGAGCTTGTCGTGATTGAGCCAATGTATAGGCAGTAACCAGTCAGTTGCTTCCATCATGGAATTCAGGCATACACATTGGTTACTTGATTGAAGTGCCAACTGTTGCAGTAGTTTGTAGTAACAAGTAAAAATGCTAATCAAACATAAAATCTTTTCTCTCCAGGTCAAAGCAAGATTCGCGACCAACAAACGCAAGTTAGAGGAGAGGATCCGAGAGTACGAACTGGACAGCCGGCTGCGGGAGGCGGCTGAGGAAGAGGCGCGCGTGAAAGAGCTTCGCCGTGAGCGCCGCCGTGACAAGAAGCGCAAGCTGCAGGACAACGAGGAGCCCGAGGACGCTCCTGCGCAGTCCGAGCTCGCGCAGATAATGGGTTTCTCCGGCTTTGGGGGATCCAAGAAATAATTAGCTGTAGCCTTGATTAAATTGTGTAAGTTAATTATCGTTGTTTTATTTTACTGCTAACACCTTGTTACAAACTGTACAGTCCGCGTCAGACATTGTCGTAGCGACTAAGTGGGCAAATGTGTAGGAACATACTCTTTAGCCTTAGCAAAAGCTATGATACCTATACCTGCAGAAGAGCAAGGGAACCAGATTGTTGAGAAGTCTTTTTCTTAAGGAAGCAAAGTTAAAAGTAGCCTTTGTTAGGTACCTATAAATTGTATCCAAAAAACAAAAACAATTCAAAAGAACATCATCCTATTTAATCTGAAACTGAAACTATATTCTGTAATTATGACATTCCCTACCTACCTACTTTTATTATCATAGGTTTTCCATCAGGTACGCCTAAGGAGACAAAACTTAAAAAATACGAATAGAATATAAAAACTAAAACGATCCTATCCGCAAAACCACTGATTCTTCAAGAATGTTAATAGTGAGCACCTGATAGCAAAAAATAATTGACTATAAAAACTGTCTCATGCAATGCAACCTGCTCTTAGCTGTGTTATGTGAGCTAACCGCCACAAAACAAACGGCGTGAAATACCCTTGAACCAGCCTAGATGGTCACGAAAATCGCATGTTGTATAATTTGTTTATTACGCGTTAGTTCCGCTAACGATGACTTTACTTTATCCCACTCGGATGCTATCCCCAGCGTCCCATTGTACGCGTGCTTTCATGCGGAACAATACTATGAATCGACAAGGTCGGTCAATAAAAACAGCATGCAAAGGTAAGGGTGGTATTCCACTAGAGTTGCGAAAAGAGCCGGCCTGAAAGTTATCACGATAACGCCATCGCAACGGTTGTCAAAGAATAAAATTATGGATGACATTCTATGCTAGGTGAAGATTCAACTGGCTACATAACTAGACATAGCAGCAGCAAAGTTTTTGGGGGAGGAGAGGGGTGGAGTCGCAGTTAAAACTATCCATAAACAATGTATTTTTACGAGCATTGTCATAGCAGTGACTAGATTATGTTCAGTTAAGATAATTGTAGGTACCTATGTGCATATATTGAAAATAAATATCTACCTAAGTAAATGTTTGGGAAAGGTGCCACTATCGATGGTTCCTTTCCCCACAAGTCCCACAACAGCTTTATTTTCCTGTTTTTTCTGTGTAGTCTTGTCTCAATAGGAATTGAGTAAGTGGTGATATTTCGAATTCCGGTTATGGGTAGGTGTCCTCGCACAGCTCTGGTGGAGTGCCGCCCTGACTCTGTAGATACTTGGACAATGTAGGTATTGTGAAAAACGCATACTGACTACAGGGTATGTCAATCCGTGGAGCGGAACTGCTTTAGGTACTTACTTTTATAATGTACCTATGAATTGAATTTGAACTATGTAGGTACCTACCTATCAACTGTTATTTATGTAGGTACGATTATCGTCAGATTGCCTTAGATTAGATGCTAACATAAACAATAATTAAGTGTAAGTACCTGGCTAGCCGCTGCGTACTTAAGTAATTACCTATGATTTTTTGGCACTAATTACGTCGTCGTAATTAGATGTTACGCTACTGAGTACCTAGTGAGTGCTTGCGCTGTTGCACGGGCGGAGCCAGGTTTTAGATCTGTGGAGTTTTCGTTCAAGAAAAAAAAACGACTAAAAGTATAGGTATAAAATAAACCTTATCTAAGAAATTTATTTTAATTCTATGAATGTTCATATCTGAACTTTTCGGAGGGGGGGGGGGGGGGGGGTTGAACCCTACCCTGGCTACGCCCGTGCGCTGTTGTATGTCGGCGTAAAAAACAAGGCAACTGGTGTAATTTGAGACGTAAATACATCGGAAGCCCTCCAGGCTGCCAATGCTTCGGTGTTGGGGCGACAGATAGCGGTGATAGCTTACCATCAGGTGGCCCACTAGCTTGCTTACCTTCCTTGTTTATAAAAAAACAACATTTGAGTAATTAGAAAAACTACTCGAGAACTAGCTACTTACCTAAAACACAGTATCTCATTTTCGCCCAATAAGTATAAAGATGACATAGTGGGCACTTAAAGTAGGTACCGACAATAATAATGACCGTGCTGCCTGTACCTCTATATTCACGGTAGACTATGATTTTCCGCCACAATCGAGCGGCTGAAACCACGCCCTTGTATAAAACGCAAGTTCACAGTCATGGGGATTTAATGTGGTAATTGCCTTCGACGACATGAGACCCATCAGTCTGCACCTCGCGACGGCCGTAGTTTTGCTCTCAATATGTTTTACTATATTTACCAATGGATATCAAGTGAGTACCAAAGATTACGTGACTTGGTAAGGTTAACTGGAAGAAATCCCTTTTAGGGATAAGTTCGCGTTTGTGTATTTGTGTTGTCCTGTATTCATAATTCTCATGCGTTTTATGTACCTACCTACAATAAAGAGGTTTACAATACATACATTCGTACTTAAGAAGCTCTGAAATATAAGTGTCCCGAATAAGATTTAAACGGATTAATATACCGGTAACTAGTTAAATTAATTTAAATTGGACACTGCAGAACTTTATCATGACATTCACGATATTAGATGAAACTGAATCAGGTAATGCCAATGCATTGCAGACTAACCTAGTTTTGCTAAGTAGGTATATTAGGGATAGGTCGATAAATAAATCCGACCGAATTGTGCGCGTACGCATAGTATAGTTAGGTACCTTGGTTTAGATATGTGTGTTTTCCTTTTGAACACTTTTTTAAGGCACTGGCTATGAGCCGTTTCTCCAGACCAGGTAGCTACCGCTGCTGATTTTTTTTATATCACATGAAAATGCAGCTACTAAAGGTGCAGTTTCATCCATTAAATTTAGCTAAGTACCTATCTACCTACACTACAGCAAATCATTCAACTTTTTTTCAGATTGCCGTTCGTGACGCGCAGTTTCAAAGTAAGTTTCATGATCATAAAACTATTCATTGATAGCTGCTCCTGTCCTGTGAGAATAAAAAGATTCTAACTTCACTGGAGATCTGGGAAGTACAGAACAACCATGCGGAGAAAGTGAAATGAAACCTATTATTACACATGTTTTTGGATTATGAGTTCTTAAGACAATAGTTTTGTCCCTAAAATGAGTACCTACTACTTACAAACACTATGCTGTTATGCTGTTATCCAAGTTAAACGTTATAGTTAGATAGGTCCCTACCTTCCCACGTGGTCAACGAAGTTGCGGGCAACACCTAAGTTATAATTGTAGGTAGTTGAACTTCAATTTTAAGTACAAAAAGGCAACACTTTATATTATTTGTATTTTTCAGACAATATGCAACAGGTGGAGTCATTGGTTCGTGAAAAACGTCAAATGGAAACTTTTGATGACAACGAGTTCAGCGCGCCGCAGCAGGAAGCTCCCGACGAGACCGGCTTTTGGGACAGAGTCGTTAGAGTAGCACTCAAAATTTTCAGCAAATTTGTTGAATGGCTGAACACATAGGCTCTAAATAGTTGTTCTGTAAATACAGCTTTTATTTTGTTCTGGTTAATTTAACCTTATATTTCTGTTTTATGTTATATAAAATTCAATGTGGGATTGTAAATCTACAAATTTAATAGCGTGATTAACCAATATACTCAAAGAAGAAGTCCTTTACAGGTCCTTTATAGTGCATAAAGTTTTTCCATGATATTTCGTTGTTTTCAACTTTAGTGCACATGTTATTAAAGTCGTGTATACAATGCAGCTGTCAGATTAAATTGTTTTATAAATAAGAACCATATTCAAATGTCGTTAAATTTGAAAACCGCATGGGATTCTACGAAATCTCATGGAAAATCATTTTTCACTACTTCTGTATGTTTTCTTAAAAAACATACAAAACCGTATCTTCTCTCAGTATATGTAGTAAACATTAAACATTTAATATTATTATCTCTGGTGGTCCTAGCTTGTAGCATCACATTATATAAAACATAGTAATATGTGGTCTGTAATAAATATTTTATTAAAACAGACATTACTTTGCGGAAGTCTATTTCAATGAACAAAAAGCCTCGCTACTCTGCGCCCCGCCCTTTCAAATAATGCGTAATGTTAGGTATCAATAAAATGCTTATCACATCTTTCCCTTTTTACGAATTTATAGGTGAAAAACTTAAGTAACTGACTTGTTTGTATGTGTTTCATCTGATTAAATTAAACTAAACAAAGTTTTCAGACTTTAATTTATTTCTTTTTAATTACTCAAAATATTGAGTACCTACTTGGAACCTTGTTAAAAGGTTTAAGTGGGTGTAAGATATTGTTCAGATATGTTTAAAGGGTTATAAGATCTTTGAGAGGCCAAATGCCTCAAGGTAGCCAGTTCAGAATCATCAGTAGGTCTCGGTAGGACAGGGATATGTTTATCAGACATATCAATCCAATCAACAATATTTTGCAATGCACCAGCTCTCATAAATGCTTTACTAGTCAAAGCTGCATCCACAAGGCATTTATTTATGATGACTGCCAAAGGTGTGTTGTCTGGTATAGCCTTACCCTCCATTGCATTTGCTATAGAATGATAAACATTTTTAAAATCTATATTGTCTGTATTCTTGGCTGCCGGTATATTATCAAACTCTGCAATCAGCCTCAAAGCTGTGCCTGTCTCAGTGTGCAGTTCATTGAAACTCAAAGACTCTTGTAACAATTTAGCCCAACTGTTTAATGGGACAGGCGGCCTCTTGGCATCATTCTTGTTGGTCGAAACCTTTTTCTTAACAGGAACACTGGAGTGCATATTAGCTTTTTCTTTATAGTATTCAATCGCTTTTGTGATTTGTTCTGTTGATTTAGTTGGAATATTATCTTCTATTTGTGTTATGTCTCGCGACCCGAATACTTTAATGGACTGTAGAAGTTCGAAAATTTCATTTTTGGTCCAATCCTTTATTCTACTGTCGACATGCCTGTGGTTAGCGGCTGGTGGATCTTCTTCCATATCTGCTTCCTTATGCTTTGTTTATCCCAATTCTTATTCAAGAAAAGTACCTGCAATATAAATATAATTTATTTTGTTACAAAGAAATACCATGGCCAAATATTATTATTGAAATAATTATTAATGACTAGCTGTTTGTTACCCGCGGCATCGCCCCCGTATGTAACAGATTTTTTTTCAAAATATTGTTACATAAGAACCTTTTCCTGACAATATCAAACACAACAAAAAAAGAATTAAAGAAATCGGTCCAGCCGTTCACCCGTGAAGCCGTGACCAAGGGAAAAGGGGTTTCATTTTTATATTGTATTGTCTATAATATATATAATAATTACGTACCGAACCCCGTACGAACTTGCCTCTGCAGAAGTATTGATTAGTCTGGTACAAGTGATTAATCAATTAATGCAATGAAAAAGAAATTAGGTTATTAATTAAATTAAAGTGGTAGAGTGAAAAGTGAAACCCAGTGGCGTAAACAAAAACAAAAACAGCTTAAACTAGTTAAACTAAACTAATTACGATACGAATGTAAGACCTGGGAATATACGGTCCGAAATGTACTACCTATTAATATACGACCTGACAATTTGCGTTTCTGTGTGATTCCTGCATGGACGTACTATCCAAACTGGACTGAATACTTTGAAAAATTGTATTTACGAAAATAAACTATATTACAAGGTGAGAAAATATATTTTTGTATTGCGCCTTACACAGAGGCTAATCTGCGCCAAGGAGGATAGATATAAGGAAGGATTGTGTCTCGTTCTTTCATCTTGCCAGCCTACAAGAAAATACTTTTGATCATAAAAAAAATCTCATAAAAACTTCGCTGAAAAACACTTGTATTTTCCTATTTTCGTGTTATTTGAACAGTTTTAAGTTTGCATATTATAAATCCATTAATTTTTTTGTAATAAATAAATAATCAAAGATATATTTTTAGTTAGTCTACTTTTTATTTCTAATGTAAACCCTTCTAACAACTATGTTGACCATGAATTTTTGTATTGTGTTGTACATTATTTTTTAGTTTGTATGTATGTATATATTATCTCTTTATTGTACATAAAATACATGAAAAAGATGAATACAGGACAACACAAATGCACAAAGGCGAACTTATCCCTAAAAGGGATCTCTTCCAGTTAACCTTTGAACGATTGACAGGACATAAGTATTAAGCAAGAGTAGACAGAAAAAGTAAAAGAACCAATCGAAACCTAAAATAATCCTAAATGTCTAAATTTTAAATAATGTAAGATATAATAATAAACTACACATAATAGATAAATACGATAAACTAATACACAATAAATAAAATATACTACATAATATATAAATATATACATACACACACAAGTTACAAAACACATCACATTCATTTAAGAGGATCCATCGAGCCAATACGCCTTCAAGCGACTGCGCAGAGTAGCAACAGTCTGCGATTGCCTGATATCATTTGGCAACCGATTCCAGAGTCGAACAGGGTGCACGAAAAAGGAATTGGAATGGAATTTGGATTTGGAGACGGGAAAAGCGAGAGAAAGATTGTCACGCGACCGCAACCGGTTCTGGGAACCAGCGGCCAAGTAACTAAATCTTTGGGAAAGGTAGGAAGGGGACTGTGGATTAAAAAGGACGTTAAAAAGCAACGACAGGATGTGAACGTTACGACGAAGACGAATAGGCAACCACTTAAGCTGAGCGCGAAAACTAGACACATGGTCACGGAGGCCAAATATGAAGCGAATACAAACATTCTGGAGCCGATCAAGCTTGTCAAGCAGCTGCTCAGAGAGATCGAGGTAAGCTACGTCACCGTAGTCGAGCAGCGGGAGAAGAAGGGTTTGCGCAAGACTAATCTTGGTACAAAGGGGGAGAAAATTTTGCAAGCGCCTGAGAGAGTGGACCGAGGCAAAGAGCTTTCGATACCTACCAAATTGATACCTTGCACTAATATTTATTTCCATAGCCAATTAAAAACTTCAATGTTCGTAATAAACAATTAGCAAAATGATTGCAGAATTGAATTTAGTCCCACATAACAAAAATCTTATTGTCACCCTGTTAGAAAGGGATACGCACCTCCCTACGAACTATCTCGCTCTGCTTGTTTTTCAGCTGCGAGTACTCAGTCTTGTTTAGATAATATTAATATACTGAATCTTACTTGAACGAACAGTACACGTATTATCAGGTTGTTTAGGTCTCCCAATACAGACCGATTATTATGAGTCGTACATTTGTCGTACCCTCTGTATTTGTTCTTCCAAATAGGAAAGACAAAGAAAACTAAGCCCATAAAGAAAACTCTGATGAATATCGTTATTTTGAGAAAACCAAACTACACGTCTTCATGTTCTGTTTTCTGGGCGCTATCGCATTAATTTGTTGTACAGTATGTACGCTGTCTTTTTTAACCACCAAATATTACATTAAACACAAAAACAAAAACTAATTCACCGCACTATTGCCGATTTCCCGCCAAACACATTTGGGATGCTACTCCAAAATTTGAAATGTGGTCTCTCTCGCTCTCTTATTTGGTACATCGGGGAATAAAACCTGAACTGCATATCTGTTATTTTTAAAATACTGGAGGAAAGCTAAAAATCATAATTTTACCTACCTATTTTCGTTTGTGAATCTTTATAGTTTCAAATGTTTCACAGAAAGTTTTCCTAGTCTCGGCATTACTTTTAGTTTATATCAAGTTTTCTTTATTTATTATTTTGTTACTTACGGCCTCATGTGGCGTCTGGAGGCCTAAGTTTGCTTCTCGGCAAAAATATTCAAAACTGCTTTTTAATACGGGCTTGTAGCGCTACTGCGCAGCATGACAATACATTGACGAACCGAGAATTAAGAGAGATTTTAGATGCAATAGAAAAAAAAGGAGTTCTATTAAATGTAAACAAGTAGAATTCATTGAAAAAAAAGGTTGTGTAAAAAAGTAGCGTCGATGCCGCACTGCAGTGTTTACTGTCAATAAAGTATAGCAACATTGATACCCAATATAACCTCAAAATCAAGTCAAGCAAGCTTTCGTAAATAATATTTAGAAAATTGTCAATAACATTTTGTACCGTGTTAGATTTACATTTTACCTTTAGTAACTTTGGGATTACTTCAAATGTGTGAATGCTATAATAGAAAGCATTGCCGTGACTGATTATACCATGAGCTTCTTTCGTCCATCAACTGTGCCATGAAATGATTTTATAATGGCTACTTCTGAAAATTGGTATAGTCGTGGAAAAGGTAATGCTTGGTGTAGTTTATAATTGACTCGGTGCAACAAAATGATATAAGTACCTTACGTTAAAATAATGTTTCTCTAAAAGTGTATTCATGGAAAGTAATTTTAATTAGGTTAGAAACTTGAGGAAGTGAGAAGGTAGTTTGTTATTGAATAGGGTTTGCATGTTATACACACTGAACACTTTACTAGCCATGTTGTATTCAATAATATCATACTTGTCACTCCAGTTCATCAATCTCTTTATTTTAAAACTCATAACAAAATACTGTTGAGAAACTACTGGGGGACTGGGGCTATTTTATTCATTCCCCCTATACATTTCTATGGCTGGAACCAGTGATACTGACCTAATTATTTATCTTTTAGGTAAAAGTAGTGGAGACATATTTAAATTGGATACGAAAAACAAAACACCCATGGAAAATGTTATAGCAATAATTGAAGGGCTGTACATATCGAGACCATTCCAACATGATGCATCACCCACCAACAAAAATGTGCCAAAGGTCACAAAATTCCGAGGGGCACAGAAGAGTTGCTCAGAAACCCGCAGACTGTCTTACTTAAATGCACTGGTGACACTTCTGGGTAAAGATGACATTAATGATTTGGGGTTTACTACTGATGAATTGATGACATGGTAAGTATCATATATTGGGGATCTTAATGTTTTATATTGTTTTTGTGCCACTTTTGCGAGCTGCGTCATAATAGCAGCCTTTCATGATTATGTAGCATGGGCCAAATAAATCCCATATTTTTGAAAATCACTTAATGACTTTTTAAAACAGTTAACTAAGTTTGTATGTGTGTGTGTCATATCAATCATAGATTGGAAAAGATGATGAGGTAATAATTTTTCTCATTCTAATTTTTGGCCTAAAACAGTTAAAGATGTCTCAGTTTTAAGCTTTCTTTAGTAGTTAAATTTACTAACTAAATAGGTATTTTTTAACCTTCTGGATTGCTTACTCAAAGGGTGCTATCATAGGTGGGGGTATATCTTTTGATTTGTAAAGTTTACACAAAAATTGTTTTAGTGCAGTGGTCTGGTACTTCATAATCATTACTTGCACAAAATTTTTTATGCTTATGCTACGAATAATAATAAGTCTAGAAGTGTAACTAAGCCCAAAAAACACTCCACGCGAAGTGAACCGCAGGGGGTGGGGCTTAAAATATGTACCGCGCGGCGAATTAGTTCGGCCGGGACGCTCGAGCCGTGCAGTCGCTCCGTGGGAAGTTTCATTGAAATTATCAGTATTTTTGCGCTAATACATTAGAAAAATATGCCATTGTGTTGTGTGAAGTGGGGTAGATGCCATTCAGATATGAAAAATAGAGGACTCACCTTTCATATGTAAGTAAATAAATATTTTAGTACACCATACTTGACGACTCTGGAAAGTGTTATGCAGCATGTGACTGACATTATTTTTTCCATGAAGTATAATATAACTCTTACATCATTCGCTCACATAAAATATGTTATTTTCTAGTATGAAGAATGATATTATGCATTATTACAAATTATTTTATTGCCATAGATTCCCAAGAAATGAAATACGGCGTAAAAAATGGGTTGTTTCAGCATACATTCATATCCATCTCCTCGCCCTGGATGTACAATCTCACAATGCCTACAAAAGTCTGTGTGTTGTAGTCTGCAAAATGATTCTTTACTATGTTTGGGTTGCCACATGTAACTTTGTTAAGTTCTAAAATGTACACTCAAAAATTATTACGACATTTTTGAAAGATCATTAGATTTCTAGTGGTTTAAGATACGACCAAATTTTCTAACCATTGTTTTCATTACGAACCTGCTTACACCCTTTTCTTATGGGACATTTCAAATTATTGCAGTTACACCCTTTATAAGGTCAGTAAATTTTTCATAAGTTCATGCTGTAGTACAAACACCATGTCAAGGTACAACATTTTTAAGGACTGTAATTTCTGTAGGCAATTGTAACTCGAATAACTCTGTTTCTGATAATAGGAAAGTCAAGTTCTGTAGACGATTAAATAGCCATTTTTATTTTATAGTTATGGTCTAATAATTACGTCTATAAGATATGCCATTACAATTTTATAATTTTTCCTTTTCTTCTTCTGTTTTTGTGTCCGGCCACCGGCCACATCACCTAATATAAAAAAATTATGCTATAGCATTAAATAGTATAAAAATACTTTAAAAGATTATTTAGTTTCATTGTTGTATTTAAAACATTCCATAAAAAATATCCTCGTAAACAAGCTTTATATTTATTTTAGTGGAATACTGCATAATGCGATCCAAGCACCTTTCCCTTATCGCATGTGGGCGGAAACGACCACGACGCGGACTAATCGCATACAAGCATTGTCTATCGGAGTGAGAGTGTTACGTTTGCATTGCTGTTACTTTGTGTGCGTAAGTGGAACGACAATCGAAGCGGCAACTGCTAGGGAATTACGCTTCTTGACTTATTATTATTCGTAGTACTTATGTCTTTTATTCGTGGTAAACATTTTTCAAAGTAAATACTGCTAAGTAATTGGTTCCTGTTTAATTTCAGCATCAGAATAAGTCTGGTGGATGAGTCAATGGTATTAAGAGCGGCAGCTTTAAGAGTATTACGATACTTGATCAGAACTGAAAATGATGTTGCGATGTTTAATAATTTAAAGTTGCCATATCTTGTCACAAGGTAAGTGTTTCATTTAACACTTTTATTCAGCTTCACATATGCAAATGGTGCACCTCATATTGTGTTCACAATAAACCTATCTTTAGCAGTGTATTAATCCTGAAGGTTTTGATCCTTCTATTCTTCTAAGATATTCTAAGTATAGATAGTAAGTATAGACATAGTCAGGGGCAACATCTAGTTCAGTGGCGTAGCTAGGTAACCAAAGGCCCTGGTGTAAATAAAAAAATGGGGCCCCACTACTATCTAAACTGGTTACGTTTTAATAATAATAGTTTCCGCCGAGATTTTCTGGTAAGGATTCGAGGGCCCTCTAAGCTTGAGGGCCCCGGGGCACTGCCCGCCTAGTCGCTAGGTAGCTACGCCACTGATCTAGTTGTTAATAAATATTGGACTTCTTAACTTTGAACACCGAGTTTAGCTAAAGCTAGCTCAGTAAAGCTAGTATACCTAGTTTGAATGATTTCCATGCATTTTGAGACTTCTACTCTTTGTCGGCTATAGACGACGACGTTTGCGTTCAAAAGGTTAAATAAAGTGCTATAGTAGTTTGGCGTTTTTTGTTATTATTTTTTTTTCATCAATCACCTATATTGCTTAATTCCACTTTAGTGCAAACGCGATTGTCTCGTTTCGCGCGGTCAACCTGAGTCCATTCCAGGTCTATGGACGTGATGCTGCGCAACGAGGAGGAGCGTGCGCAGGCGCTGCGCGTGGTGCGGCGCGTGGTAGCGGTGGCGGGCGCGCGCGGGGCGGGCGGGGCGCGCGGGGGCGGCGGGGCGCGCGGGGGTGGCGGGGGCGGCGGCGCGCTGCGGGAGGTCACGGCGCGCGGCGCGGGCGTGGACGCGGGGCTGCTGCGCTGCCTGGCGGCCGTGGCGCGCGCCGGCACCGGCGACGGCTCGTCCGACCGCCTCTCCAGGCCCGCTATCGCCACGATGGCTGAGATATGTAAGAAGGTTTCGGCCCGGAATGATTTTTTAATACCTTTTTAGGGTAAAGGAGTGAGAGAGAAATAGATTCGTTCACGCATGTTATAATACATTAGATAATTAGGTAACCGAAAGAGAAGATTATACTCTAGTAATGGCCACTTAAATAATTGCAAGACCTTGAAACCGTTGCACAGGATCGCGATGCATGGCAGTCCCTAGTTCGAGCCCTTTGTCGTTCCTGAGGAACCACAGAATATCATCGTCATCATCAATGGCCACTTAGTATGTCTGACAGATAAACAACAGACCTTGTTGGGGCTTGTAAAACAAAACAAACGTAAATCACGTTTTTATCCCTCATGGGGTATACATAACCCACGGTAACAAGACCTAAAGGCCCCGTTTAGCATGATTTTGGGCGTATAGGTGGAAAGGGGGAATCAAGAAGACATGTATGTCTTACTAAAAGCTTGATTATGATTATAAATATTATGATTTTTGATTTTGACAAAAAGAATGAATATAATTTTTATTGTATTAACCGTAAAGGCCTCACGACTCGAGTAAACGAAAAAATCGAACTGATTTCTCTTTGTAATGAAAATAATACGTCATTTTATTTTACTCTACCTACAGAGGTAAACCACGTAAATTATCTCAATCATTCGATTGGCCCAACATAAAAAAGTTGAGCAGGCATCCAGATCTACTCGAAGATTAACTGGTAATAATAATAGGTTATCCTTTGTGCATATATTTAATGATTTTATTGTAAATTATATATTTTGTTAGTTAAGTATGCGCTTGAACAGTCGTCGTGGTCCTCAGGCGTGCTGAACCCGGAGCTGTTCATCGCGTGCGGCGGCGTGACGGCGGTGACGCGGCAGCTGGCGGAGTGCGCCACGCCGCACATGGCGGAGGCGCTGTGCGGCGTGCTGCTGCACACGCTCAACGAGCCCGCCTCGCGCGCCGCCGCCCGCGTCGACCTCACCAGCCTCAGCTTCCCCTACTGCGACTTCCACTTCCGACCGGCTGCCAGCGACGCCAACAAGTAACTCATTTTTGTTTTTACGATACACAAGCACAAGCGTAAGCTATAAATGTCATTTCGTGCGTAGCGTGTGCGTGCACTGCCGTGTAAACGAAACGACCGCCCACATTTTGATACGGAGCGAATATGTACCCACGTGCGTCGCCTTTACGCTTCACTCTAGGAACCGGGACCAGCGAGTAAGATGGTTATAGCAATGCACAAGGCGCTATTCATAATGGCCTACGCATTAACCAACTTTAGACGTTAATATAATTCGCTTCTCTGGTCCGCATTATAATGACCAATGTGCCGGTTTCAAACAGTATTAACTTCACATTACCGACTGACTGACTGACTGACCAAGCTAAGGCGTAACACTGACCTAAATAGCGTAAAATTTCCACAGGGATGAAATTCCCAAGAGTATGGAAGTATTAGGAAGTTCTGCAAGAAGGCGAAACTGCGTGCGCAAGCTAGTAATTTCCATATTTACGGATCATAACGCACTGTCCAAAAGATACAACAGAACACAACCCGATTGTCGATCGCGTAAGTTCCAGCTTATTCAGATATTTTAGAGCGCCTAAACAGCTCGAATGCATCTGTTTGCGATTGTATTATCTGTGCCTGTGTGATTACCGATACCGACTACGTTCATGCTGGCCGTTACTAAAGTCAGTGTTTTGTTTCAGAGACGAGCGAGAAATGCGGTTCACGTGCAGTCGGCTCGCGCTGCTCTGCGTCCTCCGCAGCTGGCCGGGGCTGCTGCATTTCTGCCACCCAAAGAACACCGGAGGCCTGCGGGCCATGGTCTCAACGCTGTACCTGCCCAGATTAGAAGTCCGAGTATGTATAGTGTATACATCAAGTCAGATATCCTCAGAGTGATAGTTGTTAACATTTACTAAAATAATGTTTTTTTTTTCCAGAAAGCTATATTAGATCTGCTATATGAATTAGTCGGGTTACCTCAGCCAGAATGGACAGATGAGATTTCTGTCGCATTAGACGCCGTTGATCCTTCTGACTTTCAAGTAAGTAATACTTTAAATTTGTGAGTCTGGGCTTTAACTTTATTGAATTTTGTGCTAAATACGAATCATTTTAGGACTCATGGCGACTCAACGAAGGCTTTATAGCCGCCGAAGGCATCTCCATTCTACCTCATCTTGGTGCAACTGGATCTGATATAACTGAGATACATCTCGCGCTACTACTTCAGTGCTTCTTAGAGGTAATTATTACTCAAGTTACTTAATTTTAAGTAATCTTGGTTGAATTGACATTCACTAGGCAAGTAAAAGAATGATTCTGGGCGAACGCAATCCAATTTCGCATAAAATGCATAACCCAAAAAAATATTTCATTCGTTTTACATGATATCGTCAAAAGTAGTACAAACGCATCATGAGAGCCTAAGTTGATATGAACAGTGTAATAAAACAACAATTGGTTTCAGGCCGGATTACTGGACGGTTTAACTGAAGTGATAGTGACGAGCGACACGTTCATATCGGTCCGCGCGACTGTGCTGCTGGGTCAGCTGCTACACCTCATCCACCTGCTGCTGCCTCCCCAAGTGTGCAACGTGACGCCGGCGCTGCCGCTGCTGATGTCGCAGGCGGCCGGCGGCCGGCCGCAAGCCCTGGCCGCCGTGGCGGCGCTCAGGCGACTCCACGCCATCCACGAAGCGCGCCCCGCTACACACTCCCTCTTCCTCGATCACATCATACAGTACTGCAGTGGAACCTACAGACAACGGGCGGAAGACTCTGCCAAAACTCGAAAAGAAATCGACAATGCCAACATGGTCAAACCAGAAGCAGTGCTCTACAGAGACAACAGTATCGAATTTCTCAATGAATCCGATAATGAGAGTGAGACTGAACCGAAACAACGGCATAGTATCGGCTCGCGTGCAGACGTCGACACTAGGAACGTCAGCGCGTTAGTGAAGAGTAAAAGTGTCAGTTCTCGGACTAGTGCAGCGGTCAGTAAAGTGACTAAATCGGCTAAGTTCTTTAACCTGTTCGAGCGGGAAAGTGACAACTTGATTCGGTGCACGCTGGTCATGCAGAATAAAGACGGTAACACGTGGAACTGGGAAATTATACGAGCCATTTTGAAGGTAAATATTTGTACTTAACTTAAGATAACATCGAAGTTTTTTTTACTTTTAGTCATTTAGTCATTAGCGTGAGATTTCTCCGGCTCTGTTCCAGTGTATACGGGTAAAAGCGTCAATGATTTTTCTCTGATCTTTTTACGTAAGTTTATGTATTTGAGGCTGTTTTCAGAGAGAGCTCCGTGCGAATATCATATTAACAATAATTTAAATACATGAGTTTTATAATTACTATTGTTAATCAACCGCGGTCACCAAGTAGTTAGGCCAATAGGTGTCGCTGTCGTATACAATGTTTTTATTAAATATTGCGACTTACTTCCTTACTAATGAAGTTTCCGGAGTATTATACTGTCATATCTTGCCACTAATACAAAGGACTTAAGTAAATTTACATCATGTATATTTTCGTATCACGCATTCACGCCGTTCTTTTAAGAACTGGATTAAGTGTAGGTTGTTCCTCCAGGAGAGCGACAGCGCGCCAATACTGGACCTGTGCGACAGCGGGCACAAGGCGTGGGCGGCGCGCATCATCAACTACCTGCGGCCGTCCGCCAACAAGTACTCGCACACCGACCTGTCCACCACCTCCACCGGCCACGCCGCCACGCGCGCCGGCTGCCAGCTCATCAGGCATCTGCTGAGGCACCACGACGTACGTTATCTTTTCGTAGGACTGACCAGTGTTTCACCCCCTATCTGACTTGATGGGAAGTGCAGATGAGTCCGGAGGTGGAATTCACTGGTTCAATGACAGCCTATTCATTCTGGCCTTGATGAGCCCTGGGTTGTATCTTTCCGGAAATACAGACAGTGGGAACAAATTCCACTCATTGGCAGTTCGCATTAGGAAGGATGAAGCGAACCGCTTCGTGCGAGCCAGTGACATGCCAACAACATAAGGGTGTAGAGTAGACGCTCCCTCCACCTGTTAACTAGTGTAACGATAGATGACCCTGAGATTCTTGTTGAACTTTTTATATAGCAAAGCAACACTAAAATCAGTCATTTTAGGTCTGACAATGATGCGATGCTTAGTCAGTCGGTCGGGATTTACTTGTATATTTAAGACTAGCTGTTCCAAGTATGAAAATCGCTTTTTCGCAGTTCAACCAGGGTTGAAACACGCATTTTTTTTTGGATTTGGTGCTCAGGGTCATTTTTAGTTAGACTGACTAGTATCCAAATTTTGGTTGGATGGTTAAGCATAATCATTCATTCATATCTTATCATCATCTATTTTCTTCAGGCGGACTCCCAAAAGCTGCTAGAAGAGTTCTTTTCCGACGTGAATCGGCAAGTGGAGGCGATAGAGATAGGTCGGCGCGCGCACGAGTGCCTGTTCAGCCCGCAGCACATGAGCAACACCATGTGCCAGATGTACTTCCTGTTCATAGGGCAGCTGTGCCACTCCCACCACGGCCTCGGCCTGCTCAAAGACAGCGGCCTGTATAAAAAGTGAGTATTATTCTAAATTAAGAAATAGAGCCACTATCATGTCACGTAAATAAGCACCATATCAGCATCACCAAAAGTTTTCAGAGTCTTCACCAGCCTAGGGCTAAGTAAAATAGAATACCTCATGCGTTGATCCGAAGTTTTCGTCATTGTCCTATTTCTGTCTATAAATATGTAGATACTAATTACCAGAATTCACTACTGCTAACTGCGCCAATATTTATAATGACTTCTCTGATCGGGCGGTTATAAGTTAAAACAGGCAGGTGGACAGCGTAGGCTAGCCACATGTTCGTAGTGTTTGAATGTTGACAAATTTCGCCAGTACATTTACATTTACAGTTTTAAAACATATATTTTATAGTTTTACGACAACTCTAATATTTGGCTTCATTGCAGCCTTTTGGAACTATCAACGAGGACGCACCACAGTTGCTACGTAAAGCTAGTAGTATCTAGTCTTGACTACAGTCTAGACTCCTACCCTCGCGACATTCTCGCCAAAACACTGACATGCAACATACTCGCATCAAGGCTCTACGCTACTCAATTCCTCAACGTACTACTGCGCGCGTCACAAAAATCCAAGGAACTATTGCGTAGGAGATCAAAGTTGAAAAAGAATTACGTGCAAGACCATTTGAAGAGTTCACATAGGCCCGAAGAAGCAAGCGGCGTGGATATGGAGACGTGGATACTGCAGATGCTGGTGGCACAGATTAAGGACGAGTCCAAGTCGGTCGTCAAGTGTGCTCTGATGGTACTGGAGGAAGCTTTCACCGTCCCCGTGAGTGTTTTTAATAGTTATGCTGTAGATGATAAAGTAATAAAGTTTAGGGTCGAAACACAAATCCCGGTCAAAGCTGTGCAAAATGCAGATTGTTTAGTGGGCTTCCTCATTTTCCCAAACAGTATGGCCAGTCAAACTAGGCAAATAGCTCACAACTACTTTTACAGATAGGAAACAAAACACATTTTCAAAACTCTTTCTCGATATACATATCTGTAATATGTGTATTGCTCATAAACAGAGATCCCTGATGCCCAATAAACACATTCTCGGTGCACAACTCTGTTCAATCAACACTGTATATTACAGGCTTTGTTCGACAAGCTAGTGCTGCAAAGAGTTGAGTTGGGGCTCAACTGTCGACTAGATAAGACCACGGAGCCGTCGTCTCAGGACTTCGCGGTGTCAAGCGACCGAGGCTACCTCATTTGGCTAGGCCTCGAGATTGCCGCCGCTGGCCAAACCCCAGACCTCAAAACGAAGGCGTTCATCAAGAAACATTTGGATTACTGGACCAGGAGCTACAATTATAGGTAATAAATTTACTTGTGACTGAATCGTTTTGTAGTGAAATGAAATGTTGTAACAAGCTTTTATTGAACTGGCAATGTGTGTACGAGTCGGATTGACTTTTTAAATTCGATTACAATGCAAGCACTGGCAACAAAAATAAATCTTAACAGCGTTTGTTAAGTTTTTACGTTAGGTTAAAAAAATGGGCAGATATGAGTCTATGGAGCGCTTTCACGTTTGTCGTCTAAGACTACAGTATCGCTCGACCAGCAGACATATTGAGATTTATAATTATTACAGTGTTAATTACCTCATTGGTCCTCATCTCGTGGTGTAATGTGTACCAGGTACGTGCGGCTGGTGGAGGCGGGCGTGCACGAGGCCCTGGCGCTGTGCGAGGACGGCGGCGGGCGCGCGGCCCGGGCTCGGCGCGCCGCGCGCCCGCCGCCGCACCTGCTGGCCGCCCTCGCGCGCTGCCCGCCGCTCGCGCGCCAGCTGCTGCCCGCCGCGCTGCCGCCGCTAGCCAACGTACGTCGTAATACTACCATTACAGAGAACTCCACTCTAATGTACCCTTTGAGGTGGACTACGGGAGGATGAAGTGAGAAGGCGCGTTCGAGCTGTCTGTCGCTGCCGGATGCCACCATACGTCATATTTATGCTAATGTGAGCATGACTCCTTGGCGACTAGGTTTCACCTGGTGCACCACGTATTGGTGGTATATGGGAAATCGTAGTTAAATGCGCCAAAACGCGCGTCTTTGGTCGCGCAGTTGCCATGGTACAACATGTGGCTAATTCATTCTTAAATATGACCTCGTTATCTAAAGCTCCGCATATTGGTGGCATATGGGAAATCGCAGTTAAATACGCCGAAATGCACGACATTGGTTGCTAAGTTGGCTACGATACAAAACATGGCCAATTGGTTCATAAATATGACCTTGTTATGTCGAGGTTCCATCTAAAGCTCCGCATATTGGTGGCATATGGGAAATCGCAGTTAAATACGCCGAAATGCACGACATTGGTTGCTAAGTTGGCTACGATACACAACATGGCCAATTGGTTCATAAATATGACCTCGTTATGTCGAGGTGCCATCTAAAGCTCCGCATATTGGTGGCATATGGGAAATCGCAGTAAATGCGCTAAAAGGCGCGCCATTGCTCGCTAAGTTGCCAGACACTGTTATTCCTACATCTAAAATCAAAATAAGTACTTGTAAAGTTAATTATTTATTGTAAATTTAGTTTACATGCAAAGAACAACAGCCCAAGAACTATTACCCAAGTCTATCAAAATTAATGTATTGTATTCCACAGGTATTACAACGTCAAACCTGCGCATCGGAGATAGAGATAATGGATACGAAAGCTTCTCTATGGGCCGTGGGCAACGCTGCGCTGCACCCGCTGGGGCTCCAGCAGCTGGTCGGCCTTTCCAGCGGCGAGGACTCGGTGCCGGCGCGCATCATCGCGCTCGCTAAGCACTGCCAAGTGTACTCCGTGCGAGCGACCGCGCTCTACGTGCTTGGTCTTATGGGGAGCACCTACGACGGCGCCAATCTATTGTCTGATCTTGGTAAGTCTGATTTCCTTGCTTACAGCTAGGCTCGCCTGTTGGCAACTGTTGTTGTCAAAAATTAAGTTGTGAAATTGCTGCGGTGGATTAGGGATTTTCATTTTTTATTAAAGTAAAATGTTTTAAAAACTTTTGTGTTGTTGTTTGTTGCTCTGGTATTTTAAATACTTTGACAAGAATTTATCACTCCTACGCAGGTTGGTTATGCGTCAGGCACACGAGGCACGACCAATTCCCGATAATACAGGACGAGCTTTACTCGATTCCCGATCAAAAGTTCCACAATGACATAATCTCGCCCGAGCGCCGTTTCCATGTGTTCGACGTCGAGACCAGCGAACACTCTGACCACACAGACAGCGCGGCAGAAAGTACGCACTCCGAAGCCGCGAAACCACCTACTGCCACCAACGAAGAATTGCCTGATCACAAAATTACCTTCATAAAGGAACCTGATAAACGAAAGTCGTATACTCTACCGTCCCAAGGCGCGGCACACAACCGCACCCTCATGCCGGAATCGCGCACTGTGGACATATTAAGAGATTTCTCGTACGAGCGGCCTGGCTCGCACCGGATGCCGATTGAGAACAGGCTCATCATCGGCAGGATGAATTCGCTTGACCACTCTCACGAAGGGAGAGTCAGAAACACGAGCGAGTCCAGCACGAGTGGAGTGAGCAGTTGTGATTCTGTTCTAGGGAAATATGCTATTCCGTGAGTGTAAATAAACTTATTTATCTATTTCATTATAGATCAAGTGGTCAGGTTTTCGTTTTCTATGTATAACGTATGACCATGTCGAATACGCCACTGCAAGTATTCCTCGAACAGCTACCGTAACATTTTTTTTTTTTTTTTACTACAAACTGACCACCACAAATATAATATGATCCCCTAGTTCACGTGTGTATAGAACCCGCAAACATCCATGCTTTCCATTAGTGTCTGTAAGTAAAGTTTGACATTCTCCCTTTAATTTTTCAGCGACCGCGTTCTGACACTGAGCCCCATTCCTAGTTCGTCGAGTTTGTACGGGATGAAGAGCAGCAGTAGTTCTCATCGACCGAGGCTATCGGAGACGCAACGCCGAACGTCTAGTTCAAGTAAGATTGAGCATTTTTCATGCATCATTGTGTAAACTCATCATCAGTGGTATTTTATTAACATTGTGTTTGATTTCAGGTTTTACTGCTCCAGAAGTATCGAGTTCCCCGCCCTCTCAATTGGATATGACGGGTTACGCAACTCTAATATCGCTGAACAAACACAGACGGTAATAAATTCACAGTCACATCTCACACTACTCTGTTACGCTCTATTATTAAAACAACTAGCCGAGTACTAACTGAGCGATAGACTCGCTTAAACAATCAATTATACAAACTAGTGTTTTCTCTCGACTGTCTCTGCCAGTATTGGACTTGTTCCTCAGGCCTCACTTGTCGGAGAGCGCGGCGTCAGGCTCGAGCGACATGGACGACCTCAGCTGGCTGCTGTCGGACACGCGCCGCCGCGCCAAGCCCTTCTCCTCGCTGCGTGACCGCGCCAAGTCCACCCGAGAGCGAATGGCCAAGTTGAGGTAATGGAACTAGATGGGAATAGAAAATTTACTAAATAGTTTAACTTCAAAAGTTGCTCAACAGTTGCAGGTGGTTTCTTTTGTTATTTAACTAATTTAACACTTTTCCAAGTCTTCAATTCTTCATGATATATGTTATTAAATATCAATATGATTTGTCTGTGTGAAACAAAGTAGAACATTAAAAATATGGAATTGACAGACAATGCCAAACGAATGTTAAGTTAGCAGAAGCTCAACCGGCGATTATGAACAAAGCAATAACAGCCAGAGCAGGGACGGTGCACCTTATTGATGGAAGTGCCATTTTTTATGCGAAACAGTATTATTTGGCTACGACGTGTCATCGAAAACCTCCTTCGTGGTGCTCGTTTGTTATAAATTCATAAAAAAAAGTCAAATCTTCAAATCAAGAAGTTTTTAAATTATTGATGTTCCCAAATTATCAAGCGCAATGCCACCGGTGGCACCCGTGCATCGGTTCGTGCTGAGCTAGAGCGTTGTTGCAGCCTGCTGGACTACGACTGGAAGCCGCTGTGCGTGGCGGAGGGCGGCGGCGCGCGCGCGTCCCCGCCCCCGCGCGCGCCGCCCGCGCCGCCGCCGCCCGCGCGCGCGCCGCCGCACTACATCGGCATCTGCTTGCCCAGGGACTTCGCCGACCTCTTCCCGAGGCGAGTGCTGTTCCCCTCGCACCCACGCGTCAATTAGTACGCGCCGTCTATCTGGACAACCCACCTACCGCACGCCCTAGCCTGTCACGGTCGCTGTAACTCTTGTGTATTTTAAACCATTTTTTTTTTGTCAAAAGTGTCTTGGCGAACGCCCTATACTTTTGCTGGTTCGAAACTTTAACGCACTTCAGGAATATGGAATTATCACGGTCTCCATTAGACACATCGGAGCTGCACTTCAGCGATTGACGACACGATCGTCTTTAAATACCTTTTTCACCTAGACAGCTCCAAAGTGACGACTTTTCTGATTCGTTTAATAATTCCCGAGCCGGTACAGATTGAGGAGCTCCAAACGACGAGCCTACTCAGTTTTCAATAATTCTATGTTGTTTTCTTACAGCGACTTTAGTTATAATGGCAGTAATGTTGACACAAACGAAAAGGATCCTGCGAAAGGAATCAAAACCTCGTCAATATTGGTGGATTTAAGTACAGCGGGCACCGAAAATAAGCGAATGAGTAAATGTAAGTAATAATAAGTAACATTTCTAAACTACTACTATAAGTGTTCTGCCTGCTGAAATCTTGATCCTTTTTAAGTCACACAAAACATCGAAAACAGTGTTAATGTGTGTTGCCTTATAGGGATAAGTTCGCCTTTGTGCAAATATCTGATCTTTTTTTGTGAATTGTGTTTGTTTCTTTATATTTTTCCAATAAAGCTTACTTAATTTCCAATGTGTCTATAAAAACTAGAAAGAAGGTAAACAATCATGATGGTCTTTTTATTTAAAAATTACTTTTAAAAATCATTACAACATTTACAACCTATAGATAGTACAATCCATGAAGACGCGTGGAATTATCAAAATTAACCTTTAACTACACAATATAAGTACCACAGTGGGCGTCATCCTGAATAGCATAGCACCATACTGTTTTTAGTCACTTGTTGTTACTTATGAAACATAATTTCCAATAAAATGATAGAGGTCCACATTGTTACCTTCTTCCTATTGCGCAGAAAACAAACTAAAGTCAGTTTTCACATTGTCTAGGCGTCGAAGTAGACGTGTCAAGTTCGACGGACGTCAGTTCGCGTATGAGTTCCACCGCTACAGTCACAAGTCGGACGGCAGCAAGCACGGACAAAGCATCCAACAGCGCTAAAACCATTCAACACTCTGACGCCAAAGAAAACAACGTCAAGACGATAGAACGGCAAAACAGCGCCGCCAGTGACGCAAATACTAGTGTGAAGGATGAGACCAAGTATTTGCAGGAGGCGAGCGAGAGTGAGGCAAGCAAGTGGCGGCACGCCGCCAACGAGTGTCTCGTTTGTACGCGGAGCAGGCCGCCGTCGTCGCATGAACTGAGAGAAGCATTTTTTCTTGGTAAGACGGTTTGCAATATGTATAAAACGATGAAACACGCATTTTGTACCAATGGTGCAAGCTGATATCGATGGCCCAGACGAATAAACGTGCAAATGTAATGTGCAAGTAATGACATTTGCACGTTTATTCGTCTGGGCCATCGATATGTGAAACTGTAACGCTTGTAAATGTAGCATTGTTAACTGCACTTAAAAATAAAACTATGGAACTGTAACTTGAAACGGTTAGAAAGTTTTGAAAGTCTCCTTTATAGAGCCACAGGATGGTAAGCTCAGATAGGTAAACAAATAATTCTTCACTACCCCATACAATAACTAACTATACACTGACTGTCGATATCTTTAGTAGAATCTGCCTCAGCAACTATTGACATTGGGCTGCCCAAACAGATTGTAGCAATAACCGCAGTGGCTTGGCAGTTTTTGTCATCCTAGATAACATTTCCAATTTATTGATTAACTAACTTCTAGTATTATTGCAAATGTATTTAATATTTGTTAGTTATTTAAGTTCAATAGTGACGTCTTTATTTATCTGAGTCAGTTTGTTAGTTGTTAAAGTCCAATAGTAAGGGTGTTGTGTGTGGCGGCAGGGCTGGAGAGCGCGCCGGCGGCGGCGCGCGCGCACGGCCCGCACGGCGCGCACGGCCCGCACGCCGAGGTGCTGCGCCACGTGCGGTTCATGTCCAACCCCATCTATCTCAAACAGGTCAGACGAACTTTCTTAAACATAACTTTTTTACAGATATCATACATGTCATGTATATACCATATACCATAAATAACGCAAATATCAAGATTTGTATTGAAACCAAGTGAGCCAACTTTACCACTTACTGTGACGGCACAGCCGAAATTTAGTAGCGGGAAATCGAAGCTGATTCAAAAATACCGATGCGATGCCCCCTCCGCCCCGCTACGATTGAAACGATTCAACTGGAGCCTTTGCCCTTCAAAGTGTCTTCGTATTTTCAAAATGTATGCAACAAAACTCGATGCTCGGTCGGGGTTCGGTCACGTGAAGTAGCATTTTTGCTTATGGTATTTCAGATCAGCTGCCAATACTTATTTTTTTACCCATGTTCTTTATTAGTCTTAAATAAAATCATTATTATTTTATTAAATTTATATACCTATTGTTTATGGATAAAAAAAAAACAATATTCGGAGCAAGTTAAATTTTTCTTTAGGTCAGGGGCCTTCCTTGTGTTTCCCAACACAACGCACTTGTTACGGGACCTGCCTTTGTCCTTCTACTACATGTATTGGGACGCGCGTTGCGACTCCAGTCTTAACTGCTTCGAACCCACTGCTATAAATATGTAATTTTTTCTCCAACAACAATTAATACAACAACGGTTACTTCCAGACGCGTTCGGCGCTGCTGACGCTGAAACAAAAGCATCCGGATGTGTTCCGCAACGCGTGCGTGTATTCGGACGTTTGCGGGCAGCTGGCGCGGGACACCTACCTGCTGGTCGCGCGGCGCTTCCTGCACGAGCTGTTCCTAGACGCAGACTTCACTGCCTTCAGAGCCGAGCCCGTTGCGCTGCTCGCCCGCCGCGCCGCCCACGCGCAATAGGGCTTGTGGAGTGCCACCATGAGCCTATACATGACGTGGCAAGGGGCACAACTGTTCGTTATTGTAGTTATATATTCTGGGAGGAAGGGGCGCTAGTTGCGGCTTTGAGTGATATACGCGTGGTAGAAAGGGTCACGCGAGGCAAGGACGTCGAAGTATCTCGCCAGACTACCTCTATAGAGCGAACTTACTTCTCTTAACGCCTCCTTAATTCGATGTCTCGAGTGAACGAAAATTATTTTTTTGATTGAGTAGGAGCCTTGTCCTATAATTTATTTTAAGAGACGTGATTCACCGATTAACTCATGTAAGACGATTATCTCAGTGTTTGTCATAATTAACTAATCGATCCGCGCCATATTGATATTACCATGATGACGGTACGACTTCCTATTTTAGTGGTATTACACTTTTGTATTATTTTTCTATATGTACAGAAAGATTGTTATTTATGTTATCTTATATTTTCAACTGCGGATGTTGGTTAGCGATACAGTTCGTTTGACTAGGGATTTGCGGGCATCGGGAGCATCTTCCACATTGAAAACGAAACACTGCTGAAAAACTTTCAGGGATCAAACGCAAATAAGAATGCATTGAAGATTGAGCCCTAAACACTGATGCGTATATTTAAGTAAGGTTATAAGATTATGTTATGAAATGAATGTAATACCGATCCTCGTTTCAGTTGAATTTAGTATGCTGCAATGTTGTGTATTTACTGTATTACGTTGTTTGCTCTAATTTGTAACTGCAGCAAACTAAATTCACTCGGTCAAGTTTTATGTCTGACAGCTATTGTTATAGAGTTATAGTAAACAATTTACATGCGTAGCTCGCTACCTAAAGTCGCTCACTGCCTGTGTTCAATACCGATAAATACATTTATACATACTTTAATAGTAAGGAATCTGATACAGTTGCATTTAAAATATAGATATTTACAGTAGGGTATACAGAAATGATGTACAGTGCTGGTCTGACCACCCCGCCCTAGCTTAACTCACGACAACAGCCAGTGTTCGCGCGACTGACCGCACCATTCCTCAGCTAGTTTACTTGTAATGTCTCCCACCTGATACAATATGAATCTTCCTAATATAATGTATAGCTCCGTAATACATATTAATCATAAATGTGACTACTACGTGTGTTCAATGAATAGGTACTTCTTATATTTGCATTTAGTATTTTGTTGGTTGTCTTATTGATAACAAACTTGTTATTTTTATGTTGAACTCAAACATAGGTACCTAGTAATTTATGTTAATTTATTTAATTACAACAGTAATTATTATTCATGTAAGTACTGCTCGAAAATGTGTAGGGATCGAACTCGTATTCAGCGTGATCGATCCCCAGACACTTTGATGTGTGTGTAAAGTCGTTATCAAAGCTTCGAGTAAGCTGCTCAAACACATTAAAAGGCAGGCGCCTGTTCGTGGTGTTTGAGCAACTTATCTGGTTATATTAATAACGACTGTACAACGACAAGGAAGTCACAGTTACTATTTGTTATTTAGTTGTTTATTATTATAATGAACACGCAATGTTCTTCTTGGTCTATCTTTTAAGTTATTTATTGAATATGATAGATCAATAGTTTATTTCAGTATTTTAAAAACCTCAACTGTTTGCTAGACTCGAGCACCAAACATCACAGTGATATGTGATGGACAACACTGCCTATGTTTCCTCTTCTCTGCTGGTTTGATTTGTAATATTGATTTATTTTATCGACATTAATAATATTTCATTGATTTTTTAGTCCATTGTCAATAAGTACTACAAAATGACTATTCGAATAAACCAATGACGCCAGGGATCGTCAGTCATTAGTTAGGTTATAACAAAATACGCTAATCTGATGCCATTGTTATGTAAACGGAAGACATTTAAGTTATAGTTGGAGGTTCTGAATGTTATTGGTTAATTCATGTAAAGGTTCAACACAAGTTCGTCTTCCTTTAAGTAAACTAATTGTGCAACAGATTCTTGATGTACCAACACCAGGAAACATGGTCCTTCCGTGGCCTTCAAATAGTTTTTAATTCAACAAAGTAGTATAAGGCATACTGTTTTATGTAAGTGTAATACTCATTTTGTGTTCGTAATATTACATAATTTAAAAGTTCACACCCACCACCCAACAGTATTCAGAACAGCAGAGATATATTTCTAAACATTCAACTTCTTTAATTATTGATGATATATTTACAATTGATGATGATGATACAAAACGTTATTTTATTTCACAACATAAATAAAATAATTTCCTTAGTATCATATTTTTTCATTACCATCTTAAAACTTGAATCATGATAATAAAATGTTATATTATTGATATGTTATAATCCGTATAATAGAGTGCTATAATGTTGCGTCATCGTATGGTAATGCGTGTTGCATTAATGAAATGAAATTTTGCAATAACTATCTAATAAAATATATTGTATTTTATACTGTAATCTCGTAGATGGGTTTTATTACTTTTCACCCAGGGCGCTAGAGCCACCTACCAATCATACTGAAAACTGTGTTTTATACCGAACTTTTTTTTTTTTATATAAATAGGAAGGCAAACGAGCAACTGGCTAAGCTGTGCTAAAAGCAAATGGGAGTCATCAATGTCGAGTCGAGGGCTAGTTTGAGACAAAAGCAGCGACATCGTCAATAATTTAAAAAAGCCGGTCAAGTGCGAGACTGACTCGCACACTGAGGATCTATACATAATATTAAAGTTGAAAAGGGTCGAAAGTATGTATAAAAAAAATTGGCTCGGGATACTTAGAATCGATAACGGAACAGTTTCTAGAATTTTTGTGTTTTGTCCTATTGTCTACTACGACTACTATTTTGATTCCACTTTACACCTCTACGCCCTCAGTGTCTTGCTAAACGTGGCCTGTAGGTCTTGTTACCTTAGGCTCTACCCCGTAAGGGATAAAGACGTGTTTTGTGTGTGTGTGTTGTCTGTTATCTTTGATACAAACTTTGTCTTTTTGGCTACATTTTGTCCCGGAAAATTGCGTAATTCTCGCGGGTACCAACACAGCTAAAATCATATAATACGGAACCCTCCGTGTACGAGTCCGACTCGCACTTGGCCGGTTTTATAAAACAAAGTGTCTTTACGCTTAAAACACTGAACCGATTTTATGAAATTTGGTACAGAGATAAAATAGACCCTGAGAAAGGACTAGGCTACTTTTAGATAATAACATGTTAAATATTTTATTTTAAGATTAGTTTTAGTTTAGTTTTTAATTTAATCAGTGTGTCAGTCAAAAGTATGCGTATTTAGACTGACACACAGGTGAGTAAAGTCGTCGAGCCGTAAGTAGGTACGCGAACTTACTCGCCCGTCTGTATATCAGAAATTCTATTTTCGATGTTCAGTTTATGCCGTTAGTCATTAATTTGAGAATGAGAGGGACGGTATGATACGAATTTCGGAGTAGATTCGAGCTTAATTTGACAATCGACCTATGGCAGGTCGCTAACCTACCGATATTAGTACAAATATTGCCAATATTGGTAATAGACCAATGGCTCAGCATTAAAATGTAGATATTGGCGCCGCTATCTTCATAATCATAATTAACTCACTCATTTAGCCCAAATAAAGTTAAGTAAAATTGACGTCACGAAGTGGTTTGCACTTATTTCCTACTGGTAGCACCAACTTACAGTTGTCAATGTCATCGAGCAGCGAGTAGAGCAATGTGACGTTTTGTACCCAAATCAAATGGATAAATAATCAGTTTTTGTTAGAGATGTCTCAGTGTGTCTGTAAATATTTACGTTTAAGTAACTCCTAAATTCATTAGTGAAAATAAATATCTTATTGTTCTATATTAATTCGCTTAAGTGAGAAGTTATGACAATGGAATCGGAAGCGATTAACTGGACTAACAAAGAAGTGTTAGATTTATTGCATAAAGATAAAATATCCAATTTTGTAATAGATATTTGTAGATCTCAAGATATAGATGGTCAATGTTTGCTCTCGTTCGTCGACAGGGACTTTTATGAGCACCCTTTTGACCAACTAAAACTCGGAGAAAGAAAACGATTTATTTTGTTGGTAAAGAAATTGCAGAGACAAAATCGAGGTGCGATGTGTGAGCTGGGGCTGTGCGATGAGAGCCAGCTCGGGAACCCTTCTACTAACATAAACTTCCTTGGCACTAACTTATCGCATCTTAGTTATAATCTTCACAACAAACGGCCCAGTGATTTCTCATATGAGAGAAACAATGAATGTGTGCCAACTTTTACTCCAGACGCAAAGGCCTCCAAACTAAAGCCAGAGGTGTGGAAAGCTGCTTTAGCACTAGGTAATATTACATTGTATTACAAATTATCATCCTGACATCTCTCCAAACATGTGCTAAAATTTAATAATAGTTTACATGTGTGTCCCTGACTATGTTGCAGTCTTCAAATGCCAAAATTAAAATCCATGACAGTTATATTATGTGCATGTGTACTGGTACTTAAGACAAGCTATTTCTCGCTTGTAAAATTATGAGTTGTTGATTCATGATATCTTGTTTAATTGTTAAAGAACAAAAAAAACTTGTTGCAACTGTAAAATCATCCAGTTACTGTTTAATTGTTTGCAGGTTATGTATTTCTTGTAACATGGGTGACTGCTGTGGTGATGGTGATAGTCCATGATAAAGTCCCTGACATGAAAAAGTATCCACCATTGCCAGACCTGTTCCTGGATAATGTGCCACACATACCATGGGCTTTCGACATGTGCGAGATTACGGGCTCGCTGCTCATGGCTATTTGGCTTGGAGTGCTTCTCTTCCATAAACATAGGTATTTACATGATCATGATCAACATATATTTAATTGAGCTGGTAAATCAAGTACCAAAGATCCGAAGATTGATGGATATCCTAAAACTGTACATATGTATGAAAATGCCCATGCTTAGGTTCCTACCACATTTATTTTTTAGTAAACTACAGTGGAATCCGTTTATTATGACATTGAAGTAAATGACAACCAGTCAAACTAAGCGGACATCATACAAAGCATTTTGAGAAAAATAACAACCTCCTGTTTTTTTAGGTAACTTTTTATTTTAAGAAAGAAACATAGCATATTAAATAAAAATACAAAAATGTATGTAATAAGTATGATCATGTAGGTATGTATTTTTTTAATTTAATAACAAAAACAAGTGACATGCAGAATGTTGTTGGGTGCATCCTGCTGAACATTGCGGAAGGTGTAAAGCATTATGGTCATTAACGGGACATAATTTATTAAAAATGGGTCATAATAAAGGACATGTCATAGCAAACTCATTGTATCCGACTTTGTTTAAAGAATTTTATTTGAAAACCAAACTTCATTGTCTAATTACGTCATATTAGGTGGTTGGTCAATATACACAGTCATATTAAAAATGAAAAGGATTCTACTGTATTTAAAACATCAATGGAATGGAATAATGTTTATACTCAATAACATCACCTTATCTTAATTACTTTAATAATTAAGGAAGCTAAAACATTCATGTTTGATAATATTGTCAATAGAAAATATGTAAATTAATTATGATAAAATAGAAGACCTCATTTTACAGCCATATTTTTTATCCATGAGTATAGCATGTGCCTTGGAACTTATCAAGCACTTATAAATCTAAGAATTTGCTAGTTTAGCATGATAAAATGGTTGAAGGAATATTGATAAAGAAGTCATATATTTCAGAAATTATCATGACTTCATAAATCCCCATGATAAAATATTTTATGTTACATTATGCATAACAATTATTAACACCATAAAACAATACCAGAGAATGTAATAAAATGAATGCTGTGACCTATTATGCTAAACCCATTCAAAAATTCTTTAATGATTTATGCTTTTGAATTTGTATAGACAAAGAAACCATATTTGCAAAAACTGTGTTTTGATTAAAAAAAAGAATATGATTCCAAGAGTATGCTTTACTGTATGGTGTTGCGATGCTCCAACTGTCATCATGCAACATTATCAGACATGCATTCAAAAGTGGTTCTTGCAACCAATGTCTTCAATGCAGTTGTTGCAGTCTGAACATGACACTGTCGCATTTGAATGTTCTCACTTATTTGTTGTGCTCATTCTCACCTTGATCTTCTTGTCAATGTTTTTACATGCCCTCTGAACTTCTTTGTTTCATGCCAATGTACATACTACCATACATAGCAGTCTATTAATAAACACAATATTGTGACACACTTGAACCAAATGAAGTCTTTGTTCCTAGCAGAAATGTGGCAATGTTTACAGTACCACATTGTTGACACTCCTTTCCTTTGTTATCAATAAAGATGTATGCCTTTTTGTATTTCTGTAAAATACGTTGACTTTATTTTATTCTGTTTATTGGGTATGTAAAAAAATTGTGAATGACTGATAATGTGATTAAGCATACCCACTGGTATTCTCGAAAGATCAATCAAATTACTGCCAAGCCAGTCCTTGTTTATTGTCATATTCCAAGCTTTGCAAACACGTATTAATAGATTAAAATGACGCTTTCATATGGTCCTGTGGTGATGATTACAATGATGAACTGACACGAATAAATTAAAATGCTTTTTGAAGACCCATACTCCACCTAGATCAAATAGAAAAATCCGCAAACATCTGCCCATATACTTCCTAACTTATGACTTTGCTGTAGATGGGAGTCGAAAGAAATTTCAGGCTCATAGCCATTGTTTATATAAGATATAAGTCACGCAAAAGAATGCTTCTGACATCAAAAGTTGTTTCAGATTTATTCTCCTCCGGAGATTCCTAGCTCTCGCAGGCACGGTGTTCCTGCTGCGTTGCTTCACGATGCTGATCACGTCGCTCTCGGTGCCCGGGTCGCACCTCAAGTGTGAGCCGCGCTCGTACCCGCCCGCGGACGACCTGACCGTGTGGGGGCGGCGGCTGCGGCAGGCTTACGACATCTGGAGCGGCGCCGGCATGTCTGTGCGCGGAGTGCGCACCTGCGGGGACTACATGTTCTCCGGACACACGGTCGCTCTGACGCTGCTCAATTTTTTCATCACTGAATGTAAGTAGAAGAGTGTATGGAGAACTTAAATGGCTTACAAGGGGTTTCCATGCTTAGCACCAAACGGGCGTGTTACTATGTATGCGTAGTTGAAGCCGTTCTTGTATTCTAATTTTAAACTACGATGATTAAGTGCGGTAGTTGTTCAACCAATGCTAAGGCCTAATAGTGTCAAAATTCTTCTATATGTATTTTTATGCATAGTTATATATACGTACGCTTAAAAGATTCCTAACATAAAACTCTTCATTCAAAAATCTGCATTTTGAAACTTTGATAGCATTCTTAAATTTGACAGCTAAATTGCAGCAGTGTTTAGTTTAGAAAGACTGTAAATATAACTAGGGCCTGCAATTAGGGTAGGGTATACAATACATATATGTATGTGCTTGCGAAAACCACTCTTCCTCCATATCCTACTACCTACCTACCAAGTTTCGGGTCCTTAGTACAAAAAGACATAATATATAGTAGAATTAATATTTATGCCATCTAATCCAGCCCCGTCACAAAATCCGTTCTTAACTTACGTCTCCTAGCTCCTCCCAGCCAAATTCAAGGTCTCTAGTAGGTACAAAAAACTTTATTTTATTAGCATGGGAGAGCCCTATCTCATGCGCTTAGTAGTTAATGCGAGAAAGAGTTAATAAAATTCAATTCATCATCACCAACATTCGCGTTCACAATATGAAATAGTATCTAAGTAATATTATTACTTTCGTGTTGAAGTTAATGATGGAACGGAACAAAGCGTGGACTTTACACGCATTTATGATATGACTCGGGCAAACAAACACGCAAAGCGCTATATGTTATTGGTAAATAGTCACACAACTGCAGAGGTCATTTTAACATGACTGTGTAGTCACGTGCCTACTTATTTTAATATTTCCCCGTTTGACCTTTTATATGCCTTTTCTCGAGTACCGAGCTGTTTGAAGCCAATACCCTATTTACTAATAGGTACCGTAATCAATGGGTATCGTTCTGTTTGGGAAATCACTCGTCAAGGCCGAGATACATCTAAAATCTACAAAAGATAAGGGTTTACGCAATAAATGACGAATTTTGATAAGACCTTCCCCTTGTTGCACGCGGAAGATTCTGTAAGAAAACACATATTTGTTATTTTTGGAACGTATGTAAGCAGTGCCAAATTTTATGTAAATCCACTAAGTAGGTTCCGTTATAAATCTGACACTTTATGTATTTCGAACGTAGCGTAGCTACAACGCTTACTTTATAATCTTTACTTACCTACGAAGCTAAAAAATAAATTCTCTAAAGTAACGCGTATTATGTTGACATACTAAAACGATAACATTTTGTGAATTAGAAATTCGTCAAAACATTGTTGTTCGATAAACGCCAATAGGTACCCTTCGTTATCGACGCACGAGGAAGCGCGCCGACAACAGTGACGCATTCACTCTTTGTTGACATTATATTATACTATCAACCTGGATTCTCTCAGAAGTACCTAAAGTTATATTACTATCTCGTTTTCTAAACACTTGTTTATCAATAGAAGTAATAATTTGACCTAAATGGGTCGTTTGACAGTCCGCTTGCGTCACGCAATCAAACTTTTATTTATGAGAAAGTCTTAAGCGCATTATTATCAGCAAACTATGTTACTAGGTCTCGAAGTAGCGTTACCAAAAGACATTCACAACAAGTGTCATGCTTTTACTAGAGGAACCTACTTAGCATTAATAACATAAACATTTGGCATTATCTCAAACGTTTAAAAATATTTAAATTTAAGTACTAACAATTCCATTTTTTAAATCGAATTTATAATGGACATCCCACTAACTAATTAAGAGTCAAGGTGGCTACGGATATAACTCGTATCTACGCCGAGTTGAGTGTATTGCACGCAAATAGACGATGCCGGTAGAGATTAGCTCTGTTTTATTGGGTGTCATGTGCGAGAAATACATGAGGATTACAATCAACTTCGACATAGGATTCGCGAGAGCGCTCTAACGTCCTTTGTACCTAGCTTTCACACTTTTATTCGTGAGATTACATCAAATAAAAATAATAAATAGTATCAAAATATAGGCAACTATAGCCTGCATACTACGTGCGTATTATATTATATACGATTAAATCTATCATAGGTAATAATCTTCCATCACTGATACTTTTTGTAAAAATCTCGAATCTTTCGTGATTATTAATGTATTTAATTTTAGATTTTTGCGAATTCAACGCATCATGTGATTTCGCGAAGTTCGTCTTATACCGTTGTCATAAATTGGCAGTTATTTGAACGCACATAAGCGTTTGCAGCACCTGAGCTCTCTGATAGCCGACAGCAAATGCGTAAACATTTCATCAGCCGTTTAAATTTTGGCATCGCGTGTAGATTTAATTTTCAGTGTATGTCATGCGACTGTCTGTGCCCGACGCAACAGTAGTATTGTATTACATTTCATGTCAGTAGACGACTCTGATAAAATGATTATGCGTAATTAATTGAGTTGAATGTTGTGGTTGGCGTATAGAAGTAAACATGTATTACCGGAGCGTTTTAGATCGCCACAGTTTTTTTCTACTACCTACGCAGTAACGACTAAGTATTATGTATAAAAATAAATCAATTCGTTTAACATTATTTATTGAATTATATTACTAAAGTTCAATCTATATTCATGAGTAAAATTATCTCACAGTAGGTAGGTACCGTTATGATTTTAACCAATCACTAATAGCAGCTTACGAATGTAGCTAGCTTAACCTTTAGGCGCAGATAATTTTAATTGCCGAAGTCGTACGACGATGGCGATAAAATTACAACTGAGCTTTCAGTTATATTCCAATAAAATATATCTAACTTTTAATTACATCGTTCTATAGAGCATATCGTGCGTGTATCTTCATATCCGGGGCTGAGCTGAAATCCAAATTAGTCAGCCACTATTTTTGACGTAATTCGGTAAAGATCTCAATTCGAGTTCATGAACATAATTTGGTCGTATCTAGTAAAAAATATCAGAAGAAGTTACAGGAATTTTATTATTTTATAACTGGTGCCTTAGGTATTCTCGGAGATAAGCTAACCAATAAAACCGTTGTTTACAATCCTGTACTGTTTATTATATTACGGGCACAAGAGGCATTGATTTTATTTTAGCCCTATCCTTAAAATAATGTAAGGCATCGGCGAATTCGGCAATCCCTCTGGTGTTGCGATTCTATGTCGTTGTTGGTATAAAAAAAGAAATACATAGTAAACAGCAGAGAAAATTAACGCTTAGCTAGTGCTAGTCTGCAGCTGAATATTTTAAGTATCCACATCTTTCTTCCGTTTGTATGAAATGAGACTGCCCATTGCACAGACACGTCGCGCAACCTGTACCTGCTGCACATCCTGACGTGGGTGATGAACATGTTCGGCATCTTCTTCATCCTGGCGGCGCACGAGCACTACTCCATCGACGTGTTCATCGCGTTTTACATCACCTCGCGGCTCTTCCTCTACTACCACACGCTGTCCAACAACCAGGCGCTCATGCAGAACGACTCTTCCAGGTAAATGGGGCATATTTTCAGGGTACAGACCAATGATGGATGGCCCTTCCAACTACTCGTATCATTATAGTTTTTCTAATTTAACTATTATTCAAGTTTAATACGAAAGAACAATTTTCTGATAGGTACCAAATTTTTAGAATATAAAATGACATTAGCCATATTATTATCAAGCAAAAACCTCGCTGTTTTAAAAATATCTCGAAAAAGTAAAAACACGGAAAAATTTGGTAATGGCTAACACATAAAATTAACTCTAATATGTTTAGTATTGTAAACCACTTGAATCATCACACATCCTAGTAATAAAATGCCTGGGCATAATAATGCCTCACCGTCTCCAGTTGGCGAATAAAATCTTCGACGTCTGTCGTTCCGGAGAATTCGTGTGCCGCCATTTTGCAAAAAATCACAGAAGACTATAATTACTGATTCCCTTAACTATCTATATACGTGTAATAAAGCTGAAGACGGTCGAAAATCTGTACATGGAAGATATTTTTTAAAAAATGGCTGGAGATAATCGATAAACGAACACGTTCTAACAGTTTTTAGAACTTTCGTTTATTTGTCTGTATATTTGCGACACGTAAAAACGGCTGTACGGATATTGATTTAAACTTTACTAATCTGTTGAGAAAATCACCGGCCAGGCAGGATTTTTATCCCGGAAAATTGCATAGTTCGCGCGGGATAGCGATAAACATGTCAATTGCTAATTCTACCGGGGCGAAGTCGCGGGCAGAAGCTAGTTAATAATAAAGAAAAACTACCTTATAACGACGAAATGTCCTACCTATTCCTACTGTAGGTACCTATTCACTTTATTTGATGACTGTGTAATTTATTATCCTCGTGCCGCCATACTCAATAAGAAAAATGGACACAATTGATAATTAAGTATAACATAGATAGAACTTTTCATAGATTTATCACTATAATAAATAACCTAATTACATTTTACTGCAACATCTTGTATCATCGAATAGAATATGTTGTCGCATTATTAGATTTGTCATTTTCTCCACTGGTATGACGTTTTAAGGGCGTTCCCCTACCGACTGTAAACGAAATAGGTATCTAACTATTTCCTATCCACATTAACTATTTGAAAATTTAATTACGACTAAAAGGCCCTTCAAGCCATCTGGCTGCTAAACTTCAATGTTGTAAGTACCCAAGTACCTAACCATTTCTTCCCCTTTTGGATACGTACCAGTAATTGGAAGCTAAAGATTTGTCTAACTAAAATCCGGGAACTACCAATCACGCGACGCGCTCCATGCATTTGGCATTGTAGGTACAAATCGCCCACACCCGTTGCGTTATTCATCACCCGGCCCTACATAATCTAAAACATGACGCATAGGCACGCCGCTCCCTGACGTTAATTAATGTCGTTTATCGTTATCAAGTCCTATTCAAATAATAAAGCATGGTTAATATTTTTCAACAGAATAAAAGCATTTTCCGAATTGATACGCGATACGATTAGATTTTTATTTAATCGTTCAATGATAAGTGATGCAATTTTGATATGCAAATTGCCTATTACCATTTCCAGGACGAGAATTTGGTTCCCGTTGTTGTCGTTCTTCGAAGCCGAGGTTGACGGGATCGTGCCGAACGAGTTTGAGGGTCCGGTGGCTATCGTCAGCAACCTGCGGGAGTGGTGCACGCGGCTGGTCGCCGACGTGAGGCATTCCGCGGTGGGTCGCATCGCGGGCACCAAGCTGCAGGAAGGCGCCGCTATCGGCGAGTACTCCGTCGTGAGGCTCGTCGACGGCATCAAGCGGAACCTTAGCCTCGTGGAAGAGTTCACGGACTCGCGACAGCACCTCAAGTTAGACAAGAACATACAGGCCTGCTTACTCGACGAAGACCTCGACCTCCGACGCAGGAACATCGACTTAACCGAAGACTCCCTGATGAAGGAGTTCAGCAACCCACCCTCCCCCTCTGCCAAAAAGAGTATATGAAGATTCCGAATTCGCCCGCGGAATCGGAAGCTATTTAGAAAAACATTTCTTTACGTATGTAGTAAAGTGCATTAGATACCTGAATGTTTTACATTTCCATTAGATTTTATAACATGTTATTCCGTTTATGTTATGTATCTACTAATGATAAGTTTAATGTATGAATTTAAATTATTATAAAGTTTCATTTGCTCAAAGTGATCGAAATATAGAATTTAGCTTATCATTGTCTTTCGTAATTCGTGAAATTCCACTTCCTGCGATAGTCGTTTTCCTCGAAATAAAAGCACAAATATTTATAGTAATTTATATAATTCATATGAAAAATTAGTTAAAACTGTCTTTAATCATAAAACATTAATGAAATAAACTTGTCATGAACAGTTTGCAACATATCAAACACTGCATTTTTTTACAATAAAATACTTTATATTTCATAATAAGATACTCTAGCAAAATGTCATCGTCAAAATAATTCATGGCAAGACGAATGAACAAAATATCGGCAGGATGTCTTACACAGGATACCTAAGAATCTAGTACAAAATCATTCTTATTAGTACAATACTTACATCAGTAAATAAATAAAAAAAAACAATTTAATGCAATTTGCGTTAATTTGTAAAATAAAAAAGAAATATTAATACTTTTAAAATAATACAAGCCTTAATTGAAGGATAAAATTGTTAAATAGAAATCTTAATCTGTAACTTCATTAAAATGAGTTATAATCTAATGATTACGATAATAGGCCACTTCATTGTTAACATGTAATTTTATACATCGCCACAACATAAGTTCTCAACGAAAACTTCTTTGCATTATATACAATGACTAATAATTATGACAAAGAAGTGAATGATGCACCATAAATAACAGAATAGACTTAATGATAACGCTCGCTTAGTGCTAAGAGGGGCTTAATTTGAGCTGAGAAGCAAGTAAAAATAACCAGTCAATTACTCCGCAGCAGCGGCCTGCTCACTGTCAATTAGGGCCTCTGATGGGTTGTTTTTTTTCACACCTGCAGTGTCCACATCTTTATCCTCAGACTGCTCACGAGACCCAACTGATCCATTTTCCCTTTGAGGTGTGTTTTCTTTTGATGATTGCTTAGAATCAACTGCAGATTCAATTTCTGTGGCTTTAGTTTCTTCAACAGGTGCTTCTTTTTCAACAGACTCTCTTGCAACTGATGCTTCCCTTGATTCATCAACAGACTCATCATCATCCTCAGCAGGAGTGCTCTCTTTAGATTTCACCGCACTAGAGGCAGGTGTACCTTCCCTCGATGGAGTGCCTTCTTTAGCAGGTGTGCCCTCCTTTGCTGGGGTGCCCTCCTTAGCCGGAGTGCCCTCCTTTGCTGGAGTGCCTTCCTTTGAGGGAGTTCCTTCCTTAGCCGGAGTACCCTCTTTTACGGGAGTGCCTTCTTTATCTGGTGATCCTTCTTTGGCAGGCGTGCCTTCTTTTTCTGAATGTTCTGGATCAGAGGTTTCCCTTTCTTGTGAATTTTCTTTAGATGCTTTGCTCTCATCTTCAGTTTTTTCAGCATCCCCATTCACAACCTAAAAATTAAATTGAAATAACAAAATGTGTTTTTTAAATAAAGTGTTGTTTACCTGATCAAAATTATAGGAAACAAGGTTTTATAAAGATACATCAATAATGTAATGTTGTCTAACAACTCTTAAATCAGGCTCACTCTTTAGTCAGTGATAACATGTACCTTTTCTTCCTCTGCAGGTGGATCTTCAGGAGGAAGTTCCACTTTCAAGAACTGTTCCAAAGTGTCAACCTCATTAGCCAGGTCAAATTGGTCATAATCCTGTTGAGACATAAAAACTTATTTTAGGAATATACAACAGCAATAAACATATCATAGATTTAGAAAACACTTGAGTCTAAGAAAAGTAAGCTCAATTCCTTTCATGTAACTAGGGCCCTGTCACTAGGACTGTACAGGCTCCTATTGTAAAAGAACTCCCTGACAAAATTATGCTTATAATATCACTCCCTCTTTTGCATCTCTAATGTAATTTATATTCTAAATCTGCTAGATACATTGATATTAATAAATAATTAATATCAATTTAAGTCAATAATATAATGGTAATATAATACAGTATGTTCAAGAATGCAGTCAAATGACCTTGTTTTCTCTTTTGGGCCTGATATAAAGATGTTTATTCTTGTAACTTCAGAGATCAATTGGAATGTTCTATTCTATTATAGCCAAGATCATGGCCAATAAAACGAGTTTGACAATTGCAACAAATGTGAAGGTTGCCACAATGTTTACATCTGCAGTATAGTGCTATGAGGCAGTGAGAAGTAAGTATATTTTTCATAG
Source organism: Pandemis cinnamomeana (assembly GCA_932294345.1). Taxonomy (NCBI): domain Eukaryota; kingdom Metazoa; phylum Arthropoda; class Insecta; order Lepidoptera; family Tortricidae; genus Pandemis; species Pandemis cinnamomeana. Next base: position 5,322,631 of record OW028706.1, read on the forward strand.
TGGCACTAATAACAATATCGTGCGTCAGCTATTAGCGCTCACCCCGCAGTACTCCTCGTCGTTGAACACCTGCGGCGGCAGCGCGGAGCGCGGGTTGGGGTCGCTCACGGTGGCTCCGTTTGACTTCGAGTTGTTTTGCATAAATTCCTTATCCGCTTCTCGTCCCGGCTCCGTAATGTCAATGATGTCATATTTAACGCTTTTCGAATCCAATATCATCAAAACGCGTTGTTGCCTCTTTTTCACCTGGAATTATGGAGAATCACGTAATCAAACACACCATCATTATATGAATCAGCTTTGTGAAAAGTCGAAGAAAGTGCCCGGCCAACCCAGGAATTTTCTAATATTAAACATACCTCCTTGTTTCCGGAAATACCACTAACATAAACCTTGACAACCATGATTGTAATTTGATATTTGGGATTGAAATAATATAAAAAAACAATAGCGTTTAACACTAAATCGAAAAAATAGGCTTGGCCATTCGTGTTTTACTTCACCAAAACCAAATGTGCCCATAGAGTAAGGCAAAAATTATGACGTTTACGACAATCCGTCACTTCCACAGATTCAAGAGCTTTGGAGTTACTGAAATTATGATTATGCCAAAGACGGCTTTAACGTTGCAAAAATTTGATCCATATTGGGATATCGCGCATTGTGTTTATGATAAAATTATAAACAGCTGTCAATTCAAAGGCGATATCAGCCTCTGCTTGAACGTGTCCGTGCGATCCGTTTTACGGGGTTTTGCCGCACCATTCATCTTCACATTTATTTTCAAAAGTAGTGAGGTCTACTCCCAAATTAATTCGATAAATCGAAGTTTCTTTTTTTAACTCTGCAATAGAGCCCCAGATTAGTGTATGCCCCCTCGGACCCCTGGCTCATATAGAGATAGGGCTCTACTTGGCATCATTAATATCTATCTGTTATTTCCCGCCCTTTAAAATGAACTATACTCGGGAGCAAAGAATCCGGGTCACTTTTCATACACCTATCTGCGGAAAGTGACCCGGTTTCTTTGCTCCCGATTAATAGATCTGGTTTATTAAATCTATGAACGCGATCTGTTGCTCTAAGCATCTCTAAGAGATCTGCAGCTACTAAGAGATACTACGTATGCGACGACATGACGAACATTTTGTAATAGGATTAATATAACCGCGATTTCTTTTCGCTATTCTTTTAACCTCTGTTATGTGTATGATAATTAATGATAACTTGATAAGGGATAAGGATCAGTATCAAATTTTTAAGGATATTTTTGTATTTTTATTGTAATCAGTAAGATGGATATTATTTGAGACAAACGCGACTAGAACTCTTTTTTTTTTAATTTTCACATACGTTTCTTTACCGTTTATCAGACTGACAGATTACAGATCACAATCGAGTTTTAGTTTTACTCGCTTAAAATAAGGTAGGTACAATTAAAAAAAATGTGGTACCTAAGCATGTTTCCCTTAGCCTAGTAAAGGGTTAAGGATGAATAATAATAAAAAGGCCATATTTTCTTATCAATTTTATTACAAAATTGATACATATCGTAGGCGTATTGTCCTGTAAACATGATAATCCGGAGCACACTATCGCGGCAACATAGGAATGCAACGCGAGCGCAAGTGGAATGTACTACTGCAGTCATTGTTCACCTACAGTTGAATCACAAGTCTCGGAATACACAATTACTATAACGTTTAATATCAACAAATGGGCATCCTATTACATATCAGGTATGATATTTTTTTAATTTATTTTAGTGCCATTTGTTAAAGGTACTTTATATAAATATTAGAAACTTATTACTAACGGCTCTACACCATCTAACTGAATAGTAGTTTTTATTAAAAAATAACCCCAAATATAAAATACGAGAGGCCACAGCACACGAATGTCACGACTGATAGTTATTTGTCCCCATCTACTCTAGCTAGATCATTGTAGTTTAGTTACGGAGAGCTATACGTCTGTGTCACACACATATAATAGCATGGCAGAGCAAAACAATATTTTACATTTGAATTTACAAATAAATTTTGTTAGGTACACTTGTCAACGGATAACTGACCACTGGCGCAGCTCGCGCATGATTAGTGTGTTGGTGACATTACTTATGTATACATTTAACAGAACAATTTACTATCTGGCTTGTATAATATAATAAATGATATGTTCTTAAAAATGTTTGTTCAATTAAACCTGAAAATGGAACAGCATTTGTGTTTGTATAAAGTTGATTTAAGTAAACTTTAAAAAAATAGATAATTACAATAAATTAAATATATATACTAAATCCACTGCATAGCATCAGCTAAATATAAATCAAGGTTAAAAATAAAGATCTCTCTAAACTTCATAAACTCTTACAAAATATAATAAGAATAAAATATAAACTACAATCGTGGACTTGCAAACTGTACCAACAACTACTTTAAAATATTGAAGTTGGTAAAAGTTATCAGTTTCGGAGTATATCACATAAATACGGAAAAGAAGAGATCAACATACGAGTCAATAAACATACCAACTACCAAAACAGTCTTCATAATTTGTGCAGAAAGACCGCAGTTTACAACTACATATTTATTTTAAAAAATGTAATGGCATATAAAGTTGTAACGGAACTTCACCTCCGCTTCCGCAATTTTTTTTGCGGAGATGTAATGGAGGTTTATTTACGTCGTAAATCTCATAATCATAGAATAATGTCAACGCGCAAGCAGCGACACTTCAATTCAATTCAAATTTAGAAAAAAGTCGCTCCATCAACTTTTTGATGATTCTGCCAATGTCGAGGTGACGACGACGAAGCCGTCCGGCCGCGTTTTGCGCGCCAAATCAAGAATCAACGAATGCGCGGCGGGAACGCACGACAGGAATCAACGTACGTTGTACGAAGTTACAATGGAATTATGTGAACCGCGATTATTTTAAGCAATTCAGTACAAAGTTTTAATACAAATTTATTTAAGTCAAACGATGAAGCCGAAAACAGTTAAGTTCAATAAACCATAATTTTTTTTTCCACATCCAGTTTCAACTACGCTTCCCCTTCCGTTAACCGCCGCGTTCGCGGAAGCGAAACTCGTGATCTCCGCATCCGCCTCCGCTAAGAAGGCATCCGTTACAACCCTAATGGCATATACTTAATAATTATTTACATAAATAGGTAGGAGAGAGTTGGGTGCTAGCTAGCTAGGCTTCGTTTTTTTTTTCTACATCAAAAATTAAGCATAAATTAAAAGTAAAAGATTATTTTACAAATAAGTAAGTAACAATAAAAAAGTTGTAGTCATAATACTGTTGTAAATGGTTTCATAACTTTCAGTTATTCATATTTAAAAAGCGATTTTAATGCTTTTTTCTAATGCAGAAAGGTTAAGTCAGATCTAAATGATAGGGTAAATTATTCAGAAGTAACCCCGTTGTTCAATCCTAAATACTCGTAGCACAATAGTTCACAATATTATTTTTCACACCACTCATTCAGAAAAGTAACTTTTCCTCACTGACGAGAGGGATCAAAGTGCATCTTTTCTGTTCAAGGCTTTTTTAAGTGTTATTTTACAAACGCAATTTTTTGAAGTTGATAATTGTAGAACCACGCCATTTTCTATGCTGGTTGCAAATCCTTGATGTGAAAAGTTGTATGAGCCATTCGGGAGCCACATTACTTTCATCTTGGGCGTTAACACTTGAATCCCTCATTACGCTCAGGATTCAATTTACTGCCCTCATCGTAAAATACATCATATGGCTCCCTTGTGTCACAAATAACTATTTCTGTTTGGACCCTTTTGGCCAGCACGTAAAAACATCCGGTTTTCTTTTTGTTATAACAATAGTTTGATTTAATTAATATCGAATAAATAACAGTCTTGGTACTGAACTTTCGAAGGTCGTTAGAGCGCATGGTAACAATTTCAAGAACATAATAAAATTTATTGATTACTTCGCAATCACTCACAGTCCTCATAGATAATAGTGAACACTCACGCTCCTGCGTTCAACATTTCTGTAAAAAAATGATCTTGCTTCGTTAACTGCACTACTTTGTTAATATTACAAAATCACTTTAAAACTACATTATTTACTAGTCATGTTTATTTTTAATGTTATACGGAGTTACCTCATATTTAGCATTAAGGAGGTTGATTGTTCTTTTACGTCTCAGCAGGCATCGACGATTAAGGCGATTGTTTTTAAAATTTACTTTCATTCATGGCTGACAATTCTATTATGAAATGGGAATATTTGATATCTAAGAAAGCGATCTGTCTAAACGACGATATCCTTTTTGAGGATTTTATCTCGATTTCGGCCCGGGGCACGAGAAGATCGGAGGGAAGGGCATCACGATCGCAATCTTCTCGTCGCGCAAGTCTCTCGAGCGAGCGAGCATCTATACGTTTTAAAAAGCGGTCACATTTCAATCCGATATAAAAAAGAGAGCGACTATCGCGAAATTAAAAGACGATCGGTGAGCGCTCGGAAAAAAACGCAGCGCAATCCAAATAAAGCAGTCGTACTAATCACGGCGTTCAAACAGGGGTTCCGAAGTCGGGGTCGCCGTCACCGGGACGCTGCGTCGGCAGCGGCGGCAGCGGCGCGGGCGCCGGCGGCGCGTGCGAGCTGTTGCACTGCGCGGGCGGCGCGCGCGAGTTGTTGCATTGCGCGGGCGGCGCGCGCGAGCTGTTGCACTGCGCGGGCGGCGCGCGCGAGTTGTTGCATTGCGCGGGCGGCGCGCGCGAGCTGTTGCACTGCGCGGGCGGCGCGCGCGAGCTGTTGCATTGCGCGGCCGGCGCGCGCGAGCTGTTGCATTGCGCGGGCGGCGCACGCGAGCCGTTACACAGCGCCCCCACGCGCCGCGCAGACCCCAGCCGGAACGCCGCGCCCGAGGCCCGCGCCGGGGGCGAGCCGCCTGCCGCTACGGCCAACGGCGCCACCTGCAAATTACAATTTTTTGAAATTTTGCTACTAGGAAAAAATGATTTCGGGAAAATTTTCTAACAAACCCCAGATTTCATATGCGTCGCCAGCCTAGACGTCCAATCCAGATCTGCAATGACCTCAATGTGCTAGTAATTTTGCCGGTCGTCTTACTCTCCGCGTCGAACACAGTACCGCAAGCACCGCTTCTTGACGTCAGGATTAGCTCGTAAGACGGTGGTAACATTCCAGACAGGCCTCACACAAAGCCTTACTACCATTGATTGGCATGCATTAGACGGTCAATCTTTAGCGTGGATTTCAAAACAACCCGATCCACCGCGATGAGCATCAATATTTCGTGATATGGATCTCGAATCACACGATAATATCGAGCGTCCAATCATGGCGTTGGCGTGTGTCGTGTGTCATGTCGGTGTTACCGCGTGCTCGGGCTTGGGCTCGTCGGAGGAGTGCGCGTCGTCCACGGTGTGGTAGGCGCCCTTGGAGCGCCAGTCGGCGGGCTTGCGCTTCTTCTTGTGCGGCGCGCGGCGCGCGTGCACCGGCGTGGACTCGGCGCTGGCCGACGCCGACGCGCCGCCGAACGCGCCGCGCCGCGCCAGCGCCTCGATGCGGATACCTAACGACATTCACTTTTTTAATGCCCCCGTCTGAGTTAGACACTGAAATAGATTGCGATTTAGTTTTTGGAGCCTTTCAAAAATATGAATATTATCTCCAACATTAATGTTTATATTTCTTATATTTGTATATAAGAAATATACGATATATAATATAACGTACGATACCCGGACGACTGATATTATTTAAAAACGGCTCGCCGTTTTAGTATTGACATCATAAGCGACTATAATTTACTTTTAGTTGCGATACACACCGATGGTTAGAGAATGAAATAAGCCAAAATCTCTAAAATTAAACTTTTCTAAAATACCATTTTAGACATCATCTTAAGTAAATAACTCTTGGCATTTGGTGCGAATTCTTCACGAAGGGCTGTATGTTTGCGGGCAACGCCTCGAGGTCATTCGCTTAGAGGAGAGCCTTAAACGGAAAAAAAAGTGTCACTCTACTTTAGCCACGGTGAGATAAGGCGGGTGTGGGTCTCTAGCTCTAGTGCTAGAAAGAAAAATAACATTCATCGGAATATTCTCTGATGCAACTTCTGTTCTTCTGACCGAAAATTTTCACGTAGAACTGATAAAATTACTCGTTCGCGGCAGATCGTATCAAACATCATAACAATAAGCTGTTTGCGTAGCTTGAGTATCTTTACCGTCGTCGTCCATGTCGAGGATGGCCAGGTTGTTGTTGACGTTGTTGTAGGCGGCGGGCGGGTAGCGCGCGCCGCGCTCCGAGCCCGCCGGCGAGTGCTCCCTGTAACACGCACAGCGCACTCACGCCTTGTCCGCACAACACAGTGGCGCTTAGCGAAGTCTGCCAATAGCAGACCCGAGTACAACAGCTTTTATGCCGGCACTGAATCTCCAGAAAACGGTTTATTTATGCAGTCTGCTTAACTCCAGAACGCTAAGTTTTATACACGAATGCGGTTTAAATTCGATTGCGAGTTAAGGCGCGGTATTCCCACGAGGGACGAAATCGAAGGTTGCTAGATCTAATAATGGTTTAGATATTTACTGTCAATGACGGTCATGCAAAAAATATACGTTGGTTACACGACAGGATGTACTTTACTCGATCATATAAATTCCCGAAAACAGACGAAATAAAAGTCTAAAGAATTATGTAATGATTTTTTCTTTTACTTTCCACATAATTTTTATATGGTAATATTTATTTATGATTACTACGCAACACCTGCTAATGTTCGATTTTCAACTGATATATATTTATTAAATACATAAGTAAGTTCTTTTTAATATTTCTTTGTTCTGTTCCCTAGTTTCCTAGCACAACTCTAGTAGCACAAAGGGAGAAAAGCGGCGAGTAAATTAGTGCTATATGGAAGAAAACATAAAAAATATCAAGAGTGCGGTGGTACGTTACCGGTTGTACTCCGGCGTGCGCGGCGCGGTGGGCGTGGCCCCCGAGCCGCCGGGCTCCGCGAACGCCTCGCCCTCCTCCGGGTACAGCGGGAACCTGCCCAACACGATTTACTTATTACAACGGCGATTTACCTATTTGGCGCATTCAATTGCGTGTTTCATGTCATGTCTAAGTACTCAATAACATCTGAACACGTACTTACGCGCATAACAATACGATCGTGTTCAGACAGATCCCCCTTTAGCCCTGTGTCGTAATTGCGTCGACAGTGGATAGCAGTTTAGTTACCGGTAGTTGTCTTCGGAGAGGCGATCATCGTCATCGGCCGCGATGAACTGCACGCGCAGCGCGCAGTCGCCCTTCACGGACTGTAGCGCCGCCACCGCCTCCTTGTGGCACGCCTGCAATAACAATAAAATAAACTTAATAATCACCATAATCATCAGCCACACATAGAAATTTCATCTTTCGTATTTCCTTCTAGAATCGACGTCGCAACTTGTTTGTTCCTCCCCCCCCCCCCCCTTTCCCGTTAATAATAACCACATGTTTTTTTGTGTGTTCACAGGTTTCCGTCTAAATTTTGAAAGAGACACCTAGCTAGATGACAAACCAATATGCGACGTTGACCGTTCGGTCAACTCGTAGCGGCCAAATAAAAATCAAATACACCACTGGCTGCAGTCGGTTAGACGCGTCAGGATAAGTGTCGAAATATCTGCCGATCGGTGTATAGAACTGCACGGCCATTCGAAATGCCCAGGACCCTGATTCATATTCGATCCAGCGACCCGCTTCTAATCACAACTCCTGCCTGCACAGTCAGTTCCTTACAACGCGCTACTCTTTCATTTATCTTACACAGTTTGCTACGTATCTATATTTTTTTGTAATTACGTTTCCTTTTGATATTCTTTATTACACATTAAACCTGCTTTATCATTTCTACAGAGCCTCAGAAGGCGCACCTTCAAACGAAATACAAATTTTAAATAAAGAAACTTAGAAAAGTAAAAAAAAATGCATTGAGGTCATATTTATGAGTGTTCGCCGAAATTCTCAAGTGTACTCGGCAGTCTTTACACACAATTACTCATCGGTTTATTAGCATTTTGCAAACGGACGTTTGAGTGCCTTCTATCTAGACCAAGATCATTTAAGGTGAATCAGTTTCTAAGTAATAATTTTGTATTCAGTCAGAATTTAATACCTACCTATGAGTATTTTTGTCATCGACATCTTTTCACCCAAAACTGTGCACCACAGATAAAAATTGGTGAATCGCTTTAACTTTTTCTTGTAGATATGGTAATCTCGGGGAGTAGGTAAAATTTTAAAGCACGTGACCTACAATTCACGGTAATTACATTTTTTTACTGTCACTGTGTTATTGATACAAAAACAAGGTAGAGCGGATAAAACTGTACAGGTTCTCGTCTCAAGCAGGCCCCCACCTCACTGACGCCGCGGTTGACAGAAATGAAACAGAAAATGCTGAATCTTCAGATTGGTCCATCCGATGAATTTCTCTTCTTGCATCTTTCTCAATGGGTATTAGCTGATGAGCTATTATAGAAAAAAAAAACAACAACAACATACCTACTTACTGAAATTGTCGCGAATTCGGAATAAAAAAGGCTATAATATTTTATTATAGAAAACGAGGCAGTTACCTGCGTGAGGTCCTGGTCGTTAATAGCGAGAATGGCGTCACCCACGTACAGCTCGCCCGTCAGCGCGGCCGGCCCTCCCGTCTCCAGCTCCGATATCAGGATTGGCACGCCGTGCTCGCGGCCGCCCTGCAAAAAAATGCACTCTACTAAAGCATAACACTAATTACGGCAGAAGAAGAGGAAGGTCCATAGACTTAGAATATATTAGTATTCTCTTTCTACGACTGTGCAGTGTGCAGTTGTGTTTTGTTTTTATACGGTACACGGGTTCAGTGCAAGCGTGAGTGTGTACCGTGACGGAGATGCCGAGGCCGAGGTGCGGCGAGCGGCGCACGCGCACGGTGCGCGGACGCGGGGCGCGCGGCGAGCGCGGCGGCCGCGCGGGGCACGGCGCCAGCCCGCGGCACACGCGCACCAGCGTCTTATGCCGCTGCAAAAGGATCTCAGCCTCCACCTGACAACACCAAACGAAAAGTTTCCTAAAAACGTTCCCTATCCGCACGCTCGAAATCGAATCGACATTCACGTTCTAAACTTTGTACGAATGAGAGTTCCGAGTTACCCCTGCAACTGATGTTGTGTACCTGAGCCCAAAGCGAGTCGCGTACTTCGGCGCGCATGTCCCTCCCAAGGAGCTGGAGCTGCTGTATCCGCCCGGCTAGTTCTTTGTCCAGATACTTAGTCGCCAATCTGAACACAACATTCAAACATTTTCCTTTTTTTACTTTATTAACGTGCTAAGTTACTGTGTATATAGATGGAAGCGGGTAAAATTCTGGTTACATAATGTTGGTTTATATCGATTAAAGGTAGTGTGTCACCTGGCGCCGAACAGTTCGGAGTGCAGCGCGAGCACGGTTTCCCGCAGCGCGGCGTTTTCGCGCGCGAGCTGCGCGGCCTCGGAGCGCGCGCGCATCTCCCCCGCTGCGCCTGCGGACCCGTCCGAGTGCTCGTCCGGCGACTCTATACCACCCAAAAGGAAATACTGATCAAATCAGACCACCATTTGCTTCAAGACTGTCACATTCCCATTATGACGACATTTGCCTGAATTTGGTTAAAATTGTATTGCAATCTTTGAGTTCTTTCCCTTTATCCAAGTATCCTATATAGGATATTTGAAAACCAAAGAATGGATATCAGTTCAGTATTCTTTTTTTAATTTAGTACGTATAGTAAATTTGACATTTTTAATTCGACATTTGACAAACGAGTGACACAGACATTAACACTAATGACCATTAACCGCTTCACCGCAGATTACTAACAAAAATAGATTCAATAAAGGATCATAGAATCCACAGGTTTTATATTTCACTATCCCAAGTAATGGTATCCCTTTTATCCATCCCGCTGTAATACCCTTTTCTCGTATATTAAAATTATTACCATCTTAGCAAATCATGTGGTCGCAAACGCTTATTTATAATTTCCTAAAATAATAAAAATATGATTTCCTTAAGTTCACAAGTTAAGTAGAAAGTACACTTTTATGGGCGTTCTTGCATAAAACCCGCATTAAAATATGCTGCTCAACTTTATTACCAATATGCACTAAAACGGAATTACTCACCGGCAGAAGTTGCTCTCGCCTGCACTAATTCTGCCCTCATATCCACAAGCTCCGCCTGCAATATAAGTAAATAATCCTTAGTGTAATCTAGGTAATACTTTACAATAGGTACCAGACAAATAAAACATATCGTATGAAGAGGCACTGTCAGATGACTCCACGAGATTATCACAATAGAATTAAGCTCAGTCTGGGCTTAAATTACCGGCGGCGTAAATTCGAATTAATGCAGACAGATGTTAGAGTGGTGTCAACAGTGAGCACGCGCACATAAATCGTTTGACCTCTATACGTGACTAGGTACCATACCCACCGCACCCCTGTCATGTAAACTGGCATTAACGAACGGCTGTCCGATCTGCAGTGTCAATTGCAATGTGATTTATAGCCAAGATAGGCCCAAGGTCCTGTCTCAACTCGAACACAAATCGAACAAGACCATTTTAGAGTCGTGGAGTCTTTAAAGTTCGTATTGTATAATAGGTTACATTCACACACAGGCATGCGCGCAATGGTTACAGCGGGAGTGAACTCGGAAGTGTAATGGTATCTTGTAGGCTAAGTAAGCGAATGCAGTGGCCATCTCAAGTGGATGCAATGCGAGCCAGGCGGCAGCTGTGCGAGCGCGGTGGTCCATTCCGTGTACTAGGTGCATAGGTAGGTATGTACGCATGGATAACCATTACACATACGCACTGATATGTTAAAGTTATGCCTCTGTGAGTCAAAAGAGTGCCTTTTTTGGGATTGTGCTATAGAAATAAATATGTTGCACAAAATTGTAGCCAACGGTAAAAAGTAGACATGTTATTGCTTTCTATAAATAAAGGCAACTGTTAAAAATCAATACGCCCAATGAACCTACACGAAAAAGAAAACATGGTCAGGAAGCAAGACGTAACCGATAAGCGAATTTAGAAAATCAACAAAGTTGATTTAACGTAGGGCCGGGTCCCGCCGGCTGCCGACTAGAAAACGGTTATTTGAAAACTTTAACAACATAATCCAGTCTTTATAAAACCACATAAGTAATATTTATGAAAATTTTGTTAATAGATGTCGACTGTCGAATTGATAGGGCGCCGCAGAGCGATGAATAGTTTAGGATTAGCACGCGATAAGACATTTTCTCTATATTCACATGCAAATAAGCTCCGAGAAAGGTGGCCGTTCGTGACTTATCAATAGTGTGGTATACCTTGTGTTCAAATGGATTTCACTTTCAGAACAGTTCGACCACAAAAGTTACAGTTACACATAAGTATGGAAAAAGTGTTACGTAGGTATGCCCAAATATCTCGTTATGCAATATGTATTGAGCTTTTGTAACTTGACGAATAGGTATTGTGAGGGATGAACCTTATAAGATTCAATAAACACGACCTACGCTGATTTCAAGATCATTATCGCCTATAATAGGCACACGAGTGGGCGTCCGTTGCATAGTGGATATCACAACAATGTTCACGCCTGCCTACAGTGCCCGTTTATAATATAAAATGTTCAATAAATGTAGCCACAATAAAACCATAATAAACTATGTACAGTTAATTTCTAAATGTCTATGAAAATTAGAACACATAGAAAAATCCGAAAAGTAAAGCTATGGCCGGGAATCGAACCCGGATCCTCGTCATTCCGTGACGCGTGCTATACACCTACACCACCCATAGCAGGTGGGTAGTCTCCGAATTTTTCTACCTGTTACTAACTGTCACGTGACCTTTGTTACTATGCGAATTTTTTGTCGCTAAGCGTCATCTGTTTGAATGACGTGTCTGTACGACACAATTACAAACTCCCGTGGAACATCTACTGCTCACCAGGGACGAGAGAAGGCGCTGTTTTTCAAATGATAGGTACTATCAAATGAATCAAGAAATTTTTATTTCTTGATTTTTATGTTTACTTTTACGGTTTCACCGTTAGAAATTTAATTTCTAAATGTCTATGAAAATTAGAACACATAGAAAAATCCGAAAAGTAAAGCTATGGCCGGGAATCGAACCCGGATCCTCGTCATTCCGTGACGCGTGCTATACACCTACACCACCCATAGCAGGTGGGTAGTCTCCGAATTTTTCTACCTGTTACTAACTGTCACGTGACCTTTGTTACTATGCGAATTTTTTGTCGCTAAGCGTCATCTGTTTGAATGACGTGTCTGTACGACACAATTACAAACTCCCGTGGAACATCTACTGCTCACCAGGGACGAGAGAAGGCGCTGTTTTTCAAATGATAGGTACTATCAAATGAATCAAGAAATTTTTATTTCTTGATTTTTATGTTTACTTTTACGGTTTCACCGTTAGAAATTTAATTTCTAAATGTCTATGAAAATTAGAACACATAGAAAAATCCGAAAAGTAAAGCTATGGCCGGGAATCGAACCCGGATCCTCGTCATTCCGTGACGCGTGCTATACACCTACACCACCCATAGCAGGTGGGTAGTCTCCGAATTTTTCTACCTGTTACTAACTGTCACGTGACCTTTGTTACTATGCGAATTAACAATTATGAATTATGTACAGTTAGGTTGCCCGAGCAGACAATGACTATAGTTGATTAGGGAGCCAATAAACCGCAAGTAACATATAACATGTTCCGCAGTCAAGCCGCGGGCCATTTGAATGCCAAGATCGATGACAGCGCTTTCATCTATTCCCTAATTAAGTCGAAGTTATTGCGATATATTCGGATATGTTTCATCGCTAAGCGCTATCAGCGCTGCCCACTGCGATCTGTTCTTCCTCTACTATCGGAAGTCGCTAGCGATGTGCGCTAAATGATTGACGAAAAGCCCTTTTCTCTGGTGTGGGCGCCGATCACAGATAACGTCCAAGCAGCGCTCGAAAGATTGATTCACTGCTGGTCTATATCGTCACACACATCTCAGATGCGAGTGATAGGTCTCCGGCGCACGCGCTGCGCCGTGAGCCACACGTGGATACATCGCAACAACAATAAATCTCCAAACTCTCCGTGTCGACATCTTCGCCACATGTCCGGCTACAATGAAATTTGAGACTCGTTTGAATCACAGCATACTTATCATGTTTTAGTAGCAAGACGGCGCATTTTCTAACTTTTCACAAGCGACCACACACATACACACGCTTGTTAAGTGTGCAATGTATTTCACTGAAGCCGGAATGTTTTTGTACTTAACAAAGATGATCCGCCAATGCAAACTAAGCCCGTCACTAATTCGCGTTGTAATTTAAACTATTGTGAAAAAGAAAAGTCCAGTTTTGTTCAGATTGTTTGCGCGAGGTCGCCGTTCATTTGTCTTGGGACGCCCTACATTGTTCCGGTGTACAGCGACACGATCTGCTGCGCCGTGTGCTTGTCATTTGCATGCGTCGCTCTCGGCCGCGCCTGCAGTCTGATCACGTCGAGAACATGACCATCCACCGCCTTTTCACTCATTACTAGTCAATATGCAAAACATTTCTGGTTGTGTTAACCGGTCATAAAACACTAAAGACTGATTGTTTAAGCTACCGATTTCCAAGACAATCAAGACCTCTCAGGAACAACTGATGTTAAGAAACGGGACCTCGCACAGGGTTCGATTTAATTAACGCTCGTCTGATCATCGCCTGAAATAGTAAAGTTGGCGAACGCTTCGGCCAGTTAGCCTACTACTGCACCCACGCCTATATGACACTTGATGCTTGTGCAACTGTACCGCTATAGCCGGTGCATTGGAATTTATGATTACATATTCCTAAAGCCGCAATTCATCTATCCATTACCATAAAAAAAAATGAAGTTTATATGGACACACAGCAAGCCAATGGATACCAATGATTTTAAAGATTTGTGAATGAATCAGTGCAATCTGATGAACTAAACAATAGAGATAGATCGCCACCCAGAGGCAGGCATCGGATGCCCAGCGAGTCTTGGATGGGAGGATCGCGGCGGGGCGCTCCTCGTGCGATCCATTTGCCGTATCAGTAGACATTGCGCCGCTTTTCGCTTCGGCATAATCGGTTTCCATTAGTTGAGTTAAAGAGGGTCAGTAACCCGATCGCATCCTACAACAGACTCGGATTGCCAATTTATATGCAAAAAATACGATAAAATAAGATTAAACATAATTTGATAAATTCAATTAAAAGCATCGAAATAAAAGCATGAAATATGGTTAGATATAGGAGCACGATACGATAGAAGCCAGCTTATTGATAACATTAAGACACATACGGCAGTTATCTGGTGACAAATCACAACTTTTGTAGTTATAGTCCAATCGGTTCACCGGCTACGCTTATTGGAGCCAATCCAAACTACTTAATCTTGTACGTATATTTGTACCTACTATTAGATTATCTGTTTTGTTTTTAATTTAATAGTTTTAAATTGAATAGTTACAAAATTACAAAATTATTTTTCAATAACAGAATCATAAATTCAATCGCTTGTTTTGTTCGAAGACAGGCACTTTATTTAGACAAGTTGTGTCTATAAAGAATGGAAAAAGGAATAAACAATGATTTGATCCTTTAATGTCGAGAAGTTGTTAAGTCTCGGAAATGTCTTGCGGGTGGAGCATTAGTTTAAGTGCCAATCATAAAATTGCTAAGTAATAGTGGAGAATGGCGTAAGTAAACCTACTGTTTAATACATATGATCTGTGAAGTAAAGGTGTGCAGGATATAGAGATTGTGATAGCGCGCCCGCACCTGGCAATCCTGGCATAGTGTGCAGACGCAGCGGTGTCGGCAGTTTCGCGCACTCACTTCTGCGAATTGCAAGAACGCTGCTATGCGCAAGCGGCTCCCTGAATGACGGCATGCTAATGTCACGCGGTCCTATTAATGTCTGATATTAAATTACAGGCTTCAATTGCTTATGCCACTTTTGGGAAAGCTTTATTCACTAGGTACTCGTGTATCTATCTATTTCCAGGACTGCGAAAACCTAAAGCAAGAGGTAGCGCCAACGTACCGAAATAATTCGAAGCCATAAACACAAACATACAATGGTTTATGAGCATTCCACTTTGCACTAAAATTGGCAACGAAATTATATGGGTTCATAGGTACCGGGGGTCGGGCCATGAATCATAGACTGTATCTGCATCGTAGCCTGCGATTGCCAACTGCCTGCGATCAAGACTTAACAATTCTCACGCAATACGTTGGTACTCGGCGCAAAGTTAGTATGCTCTATAGTATAGTGACAGGCAGCACGTTGCAAATTGAATGTTTTCTTTGAACGCGCATAACGTGCATTTCATTACCGATTTCGCGACGTTCGCGTCGAACGAGGGAGCAATGATCAATGGGTTCGAGCGGCACCGTGCTGACTAGTGACCGGGACTAGGAACGGGTTTGTGCGTTCGAGCCGTTGTTTGCGGTCACGACGTCGAGGATGGCTGCACGCTCCACCAGACCACAAAGTGGACCGCAAGGAGTCATCCCGCCGCCAGCCAGCGTGCTAGCTAGCCCCGACTGTCGCCGACCAATAATGTTTGGAACACGTAACAATGAGCATTACACTGCATATCGAATAACATCACAAATAGGGGAAGCACAATGGCAACGGTGACGTGCAATTTTTTTGGATAAGTTGTTTGGGCAAAGCTGCGTATGTGCATATGCCGATATGTCTTTCTTCTCATTCATCAGTCACGTACGTAGCACGACAAGCCGGTGCCCGCACCACCACGCCGGGGTCCCCGGTTCGATCCCCGATCGGAGCAGATAATTATATATAAAAGTACGAATACGTTTGTTGTAGAGTATTGGATGTTAAATACGATTTAAGTGTGTATTTATCTTAGTACGATCACATTCTTTAATTTAGGACCCATTTCATAAAAAAATTAGTTACTCGACCTTAAGTGGGTTCCAAATGAAAGAACGTGACTGTACAAGATTTGCTTACTTTGGAAGTAGAATTGTTCTGTGATATTTTATTTATTTATTTACCTACTATGATAAAACGATTCTGCGCGAGCCGCCTGTAGTCGACGAGTTATAATTAAAAAAATAATTCACACGGTAGAGGGACATCGATTATAAAACTCAACATGTCTTTCCCGTACTAAATGCAAATCATATGCAGTTTAATACGCAGAACCACTCATGTTGACAACAAACAAAATTATTGCCTGTCTAACTTGACATCCAGTTTATTATTATGCACTTTATATTAATATATTAATAGTTTTACTAAAAACATCTTAAATTTATGTATTTTTACCGTCGACAACTTATTATGTGTTTAAAGCTTTGTAAATATCAATTAAACGTTCACGCTAAGAAACGGTTAAGCCAGGTTTAATATGTGTATTTGGAGACAGCATCTAGCTGGAAGACAATCAAACCTGCAAATACAGCAATTAAAGCATGACGCTATGGTCTTCAGATCAGGCAAGGCAAGAACTCGCGAAGTCACTATTCGTTGATACGTTTGACTCATGTAAGTCGTAGAAAGATGCACTGAATATTGAAGACGATGTTTATTTGACAAGATAAGTAGACAATAAAGCAGTTTACGTTAACTACTAATTGTGTATGCAGTGCTACTGGGCAATCAGGGCATCAGGGAAAAGCCAGTGTTGGCCAAGGTAAGAAGTTCAAATACTGTGAGTGGCCGCACACCTCTCACTCTACAGGCTAAAATAATGATGAACTTTACTTGGCGAACGACGTAAGAAAAAAGTAAACTACTGTAACACATGGCCAGAATGTCTACCATTTCTTCGCCGAACTTGGCATTCACAAATTTCAATTACCGGTAGACAATACAAGAAATCTGGATAAGATGGTGTATCTCATTAAAGAACCAATCTAGGAGAACAAACACGTTAATCAAAGAGATAGTGAAGGCATGTCCGTCCGTCCAGAGTAGCCGGCTACTCGGCTATTACCGAGAATATCTTTCACTCGTTTTTTACAGTCTGCTCTTGTACTGATTAACGACTGATTTATTGGTCAAGGCGTACTTTAAGATCGCTGCAAAACATTTCCATCTTATAAGGAAGTAAAATGATGATGTGATTATATTCATAACCTATATTTTATGATCGATGCACGTTTAGCCATACCTACTTATAAACGCTAACTATTTTATTATTTTGACTCTACCTGTTTTGTTTAATCCTACGTCGACTATATAACGGCTATTAATTCATAGGCATATAAGAGCATGCACGCGCCGCATTTTAAAATTAAAATTTAGGAGGTTAGAAATAACGAACAGACAACCAAGACTTAAAATATAATCAATTAAATATAATTGGCGATTTACGTATGTACGGTATCCTTGGCCTGTTTACCTCACAGCCTCTTTATTGCTTGTGTACGTGTTTAAAGGTCCGTATTGTAAACATATCATGTGTCAAGTATGTAAGCGCAGAATTTCAAAGGTTGGAGCTTGCTTCTCTCAGACGCGCATGCAACATAACATTGCATCCGCGCATTCCAATAAACCGAAGTGCAATAGTAAATTTAGTAATCACAATCAGGAAACATCGAAGTTTACGAGTCTTATAAAGCAAGACGATTCATCAACACTTCGCATAACAGCTAACGTTAAAATAACAGGAATAGCTGTAGGTACGTTCATACGGACCCAGCTGGGAAAGGTAAATAATCAGAGATACCAAACAAAATAAATCTCACAGTTGTAGAAAGGACTAAGTTAACAAATATGCCAGTATAGGTATGTACTTTGATATATTAACATAGATAAACCATAAATTTCAGATTATTAAAGCGTGATAGAAACTAGTAAAATATTGTAGTTGTACGACGTAGTAATTGTAAAACATGAATATTTGTTTATAGCAAGTATGGATTGAATCATATTGTTCGGTACCTACCTAGTTGATCTTGCCTCCGCAGACATAGACATAGCACGAGCACGCGTTTATCCTGTCAACGTCGGTGAACTCATGCTGGCCATTATCATAACTCGTCGCCGAGCACGCACGATTTTGCAAAATCTCACAGAGCACAGAACAGACGGTTGCACTATGAATTGAAATTATTAGCCAACAGCTGACTCTCAGTTTAAAAGCAAAAATGGGCAATGTTAACACGGTAAATATTATCGTGATACTGATATACTCTATGCCAATATAGGATCGTGAATTTCAGAACAACATGGATTCGCCGCGATACGCATCAATATTTCGTGATATGGATCGCGATATGCATGAATCACACAATAATTTAACCGTCTAATCTAATCTATGCCTATAAGTAACTATCCTACTTCACATTAAAATACGCAACTATTTTGATAAAGATAATTTGACTCTAAACAATCGACTAGTTCCTTTTTAACAATCCTCAGTTACCTACTTACTCGTAAGATAAGTAGGTACGCATTAATAAAATTATGTTTCGCTGCTTTTTATTGTTCATGACTTCTTGTTGTTCATATAAAGTACATCGTTGACAAGAAAAGCTTTACTGACAGCGATAAAAAAATGCAGGTGAAACTTATTCTTCCGTGGAAGCCGCCGCTGGCAAACGTTCTAGCTAGAACTATTAATTGAAGGAACTGCAGTGAAATCGAGACCACTATTAATACCAGCCAGAGTAACTAATCGTCCTACGGGCGAATGCCACATATAGGTTTATTATATGGAATATTATTATCTACGTTAATAGGTTATGGGAGTGACAAAGAATACCCTGTCGTTCACAACGATTATCATTTCTAAAGGATTTTTAGCATATGAATTGGATAACGCCTACAAGAGTAGCAGTCGGACCGTGACCATGAGAAAAGGCAAATCGATACAGTTACAACCAATAAAACTATAAATTCAGGTGAATCAATACTATGTAGGTAACGAATTATATTGACAGCCATAAAAGCAGTTTCTCGGCACGAACTTCCTGACGCGTGACTAATAAATCTACAGAAGAGGAGATGTAATCTGGTCTTATAGCAAATCTCGCAGTTGAGCTATACGCTGAATAAGTGGTGGTGACGATAACCGAGGGCTAACTGGACGTAAGTGCTTACTGTGAACTTTATTACAGACAGCACTAAGTTAGATGAATCTGTTACGGGCAATAAATCACAACTTTATGATTCATTAAAGCGACAAAAGCCAGCAATCTTCATTCCAATCTAAACCTGCTAATCGAAACTGCTATTTAACAAAACAGTAAAAGCTGGTTCAATTAGAAACAACATTTTAACCACATATTTTGTAAATTTCTAAACGACACCGAATATTAGAACACATAGAAAAATCCGAAAAGTAAAGCTATGGCCGGGAATGGAACCCGGATCCTCATCATTCCGTGATGCGTGCTATACCGCTATATACCACCCATAGCCAAATAAAACAAATACAAATAAAGACGAATAGTCTTATGCCTATTTGTTTTGCATCCATTAAGACATACATAAACTATTAATTAAATCTAATAATAGAATGGAATGTAATAATACCTAATTAATAATTACTATGCGCCTCTTATGTGTTGCTTATAAACCGAGTAGATTACACGAATTAAACCTACAGTAGGTATCCTGTAGAATAGACGCTTCGCTGGCAGTTTAGAGCTTATCGCAAAATAAACCTCCTGGGGCATGCATTTCTACTAGTGTCCGACCGAAACACGATTTTTAGCCGAAACCGAAACCGAAACCGAATATTCGGTTTTTTTCTGATTTCGGCCGAAACCGAAACCGAAACCGAAATTTTTGAAGACTTATCAAAATATTCAAAATTACCGTACAAATCGTAAGGAAAAGGTTATTGCAAGGATTTCTTATTTGAGAACGTTTCTTTTTTTGTTAAACAAAATAAAAAACGTTTATTTTTAATGAAAATAGATATAGGTACATGAAACTACCGTGAGACTTTAATCATAATTACACAAACGGATAAATCACGTATAAAAAGTCGAGGGATGCTCTACATGTTTCGGACTATTTCGTAGTCCTTCTTCCTGGAGCTTAGAGTACATATTTCAATTTGTACTTTTACTTTACGCGCCCGAATTAAGCCGAATGCTCGATGCGAGAGCCGCGAGAGGCCGCGAAGTAATTTCGGCCCGGCCGAAGGTTTCGGCCGGATTCTGGCCGAAACCGAAACTTCGGCCGAAATCGCTTTTTTGGCCGAAATTGGCCGAAACCGAAACCGAAACCGAAACTTCGGTCGGACACTAATTTCTACCCAGTACTTCGTTGTAGAGTTGTCTGCATTCTGATCGGCACTGTAATGGTGTAAACATGAAAGAGTTCAATTTATCAATATCCCAAGCAATATAATTTATGCACAGTAAATAATGCACGGATGCAAGTTTACTCGGCAGGAACACGCAATTGGCCACCCGTACTGAGAGCCCGTGCACTCCCGTAAGGCAAAACCTACAAAACCTGTCGGCGAGTAACGCGACCGGCATCGGCAGTGGACACGCTCCGCGGTAATCGAAAATTGTAATCAACTAATTGCAATACAAGCACAGCCGCCGTTACTGTCTGTAGGTACCTTTAATGTCATTGCGGAGTAAATTTCACCGAGTGCAAAGTACGAGAGGAAGCTAATATCAATTTTATTACACAATCAGATAGTGAAATAAATAAGTAACAGTTTCCATTAGAATATAAATTCATATCAAATTAAGCATACAAATACGCCCATTTATCAAATTATCATTTCAGCATAACAAACTTTGAGATGTCTGACGTGATAAGTGTTTCAAGTAAGCCTTCCACGTAATGATAAGCATTCAAATAAACTTATTGATACAGTGACTCTACCAACTCTACTAAGTAGCGAAATTGCTTGTAGATGTCTTCTTGTACCAGTAAACGAGAATGGTAATGTTGTCATTGGCTTTCCGTGGTCGCTTTAAATGGATGTTGTCGGACCAAATTATGTAAAACTTAAACATGATGATGGTTAACTTTGAAAAGGTACATTTGCATTGCCTCTAATGAAAACATTGAAGGGAAAGCGTATTTATATAATTGAAAGTAGCAACAGAACCAATATTGATTGCGTTTATCGATCGAGCGTATGAGAAGCTTAATATTTACGACGTGATGCAAGCGACACAAGTGTTTGAATTAACTACATCGCACACAAACACATGAACACGAGACGATGCGACATCGTGTCACCATAAAATGAACATTACTATCACAGAATATCCCTTTTTCTTAATTAGCATCTAATCGAGGAGCTCATTTAGTCATATTCTGTATACAATTTATAGGCTGTGGACAACGTTTTTTCTCACGCATTCTATTGGGTATGCCTGCTGACATTCTTGAGTTATATTATAATATAACTTTATTATGAATGCATTTTTCGCCTTCGCTCTCTCTAGCTCTAATGTTTTGTTTACTTAAATTTGTCGGTGCTTTAAATATATTTGTCTAACTCCTTCTTGTACATAAAACACAGAAAGTAAACAGATTTGTTGATTTGGTATTGGGTTATTTGTTAGATAGATGATTATTTAAATAAATATAAAATATCGACGATTCAATCGATTAAACTATTTAAACCTTATATGTTTGAGACGTCTGGACATGAATTCAGTTCGATATTAATGACTGATGTTGTCAGTATTGTACCTACATAATTATCATATTCTAAAAAGATTCTCTGGACTTTTTATTTTAACTAATAATTATATTTAGTTATTTAGAATTATTAATTATTTTTGTAAACAAAAAAGATCGTCTCGTCAAAAGAACAAAATATCGATGCTTCAGGACGCAGAAACTGGTTTGAATCCATTTTATGTCAAAATCGTGACAACCACCTAATAGGGCCGTAAAACAAACTGGTTACGAGGAAAACCTCTTGAAAATGGAAGTAATGAAGGCTTCAGGCGGGCGGGGAGACGCGCGTACGCACGGGGCGTGGCCGGCGCAGGCGCCGCGCCGCCAAAGCCGCTGCGGATGCTGTAGCGCGCGCACCTGTCGCACGCATCCCTAAACAAATACACACGCGACACGCACGACGACAGTAACAGTTAAAGTTCGTGAAATGACCGGTAGTGAACACAGTGCCAGTGAATGCATGAAGCGGCCCTAGGATAACCTGCGTCTGGACCAACCCTAGGTCGGTAGCGCAATGTTTTATCTTCTTATCACTATCACTGTACGCCGTGTTTTGATTGCGCGCGCAATATCCGTCGTGCAAAATTACAAGCGCCTTGTTTACTTTACGATCTTTTAACTAAAGAAAAAGAAGAAGTGTTTGCGATTCGGCGACATACTATAATCATATTAAATTTAAGTTCCTAGCGTTCACGTTTCTAATTCGCGATACCGGTAAGTAATAGACCTTATTTAAATATTTAAACACGGATCACTCACGTATTTTTGATTGAGGTATGCCCACATGTCTAGAAATTATGTTCGAGTCACGAGGTACTTTTATTCATTTAAAAGAGGACTAGAATGTTTCAAGTTTAATTGTGATTATTGTAATAAATTTAAGATACTAGGTACTTAAATTATAATACAAATGGCGTAGTCTACTAATACGCCAAATAAACAAAATAATAAAAATGTTATTTATTTCCTTCAATATTTTCCTTGTGAAACCAAAATTGCATAAAACAAAAACACAATGAATATTCATAAGACTAAATTATGCATTCAAAACCGCCTCAGTAATAAAATGTGCTTTAATCTGCAGCCGCTAATATAATAATACGGCCTTCACACATTAGATAATACTAAACAAGTAAGCATTAAGTATACCATTTCATCTATTTATTAAATGGAAGTACTACACTTCTAATTGGCGATAAGCGACATAATATTGTAAGAATTATGGATGAAAATGGGAATGAGGCTTCTGGATCTAGATGGATTTAAAAATTAGGTAATGAAAAGCTAAAGAACTGACTCTAATCAATTAGTATCAACTAGTTTTTTCCCACATGAAAATTTTCATTACGAATACCTACATACGAAGGGTTTCGGCCCACCATACTCACAATACTTTAATTTTTTATGCTTTTCTAATGAATAAATTTCCGCAAAGCTTGCCGAAGTTTGGACATATTTAGACAAATATAAAATGAATACTCACAGAAAAACAAAGAAGGAAATCGCTAGGTATAGGTACCTATAAGAGTGCACAATTAGCTACGAATGCTGCAAAATATATTTCCGCAGGAAAAGGACAAGGGTCGCTTCGGAACAATAAATCAACCGAGTTGCAGTCCTGCTGTCTCATTGAGACCATCAATCAAGTCAGGCACTATCTGTAAACAACAATTGAACGAACTCATATTGCTCGGATTTTACCTACGTATTGCAATATCGACAACGTTACACTTGCAAAATTACTACAACCAGCTACTTCTTTAATGATTTGAGAGAAAACGGATTTTTTATCCCGTAAAGCAAATAACAATGTAAACAACTCCAGAGAATGTTTATATAAGTATAGGTAACCTAGATATGTTTAAAATAGTTTAGACAATTAATAAGGCAAGTAGGCTAAAGTAATGGCGAATGTTCTAATGACATATATTATGCTAGTAGTAAAAATTTACGACAGTTAACAGTATTTACCCGATCTACTCTACATCGGCATGGATCACGCAGACTAATAAAATACACCAAGCGGCAATAAACTCA
Source organism: Pandemis cinnamomeana (assembly GCA_932294345.1). Taxonomy (NCBI): domain Eukaryota; kingdom Metazoa; phylum Arthropoda; class Insecta; order Lepidoptera; family Tortricidae; genus Pandemis; species Pandemis cinnamomeana. The sequence goes on from OW028706.1 coordinate 5,346,447, forward strand.
TCATATCAGAAGGAGGACGCTTGCCAAACCTCTCCACTTCATCGCCGAACCCCGTACCTACCTAGGTGCTACATAAACATAACGTGCACCACGACCTAGTACCAAAATCACGTTCAGTATTTTTGATTAATACCGCAACTACCTACTGATTAAGCTCTCAGGAAAAAACGTCTAATCGTCGCTAATTATATAGGTAAATCTGGTATTCCGAACAACCGGGTTACTTCCTTAGATCAATTTACATGGTCATTCCTTCACGATAACTAGAAAGTTAATACAAAACAATACAAATACTCTTTATTGAACACCACACAATCAGTACAAAACAATACAGAAACAAAGAACAAGGTAGACCATAGGCAATCTTATCGCTTAATAGCGATCTCTACCAGACAACCAATAAAAGAAAGAAATAAGTCGGAGACAGTTTAAGTAAGTGGGGTAATAATTTAGGATTAAAAAAAAACATCTGAATTTCTCACTGCCCGGTACTGTCAGTTAAATACATCAAGTCAGGCTCAACCTCAACTTTAGATATGCATATTCAATCTTCAATTTTGACATCGAAAATTAAATACGTCGTAATGCAAGTTTAAACTTTGATCTTTGTAAAGTGGTACTGCTGCTAGTAAAATGCATTAACTGTTAAATCCACTTTAGCAGTTAAGGATATGGCCGAGTCCAGAACCGATTTAATTAGAATTCCCAGCGAGTAAATGTGAACGAACCTAGTGCGAAGGCATAAATCAAGACATTAGTGGGGCGACATTAGTTAACTGGCGAAGCGGTGTGCAGCGGCACTCGCCCGCCGGCTCCCGGCCCCGTACCTAATATCATAATTATCGAGAAAGACATAAGTTAAAGCTAATTATTAGAGGAACTGGACATGGCCGGGGTGGCGAGACAGCGGGCCCTGAAAGCTACTGCAAGCTGCGCGGCCCTATCATTGCATAACGATGTGGGAAGAGCGATCGAGTGAAGGGCAATGCGAGAGTAAACACTCGTTAGCGCAGCCGCAACACAGATGATTTCATACCGGTCAAGGAAACGCTTGAAGGAAACCTTTGATCGTCAATAAATCTTAAGATTTTTTTTCAACGGCCAATTAAACGTGCTACATAAACTCGTTACGTAAAATACGGTAATTGACTGTTTCTATACTAATAGGTCAATCGAATACGTAAGCCAGTAAGATATCATAATTATCAAATAGGCCCTTAAGCATTTGTTAGGTAAGGGCTTTAATTAACAGCAAGAGCGGGTGCGCCTGCGCCGCCGATAAATGCAGAAGCAAATTTGTATATTATTTGTTCGCGTTTTCTATTTGCTCTCGAATGTCTTTTTGATGGTTTAAGTTTATTATTGTGTCTTTGATACACAATTACCTTAGTGTGTTCAAGGTGTGCGTGTAAAGTTGGCTGAAGCAAAAAGGTGTCTGAGTGTAGGTGAATTGGTGGTTTATTTGTGTTTGTATAACAACCTATCCCAAGTGGCCGAGTGTGACGGTAGCTGGTCGCCAGACGCGGCGCGGCGCTCGGAGGCTTTGTCATCGGATCGAGAGTTATGCGAGGACCTTGTGCAAACAAGCGACGGCGAGCAGCCGGAGGCGATGGTGACTGCTGCTCCCGTCTGCCACAAGTGCGATGTATTTGCTCTTTACAAACATCACCGACTCCTGAGCACGAGACAGATAAAGTCTTCCATAAAAAAGCAAATACTAGGTTCCATTAACCTTTTTTTATTGCTCCTTTTAAAACATACAAATGAAACGAACGTACGAGTAATACCCTCAGTCCCTAATGCTTCGTACCAACTAAGGATTTTTTGACTACAGTTCAAATTTTGACAAATTAAAACTCATTACCTACTCAGTCTATAACATTTTAATGTATCTAATTACAATGTAGAGCATCAGTGACATATTTTAATGTTTCGCATTCCTACCTATCTTTGTGACAAAGATGTAACCATGTTTTCTTAACCTCCATACTTCCCGCGTATATCAGTTGCGGCGCGAGAGAAAGTACCGGCATTTACATTTCGTAACCTTTGTTTTGAAATTGACGAGAAAACAAAAGTGCAGTTTACAATCTGTTACACTGATTAAATTTGTAAAGTTTACAATACTGCTATGTCTACAGAACACTGCTAATCGTTCCACAGTAACATCGTAAACACAAGTCGATCCGTTATGGTTCCAAAGCATTACCAGTTATTTGCATGTAGAGCGCAAAATATCGCAGCGAGATGGCGGCCCGCGATAACTCTACCTCCTAATGTGTATTCAAAGCGAATCATCATCATGCTAATGTCGTAATTAAGCTAATGTCACGGCGAAGCCGGTTCGCTAACGTATGTAAGACACTAAATTACGTATGGACACCGACTGCGAAGGTTGAAATGGCTACCATGGAATCAATAAAAAATAAAAGCATGTTCTAAAAATCCAATCCTAATGGGCCGTCTCGTATGAGACCAAATGAGAAAACAAACGTACTCGAGCCACGATACCTGCCGGCTGGCGCGGTATAATATCCTGAGCGATGTAAGCTTTTAAATTTTACTACACACCTATTATCAGTTTTCATTGTCACTGTGAAGTTAAGTCTATTGTTTTTAGTGATCCACCGACAAAGAACATTGACGTGTTACTAAGACATTGAACCTGTGCCCGTCTTGACCCTCTTGACACCAGCTAACACGTTTCCGTACAAGACAACGAGGAAATTATGAATCAGCTTAGGTAGGTACTTCCCGAACCTTCATCGCCCCCGTATAGGAAACAAAACACGAGTAACGGCAAGGATCACAAAGAGGCATGTTTATAAAAGTACAAACCAATCGAGTGTAAGGAAGAAAGCTATGTTGCGCTTTAGGTTTTCGTGTGATCTATTTATAGTGATGAATCACCTAAAGCGACTTAAGAGTTTTATTTTAAGTGAAGGGTAAATCGTTAAATATCAGTGTTATTTGTATCACTAGGCAATGGTTATTGTCTCCAGAACAGATACGTTTGATTAGAAGCTGTACAAGGAGCGGCAGGCGTGCGCGCGTGCAGTTCGGTGCTTTATTGTTTTCAGTGAGGCGATTAGAGTCACTAAAATATGCAGTCCCGTGTTGCACAATCAAGGTGTACGAACCGAGCAGTCGGGATACTCGGCCACGTTTCAACTATTTGATAAAGAGATTAACGACGTAAACGCTAAGCTTTTTGTCGCCGGGTCACAAATAATGACGGATGAGTGGGGCTGCATTCTGTTGATAAAGCAAATGTTTAGTGGGATTAGCCGCAGTTTATATAATAGCTTTGTGTTTTAATGTTGTACATGTACAGGACACACCCACATCTACAATGATATCTGACACAATTTTGACAGCAGATTATCTATGTCTGATCAGATTATTTAAATGATAAGTCACAATATTAGTGATGCACGCGGTTTCTTATTAATATGCAGCAAATACATCATCAACTTTTGGTCCACTTTGCCCACTCGTTAACTTACGATTACGACGCTTTCATGGCTATAATAATTGTCTTTTTTAGGGTTCCGTACCTCAAAAGGAAAAAACGGAACCCTTATAGGATCACTTTGTTGTCCGTCCGTCCGTCCGTCTGTCAAGACCCTTTTTCTCAGGAACGCGTGGAGGTATGAAGCTGAAATTTATATCAATTACTCAGGTCTACTGTCCCTTGAAGCTGTGAAAAAATCAAACTTCTAAGCCAACGCAATCAAAAGATACAGCCGTTTATGCCGCAAATTTCCGCAAATTTTCAACTCTCAAGGGAATCAAAACCTACAAGGTAGTTCCCGTGAACGCAGAATCTTGAAATTTGGTATGAAGGTAGGTCTTATAGCACAGATTAAAGAATAATTGCGAAAACCGTAAATGTGTATGTATGTCTGTATATAGCAGTGACCAATATAAAGTAACCCCACACTGCGTACATTTTGCTTTGGAACAGGGCTCTGCTTACACTGGTTTTAGATATTTATAGATAATGATACGGAACCCTCGGTGCGCGAGTCCGACTCGCACTTGACCGGTTTTTTTATTATATACGCTGACTGACGCTCACGCTTGACAGTTACAAAAATGTAGGTATACTCTGGATCTTACCTAATATTTCGCAAACGAACTCCTACATCGAAATATGGCTTTCGAAAACCAGCAATATTTTTAACAACGTAACAACGAGAGAATGTGAGGTACACAAGAAAACGAAAAAAACAACGACAATTTAAAAGGTTCAGAAAAAGACTCTACTAAGAAAAGTCAAGTTTTTCAAAATAAATGTAAAAGGTATGATGTTGCATTTCGTAATTTATCAATTTTATCATGTAAAATCTACAATACAAAATAGGATACTACCTAGTAAATAATTAATCACTTACACGAACGCTAGACGGCTAATGTTTATATGAGCACTTTTAAGCCTATTAAATATTCAAACGTGTTTTCAAAACGGCATTTAGCCAAACACATTTAAATTCAATAGTCGACATGGAACACCGAAACATTGTAAAAGGTAATACCACAACCCACAAAATTATCACCAGTCACGCTATCAATAGCAACCCTTTTTTTAACAACCATGTACCTGATTATTAGTATTTTCAAACAAAAGTGATTTAACGATTCAAATCAAATTTCAAATTAATAATACTAATTCCCCAATTTATTTCAAAATGATGTTCCTTTCACCCATTCAAAGGTTAACTAGTAGAAATTCCTTAGAGGGATGAGTTCGTCTTTGTACATGTATCATGCATAACTTTTGTCCATTGTTTTGTGAAATATGTGCAGTACTCGACTTTCATACGTCAGTGATCCGTTTATTTCACAATGTTTTACTGATTTGTTAGATGTATTTTCCGATATTTTTATTTTCTTGTATAAAAAATTCCGATCGTCTTTTTTCACTGTAGACAAATTTCCGAACGCCTTCTTTCCCTGTATACATATTTCCTGGTATATTTATTTTCTTGTATAAAAAATTCCGAGCGCCTTCTTCCCTATAAGACATATTTTCCGATATATTTATTTTTTGTTTAAAATTTTCCGAACGTCTTCTTTCCTTGTATTTTTTTTTAGCATACGCAAAATTTCGCAGTCATTAATTTTACTGGGGACAAAACTTTTTCAAAGTCAGTCAAAAATTATTTATTCAATTAAGGCATCAATTTGACCGTTAAGGTCCATTTCGTCCGCATTCCCATTTCGTTCACATTCCGAAGACACCCAATTGTAAAACGCATCAAAATTTACTGCATCATACTGCAATTTAGGTATGATAAATGCACTCTGTTTTGTCATTTGCGCAGACAGTATATCCATAACTATTCTCAAAAAACCGCATTGAAATTAGGCCTGTGGACGAAATGCAGCTGCACGGAAGGTTTGTATGGAAGTGCAACCGCCTTAACCTATTGCTGAGCTCCCTGTGTAGCTCCAGTGCACCCTTACCCCAAGGACCTAGTGTCGCGACGCCGAAAGCAAAGAAATGATATTGGGCGCCGAGACAGCTATATATCTTCTTACTCGCGTTAAAAACATGGCCACTTAATTATATTCATGAACATTTTCTGGGGAATAAAACAGCATGCAGGCTTAAAACTTTTTATCACTCTACATTCTGTCAAAGTGAGTAGTTTAAAGGGCCGGCAACGCGCCTGTGACTCCCCAGGTCTTGCAGGTTGCACTTCCATACAAACCTTCCGTGCAGCTGCATTTCGTCCACAGGCCTAATTTCAATGCGGTTTTTTGAGGATAGTTATGGATATACTGTCTGCGCAAATGACAAAACAGAGTGCATTTATCATACCTAAATTGCAGTATGATGCAGTAAATTTTGATGCATTTTACAATTGCGTGTCTTGGGAATGTGAACGAAATGGGAATGCGGACGAAATGGACCTTAACGGTCAAATTGATGCCTAAATTGAATAAATAATTTTTGACTGACTTTGAAAAAGTTTTGTCCCCAGTAAAATTAATGACTGCGAAATTTTGCGTATGCTAAAAAAAAATACAAGGAAAGAAGACGTTCGGAAAATTTTAAACAAAAAATAAATATATCGGAAAATATGTCTTATAGGGAAGAAGGCGCTCGGAATTTTTTATACAAGAAAATAAATATACCAGGAAATATGTATACAGGGAAAGAAGGCGTTCGGAAATTTGTCTACAGTGAAAAAAGACGATCGGAATTTTTTATACAAGAAAATAAAAATATCGGAAAATACATCTAACAAATCGTTTTACTATATTCTTCATACATATTTTATTCTTCATTAATTTCTTTAATAATTTAATTTTATAAATAATACTGTTACTGGTAGTATTTTCTAGATTTACGCAACTGGATTGAAGGCGCGGCTCTCTTAAATACTCTAACTAAACGATAGTAAACAAAGTTCAAACGTCACCATACATGAGTGGGCATACAACGGTGCCTGTTTTCCCTTCCAAACTATACCTAGCTTAAAACGCTTGTGTAAACCGACAGAAAAACAATACCCGTCCTTCGGCAAAAGAAAATGAAACGCAATTGCAATGAGTCACAGCAATGTCTCCGCTTTCAGAGTGCGCTGTTAAAGTTGCTTACATTAAAATCGCCAATTGTGCTAATAAAATAACTGCATACGACTATGTAAATATCACTGCTATCGTAAATATATACACCTAACAATTAGTTTCGAAGTTTATGCGTCCAAAATTCCATATTTTATGCTAGTCTCTGCGGTACCAGCTAATTGCCGGTTTGCGCAAGCGGCCGCCGCGCCGTCTGCCTCGCTAACCCACTTACCACCACCTGATACCGTTGACAATAGCAACACTTAAAGGATTCGTACAAACACATTAAATATCCCATAAGCCTACTTAAATATCACACTTTCCCCACTCGAATTGTTCGACGCTTCTATTAATTAATCGCTTTTGTTTTGTGTATAAATTACGAAGAACAAGAAAGTGTTTGTAGGTAGGTACTCATATTCAATCTTTACCCGTGAACACGCAGTCTCAGAAATGAGGACGAGATGTGACACGACCTAAGGCAAGCTGATAACACGAACGTATTCTTGGAGTATTTCTAGTACACCTAAAAAGTTCACTAGTTTACTATTTGATTTTACATCAGGTCAGATCATAAATCAGGTCTATATGGGGTAGACAGAGCCTAAGGTAACAAGACCTAAAGGCCACGTTTAGCATGAACGCATGAACCGCATCGTCAATAACGTGATTCCTAAGATTTTCGCCCATTCCCTCGATGGGATTTTACCATCTGCGCGGGACGAAAAGCAACTGGTACATTCTATGTTTTTCCTTTGCTCCCAGACCAGCATGGAAGTTTGATTTTCCTTTCGTAAAATTATGAGTAATTATAATTATGGAAGCATTCTCAAAGTATAGTCACGATGTAAATAAACTGTCATCGGGTGGATTATTAGGCTTCGTGGTGGGCGTTAAGGTGGCAGACGTGCTTTGACATGCGTTCCACCCCCTTTGACAAGGGCCGGTGTATTCTCTAAGGGACACGTGCATCGGACTAGCATTCGGATTTTAAATGAAGGATTCAAAACAAACAGAATTTTAAAAACTGTCATTACCTTATAATTTTGACAAGTATCTGACGAAGGTCTGATGACCGAAACTTTTTAAATCTTGGTAACTTCCGCGGCTGATTTAAAAAATAAATAATCATTGTAAGGTGAGTCACGTAATTGCAACATGGACGCAAAATTTACAATCAGCGGCTACCAAACGGCATTCCGAGAAGCCCGCGACAGGTAAGTAAGCTCGCCAAGGTGCACAGCCGATTACGAAGCTGCATAGTTGCAGACAGTAAACCAAATCCCCCAACACCAACAGCCTAGAAACCGCATACCGATGAAAATCATAAAACATATTTACATTCACAGGTTAATCCGAACGAAATGCATGCGCGTTATGAGATTGACTTCATCGAATCACTTTCGAATATCATTCATAGATATAACCATTTGCCACTAAAGTTGTCTCACTGACCTCTATTTTTACAAGTCATTATAAAACTCCGTAATGAGTGATGAGAATTATAATACTAATGCCATTTCTAAAGGATTTACACAAGCGTCGGTGTAACCTGATCTGCAATTTATCTTTATTAAGATCTACGAAATGACGTCGCGGTGGGCTCGGCATTCAACGAGGATTACGATTGAGAGAATTGAGACCGTCTTATAGAGCATGTGTTGTAACCTCGGCATTACGATTTTATATTTAGACCATACTATCTCCGAGTCCTCTTTGTGACGACGATGTCTAACAGAGGAAGTGATATTTTAGCGATTAATCTAACAAACCAGTCCAACGTTAGACGTACACTAGATAACCATTGTTAACACCTTAGAGAAATAAAATTGTAAGCTGCGTTAGATTGTTCGTTAAACTGTAACTACGCGTATCAGTCATCTAAAACCAGCTCCGATTAAAATAAATCGAGAGTCAGCCAGTGGTACGGTCGGGTCGGGTGGTCTCGTGATTTCATTTACGAAACGTACATATCACGGTGAAAATAAAAAAGCATAAGGATATCTTCCTTTCCCGTATTTTAATTTAACAACGGAAGCCGCGTGACTCGACAACAAAAAAACCCGATTAATTTCCACCGTTGTTCAGAGGCGTCTATTCTGTAAAAGGAATCGCTCCAGGATTCCAAAGCGGCGTAGACGAGTGTGTAGACAAAGAGACATACGACGTTACAGCGAAAACTTGCAACTTAGAAATAAACGTGATCTCACCAGGAAGTCCCTTCACAGACAATAGGAAGGGAAGGATGAAAATGTTTCTTGGGTTCAGTAAACTTTGTAATATATGTCACGTAAAGCATAATGGGACACGTAAATACAGCATGATATAGTGATAATTTCATTTTATTTAAAATTGCAGAAAACTGAAAATAACCATATATACCTACATAGAAACTTAATTTGAACTATGAATCATAAATGTAGTCGTAAATTTAGGCGTCTATCGAGTGAACGCTCTTACTGAAACCAAAGAAAGTGTGTTAGCACCTGGAAGTACGCACTCTAGCCGCGTTGGCTCCCTTCCAGCTCCACTGAACTTTGACAAGAAGCCGACTGTAATTGTATATAGGTTTAAGTATCTACATGCGTGCGTCTAGCGCGCTTGTCTGGTCCGAGCCCGTTGCATGCAAGGTTGATATGGATATGACGGTCGTGGGACTTTCAGGAAATGAAACACCTCATAATAATCGTATCTTCAAAACCCAATCAATAAAATATCTCAATTGACATGTCATGATGAATCGATCTTTAATACTTGTACATCTGGTTTATCGCTCAAGTTTAATTTTGAACGGGGTCGATGTACTTCTCGCACACACACAAGGGTACTTTCAGAAGTTTTGAATGGTCTCAGATTTTAAAAAGAAATACAGTATTGTAAAATCATCTTTTAGACTGCACTCTAAATTGTTCGATTACTTTCCTGTGCTGATCATACTGACAGAGTCAACGAGGTCTAAGTAAGACGTTTGAATTGATTGCGTCCGAGTGGGTACTTTCTTTATCGATCTTCGAGCGACCAAAGCGCCCTTTCATAAAGTCTCATTAAGCGTAATTATTGGATCAATCAATGATAGATGGATGTTTCAGAAGTCATTGATCACGTCCGCCCGAGGCGCAAGTAATTCGGACAGTCTTTCGAGCGCGATCGGACGTCAATTAACAGTGATACGGTGCCGCTTCACCCGCGCCGGCCGCGACGAATTGGACCGGCGGAATGGGTGCGACTACGTGACGATCCGACACCATCAAACACATAATAATTACGGCCCAATAATCCTCACTCACTGGAACTAATGGATTCGGCTACTGGTTCGGTGATTGTATAGTGCATTTTACAATCCAACGTGACGCACTTAGAATTGCAAAGTTTTATTGTTCGGAATACATAAAATAAGCATAATTTGTAGCCGGTCAACCTTAACCAAAATAAAGTCCGCATGGAACGATAAAGTCAGTGCAGCAGTAAAAAAGGGGCTTAATAAAAATAAAGAAACTCGAAACCAGACTTCAAAAATATAATAATCGAGGAACACATTACAATATGTTTGGATACAACAATAGCGCACGAGGCTCAACATTACGAAACCGACACTTTGGGCAGCCAGCAAAAGGCTGATGAAAGGTCGAGTCAGAGAAGGCGGGGGCGTTAGACAATGATAATCCGACTATCCGGGGTCCACGAACTGCACCGGAATGCAAATAAATAAGTGCATATAAACAGGACGCCTCGGCACACCTGCCGACGACGTTTGATATAAACAATGCCCTGTCGTGCCGCAAATGACAGAACGGCGCGAGCGACGACGCGGGTTACATGTTAACAATGACACTGAAACGAACTTCATGAGAATAATTACTCTGCAAATTTACGCATAGGTAGGTACTGTACGTCTACATATTTTGTAGTAGGCATCAGAAAAACACAGATTATTAAAACATATTGTATCATTTGTAAAACACGAGTGTTTTAATTAAAACGTGAATAAGCAGAGCAGAGACCGATTGATGCTTACTCCTTCCTATTCTAAAACACTCTCATTCTAAAAAACAAAAACAGAGATATACCTACTATTTTTATGCTAGAAAAATAAAGGTTTGGTTGGTAGTATTAAAAGCTTTCTTCAGCATTATTTTTGCATTCAACGCCCGCTTAGCTTAGCCCCGCCCGGCCCCCGCCACAAAAACCCTAAGGCCTGACTAATGCTCTTGCCGTGTCGACATTAATTTCCGCTCTTGTACGTTTAGATCTTAAGGTACCTTAAATGAGTGAGGCTCTGTTTACCTATTCCTTTTCTCACGAGGTAAAATCAATAGCATGATTCGCATATTTATTTCACATTGCTCAATGTACGTCATTCGGTCTTTAACTATGCGAGAAGTGCTTTTTAACCCAAGAAGAAAAACGGAGGAGGTCCTCAATTCGACGTGTATAATATTATGTATGACAAAGCATAAATTTTTACAGAGTAGTCCTATTTTTATTGGATGGTATGCTATCGAAGTTAGTCCCATATATATAAATTTGGAAAATGGAAAATATGAGGTGATTTGTTGTCCCCTCACAGATTTCAATGCTGAGTTGTGTATTCCAAACAAAACGATTCACTAAAAATCGTGAAAAAAAAAATCTATAAAAATGAAACCGCCTTCAAAAAAATAACCGTTAAAAGGTGAAACATAACTATAAAAATTCATATCAAAATACATTTCGGTGTGCGCTATCTAAATTAAATGATGTATCTGAAGTCGGTGCCTCGGATCTAATAGTACCTACCAAACTTATTTCAGTGTTAGATACCCCATTTATCGAGGAACGCTATAAATAGCTTATACTTATAGGCTATATACCATCACGCTACGACAAAATAGGAGCCGAGTTTCAATGAAAAATGTTGCAAAAACGGGCAAAAATATTCCTTTTGAGAGCTTCCGTTGCGAGCACTGCGTGTTTAAAAATAGAGATAGTTTTAGTTCCGGTCCCGGGAAAATACATAGGATAGTTTTTATCCCAAAAAATCGCATAGTTCCCGCGGCATAGGGAAAAGCGAATTGTGCGCAGCGCAGACGGAGTCACTGGCGACACCTATTAAATATAGGGGTCATTCTTAGATGGCAAATTAGAAAATTAAAAGAAAAAGTTTTGCAGCAAAAGTGACCTTTACATTCAAAAACCATTTATTTATTCACGTTAAACGGTAATATTTCAGTCGCAAAATGCACCTTTGTACCTACCAAATTTCACACTAAAATTGATCCAGTGGATTCTGTAATCTGTATAAACGCAACCCTGGGAGCGAGAGTTCGCGACTCGCACTTGACCGGCTTTTAAGTTCCGAGCAATTGCAATGACAATAATCGTCGATTGTTGCCTCATTGTTGCAGACGGGGCGATGTTAAGCGCGGTGGTGGCGCTGGCGTGCCTGTGCTTGGCGCGCTGCTCGCCCGCGGAGCCCTACGGCCTGCGCGTCTACCCGCACAGCGTGCACAGCGCTAAGGTGAGTGCATTACGTTACATTATAAAAAATAATAATAAACTATTTTTCATCAGAAGTCAAATACCCTTTTGTTGGTTTGACCTATTGGACCGTGGGAGTAGAGTTCTTTATTCGTTTTTACCTACACCATCAAACGCAAATTTCCACTTGTCTACGAATGCTTCCATTTTATACTATTAACTAGCTTTTGCCCGCGACTTCATCCAATAATTTCTTCAATTATTCAGTAATTATTTCCTAGCCCGTCCCTTTATCTCGTGAGAAATTTGCAAAATCCTTTCTAAATGCTCCTTCAAGAGTAAAGAAGTGTAGAATCACCAGTATTAATTTAGCATACAATAGTACAAAGATTTTATGTTTTCAGGAACTAAACGGTGTCCTGAGTAAAATCGAGGAGCGACTGCGTGTTTTGGATACGATAAGCGCCGTTCAAGCGAAGCAAGCGCGCAAGCTAGAAGTCATACAGGACAAACTTGGTAAGTCTTAGTCCAGGACTTTGACCAAAATAGCGTAAAGTAGAATTAGTTTGAATAATCATAATAGTACTAGTACTGGTTAAACCTTTCATTTTCACCCCGCGAGCAACAGTGGATGTGGCTGTAAAATTCTAGACTGCTCATAGAGCTATACCCATCCGGGAAACCGATGAGTAATGAGACTATTGTGCCATATCCTATTTTAGGATGCGCGCGGTCAACTTTCGCAATAAACTGTAGCACATCAATTGACCCAACAACGGCCCTTAGTCAATAGTTGCGAGGAGCCATCGGTACCTTTGAATGAATTAACATACGTCCATGAGAATTATGAGTTTAACAGGAAGTTTAAATGGGTTTTAGATCGGGTGGAGACCACACTGTCCTTAAGGTTGGAAAGAGCCCAGTTAGCGGCTGAGAGATTGGAGCACAGGATGCATATGCTTCAAACTAGTGTTGAAGTAAGTTATCTGCTTCTGCTATGTCAATGGTGATTAATTTAAGCGTGTGTAAGAATCGATCGCTTTCTAGTTTTTTTTGTTTTTCGACGTACAAAGGTATACCTTTGCGCATGATTAGAAAAATAAAAATAATAATTTTCAAAGTTGTACGGAACCATGAGTACGCGAGTCCGACCAGCACTTAACCTGTTTTTTTCTTTCCAAGTCCACTGCACGACTTCTACGTACTTACAGATTTTACCGAACTAAAGCGTAACAATGTTATATCAACAGTATTTTAATGCAAATAAACCTTTAAATTTACAGACCGCTGTTAAGGAGAGTGCAGAGAAGATAGAACGCAGCCAAAATAGAATAGTAGAGATTGCACAGAACTTGACTAACCACCTCACTTCTCACAGACATTTGCTCGAAAAGGTAAAAGATGCCAGGAAGACCTGACACATTCTTACGGTAGGCGATTAGAAATATAAGCGATAGATGACAGTCTACCAAGAAAGTGCTTTACCATTTTTTATGCCAGTCATATTGACTTGTAAGCGAAAATAATCTTTGACTCTTGATATTCTAAGCCGTACAAATGACATTGAACCCTTGGGTGAGGGTGATAAAGGAATTTCTTGGCAGACTTTATAACGGTAAAGTCTTACGAATCGAGTGTAAAATGGATAGCGAAAGTTTAGTAATGTTTCTAACTCAAACATAATGATTAATCGTCATCAGATTTTTGTAAAATTTACGGATGAAGAGCGCTGCACAGAACATAATTCGTTGTCAAACGGCAGGCAAGCGGCGCGTATGCGGAGACTTGGCACCGAGGCCTCGTGCTGGAGTCGCTGATGCGGGACGGGCTGGCGCTGGTGAACGCGACGCGACGCGAGCTGGCGGACGGGCTGCGAGCCCTGGCCCGCCGGCAGCGGGACGCGCGGCTCTCCTCCGTCGACCTTGAGGCCGCCTTCTCAAAACGACTCAACGACAACACGTACAAGATCGATTTGAAAGTAAGTTATTTTTAACTAACTTCTTAAAAAAGGCAGAGGTTCTCAATTCGTTGGAATCATGCGCTTCCTAATCGGGAATTTCCTATATCGAAATCGACTGGAACGAGTGGAACGATTTGGAAAGATCTTGTTTCATGTTCGAAAAGATACTTCCTAATTGGACCTATTATCACCAGATCAGGAACTGGTGATGGGATTGTAGATAAGTCGAGGGAACTCATCAAATAGTATAGGCAAGCTTATAGTAAAAAAATCATATGGTAAACTGGAGCTGAAACTACGCGCACATAAATATACATACATACATTCATACATACATACACAAATCACGTCTTTATCCCTTACGGGGTAGACAGAGCCTAAGGTGGCAAGACCTAGGCCACGATTAGCAAGATTGTGGGCGTATAGATGGCAAAAAAAATAGTAATAATTCTGAATGGATTTTTTAGAAAAATCGATGTAGCCCATGCTAGACCCCTAGCAGGATACTTAAGTAATGACTTCCACCCACGCCAGAAGAGTGCAAGTCTATGTAACCATTCCGCTATTATAAGTTCGAGAATAATTACGACTGTTCAATTATCTTCTCAATTTCAGATGCAAGAAGTAATGGACGCACAAAAGCGTTTCGTGGACACTTGCCAAAGAGTACAGCTGGACGATCCCACGCATGTTGCAGATGTGCTGGACAAATTGATTGATTCGCTTATAAATAAGTATGTACACCTACTATTATTATTTGATGACATAGATCGCCAATTTATTAGATATTATATATTTAGGCTTCCATTCAAATTTGTCCAAAACATATGGAAGCCATGAGGAAATGTTGAAGGTGAAAGTCAGTTTTCAATAAAAATAACTTGTTTTCTTGTATTTTTATTGACTTTAAAAAATAACGATTCCACATCAGACCACCGATTCATTTGTTTCCAGGACAGCTTCGACGTTTCAGGAGCTACAAAACATTCAAGTCACCATGAGGAGTCATGACACCAGAGTTATGAAGTTACTCAGCACCGGGAGATCAGTGCAGGTCTGTCTTTATTTAGACGGTTGCAAACTAAATCCACCAATTATATCGCTTAAATTTTAGTACCCGGATTACCGAGCTTTACTCAGTATTTTTTGATACGTTTTCTAAAAATTAATCCTAGTTAGTTCGATCTATCACCCAAAACCCCTTGCATATCAAATTTCATGAAAATCGTTGGAGCCGTTTCCGAGATTCAGATTTTAACAACCAACTATTTTCAGAGCGACGCGACATGTCGACGATTAGAGAGTGTCTTCCGAAATACCTCACACGCCTCCTTCAAAGAGACCGAACTGCAGCAGCTGACTGAGAAGTTCATAGCGCTGACGGAACGAGCAGACGCAACACTGCAACGGCTGGAAGCCAGGGTCGGCGAAGACTCAGACACGCCCGCGCAAGCCTTGGATGTCACGTCAGCTGCCGATAGACTCATGTTGAAGCTCAAAGGGATTAAGTAAGTAAAGAATGTCTCGGCTAGTATTTCTCGCTGGAGCAAAGGGCGGGAGCGAGAAATATTGCGATATTATGGTTCAAGGACACAATTATGTCTCCTTTTAGCCGGTAAATTGTGAATACCTGTTTGTAAATGCTACTGTCTGATACTAAGGAAAAGACAAAAGTCTCATAACTTGTCTTTGTTGTTGCCCACTCAGGTTTGTATGAACAAAATGATCTAATTCTAAAATTTCAATTTCAGGGGAGAACAAGAGACAGGAGAATACTGGGGGAATGATGACCAAGACAATGACTTCTTTGATGATGGTGGTGGAAGTGATGAGTTAAATGAGAACAAAGACATTTTAATTATCACTCCAGAGCCCGACCACCGCACACTTGAGTTGAGCACTAGGGCACCACACCGAAGACATCTCCACAAACAACCATATGATAGAGGTCCTAGCTGGAGGAAACCTCCTACATAAACAATAATATCTAATAGTTTTATATAAATTTGTACAATAATTGTGTATTATTGTTTTATTTCAAATGATAAAAATTTACCATAGCATCTATTGGTAAGTCAAACAGTATGGCGGCACTTGAATATCAGCATTATCAAAAAATAAATGCTACATTATTTGATTCTCTAGGCAGCAGCCCCTCCCAACCCCCTGCCTCACCTTGGCGACGCCATTGCCACGAAGTGTTAAGAACACTTTACACAGTTATGATTTCTGCAACCACAATTTAAATAATGGCTTCAGAAACTAATCATAACATAATAAATTAACATATATTTTACATATAGCTCAGTACAGTATTAAAGGGATGCATACTATGCTGGCCTACTATTTGTACTCTAACAATTTAATGACACCTAGGACCTGTTTCACTTAACAGAGAGCTGTTGCCATAAATTTAGATATCTGTGATGCTGTGTCTGTTTATCCCTCCAAAGAAAAAGTGACAGCATCATAAATACCTGATTCTAAAGGTATCAGAAACTTAACAGAGTGTATGAGATAAGCCCTTAAAAGTTTAGCTATATCCAATGTCAATCCAATTTAATGAAAGTGTAAACAAAGACGCCGTTAACACAACCACAGACAGACTACTTTTGCGATGTAAAAACTGATAAATCCGTTCAATAAAATTATTAATTTATTCATTGAATAAATCAGTCTTTTGTGTACTTACTTGAAAAAATCAATAAATTTGAATAAATTAGTAAACATGTGTTACTGTGCATAGAAAACGGGATCAGGAATTTATTATTTCTAAAACTGTTTATTCAATAATAAAAATGTTAACTATTTTTTAATCTAAAATTAAAAATTGCTTACTCAATTTATAATAAATCAATTTTTTAAACTCCTCCAGCACTATGCTACCACAGATTATATAAAGATTTTTGGTAAAATAACGATTAGATACGAAATATAGATAGATGTGTTAATGATTTGATGTAGTGAGTGTTTATGCAAAAATTGAGATGAAAAAGATTTGTTTATACTTTCATTAAATTGGACTGACATTGGATTTATGCAAGTTCATTACATACATAGCTGTGCCTTGTGGAGTCCACGTAGAACTATAGATTTAATTCTTCACCTTACACCAACATTGGAAACACCATAACAGTTAGTGAGCCAGAACACTACACCTAGGACCTACCTCAAGTTTTGCACTGTTTTGAAATATTGTAAGAGCCTTGTGCGTGAGTTGTGCAAAACATGAGCTTAGAGTGGCGATTTTCTGACGCGCCGCGAACACCGAATCTGACTCTTCCGAATCCAACTCCACTGAAATAAAAATCATAACATTAATATAAAATTACACACACATACTTACACATAATATAAATAAGATATGTGGAAACATTTCAGAAAATTGGTCAATATCAAATAAAGGTATCCCTTTAAATTTGGCATGTATGAAACCAATTCTTTACAATAATAATAGTTAATAATAATAATAAACCTAGCTAATAATATAGTAGCCTTCTGAAGAACCTAATTAACACTTCCAAGGAGCCACATTACAGTAGCAGTTTATATCCTAAGCAAATTTATGTTTACAAATAAATATTTAATTCGTTTTAATGGAATTTCGTTGTGAGCTACATTATAAGTTTAGTACAAAGAAGGGCGGCGAGTGACGTGTCTTAAAGAATAAGTGTTGATGGGTTATTAAACCGAAAAACAAGTACATCATTAACTCTTAATAAAAAGTTACAACAGTAAAAGGAATCAATATTAAATATGCTGCGTTATTATTGCATAAACCTGGCATGGTCAAAGAAACGATATTAAAACTAATGAAAGTCATTAGCGAGGGACATGAACACTCCGATGTTTAAACTGTAATCGCTCACAAGAAACCCACCTATAGACGTGTCCAGCTCCACACAAGCCTTATCGAATTCCTTTTCTAATATATCTAACCATCGAAAACCAACTCCGGTAGTCGCCATTTTCACAATAAACTTGTTGACAACTGACAAGTAGCGGTCATGTCAAAGTGACATATCGCGCACGCGTAAATTCTGGTCCAAATTACGCTATACGGATACTTAGTTTTCATAGAGAAGAAATTTAAAGAATTTAGATTAAATAGGACCTTGTGATACCAGATTTTCTGGTTGTGGCTTCGTAGCTCTCAAGCGGATGGACTGATTTTGATGCGTTTTTTAAATCGAAACTCAGTTCTGTGTATCTTACGGTGGTTCTTAGCCAATTTTAAAGTAGTTTAGGTATCACTGTAATGGTTATATTTAAATGGAACCCTCAGTGCGTAAATCCGTCACGCACTTGACAAGTTTTTTTTTCCACCCCGTTTCCTTGCTTCGAAATTGGCACAGTCACCATCCTTGATTGTGTATATTGCCATTAAAAAAAAAGTTTTTTTTTTATAATTCAAGCGCGAGTCATCGTCAGGTGCCGAAAACGCGAAAGCAAGCACACGCGCCATTAAATTACTGCAAAAGCACTTAAATGCATTAATCAAAGAGAATATACACTATCCGAGTTGACGCTAGAATCTATTTAATTCTGGTAATAAAACGAAATGTATCCGCAGCTGTTTAATATAACATAATTATAGTTAACTATTTACAAATAAAAGAACTATAAATAACATTATATCACCACAAATATAAGCTTAACACACAAATCAGTGATAGGTATCTCAGTAATCAGTTATAGTTACAGGCAGTTATCGAGAAGATAGCTAAATACATATGTACCTATTTCATTACAAAATGTGGTAAGTAGAGCTTAAATAGGAAACAACTAAAGCTGTTTTGTGTAGGTAGGACAACAAAAATAAGTAGTCTCTTAACATCTTTACCTAACATAATAATATGTAGTGTGCAAATCAAGCAAGCCACCCCCACCACCATACGGGTAACATTATAATATTGTTAAGAATTCAAAACTGATCCTTCGGTATGGTAAATGAGAACAGGCTTTATTAAAGAGAACAGTCACAGTGACGTTGACAGCTGACAGATGTCAACGGCACGTTTTGGCGCGAAGCGCTCTAGAAGAGACGCGGAGATTGTATTGTCATTCAGACTGGGATGCTGATATGTGTAGTGATACGTTCGAAGTGCAATCTGTATTAGTGGTAATAGAAGACGTAGCGATCAATAAGAAAGACTATGCCCGTGAGGTTTCTTGCTAGTTCTTCCCGCGGAGGGTCATACTGAACTAGCTCAATGTACTCTGTGTTGTTGACCAAGTGAATAAAACGATGTGTGCTACTAACCCGAGTTTCATTGGATGTAAGAGAGGATTTTAACAAGTCAGAAGCGCAATGAAACACGCCCCATGACATAGGAAGGAAAGCCATATAAAAGGGTATGGTATTAGAACTAAATTTGGTAAGTGATAACTATTATGTGAACCGGCCGGCGTCTTACAAAATCCCGTGAGTATTTATTGAATATAAAATACTGCTTAAAGTGAGTTGAAAAAATATAGGTTCTGCTTCATATGGGTATGAGATGACCAGCTTGAGGTCATAAACTATTTTGATTTACATTGCATGAAGCAGGTACATACAAGATTCATTCACAACTATTAAGTGAACTGTTCATGACATATTTTGAATGACTAACTTAATGATCAATGAGGATAGTTAATGATCCACAGAGATACTTTACCTGAATCAGATGGTTGATCACTTAAACACTTACCTACAACTAGGAAGGCAAACAAGTCAGTAGTCTACCCGATGGTAAGTGATCACCACTGCTAGTGAGATAGTTTTTCTTCTAGTATTCTGTATGTTTATGTGGAAATAACAAGCCATAGAAGAGGTTTTATTGTGATGGATTATATAACATCCATTATAGTGGTTTGAGATGGATTTAAAGTTTAGATCTACCTTATTTATTTTTAAAGTGATGTAGTATACCTAACAGTGATTTTTATTTAGATTAGACTTCTTGATAATTTTGTGAAATAATTTATAAGAGAAGAGAATGAGAATAATTATTCGTACACTAATAGAAAATGTACAATACTCACACATACACATACAAACACTACACTACACCATATTGTCACACATTGTCTCGACGTGACTCTTCTGAGATGACTTCACTAACTAGGTAGTCCTGGGATTGAAAATATTCATGCGTTAGTAATATTATAAAATAAAGAGAAAAGTTAAGAGATATTAAGTGACATATACTATCAGTGTATATAGTACTCATGTATGAAAAAGTAAATTTAAAGGCAAGTATGTGATATGAATACATAAACAATATGTTTCTAGGGATTTATATTTACTTATTTATTTATTACATTGTAATGCCAAGAACATACATTACAAGATGTTACAAGTAATTTGTCTGTCCATGACACTGCAAGGATACTCGACAATAATTAACCACTGCATACAAGGATTATTTTATTTTATTGTTAATAGTTGTATTAGTGCCGATCATACAATCATAAAATATTTATTTATTGTTTTCCATCAAGGAGTTTCCAAAAGAGTGATGATTTTGAGGAGTGATAAAGAGTATAAATTAAAATGTAAAAAAAAAAAAAAAAAAAACTGCAAGTCAAATATATTATTAGATAAAATAATATTATGGCACTGTGATATATTTCTATGGGATTAAATTTGAAGCATTAGTTAAGTGTTTTGCAAGTTTAGTTATTGAGATGATGAGATGATGTTAAAGATTATACCTACTAAAACAAAAAATAATAGTGACAAAGTTCTTGCGAATGAGTGGATAAATGGTTGATTTCACTGGTGATATGTGAGGATACAGAGTACCAATCATGATTAATAGTGTTTATATCAATTGCATTCTTCATTATCCACAGTAGATATGCATAATGTAGAAACCTATGCGACGAAAATACAGGGTTAGGAACTCTGGTTTTGTCACTTTTAAAGTAAGTACATGATGTGGAGGATTCTAATGAATAGATTTATTATAATGAAGAGAAGTAAAATTATGAAAAGTATGTAGGTACTAACAGAAAAAAAAAACCAGAGTCTAATAAGTACCTTAATTATTTAGAACACACTTCTTCGGGCATATAGTGCAGATAAGACAGTGTGCCATTGCATTGGTACCGGTTGAATGAATGGTACTTTACTATCTTGAAAAGAAAATAACAAATATGAGGGAAAATTAAATACCTTGCATAGTAAATGTTTAAGTGTAGTGATTCACATGCCAAACTCAACAAGTTACTTCAAAAACAATTTGGTAGTGATGTTGGGTTTAACTATGTACTGGCAACTAAGAGATACAACAAAACAGGAGACACCTAAACATATTATACAGGTATAGTATTCTTTTGGATAAGTTTATATATATAAAAATATATATATATTTATATATAAATAGGTTATGAGTCATCAATTGGACTGCAAATGATAGTGAACCTAAGAGATATGTTATATATTTTAAAAAAAAACCTTTCGTTGCATGAGCATAACAGAGACTTAGTAATGGATAGATTGGAAAATACACATCAACTTTCGGAAAATATTCAATATGCCCTTCTAGTGTTGTATATTATAGTGAATGCAATTCATGACATGATAAGATTAATTAATCTAGAGTTAGTTAATAAACACATCAAATACCGATCAAGGACAATCAAGTGACCTCTTTTTCTAAACTAAGGAAAGCCTGTGCTTTGAGTAAACATACTTATACAGATTAATACATACTAGAAAACATATAAAGCATTCGAGAGCAAATAGTCATTTTTTTGTGTTCATACATAATGTCTGCCCTGACTGGTGACAGACTCTGAACTTATAGTTTCATGGTCTGGGTCAGCCCTCTAACCATTGGGCCATCGATTGTCAAATGAAATTGAATAGACAAATCTCTGATTTTTTTTGATGGATAGTCAGTTGATTACTGCTAATATTATTACTGTACTTGGTTGAGCCACATAGTGCATAAACCCATGAATAGAGACTCAGGGGTAACTACCCTTTGAGTATTTTATTTTTAGGTGAGTGATTGCCTTAAGAAATCCCATTTCCATTTGCTCACCATCAAATCTGTAGACAGAGTAGACAGGCACTTTATTGATAGTGCGATTTGTATAACAGCTTACACACACAACAGGAAACATTACCGCAATAGATGGTTACAAGATTTTCATAAGATAGAGAATTTGTATGAATGCATTTAAAATATGACATGATAGGTACCTACCTATAGGCACCTGCCTATAAAAGTAAATTAGATATTGTGATGAGTGTCAACTCACACTTACACGCATGTATGTGAACATTTTACTGTACAAAATAAAGGGGCTGATAATATTGACAGTCACTCAAAAATGTACACATACAAAAGCAAGCTAGTCCCTCAAAGAGATCTCTACCAGTTGTGTGTTGGCAGTGGGTAGTTGAGAGGAGCTAGTTGGGAACCAATAAACAGTGGGTTGATGATTTCAAACAGTGAAGACAACACATATGAATAACTCAACATAATACATGTACACATGAACGCAACATCAAATATACTACATACAATACGTACAAAGAGTAGAGAAGTCAGAATAGTGATTCGAGATTAATGTCTTTGCGAAATTTTAAGTGAAGCAAAGTGAAGTAATGAAGTCGAATCTAATATTTTAATGACTAAGAGATAAATACAGAGTAGGCACTTATAATAATAATATAATTTATTACACGTGAGTTCATATTGTGTCAGTAACACGAAATTAAAAATTATGTGGGAAGTGAAATAGTGATGATAATAGACTTCTGAATGTTTCAGCGATATTGTACGCTGATTATGCTGTGACGAGAGATGACTGGATTGCCATTGCATTGGATGGACCAGTTGGTAAGTGACAAAGTCGTATGTCATAAGTCATAAGCCGTTTATTTTCTAATAAACAAGGGATGAAGCCGTACCCCAACGGCGACCTGGATGATACTGAACACGAACAGTGACCAGGACAGTGAGCCCGGATGATACCGAATTAACGGTGACCACAAAATGGGCAGTGGATGATACCGAAAGATTTGATGATTGAAGTGAATAAATACATAGATAGTATTTACTTGTACTTAGAATTTATTAGTCAGAATTTTCTTGTTGAATTTTGATATATATATATCTATATGTATATCTGCCCCAATTCATAACCATCTCATAACGTCACCGACTATAAGCCATTTTTGTTTATGGTAATTATAGCTCTAAAATCCATGTCAATGTTTATGTTTTTTAATGGTTTGCATATTAATAAATAAATTTCGTTTAAACACTTCAATATGTTCATAGAAAAAAAAGAAATAATACCGCAAAAAAAAAAAAAACAATCCACATTCAGAGAAGCTTAGTTATTTTATTCACTTCAAACAATCAAGCGAATATCTAAGCGGTGACCACAAGTGATGCATAGACTGATACCGAAGCACGCATGTGCAAGCGGTGGCTATAGAAGTGATTATGGCAATGGCTAATGACTGCGCTATTTATAATGTCAAATTGCAAATATTTATTATATTCGCTTAAGTAATTCATTATCATGTGAAACGGTCTTTTTACTTTGTGCAATTTCTTACGTTCTTAAGTCCAGTATTTAAGTGTGGCAGATATTATATACGAGGACCGGCATGATTGCGTTGCATGACTTCAAGGGATTGCCATCGCTCTTAATAACGATATTCTGGGGTTCTCGCTTAGTACCTACATTTATATCTACGAAATTGTGATATTGGTTTGCCAAGATTCAGTAACATGAGTATTTCTTTATTGGTCCTTTTGAGTAAAAGTAAAGAGAACGTTACTAGTGAGTTACAATTTAACTGTAAGTCTGAGGATAATCAACTGCTAGTATGTAATATTATTAAGCCGTTAGGAGTAGACACTATTTAGTAATCAATACAATAAATCAGGAAATATCCAGAAGACTTACAGCTACGATAATGATTTTCAGCGATTGTTAAACGCAATTAATGTTAGACAGTAGGCGGTTGTATCGCTTAAAAGATATTGTTCGCATTTGTTTGTATTTTAAACAATTTGATTTTAGTGATCCTTAAGTGATAAACAATTAATGTGAGTTGCAGTAGCGAAATAAATAAAATGGATCAAATATTAATGCTGTTCTGAAAGATGAAATTATACTGCAATTTAAGTTATGTTTGTATATCTCAATATTTGTATGAATTGATGAATTAATTAGTGCGTAAGTACTAGTTTCGTTACATTAGGAACCCAGGACTGACGATTGATGGACGATTCAATGTTAGTCTATTGATAACTGAGCAGGATATATATATAAATTGCTAGTTTGATCCATGATGTTGTTGCGTTACGGCAGACGTGAAGTCAAGCAAAGATTAAAGCTCTCATTTTATTCTAGTATCAATTGTTATAATTATAATATTTATAATATACTCGTACGTTCACGAGTAACTGAACGGAATGAGTGATCAGAAGCAATTAATTGCAGTGACATCATCATTGAGTCAATTCTGAAGCAATAATGATAAATTTAAAGAAAATGAACCGCTGACAATATCGTCGACTGGACTTATAATTATCTGTTTCGGTGTCTTAATAATGCTTACTTCAATTGTACTTTATTAAGAATTGGTGGGGTGAGGGGTTTGACATGTATATAATATTATATATTATACTTACTATAATTAATATGGGTAGGCTTGCTGTGACGTGCGAGTGGTGATGGGCACCAAATGCTTTTATTTTGACCATATTTTGTACCGACCCACTTCCTCGCAATAAACGATTTAACTTGTTTGAGAAAATGTTGATAATGGAGCAGGGTTTATTATCGACACGTTAGCAGATTTGATAGGCGATATTACAATAGCAAAGTAAGAACTTACTTGCAAGAATAAATGGTGTTATGGATAGCTAAGTCCTTTTTAACACAAGCAGCAAAGTATGTCGTCTCATATGTTCGGGTAGAAGTTTTAATTTGCGAATATATTATGTAGATACCTTTTTATATCTTACTTGTTGCATAGACTTGTACCTACTTGATTTGGACTGGTTGTTTTGTTCAATATGGGTATTGAAATGGATTTGAATCAAGAACACTATTGTCATCTTAGACATAGAATATAATTGGTGTTAGACTAGCAACGCAAATGAAAGTGAGTGAGAGAGAGAGAGAGAGAGAAATGTAATACGCGCATGTCAAGGAGAGATAACACGATAGACGAGACCATGTTTCTGACACGCTGCGAGCCTAAGTGAATCCACTGACGCTCAATTGAAATAAGTTCTGTTCCTTTTTCCTTGACACGCGCTAACAACTGAAAAAAAAACGGTTTCTTTTAGAGTCGATCTACGTAATCTAGTGAAATTTGTATGTTATGGATCTACTGAATCCAGGACCAACTATACTGTTACTAATAAAACAAAGAAAGGTGTTTATTGACAAAGCTTATAGCACTGCTTACGATAGGTACTGATTGACACAAAACTTATGATACTGATTGCAACAGAGTGCTAGTGTGGTAATTAGTACATACGTAACAGACATTTCAATTATAGTGTAAAAATAAAAATAAAAAAGTTCAGTACTCATAGATGTAAAGGTACCTACAAGAAATGTATATGTTGGAAACCTTGTGCAAGTAATTTATTATGCGCGTAAAATGTTTGAAAGTATAATAATTTTGAATTCAATACACCACAACATATCAGTAATGGAAGTATTTAAATTTATATTGGCCAGAAATAATTTAAAAAAAAACACTGATATGAGGACGATATTAATATTTTATGTAGTCCTTATTTTGTTGTCTATCGATTAGAAAGCGATAATTTGGTTGAAATTGATTGCTTATTTGGATGGCATACATGAATGAGGTCATTCATGAGAGATGGGATGGCCGCAGCAGATATTATGAAAATACGAATTCATCTAATTCGCTGAGCTATGCAAGCTTATACTTGTTCATATTATAAGTGTTAGAGAAGTGATACTGATATCAAAGTAAGGAATTAGTTTTTTTCTGTTCGTGCTGGTGTTTATGATTTTATGTAAATAAATTAGAACAGCTTAAATTGGATACTTATGTGGAAAAAAATAACATTCTTGTTATTCGAAGAGTGTATTCGAATAGATGTAGAGTTGAGTACAACATACAGTATTGTAATTGATAATTTTCATACCACGATTTGTGTAAAAATAATAACTTGATATGCATAACTACTTACCGAAAATGATTGTACTTACATTTGAAAAATTTCTCGTTTTGTTGTGTATTATCTTTAATTAGTCTGTTTTCATTTACCACTGTCTCGGACACCAGTGGCCTGATTTGTGATACTCAGCATGGTTCTTAGTCGATGAATCCGATTACGCACAAGCAAGTTATTGGATCATAAGAGAGTAAGATCTCGTGCGTACCCAAACAGCATGGGAACGTGCATTGATACTTTTCTGCTGTACTATTATAGCCTTTCAGGATCAGTGCTGGGTACCACTAATCTTGTTAGGTGTTGCCTGAGGTCAGGCACAGGTCAGGACGGCCGACTGTTAAGAATTCAAAACTGATCCTTCGGTATGGTAAATGAGAACAGGCTTTATTAAAGAGAACAGTCACAGTGACGTTGACAGCTGACAGATGTCAACGGCACGTTTTGGCGCGAAGCGCTCTAGAAGAGACGCGGAGATTGTATTGTCATTCAGACTGGGATGCTGATATGTGTAGTGATACGTTCGAAGTGCAATCTGTATTAGTGGTAATAGAAGACGTAGCGATCAATAAGAAAGACTATGCCCGTGAGGTTTCTTGCTAGTTCTTCCCGCGGAGGGTCATACTGAACTAGCTCAATGTACTCTGTGTTGTTGACCAAGTGAATAAAACGATGTGTGCTACTAACCCGAGTTTCATTGGATGTAAGAGAGGATTTTAACAATATTATGTACTTTGTTTTAATTCTGAATATTAACGTATTATTACAATTTAATTAATAGAATTTGTAAAGCACTGCCACCATCGTATTTAGTTACGTAAACCAACAGCGTAAGTAGGAAGATCTGCGAAAATCGCAGCGATTTTCTGTAACGTATACCTAGGCAAACATATCCGTTTCTGATTGGTCGGTATCGGAAAATCACTGCAAGTCTTTGCATTACAAATATGACTTTTAAAGGACGTTAGTCAGGATTGAAATAAATTCTATAGGATAAATTACGTAAGCTTTAGGAAAAAACAAGAAAAAATATGTCTATTTCTAGCATAGAGGTACCTACTAACGAGTTGATTTGTACAAAGACAGAAATATGTACGAGTATAAACAAGTAAGTATATATTCAAAGATACTGAAGAGAAGATACGACATAAGAAGACGACTAGCAGTGGCGTAACTATAGGGTGGCAGGGGTGGCAAAATGCCACAGGCCCCTAGCACTACGGGGCCCCCAACTGGCTTGGTTTAGAGCACAGAAGGGACGCTGATGCACTTCTTTATATTGAGGAAGGATCCCCATCTGACAAATTTGCCGCGGGCCCCAGACGTTATAGTTACGCCACTGACGACTAGGTACTGAACCCTAGTCCGTGCTCTTGCTGTGTCCGTGCTGTGCCTGGCCCGGCCGGACACGCACTCTACCGGTTAATAGCGTCATTAGGGACAGATAAATTTTAACTAAAAAAAATACGGAACGGTGAGATTGCTCGATCTTTCCTTGGAAAGGTTAGCAAATGAGTTTTTGATTACAATTATTGTTCAAACCTTAGTTATTAGTTGAACTAGGTTATAAATTACTTGGCAGTGGTCAACATTTAAATCTAAAGAGCAAAGTCATGTATAACTTTACCAACTTAATTCCGATCCAATCAATTCTTTTATCACTTTTGTTGGAACACCTACGCGACCCTATTTACCATCACTTGATTGAACTTACTACCTATTCACTCACGCCTATACATAAATTCGATTTTTTTGTTTTGCGTGAATAGGTCTAAACTCAAATACTCAGATTCAGTCGATCTAACATTCACGATCGTGTATATAGTTACATATCTGTTGAACCGTTGTTCCACCTGGATAGCTCATAAACGCCAATGTCCGTCTTTATCAGTCACATCACATAATAAATCAAAGAGACTTTCTAGTAAAATGTAGCGTTCATAGCGTTGAGGTCTTTCCCGCTACACCGTACCATACTACTCTTGCTTTGTTTAATCGTACTAATGTAGTAATGAGACAAGGCAAGGTGTACTGGGTGTCGGTTACAGTCATACACCCCCTTGCAAAAAAACGGGCACCCATGTTTTTGCATTTAATGTGGATAAAAGCTTACTTTCTAAGCTTTACCTAATGCCAAAAAACTGAAAAACCATAGGTGCCCGATTTTTTTGCAAGGGGGTGTAGTATGGTATGGTGTAATGAGCAAAGATCTTTAAGGTGGAATATTCTTAAGTGCTACCCAATATTATTTTGCAATTCAATTCTTAATTATTCTCACGCCATTCTTGATACTAGATAGAACAACAGCTTTATCACGTCTTATTCTACTGTACACATAACAATTCCTCTTTGGACTACCTACTGTGCGCATACTACCATCACCTACTTCATTCATTGCTCTTAGTTTTGCCCATTCATGACTTTATTTTTTTTATATAAAATAAGAAACAAAACATACTAACTAGAATAAACATAATCTCGGCAGAATGATCTCTACTGGCGAAATTATCAAATGAGGAATTATTGACTTACGCTCATTGTATGCCGCTTTAATCATACGCGAGAACTTACTACGCAACGCCTTTTGTCAGGCGACGCTCAAAGCTTTTTTTGAAGGGATACTAAGAATAATAGGCGTCATCTCGAGCGAACCTAAATTGAATGTAAATCAGATACAGTTTGATATTACGATAATATGGGTTCCACGATTTTGTTGAAGTCTCACACAGTATCCACATACCTACCCTAAAAATTAGTACATGTAGCTGACAGAAATTAATTGTCAAAATAAAATATGTATCTGCTAATAACTTAAAATAACATTGCAATTATACATAAAAGTAAGCACTTAATTAGTTATAGGTAAACCATTTATCTGCTACCAAACAGATATTTCTAAGTAAAATATTGAACAATACAAACAAATATTCCGTTTTTGTTTTATTTTCGTAATTAGGTATACAGTATAGCCAATCAAAATGGGTTTAACTTATTCCATTTATAATTTCCACTGTAAATAAAACGCTTTCCTTCAAACTCAGTATGATGCTATTGATGATGAATTGATGATGATGATGGTGTTACATTATTAGTTTTTACTGCAGCATGTACATACACAAGTATAATTTTATGCATACATTTGTAATTTTGTAATAATTGTACATAAAACTACACTTAGGTACTTAAATATTAAATACTTACCCAGCTTTTGAAGGAAATCATAATTTTTAATTTAAATTTTTAATCCAATAAAATCATTCAAATAAATTTGCTCCATAAACTGATTCATCAATTCATTGAAAATAAATATATATAACCATAACCACCAACATCAAAAACATACAAAATAGAATATGTATTTCAAAGTCAAGTCAATTTTTGGATCATATTCCTTACTATCAACTTCTCATTGTCAGACAGAAATAATATTAAATTGTAAAAGTTTATGATCAGCACCAGTATGAGTTATACAGATTTGTATTTCAAACAAACTGATTAATTTACTATTGTTTAACTCCAAACTCACAGAGGGTCAATGTTTTATCTAACAAGTTATCTGTAAGTGACTTTAAGAGCTATGCATCAAAACAATTAACAATTTTCATCATCTATCAGTTACAAGTTACAATACATGTAGAGCTTAATTTATCTGAGAATTATTACAGCTATTATGTTTTTCATTTAAAGTAGTAAGCAATGTACCACAACACTTATGAATTCCAAATTAAATGCAATCTTTCATAATCATAAAACAGTGCCACAACTACGTAAAATATTCCATTTAATGCAATATGTACATTTTACATTAGACCAAAATTGACAGTTGAAAGATAGAATTACTGAGGCAACGTATTTTTCCTTGCTTTTTTCTGGCTGTGTTTGATACAGTTGAAACAGGTTGCTAAATAAAATGTTTACCAGGATTCAGTGATTTTGTCTTTCAAGTCAATATTCTCACTATGAAACAGAGCCCACAGGATGTTGAAGTTACTGGCTATTAACTATCATAAATACCGGTCAATCAAACTCTGAGGTAAGAGCATATGAAGCACAAACCTTAAACAAAAATGTATAGGCATATGCTCACACATTTATGCTTTAGTTCAACTGGTATTTCAGCCATTGCATAAGATCTAGGCGTAATCTAAAATTAGATCTAGTTCACTTCAGCTTAAGTAAAAAGCACATTGTCCAGTAAAATGTTCCATTAACATAACACACATCCGCTACTGTTTTCTTTTATGTGACCGTCGGACCGCTCTATCTCGAGCAGTATTGCGTGGAACAAGTCTGTTACTGACTGAAATCACACATTTAAGATTTCTTTTTAGAATTTGAATGGACCATAAAATTATCAATATAGTTGTTGGAATTTCTAACCAAAATGTATGCTAGAGTAATAAAACTTAGTTTTGTATTTTTTCATAAATTACAGTAGATTATCTGAGCCATCAATTATCCCAGTGATGACTTAGTATATCTAATACCGGGAGTATCTATAAACAATTAAACACTTGTACCAATTTGAAATCCAGACCAAAATTCGAAAATATAATTAAAAAAAACTGGCCAAGTGCAAGTCGGCCTCGCGTACCGAAGGTTCTGTACAAATTCGGCAAGTGAATATAAAATCCAGTGTTAGCAGAGCTTTGCCTCCTAAAGCAAAATGTAGGCGTCTGAGATCATATTATATTGGTTAATAACATAGACATAGAATTTTAGTATTTGTTGTTATAGCAGCAACAGAAATACATCACCAGTGACAATTTCAATTGTCTAACAGACAGACTGACTGACAGTGGAGTCTTAGTAATAGGGTGCCATTTTTACCCTTTGGTACTTCCGTACCCCCAATGTGACTCAGATTCTTTAATTATTTTTTATATCCCTAATACTGGCTTATCATCTGGTTATGGTTTGGCATTAATGTTTGGGACACCTCGTTGATTAAATACAAAACTGACATGTTTCAAATACAAGTGTCTGATTTTGAAATGTGTCGCTTTTGTATTTTATCAGCAACCTGTACAGTATAAAATTTTCATAGTTGCTTTTACCTCATTTCTTTTAGCACTGGTCTCCACAAATGCTGCCTTCCATTTCTCTGCAAGTCTCTTCCCTTCCTCTGTGCTGATTTTCCTCTCGAGATGTAGGTCTGTTTTGTTGCCAACTAATACTATAGGTACACTGAAAAATACGCAATGGTTTATATAAATAGAGCTTTGTGTATATTGATCTAGAATCAACACATTTTTTTTTGTTATTTTTATTGATACACAATGTACCTATGTCATTTCATCTCTAAGAATAATCCACCATATCAACCAAGTATACTACTCAAAGGAATATAGGGCCCACCTGAGTTTTATACGTAATATGAAAATATAAATTAAACATCTGTATTTCAAATTGTTTTTATCAAAATAGGACTTAATTATTACCATAAAATTTTAAAGTATTCTAAATAGCATTTACTGCATTACAAATACAAGCCAATTTTAATTTCATTTTGCCTATGAAATTGAAGTGGCCCTTATTTTCTTTTCAGCAGTATTATTAACAAAATACTTTTTTTTGTAACATTTTGAAGGAGAGATTTTTCCCAAAGTTCCAAGTGGCAAGGAAGTAGTCTTGCAAAGCAAATAGAAGTAATTTTAATTTCACAACAGATTTATGTATGACAAAGCACATGTGGTTTGTGATAATAATCTGTTTAAATTCAGTAATGTCATACACACCATCAACCAAAATTACTTAAAATCTAAATCAATAAATATAGATGAGACTGCTCGCTAGAAGAATAAAAATATAATAATTAATAATTAGTTTACTTACTGTATCTTTCCAACCATGTCAAGCAATTTATCATAAATTACTTGTACAATTTGAAAGCTTTTACTGGAGTTGATAGAGTAGACCAAGACATATCCATGGAAGTCCATGCTGTACTGGAGCGGGAATATACTGAATTCATCCTGACCAGCCGTATCCACAAGTTTTACCTCATACTCCGTTGAGTTCAGGCGGATGAACTTCGTGAAGGCTTTGAGGTACAAAAGAGATCATGTGAGTAACATCAGATGTAAACAACGCTTGCCAATAGTCAGATGAGTCATTGAAGAAAAATTAAATACTGGCATAGGTTTAATTAAACTTGACAGTAAATTAACGTATTTTATCAGTGATTATAACAACATAACGTAGAAAAACTATAAACAAAAAACATAAATATAAATTTCAATAAAGGTTTAAAAATTACTTACTATTTTCAATTGTCGGGTCATAAGAATCAACAAACTGTCCTTCCACGAATTGAATAATTAGCGACGATTTACCTGCAACATTTTTTGTTAAATTAATTATACGTCAAAACGAAGTAAGACGCAAAATTTTTGGAACCTTCACATTACCAACAGATCTGTATCCCATCATTGCGATTTTTCTCTGCTTGGATGGCATGTTGAATAATTTGAGTGTAATTTATAGAGAATCGTGGTTTTATCAGACCACAAAAATGCTTTATTGTACTAAAACAAATCACGCATTTGCAACTTGACTTTGAAGTTTGAACTTGACGTTGACGGATTGACGTTTCTCTATTTCCGTCGAAAACTGAAATGTGAGATAGGGACGGCGTACCCATGCAACATTTTGACCATTAGAAGAAAGATTTTGACCTCAAATGTCTTTAAATGAGATACAAAGAAATTAAAATAAAATATAGACGTAAAAAAGAAAACATACAAAATTAAAAAAAAGTTATCGGCCCTGCAATCCCAGTCACATCTCAATTTTGGCAGTGAAATCAGGCAAACAAGCCACAACCTGAAGCGGCCAAATTGGACGCACTTAAATTCCAGTAATCATGTAAGCAATATTTTAAAGGCGGTTTACATTCCAGGGAGATTCCCGCATCTACACGTACTTTAAAATTCGACGTTCTTAGTACACGTACATGTTCTTCCTCTCACTCTTCTCTTAATGACTCCACTACGAACATCGAATTTGTAACTTTTGTAACAGTATAAGGTTTTATTGCATCCAGCGCTTTCCAGTCACTTGACTGGAAACATATAAATCGGACTTGAAATGAAAGTATATGGTTGTATGGGCATATTGGATGATATAAAATTCTACTGACTGATGACACGAACTGACAGTTTTTTTTATGGCAATATACACAAGAATGTCACTATTAGTCTATCTTAGGTTGTGTTCACTATCGGAATTTCGTGTCATATAATCATACCATCTCTCCTACTCTCAAGTTCATGACCGTTAGAGTGAGCGAAATAGCACGAAAAGAAAACCTAATTTCGGAATAGACTCTTAATTCTAATGCGTATACTCAAGTTCAAGTGGTGAGTGAACAATGTGAACACAGCCTTATTGTTATCTGACGTCATTATTTTATTTTCGTGTAACGCGAATTGTTGTTTCATTAAATTACAGAGTATCTGGTTTATTTCGCATAATATTCAAGTAAAATAGGTAACTGAATACTGAATCTTTTTTAAACTACTATAGTAAAGGCTAATGTTGGTGTCCTATTCCCTGTTTTGTATATTTTATTGTTAAAAGAAAGATCTGTACCTATGTTTCTTTCGTTTTGGTAAATTACTATAACTTTTAAGTAATTGCAAATACATGAAGTATGTTTTATTGTTGTAAAAAATGATGTAATTGTTCACGTCTGTATTGTAGTCATTGCAAGATAAAAACATCTTGCTTAGCCTAGTATTTTCTTTGTTTAGAGTAATTCATCAAAATGGCAAACATTCCCGAGTGTCCGCCCAGTTTGAAGTCAATTCAACATTATTTGAAAGTTGCATCTGAACATGAGAGCAGAGATCCAGTCGTAGCCTATTGGTGCAGGCTTCATGCATTACAAGTTGGCCTGAAAATAACCACCAAGAAAACACCAGAGGAGACCAAGGTTTTAATGTGTAAGAATTGTTTGTCACAATCTATTGAAATACATTTCAATTCATGCTAATATATTAAAGCATTTGTTAATCAGTAGAGGCAAATCTCAAACTGTAAATAATGGTTTTATGGTGATAAATAATGATAATGTAATTTTCATTTTCTATGGGAGATATTATAACACATATGGAAGTCAGAATATGTAAGAGAAGTACAGTTTAACAGGCAATTTCTGACCAAATATAACTCATTAGTCATGTATGTGTAATTAATGCTGTGCTCATGTTATGAGTCAAGATCAAGATTAACATCTGTTACAAAACTCAATAGAAGAGTTTTTTTATTCTGTTTCGATCTAAGATCTAAACCCTTAATTATAAAATTACTTCACATATTTGATATTACCTGTGTGGTACCAAGAGACAAAACCTCAACAAATATGCAGCAAAAATATACAGTCAAATTCAGAACCATTTTTTGAACTCCGTTATTAAAACAAGTTTTTTTTTTAATAATTGTGAACTTACCCTTTCAGCATTGATGGACTGGTTGGAAGAAGCAAAGAAGACATACAAAGATAATGAAGCAGTGACCAATGAAGTTGCAGGACAGGCTCACTTGGAGAACTATGCTTTGAGACTATTCCTTTTTGCTGACAAACAGGATAGGGAACAAAACTATGGAAAGTAAGACCTATAGCATACAATACAATACAATATAAATATTCTGGATATAAAATTTTTAAGGACCTGTAAAATGAAATACAATTCGCTAAACGCGCGCGCGGCTGGTCTGCCGGCCGGGCAAAAACAAAAACTTATTTACTAAGTAGTATCTGAAACTATCCAAAACTTTTATATCGGATTTGGTTATGGTTAAGGATATTTTTTTATTTCGGATATCCGATAGTTTCGGTTACGGATATGGATATCCATAACAACACTGATAATAAGCAGTCTTATCATAATACAATACTTTTATTCACGGGCTGTCTCAAAACTACTCTCAGCTGCTGCCTGGTGCCAGAATCAGCAAGTAAAATGATGTCAGCAATTCAAACATACCTTGCATAAAGACCAACCATCCATATATCACAGCTAACAGTAGTTTTAAGTGATGTGGTAGATCCATGGATGTAAAATACCTGTACTATCTAAATATCTGGCCCTAATGAATTGCAGTTCCTGGTTGCCCGAGGCTGCTATTAGTAGTGCAGTTTAGATTTAGACACCTGTCTTAGCTTCATAATTATTTTCTTAGTATTTAAAGTTAAATTCAATTTCTAATATTTTTCAGAAATATGGTAAAAGCTTTTTACACAGCAGGGATGATGTACGACGTTCTGACTACATTCGGGGATCTGACCGATGAAGCAGCTCAGAACAGGAAATATGCCAAGTGGAAAGCTGCTTATATCCACAACTGTCTGAAGAATGGAGAGGCACCGGTTCCAGGTGAGTTGATATTTCTTTGTGGTAGGTACTCCAGTTTTACCGAGTATGGAAGTTCAGAAAACATACAAAAATAACTTAGGTCTTCAAAGAAATACTGTATAATTGCTGAAAAAACGAAAAAAAATATCGACTTCATAGATTGATTGATATAATTGAGGGATAAGTCTGCCTTTGTGCATGTATCTCAGTGTTTGTCAATTGTATTTGTTTTGTGTTTATTTTGCACAATAAAGAGCTTACATACATACATACATATTGACATCGCAATTTTAAAATTTGGGACACCTAGTGCGCGAGTGCGACAAGCAAACGCACTATTTTCTTGTTTGGGACTTGGTCCGCATGATGCATCATTTCTAACTGACCCAGCAGTACCAAGGACCTAGTCACCTGACTGGCATACTGTATTCATAATGATGTTTTTGGGTATAAAATGGATTTGTCAATTTAATTGACATTAAGTATTATATCAAATTAAACCAAAATAAAGATTTTTTTGACCTGAGTGACTGCCAGCCTCATTGGTGGTCTATTGGGCTAAATTCCTCAAACACTCCCCTGCCCACCACCAGATTCTCTGGCAGCAAAGGAGTGCTTGACGAACCTTCATATTCGTGCTGCGTCTTTTGATGCCAGACAACTCAATGTTATGTTCACTGACCATTTAAAAACCAAAATATTATAATTTAAATACCTACATTGTAATACATTTTAGGGCCGATACAAACCGAAGGAGGCGAACCAGAAGACAATACCACTGCTACCGACAGCCAACCCGCGCCGGATAGTTTTCCGCAAGCGCCCGGCTTCACGCCCGCGGCGCCTCCGCCCGTCTCGCTGCCGACCGTGCCCAGTAGCTTCAGTAATTCTCTACCTGACCCCAACCTAGCTATGCAGGCGGCGTCTCAGTTGCCTCCTGTACCTTATACGCCAGACCCTAATCCCGGGGGATTTGTCCCTTATGACCCTTCACAACAACCCGCACCTACCTCATTGTTCGGTGATACCACCACGAGCGCGGCCCAGCTGACACCTGATCAAATCGCGAAGGCGCAGAAGTATTGCAAATGGGCGAGCAGCGCACTCAACTACGAGGATATCAAGACCGCCATCACAAATCTCACTAACGCCTTAGAACTGTTGCATACTGGACGGGATCCTGCTTGAAGGAATTCATGTAAGCCATGTAACAAATATTATAATTATTTATTGCCTGTGTCATAACTAGTACAAAAGTAAACCTGCAGATAATACCTATACTTACTAGTATGTTCGATCACTTGGGTCCTTGAAATCATAGGAACAAAATAGTCAGGCTAATTTAATGTGATTTTTTAAAGTTATGGTTTGATGAAAGTAGTATTGCGAATAGCGAAACATAGGTGAAGTTCTTATTACGTACTCTGACAAAGGATTTGGTACATTTATGTATTATGTACAGTCAAGGGCATACATATATGTATGTTAACGTTACCAAGACGTCAAAAACATCTATACACCTCATAGACGTGGAATAGAAAGACGACGTTCCTGATAATTTTAGTGTTAGATATCTATGTATGTATGTATAACTCTTTATTGTGTCTTTATTGCCTATGATGCCGCGTCCATTTATTACTGGGTCAATTTCAACACCCCATATTTTTTGTATTATTTCGATAATTTATTGAATCAGGCGTTACTTTGCGGAGGTCCATGTCAATTAATAAACGCAAAACCTGAAAAATTTAATATGTATTAATAGTGAAGATTATTATATCATAATTTACTATTACTACTACTACTCTAAATAAGTAATATAATCTATTTACCCCGCCAACGAGGTAATATTCACAAGAAATAAGTGGCAACACTGAGTTTTGAGGTTATTATTTACATTATCCTTTTTGAAACTACGTAAAAAAGCACAAAAGTTAAAATTCCTCGCGAAAAATAACTAAATATCTCGAACTCCTGGGCTCAGATCAAATAAAAAGTAAAGATAGAGCGCGGTGAACAGCCGAGTGAAGCCGGTCAAACTGCACCAATCCGTGTGCTTACACAGTGACACGCACACACTTGCAACTAAACTATACCAAAACCTTATTATTTGAGCTACGCATTCCCGTGGAGCACAACGTATTTTGAAATTGGACAAATACAGTAATAATGCCAAATTGCGTAGTGAAAGGGTGTAAAAACTATTCGTCCAAAAATAAAAAGCAGGATGCAATCACTCATCACACGTTAGTAAACTCGTAAACCAATATTTTCAATAAAAATCGAAATAATTTTGCTTCTGACAAAACGTCAACAATAGTGTTGCCATTATAATATTTTAGTTACCCTATTATTCACCCGATGGTGAATGCCGCCTCTGTAATACAACCTTTTCTTTTTCATTTTAAATTCTATTCTTTATTAGCACGGCTTAAAACGTGAGAACGTGACACGCAACCTAAAATACATACTACTTTATGTATTTTTTCAGATTTCCAAAGCGCATTCCATTATATATTTTTGCAGTATCGGGGTATTAATAATTATTATGGCAACACCGGCCTACGCACACATGTTTATAAAACCGGCTTCACTCGGCTGTTCACCGCGCTCTATCTTTACTTTTTATTTGATCTGAGCTCCTGGGTCTCTCATGAGAAACGTCAGTTTGTTTAACTTTTCAAATGGCTATACAAGAAATAACTGGCACGCGATAAGGGATAAAAAATTACAAGCTTCTTTCCTTTTTTGTCGCTAGCAATAGTATTTTTTTCTATTTTTCTTGTGCAAGCGAATGGAAGATATCCAGCATTCTATAGCTGTCTCTTTCTACGATAAACCTTTATGCCCCAAACAGTAAAATTGCTCCCGCAAAAATCTGTGATGTATGAACCACAGTGGAGGTACGCACACTGCGGTTGCGGTTGTTAAACCGCATGCGGCTAAAAAATCTGATTTGATACAGATTTGGTGAAACCGCAACCGCAACTCGCCGCACCGCAGTGCGCGCTTAGCCTAAGGTTGGTGACTGGTTAGTGATATATTTGAAATGATGGCTGTATCGATATTTAAGCCCTCGACTGTACCTATATAAGTTTTGTCCACTGATCGGTAATATTTGTCTTAGTACTCTGTACGCGCTTAAAGCTAGTCACCTCTTCCGGTATGCTACTTTCATCAAAAAGGTTATGCAAAGCGACAATCGCTTATAAATATGTTTTTTTTTAAGAATTTATACATATATTTTATAGTACCTAATAATACATATAAAATAGCAATGGATATCATTAATCATTTGTATAAATTAGTTTTAAACACAGTTATAATAAGTGTTACATTTATTTTGAGTTAAATATAAACACAAACGGCTTTAACCAATTTGAGTTTGATTTTATAAAAATAGGACATCACATCAGCTTTACGAGAATATAGAATGAAACAAAGTGTTTTTCTTTCCATTTATTCGTTTTAACAATCACGCTTCAACCACAATACGCACATTACACAAATAAATAATACAATCATCTAATGTTATCAAAATCGCAATTTTGTTACAAATAGTATTTATCAATTATCATCCTCCAGTCAATGTGAAGTTTCCAATAGGCAACAATATGTATTACAATTACATGTCTTAAAAATGTTATCCATAACAATAGTGGTATAACATGCCTGCATGAGCATGCGACTGTAACAATACTTACCGCAGAATAAAAGGATATAACTTCTACTGTGACTAGATCGATAATGGCTATTTTTAAATTATATAAATACATAGCTGTTAAGTGTAATCCCTTTTCAGTTTGAGCAAATAAGACACCACGAATGTAAGGGTGCAT
Organism: Pandemis cinnamomeana; assembly: GCA_932294345.1. Classification (NCBI taxonomy): domain Eukaryota; kingdom Metazoa; phylum Arthropoda; class Insecta; order Lepidoptera; family Tortricidae; genus Pandemis; species Pandemis cinnamomeana. Next base: position 5,385,823 of record OW028706.1, read on the forward strand.
ATATCGTAAACAAATATTTATCTTTGTGCTTTAGTAATCTAAACCTACCAATATAATATACAGTGGCAGTTACTGTAAGTACCTACGTTACATACCTACGCCTTGCTATCATACTCACACATACAAAATGAACCTAGTACTTAGGTATCGCTTAAATTAATATCACTTTTAGGTACAAATAACTCCAGTCGATCGTTACGGGAGCGCGATTTTACGTTATTTGTGATCTGATTTCGAACGACAAAGGCGACGTATTAATTGTAAATACCTATTAGAACTAGGGCTTAAATCAAAACAGTATCTTGATCGATGTAGTTTAGGAGACGAAACAATGTTATCTAAACACTAAAAACGATGGCAAGTGACTAGCATAAAATCACAAATAGTGAGTGCTAAATATGTACCTATAGACCTACCGCTTAAACAAGTCCTCGCTCGCGCGGGGTGGGACGACAAAGGGGGCGGCCGGCGCACTGCCCGCCCGCACCTCTCTCGGCCCCCTTTGTCGTCCCACCCCGCTTCGCTGTGCCGTGCCGGCGAGGACTCATTTAAGCGGTCGCTCTATAGGTATGATGTCCTAAAAACAGGACATGAAATATTTGAATAACGGTAAAAAATATGCAAAATGCAGTTCCCAATTTCACCTAGGTATCTAGGTATTTCATCTGCAGTAAGCAATCAGTGCCAATGAGTTTGAATTTATGAATGAGGATAAAACAGTCTGGCTCGTCAAGCAATCCGGCAGGTTAGTCTCGCTTGAGTCCGTTGCCATTCTGCGTCGCTGCGCTCCTCTCCAATTCCTCGCGACGGCTGATCTGGTACCTAGAAAAATAAAGATTATGTGTTTCACAGTAGCGATGATTCTAAATGAGTAGGTATTAGTGTTACAAACTTCATTATTCATTATACCTATTAAAAATATCCTAAGCATTAACTATTCCTGTATGGTACCGATCTATATTGCGTTAATACGTTTTGATGTAAGTATGTACCTATTACCTAAGGAAAAGATGAACAAACAACTAGAAGGCACATTCAGATTTATCGCGCGCATACTTCATTTCATTGCATTCCACCTTCCAGCCTCACAATACGCGGACTAGATAAATAGAATAGTTGGAATCGCAATCAACTGGAACGTGTATTATTTGCGCGACACGCGACGTCCGCGCGGATTCCTGCGCTGGCGCACTGCCAGCCCGATGTTCGGCGTGCGATACCACTAATTTTATTTCGTAACTCGTGTTTACATCGCATAGAAATTGGTCAAGGTAGAGTCATGTAGAGTTACTATCCCGACTAATATGTTACAGTCAGTGTTAATAATGGGGTAATGAAACTCACTGAGGCCAGCTTTTACGACCTTTAAAGTAACGAGCATGTGTTGTTACTGGTTATCCAGGTAGTAAAGATAATGGTCACGTTGAACCCTTGCCACGGTTTTCGCCTTTGATGTTGACAAAGATTTACATGTACCTAATATGATTTATGGAAAAAACCGTGTGCATAACGTTACAGTCGTTACATCCAACGCAGCGTAGGTGGCTCTAAATCCAGATTATTCACTTTTAAAAATAACCCGTGTCATAGAAAAAAATATCGTAATCAAAGACGAAAAATTATTATCTCAATATATTTTTTAACACCCGTCCGGGATAGCTAATTTTAAAAGTTTCACAGCAAGTCATAAATTGTTAATCATAATCTGACATCATGTTATTCAAAGAAGTAGGCAACAGTACTATCTTGGTAGATCATTTAGTTTATTACCAGGGAACTACTGAATGGATTTGCTTCTAATGCGTGGAATTAATCAAGCTCAAATAAGCATATTCGACATCTAAGTATGTTAAACATGGATTGACACCAAAAAAAACAGTAAAATTAATATACTATTTATAAAGTAAAAGTTACGCACATAAACTGCAAAACTCCTCTGAGTTTCGAAGCGAGCCCTAATTTTTGAAGACACCCATCTACCTATCTACCAATCACACCATAAGAATACCACTCTATAGTATAGGGCCTATAAACGAGTATCTATAACTCATCGCGCCTTGACTTGACACCTCGGCTTGCAGCAACAGTATGCGGGGTGCCGTACTTTTCAACGTAGGTAGGTCCTCGTACTGCATTACGCGGCTACACCGTCGTCAGTATATTTTTTCTTAATGAAATTTCTCAGAACTTGTAGTGTTTTTTTACCAGACAACGAGCCGACCGCACAGCATGAAGAAGAAGACAAGAGCGGGCGCGCAGCGGTCGAAGGGGTCCCCGACCATCACATGCGAGTACGCCGCTAGCACCATCAGAGCAACCAGCCCGATGTTAGCCGCGTTCTTTATCTTGTCTGTAACATTACCAACGGAAACGGACTGTTAAAGTCTGTTTCACCAATCTCTGTTAAGTTCCCGGTATCTTAATTTTCGGATAAATAGCTATGGTGCCGTCTATGTCTATATTTACTACTACGAAACAGGTATCTGTTTGTCAAACGACGCACTTGTCAATATTTTTTTTGGTCAAACATTAGTGAACTATCTGACACTTATGATAATCAGGAACTTAAAGAGTGGTGAAACAGCCCTAACAAGCCCTTAGAATGCCTAGCTATTGAATTACTATGTACATGTAAGCGTCATATAGTATGAAACAAAGTGACCAAAAAGTTCAACACACTGTACCGAACTATTTGGCCTACTTGGATGCTTCAAACTATATTACACTCACTGTACTTGCCCAGCACAGGGTTTTGATGCATAAAAATCTGCCCCCGAAAAAATTATTGTTACTCCGGGAAGTCCGGGGTATTAATCAACAAAAATTCATTCAAACATATGACAATGCCACCCTCGTTTGGTTCGTTTGCAATTCTAAGTAAAAAAAAACTAATTTTCATCCCGAGTAAAGGTAAAGTTCCCAAGAGACGCAGATGGAGTTACTTAGTTCTTTGGAGCTAATAAACTATCAATCAATCGCTTTTACGAAGACAAACACATTTACAACTGCGCAAGTAAAAATAAAATTTGTACACTAGAATCGCAACGGAAACTGTGCTTAGGCACTAAATAACTGTCTAATCTAATGTATGTAATAAAATTGCATCAAGTCGGGAAACTGGGGCGGGTCCCTAATATATTTTACATAACATTAGTACATACATGGTCCTTCAAGCCGGATATATTAAAGAATGTAAATCTGTTTTTCTTCTTCGTATGTTAATATTCTACATATATTTACTTACTTATACTTATGTATAGTAGTCGAGGGCGTTAATATCGATACAGTCATGTCAAATATAGTATCATCGATCTTATTGTTTGTGGCATAAAGGTATATAGATATTTTTGACATCTTGGTAAAGTACATATTTTTATGCTCTTGACTGTACCTAACTCCAAAATTATTTCTTAGTCTCTATTAGGTATTCGTGTCTGTATTATGTATGTTTTATAACGTAATAGGCCTTTTGGTCTCCACTGTACAGCTCTACAGTTCACGTGTAGCAACCACGCATTTTTTTACATGTTTCGCTAAGCAAAGCTTGATTTTACATTGGCTCTGTCAGTAGTCGGCTACTAGCTCGTTTTTCTTTCGTGTTCAAAACATAATAATGTATTAAATATAAAACTTACGCCCAGGAACTAGTGCCAGGGTGAGCCCGAACAGTATCTCGAGCGCGCCCACGGTCCGTCGGTACCATTTTGACGGGAGCTTGAAGTCTAACGTTTCAGTTAATGGAAACACTTTCGCGTACCTTACGTATTCTTTCCTCTGAAACAGATGAAATGTTTGTGCTAACATGTCTGTCACAAGCTTTCAGCACGAATATTTTGTTTGGACGAATTTTGTTCGGTAATTTTAACATTGACTAAACATCGTCCAATTCCCACTGTCAAAGGATTGATAGTAGAATGGCATGACCGCCTATTTACATATTAATCTACTTCACTAAATATATTTTTTCACGCTGGGGATTAATATCGCCTTAAGATATTCAGCACGAAATAAAATAGACAGTTGGTGGTTTCTTCAATAGTTCATTAGGTACTTATAAAATCCTTCGAACCAGATCCATTCAAAACTTAATAACCGCAAAGTTCAGTGAAACTTATGCATGCATAGTGTAGTGTCCTTGGATAAATGAATACGACTGCAACTTGATACGTTTTCTAAAATCTGTTTTATTATTCGTCATTTGTAACTTTACCCATCATAAAGATAAAAGATAAAGATAATTTATTCATAAATGTTTTACAAAATTATAACTAAGAACAAAGTGTCCTTATAAATCTAAGTTAACAACTCATATGCCTGAACTAGGAAATCCTGTGTTTCAGGCTATAAGAGCTAAACAAAATGGCTATTAAATAATTAAACAATCATCAGGGAAAAATAAGTAAACATGACAAAAATATAAAGAAATTATTAAATTAAAACTATGATTAGGTATTATCTTAAAAAATCTTAACAATTTAAATCCAATAAAAAGAAAGGTTACAAAGATAATCTACTTCACAACTAATAATAAATCCTCTGTATCTTCGAATGACATAGTTTGAAGTGCTTCCAGGAGAATTTTCTTGCATTGATTGTAATTGTGGGGATAAATGGACGAAATTGCATTTAACTTATTATAAAGGAATGGTCCTAAGAAAACAAAGAATTTGTGTGTAAAAGCAAATTTGGGTCTTATTTTCTGATAGCAAACTATGTCCTTCCGTCTCTTAGCTATCCATAACCAGAGAGAAAAAAAACAATTCATGACAAACAAACAGTTCCAAGTTGTTTTTCAAACAGTAGATACACAGCATCACTCAAATATGTTTGTTTACAATATTAATACTGAAAGCTCCTCAGATTCTGGCATCGCTCTCATCTACTTTTATACTGCAATAAATTGCTTAGATAATGAACGGAAGCCACCGAAATGAAGCAGCTTCCGATCGTTAAATTGGCTGATGTATGTAGGGTTAGTTTTAATTTTTCACTGTCATGCGAAAGTTTTATAGAAATATCATATAATTATTATCTACTTTACTGTCACTACCCAAAACGTAGTGATTATATTCTCTTTGTTCACTACCCTGAACAAAATGTTTCAAGAAAGATTGGTATTTGATGGGTATTTGCCTAATTTTGAATACGTTTTAAAAGTAGGTATTCCCATGGAGTGAGTTTACAGTGAAAAAGTAAGGCATGAGTGTTAAAAACGCACGTGCAGAAATACGTCAGTTATTAGGTATCCCGGGTATCCGAACAGTAAACGAACATTGACTTGACCTTGCCGCGCGAAGCGTGATGTAAACCTAAAATAAATTTAATGCGGTTCCTACGTGTAGTCAAGACAACTGAGCTGTGTACGCTGCTATGCATAATAATGCAGTTTAAGTTAACATAGATTCTTACAAAATGTTAAATTGTATTTCCGAAAATCAATAGACTATAACACAAGGGCTTTTTTTAATCTGTTTTTTTTCCTCATTTCATTAAAAAAAACAGACTGAAATTGTTTTTTTTTAATATTTAAGTATGCCTGACTTGATCGAACAATACAATTACATAGTACCTAGGTATTTTATGTTGCCTCGGTCGTTAATCGCTTGGCATTCGTACCTAACATGAATCAATTAATTTACGTAACGGAAATATATTAAGCATAAGGTAAGGTAATGGGATCATTAATTTAGCGGTGATTAATTAATTTGACTGAGCCACGGGTGGGGGCAGTGTCGCCACTCGCCTTGTCGGACCCGCCGTCGCGACCGACCGGCAGGAATTAGGCGTCAGGCCAACTACCGAAATAGCAATTCACATCGCTCCGCAACAAAATCAATGCATCGACCTACCTTTTAATGCTTTAAATGCTTATCGTTACAGAAAAAAAATTAAACCTATTCCACTTACCAAATCTTTGTGTAATTCCTTTGAGATAAACGGTGTCAATTTTGTGATTCCGACAAATATGAAAAACACGCCTAACAGGATAGATAAACTTTTCAACACAATAGAACCCATTTTTTTTTCTTATTATATAGAGCGTTTATCAGCAGCGATATCAAACACCTCAATCCATTTAAAATATACCTATTTGAAATTGTACTATTTAATTACTTGTAGCACATTGTGTTGTTTTCTTTCCTAAAGGTAATATTTGAATTCATTTCATTCTGTTAAAATAAACACAGTAAAGTTAAGTTAGTTATTGTAGAGAATTGTGAACTAAAAATCGGCGGAGAGACACACGTTTCGCGCCGGCGCGAAAAAATCCATATCTGAGCATGCATGTTGCCAGTGGCAAATAATAACTATAATGACAGAAAAGCAGCAAGAAAAATACGAGGTGTATTTTAAAATTAAATTAACAAAAATTAGAAGACAGACTGAATAAGTGTGACACGGGGATGTTTTTAGAAATCTTAGCCCCATCGGCCTCAGACGTCTTGTTGATGATATTCAGGTTGGGTAATGTGACCAACGTTATGGATGATTCACGTGTTTGATTCATTGATGTGACAAAATTTACGAAACTCGTCTTAAAATAAATAACTAAAAAAAGAAAGATGCTTACATTTGAGAATTATTTTGGCAATAAAACTTCGTGTAAAAATAAAGAGACTACCAGATCGTCGTGCCAACTGTCAAAAATCGCACAATGCAAGAGTGAGACCATTATATTTTGTCACGGCTACTATGAGTGCGTTCCACTAAGCGTTCACAACGATCACGCTCACGACCGCAGTTTTTCCCGTTCCACTTGCTTGTGAGCGTTACTGTCGTAAACTCAAGTGGAATGGATTATAGAGCGTTTTGAGCGTGGAGGTAAATAATACAAATGGCGAATTAGTAAAAAGAAAGCAAAAGATTTAAGAGGTTAGGTTATAACCTGTAAGTCTTGAAAATAAACTTAATTAATTAATGTTTAAATCGATTTATATTGAAAAAAATTATAATTAAATTTTTTAAATTTAATATCAGTGGTGTGTTTAATTAATTTACGTTCAAATGTTATTAAAATGTCTAAATAATAATATAATTCACTTCTACTAAAATATCTCGTTCCGCATGAAATAACGTCAGTTTCACGGTCGCCATTTTTGATACTTTGACTTTTGAAAATACCGCTAATTTTCTCAACGATCACTTCGACCCACCTTTTTAAATGGATCGTCGTGAGCTTCGCGTGAGCGTAATTCAAGACGTCAAAAGTGACGTTTTCGCCTCGACCATAACGACCGCGGTCGCTATGTGGAACGACTAAAGGAGCATTTTGATCGTTGTGGGCGCTTAGTGGAACGCGCCCTATGTGGTCGACACAACGATGTCGCAGACGTCTAATGTTTGCCACTGAAAGTTCTTTTAAAGTTGAGTACCTATCATGCAGGGCCATAGTAGATGCATCGTTGTGGAATTTCTCGCCGTTTAGAGCTAACGCGCACGAGAAACTTTGTTACACGGAAATTTGTCGTATTTGTCTCACTGCACATTTAAATGACTAAACATGATTGATACTGTTGTACTGTAATAACTTAATTAATAATACCTAATTTCAAAATTAACTCGCCGTTTGGGCTACGATACAGGGAGGCTACTCCGAAAATCGTACTGTCGTTAAACAAATGTGATGTATGTGGCCAGTGCTACTGTATTGTTCCTGAAATTTTTAGGTAATTTTTATCATAGCTTTACGCAATCATGTCATTATGAGTGAAAATTTTAAAACTACATTAAAATTCCACAAAAAAAATACACATTTATTTAAAATATACAGTTTATTATACATATGATTCATAAGAAAGATTGAAAGAATAAAATTCTTGAAAAAAAAAGTACCTACATTCGACAAAGAAATACTTGGATCAAAATGTTACAATATTTTCAACATGTTCTGAACTTATCATATTTCTAAATTCATTCATAAATGAAGGTGAACCACAAAGCAAAAACTGATCATTTGTGGAGAATGGGTTTAATGATTTAATGTCATCTAATTGAAGCCTCCTATATTTGATAGGCTCTTGGTACTTGCAATCACTTACAGAAGTATGACTCAGAAATATAGAATATTTAAAATTCCAATAAGATTGGAATGTGTACAGATCATCCCTAAATAAAATTGTTTCTTGTGATGGACAACAGAAGTACAAAACTACTTTGGTAAAATCGTCTTCATCATTCAGTATCTTTTGTATAATAGAATATAGTGGTGCTATGCCAGTCCCTTGTGCTATCATGACTATTCTCATATATTTATTAGGAGCATATTCATAAGAGCCATATGGCCCTCTCCATAGAGTTTCATGCCCTATTGCTAGATTGCTTAAGTAGCTAGACACAATCCCGTTTTCATATATTTTAACAACAATTTCAAAGTCCGAGTCAAACTTTTCCACCCCATATTTAAGAGGTGTGTATGCCCTTGTGCAGGCCAATCCTCCAGAATTATATTTGAAAAGAAAATGATCACCTGCTTTCCACAATACCTTACCACTGCTATTATCACATCTTTTAAATGCAATTATTTTATGAGCTGGACATATATCAATACTAACCACAATTCTAAATGACGTATAATCCAATTGTGAAATAACGTTTTCTTCAATCACATCCACTTGTGAACCATTTTTTACGTATTCTTCATATAATTTAACTTGTTTTTCGTAGACATCAAACACACATGGATTACATCCACTATTACAACAGTCTTCTTTCGTAGGCTCTAAAGGTTCCTTCATTTCATATTTAATAATATTCAAATAATTCAAGTCCATTATATTCACAACATAAAACAAAAAGCAAACACTGTACACAGTTTCAGGGTCAACTTTCAGATTTTACGCTTTTCTTTAGATTGATGTTAACTTGAGCTAAGAAAAAGTTTGAATATAGAGAGAGAATGAGAATAGAATCAGAATTTGACGAAAATCAGTTTTTTTGGTTCTTTCGTGTTCATAAAAACCAAAGGGAACTAAGCCCAGACAGCCAAGTTTCAAACATAATTTGCAAATGAGTCCTGTCAAAGGTCCCATCGGAAAAGCGCGGGAAACGTCGGCCGTGGCGGGAGTGTTTTTTATAGCGTCTTTTGTTAAGTTAATTTAACTTGTTTAAAAGATCAGTTTTGTATATAATTGTATGTAGTAGTTTAATTTAGTTAGTTTAATATTGTTTTGTGTATATATTCTACTCTTTTTGGTAAGTTGAAATTACTTTTTTAAGGCCTGGAGTCAGGCCGAAATATGAACGAGCCCCCAGACATTGGGGGCTCTCCCCCAATAGTCGGATATAACGTTACAATAGAAAATACATTTTCCAAATTCGATGAGTCCAGCATGGACACTGATGTGTCTTTACAAGGGACAGGAGTGGATCAACGGAGTGAACGTAAAAGGGCGCGCCCACATAAAATGTGCAAACAATGTAACAAAAGGAAAAAGCGACACAATCCGGCGTCCCGGGACAAGCTTAAAGATACAGACTGCTCTTGCCAGTTACAAGACATTCCCTCATTTGATGTTGAGCTTAGCAATGCTAAGGCTCTTGACGGTTTTCCTAAAGTATTAATGCCAATAAATAAAACTTCCATAGAAAACCACCAACACCCACCAGCTCCACCAGAGAGTACTCAGTCTTCAAATAATCCAGATAGGCTATCTCGTCCTCCATTGCAAACAGGCAGAACAACATATGAGGCATATGATATAGGTCCATTCATAGTACATGTACAAAAGTTAGCTTTGGATAATGACATCCCCTCCCTCCACCCTGTCCAATTTGGCTATTTCCTTAAGAAAAATTCTTTCAATAACATTGTTAATGGCAGTATCAAAAAGATTGGTAGAAATCGACTATCACTGTCATTCTCTGATTACAAAGATGCAAATGAATTTATCATTAACCCATGCCTGACCAAGAATAGTTTTAAAGCTTTTATTCCCTCATTTAATGTGACTCGCATGGGTCTGGTGCGTGGTGTACCCTCAGAATGGTCTCCGGACGAGATCATGGATAATGTTTCACTGCCAATGGGTAGTGGGAAAATCATTAAAATTAGGCGAATGAACTACAAAGTGCGAAATAGTTCTCCTCCTGAATGGAAGCCGTCACAGACAGTTGTTTTGACATTTGACGGGCAAGCCTTACCACTCTTGTTGTCGTTTTGGCCACACCAAAACAAATTGTAACTCACGCCCCCGCTGTTACAAGTGTGGCCAAGGCCATACTGGTGATGTGTGTTCTGTTGAAGATGATTCTGCACATTGCTGTTTGTGTTCTGGACTGCACTTCGCAACAAACAAGAAGTGCCCCGAATATGAGACAGACAAAAATTAAATTATACATGGCTCAGAGATGTGTGTCTTATGCAGAAGCAAGCAAAGTCTATGAACCGGTTTCAAAATCTTTTGCCGATATTGTTAAATTATCTAATGTGCAGAATATTCCTCAATCCTACGAGGCTTCTACATCACATTCTTCTCCTTTGGTTCCGTCATATAGTAGATCTTACAGAAAAAATATATTTACTAAACCTTCATCCCCTAAACAAAAACGTGTGGGGTATAATAAGCTTGAACACTTTAATTTGACAAAGGATTACAATGCTCCATCCCCTCCTAACGGGGTTGCTTTACAAGACGTCTCTAACAATAGGGAAACAATGTTCTCAATCTCTGATGTTATCCAACTCTTAACTGAAATAAAATCCATTTCTAACTCTGACCACAATACTACCGAACAACGCCGCCCAACTATTGAATCATTAAACCAATTAAAATCCTCTTATGCATCACGGACGCGAAAAAATAATCCAGTGGAATTGCAGGAGCGCTATCTGCAATAAAAACGATATAATCCATTTGCATAATAAGCTTGAACCTTTTGTCTCAACTCTGTCGGAGACATGGCTTAGACCGAATTTGACATTTCGGATTCCTGGTTATGTCATTCTCCGACAAGACAGACCTGACGGCTATGGCGGTGTTGCCATAGCTGTTAGAAACAATCTCCCCTATTCTATATATACACTTCCTTCTTTCAGTGATGACTTCTCAGTTATTGCTGCTATTGTAAATAAGATTTGTATAGTATCTATTTATTTCTCTCGTCCTAATGTAAATATTTTTTCTCATCTCAATCAACTATTCTCCGTCCTTCCAAGACCTTTCTTAGTCCTAGGCGATTTTAACTGCCAGCATCAATCCTGGGGGAGTACAAATTCAAATTACTTTGGTGAACAGTTGTTGGACATTATAGATTCCCATTGTATTTGTATTCTAAATACTGGGCTACCAACTCGTCATACTGGTCCGAATGAAGGTGCAAGTGTTCCTGATTTATCTTTATGTTCGCCAGACTTAGCCTCAACGCTGGACTGGCATTCTCTTGCATCTTCATACGGTAGCGACCACTTTCCACTAATAATAACTTTTCCCTCTGATAAACCCGCAAAAGCCACTTGTTCTCCTCGTTTCAAGTATAGGTTGGCGAACGCTGATTGGGATTTATTCAGTCAAAGAGTAGAACAGAAAACTATTGCGCACTCTCAAGTAGATAACCAGATTTCTGCCGAAATTCTAACCAAAGTGCTCATTGAAGCTGCTGATGAAACCTTTTGCACTAAAAATAAGAACCGGTCTCAAATCCCTTCACCTCCCTGGTGGGATCATGAATGTACAGTTGCAATTAAGAAAAGAAAGCAAGCCGAAAAAAAATACTGCCAGGAAATGTCAGAAGAAAATTTTGAGTTATATTTAGAATCTGCACGTAGTGCTAAAAAAATATTTAAGAAAAAGAAATACGATGGTTGGCAGTCATTCTGTGCAACTATAAACCCAGAAGTCAGCCCGTCGGAAGTTTGGAGAAATATTCGTAGATTTCGATCTGCCCTTAGTAACGCACCCTCTTCGAAACTACCACTAACCCTAGCTGATAAATTCATGGATCATCTTGCTCCTCCTTCCGCACCGGAACAAAAATGTGTTCCAGTAATTATTCCTGCTTTAGTATCTATCGACATGCCTGGAATGAACTCTCCCTTTTCTATGACTGAACTCAAAGGTGTCTTAAATAATGTTACAGATTCTACTCCAGGAGAAGATGGGATTCCATACTCTTTTTTAAAAAACCTTTCGAACCATGTGCTGCTTATTTACTTGAATATTATAAATTCTATTATGACTTCTGGGTGCATTCCGAAGTCTTGGAAAACTCAATCGGTGATCCCTATCTTGAAACACAATAAACCAGCTGATGACCCCTCTTCTTACAGACCTATAGTTCTTTCTTCAGTTTTAATGAAAATAGCAGAACATTTAGTGAAAAACCGCCTTGAATGGTTTTTAGAGAATAGAAATCTATTATCCTCTTCTCAGTTTGGTTTTAGGAAAAGTAAAAGCACAATAGATAGTTTAGCTATATTTACTACAGATATAAAAATAGCTTTTTCAAATAACGAATCTGTAGTAGCTTCATTTTTGGATATTAGTTCAGCCTACGATAATGTTCTTGTTTCGGTGCTGGAGGAAAAATTACGTTGTTTAAATGTGCCATCTGTTTTGACAAATTTCATTATTAATATTCTTAGTGAAAGATATATTAATTTATTTATCGATGATGTCAAATTATCTCGCACTGTGTGGAAAGGATTACCACAAGGTTCAGTCCTTAGTCCATTGCTCTATAATATCTATACATATGATCTAGAATCATCATTGAAGGCATCAGCTCAGGTGCTGCAGTATGCAGACGATCTCCTTATATACAAATCAGGTAAATCTATTGAAAACAATTGCCAAGGTCTAACATCCTCTCTCTCGCTCTTAAAATCATGGCTAGATCGAAATGGTCTAGACTTATCTGTTTCAAAGAGCAGGGTTGTTTTGTTCACCAGAATGCGCAGACCTCCCCCAGTCCATGTCAAGTTAGGCAATGTCATGATTCCCTCGACCAATGACGTTAAATTCTTGGGGGTTGTTCTAGACTCCAAACTCACTGGTGTTCCTCACTGTGAATATGTAGCCGCAAGGTGTGAACGTAATTTGAACATACTAAGATGCCTGTCAGGTGTCTGGTGGGGAGCGCACCCCTGCTCCTTGAAATTGATTTACAATGCTATAATTAGAAGTGTAATGGATTACGGAACTTTCTTGTTGGAACCAGGCAATGTTGCTGCTTTTAAAAAATTTGATAGCATTCAAGCAAAATCAATGAGAATAATCCTAGGTGCCATGAAGTCAAGTCCGATCAATTGCATGAGGGTGGAATGTGTGGACCCTCCATTAAACTTACGGCGACAATTCCTATCCGACAAATTTATATTTCGTTGTATCCAATTCAGTAACCATGTCTTGATTCCTAAATTAACTTGCCTCTCCAATAAAATTCCTACTTGTAATTATTGGAAAAACAAACGTCTGCCATGTTTGGTCGAAAGTTTAAAAAGATTTTCCTCCCTCCAGGCTCCCACCCACCAAATGACCTCTAATCCATTGTTCAAATATAGTTATGACTCCCTTACCATCTCTCCTGATGTTCACTCTAGCATAGGTCTTATGAAAATTGAGCATAATCAAAAGTTAACTTTTGACTACATTGCTGAAACTAAGTGGCCACGATGGCATCGAATATTTACTGATGCATCTAAACATTCTAATGATGGTTGTGTAGGCGTTGGCGTGCTTCATTCTAACTATAACATTGTTCAGAAAACCAAACTCCCTCCTGAATCTTCTGTGTTTACTGGCGAATGTCTCGGTCTAGTAAAAGCTATAGAATATATTCTCTTAATGAAACTTAGTAAGACAGTAATTTTTACAGATTCGTTGAGTTCTTTACAAGCTTTGGCCCGGTTTCCATTTGGCTCACATTACCAGTTCCCTATCATTTCTGAACTCAGGCATCTGTTACTGAAATGTTTTAATGAAAACTATTCTGTGTCATTTGCATGGGTTCCTGCTCACTGCGGAATATCTGGAAACGAGAGAGCAGATCGAATAGCCAATGAAGCAGTGGAGAGTGGAGATGTTAATGTTTTTAGAAACTATGCGCATGACTTGGCGGCCCTTCCCGGGATTTATCTCAGGAAATCCTGGGATGAATCCTGGGCGGTAGATGGCTCGAAGGGTCGCCATTATCGTACCATCCAGCCTACTGTGCCCACAAAGCCTTGGTTTTGGAGACTGAAACTTGGGAAAAAAGTCGTAACAGTATTGTCTCGTATGCGGCTGGGCCACATGTGCACCCCAGCTCACCTTGCTAGGCTCAACATCATTAATAGCTCCAGGTGTGAATGCGGTTATGAAGAGGCAGATTTAAATCACATCCTTTTTGCTTGTCCCCTCCGCGACCGTTCAGCCTTTATTACAGCGCTAATATCCAGTCAAGTTCCTTTACCATCATCCACATCCTGTTTACTTTCAGACCCGTCTATTTATAAACTTATAGCAGATTTTATTTTATGTAATGATTTAAAAATTTAGTGTTAATAATGTATTTATTTATCTTTTCATATTTTTCCTATGCAACCTATATATTTTCTTTTAACAACTGATTTTTTACGAACTATTTCCTAAATTCCGTTCCTACCGTATTTCTTTTTACCCGTTTCCCCGTTTTTACCCCGGGCCACAGTGCACAAACCGTGCGGGCCAGAAAAAAAAAAAAAAAAAAAAAAAAAAAAAAAGGTCCCATCGCAGCATAGTTTTTTTATAATCAACTAGCTGTTGCCTGCGACTTCGTCTGGCCAGAATCAAGCCTATGTTCATTAGGAATAATTTAGGATTCTCTAGTGAAAGTTTTTTTTATATCAGACCAACAATTCAGGAGCCGATTCAATACAAACAAAGAATCAAATCTTTCCTCTTTATAATTATTAGCGTAGAAGTGAAAATTGTTCGTTATATAAAGCCTTGAGCTGCAGCATGTTTGTATCCCTAATTAATTTTCCGGTAGGACAAAGTCATCTCAATATTGCCAGTTGCCACTGTAAAATTTCATTTTAACAAAATGCAAGTTCATTTTAGAGCCTACTGCACATGTGTGTTAAATAGAGTAACAAGCTACTTCATAAGGCTGTAGCTACATTCGGTGCAGTGTCTTCTCTTGACTGGACACTAATTGAGAGAGTTCGACGTTCGACAATAAATAGTAACGCCATTTTTATTCACAAATGGGTAGTTCATTGTGACATTAAATACTTGAACATGTAAAATATAGCATTTAAAAATTCATTATCCTTTTTCTGCTCTACATAACGTCGTACTTTGAGCTGTCATTTAAACTGTTTTTATTTTATCAATCGCAGCATGATCGAATTTAATTGAGTAATTACATTTAAATGTGTAATATAAATAATCACAAAAGGATCGTCAAGTTGAATTAAAAAAAGAAAATAATAATAATTGAAATAAAAAATAAAACAAAATACGTGAATGTAGGTGATTCACAAAAATATTGTCAAGTATCGTCATAATTATATTTAGCATAGTTGTAGGAAGTCTTGGGTCTTTCTTTTTGATTTTGGCGTTTTAGTTCAAGCGTTTTCAGACAATTTTTCTCAAAATTTACCTATCGATTAGTACACTGTAGAGCGCCATAATGAACTATTTGAAACGAGCTCCTCCCAAGTTGACTCGGTAATTCGTTATATTTTATGTCCAGACCCTTCTTTCTCCGAGGCCCAGACCGTACAAATAGTAAAGACGGAGGTGAGAACGGCAAAATGGGGCCGATTTGAAGTATAATCTCGCCATAGGATACAGTTGTTCCTACACAACACTACATCAAAGAATTCCAATACCCAATTTAAATATTTGAGTTTATGTCCACACATGGTTGGCAGTTCGTAGTAGATAAGAATTACAAACATATTCGCAATTTGTGTTATAATTGTGATTTTTAATACTACCTAACTAACTAACATTGTGTCCCCAGCATAACGTATTTTCAAGTTTTTTTACGTTTCCACTCAAGAAAGCCAACTGGCGCGCCCTCTACACAGACGCCAGAATAAACGACATCGCCGCCGGCCCGCCCGCCATTGCGATAACGCTTGCAGTAAACAACTGTGTAAGTATTTTTATTCGCGCTTTTTCTTTTAATTTAATATTTAATTTAATTTAATTGTAAACCTTTGTTAAAGTAAATGTGTAATTCAATACCGTAACTCCTATTATTGTACTTAGCACACACGTATTCATATTTACTTGATCCAAGCGGACTCCATTATGAAGGTGTAATGGCTTCGTTAGCTTGGTATCGTTAGATATGTTCTTACTGCTTTTTACACGATAATTCGAGAGTATAACTGATTTTTTTCATGTGATTTAGTTTAATCTCTGTGAATGCTATTGGAAATAAATACAAGTGCTGTGTAGTTCTGAGTTAATTCGCATTTAAAACGGTTGGCGTCGTCTTGGATTTTTCTAATTTGGAACTGAATATTGACTTACTCTTTTGTTTCACCCTAAAGTTAAATCAAACGGGTTGTATTGACTTACGAATACTAGTTTGTTTTATTTTTTAAAGTAACGTTTGTGTGATGTTTGTTTTTTTACTGACAATGATTTTATTGGAATCAATACCTGTGCTGTGTAGCATCACAATTCATAAAATGGTGAAAGCGTAGTTAATAATCGATTTTTTTCGGGTTACTAGTTATTGCTTGAAGAATATTAATTAATATAAGATGTATTTCAATTTTGGGATTGTTAGTTAAACTATTTATTTTATTTATTACAATTATTATTAGTTATTTAATTACTGCCAATTAATTTTAAGTTTGTTTATTGTTTCAGATTTTGCCTGTAAGGTGTAAAATTTATTTTCTCCATAATGTCTGATGATGGTTCAACAGCCGTAGAGAAGAAAGGCCGTGGCAGACCCAAGGCTAATGGAACACAAGCTGTAAGTTTTTTTTTAAGCACATTACCATGGTAATATTTTGTAAACAAAACCAATTATACCTTTTAATTTAATTTTCAGGAGGCCAAAGCAGATACTAAGAAACGGGGAAGACCACCAGCAGCTACAAAAGCTAAAGAATCAACAAAATCTTCTGATGATGAGCAAGCGCCAGTAGCAAAACGAGGTCGCGGCCGGCCCAAAGGATCTAAGAAGAGGGCTGCAGCTCCTAAGGCTAAGGTATGTTTGTATGTTTATACTAGCCTATATATATTTGATAAAAAAATCTGAAGATTGATGTTTTAAAAAAAAACCGACCAATCTTGTAATTTGTATCCTGCAATTTATTATTTTTTTTACTTTTTATTGATAGGTTGGGAGAATGATTTGGTACTCGAATTGACAGTCGAAAGTGATGACAGTGATTTTTTGCAGGGTGGCAGTGGTGAAGGCCGGGGGCGAGGCCGGCCGCGCAAGGACGCGCCGCCACCGCGGAAGGATGCAGCCTCTACTGAAGAGGAACAGGATGACGAAGATGAAGATGAGGGCTCTGACCAGTAAACACATGATTCTTGACACTACAACACTACACTCGTTCTTAGTGTAATTTGTTCTTCAACATAAGTCTTATTGTCTGTCGGGATTAATTCATTGTGTTCTAGACTATAACTCAGGAAGATTCTGATAACGTTTAGGGGTTATCTCGACAGCTTGGAAGTCTCAGAGTCTTACCTACCCAGTATTTAATCATGTATGAAAAACATTAAACTTTGAATAAATTGTAAGATAAAAGTCCCCGTTTTAAATGTTTTACAAAAAAAATCACACATAATTTTTGACTTGGAATGAAATTCTTACATGGATAAATTTTGGGGATCATGGCTCTCCCTAGAAACGTACAACTCTAAGATATAATTTGTAAGATCCTTTTTGTAGATTTATTGTAATAGGTATTGCGTAATCTGATTTATATTAAGAAAATTGAATCATATGACTTTGTAGATTAATTCATTTGACTTCAGATGAGAAGTATTATTTTCTATAATAAATATTTTCATTTTGATTTTATTTTTATTTTTTTCCCCAATTTCAATATTGTACAATTCGGAAGTTCGGAATATTTTTGGAATAATAATAATGTTTGTGGTATCTTTGTCGCTGTTACACGAAGTACTAGAGTATCATATAAGTAGTGATATGCGTAGAGCTGTTTTGTATTGTCTTTTTTTTTTGTATTCGAAGCAGACTGAAAAACAAGTTTTTAGTCATTTATGGGTGTATGTGCGTGAATGTACAATTTTAGAACAAAGTATAAATAAATCTATGAAACCCTTGGCGTGCCTTATTTTTCAATGGTGAAACCTTTGGTATATTGGAATTCACTCACTTGGCTGTTCAAAAATATACGAATATAGAAACGTTACTGTTGCTATTATGTACGTGTATGGATGGTTTCTAAATTTTACATGCACATAGCCGTATGCATTGTATAGATTGCAATGAGTGAATACATAAGCACTTATTTTTTGTATAGCAACTCTGTATTGAAGTTACATTGATGATAGTAATGGTTTCTATAAAATTACCAATTCTTTATTTTGCATAATTGTTACTTCGATCGGTCCCACATAA
Source organism: Pandemis cinnamomeana (assembly GCA_932294345.1). NCBI lineage: Eukaryota > Metazoa > Arthropoda > Insecta > Lepidoptera > Tortricidae > Pandemis > Pandemis cinnamomeana. The sequence continues at coordinate 5,404,351 of OW028706.1, forward strand.
CGTAAGAAAAACTATTTAAATATGTTTATCTTATAGCCGATTACATTCCGAGAGTGGTGAAATAAGGAATGTCTCAGATCGCAAAAACTGGTCGTACGAGCCTAAGGCGAGGGCGATAAACATGCGACCTGAGGCTTTCTTTATCACTGCCCGAAGTGTGTACACAATTTTACGTCTTCCCCTGGCCAGAAAGTGGAAATTTCTGCTCGTGTATCGGGCAGTAAATGGCTACTTACGGCCCGGGGCCACGTAAAGTATAAAATGGCCTCTCAGATCCCAGGCCTCTCGACACTGTGTGCATGAATGTTTGTAGAAAAAAAGCCTAAAGCGACCTCCTTGTGTTTATAAAGCACGATATTAAAATGTCAAAAGTATGGTTTTCATTTTAAATGATCTATTCTCCTTAGAAATTACATTTCACCGCTTTATTTTTGTATATTTATAAGTTTTAAACCATTAACTTTAAAATTGCTCCGTACATGACGTATATTTTATTTAATAACTAGATTTTGCCCACGTCATCGTCGTGGAATAGTTTATAATGCATTATTTTATTTTAGAACAACTTTGATACAGGATACACGTGATTTTTACGAAACTAAGCGTTTAATTTACGCAGCGCACGCAACGGAAGCTCTCAAAAGGAACAATTTCTCTTGTGAACCTCAACACAACCTCCCACAGTGACTTTTTAACACTTGAAACAGACATTGTAGGACCGTCATTTGCAATCGAGCTTGAACATCTTGTGGCAGGTACTTATTAAAACTATACTGTCAAGTTGTTGCCAACGTAACAAATTCAAAAAAATATTAAGCCTGGCTCTCGTCTGGCTGTCCTGGCTTACTGAATTAACTAGAAGAAAAATTTTATTATCTGTATGCTTGTGCGTGCCTTGTCGTCGTGAAGTAAGCTCGTGAAGTTTGTTTCCGTCCGTTGAGAAATATTTGGTGAAATAATACGCACCATGCTGTCATGCAATGATTTCTCGGTAAACATAATATAAATAACTTTGTAGAATGCATTTCGATTTACAATTACGCAAAGTGTGATAACGATAACTGTGTCGTGTTATAGTAGTGCCTTGAAAAGTTTTACGACTAATTCCAAAGTTGTTCAAGTGTTGTTGTTCAGTTCAAACTATTTTATAATGAGTTAATAAAGTCTTGCTGTGTTGATAAGAAAAGGATTGGTATATCTGGAAGGTTAGTATTAAATATAATAGTATTTAATGGTACGTTTTTAGACAAGACGGTTTCTTTCTATCAGATTGGTAGGTGTAGAAAACATTGATAGGTATGTTGTAGAAGGTATGTTTTGTGTTTTTTTAATGTATGTAATGTAAAGTCTCCTTTGAACAAATTCTGGTTTACACTATAATGCGTATTGTTGGAGCACATTGTTGACAAACTCAGAATGACATTATTTTCAATATTTTTGTTCTTTTCTTTTATTAGAATGATATATCAGTACAACCTACACCTGCAGGATTAAGTAAATCGTTTCAAAATTACAACTAAAATAATTTAGTAGGTAGGGAAAGAAATTTACTACCTCTGTAGATTTATCATTCAAGTAAATATAAGATGTCAAGTAATATCCATTAGTTCAATTATGTAATTTCAATTACGTTTTTATGAAATTGTAACCTAAAGCAAAGGAAAATGCTAATATAGTTATGTTTGTTGATAATTTCTGTTAAATAAAACAACCTTAAAAGTGAAAAGTTTTGTTAAAAGTGGCTTAGGAATAAATTACATCTTTAGAACCTTTTTTAAGTAACATTTGGTTTGTAAAGGTCTTCAAAGAATCATGACTGTCACTTTTAAACATTACTGCTAAGCTAACAGTGGCAGATTTACCATAAGGCTGAGAAGGCTCCAGCCTAGGGCGGCAGATTTGTGATTTTGGGGGGCGGCAAATTTTGGGGCACAAGCTTTTTTTTTTTTTTTACCTCATAGAAATAAAATAAAAATTCTAAGAAGTCTGCAACACAATTTGCAGGGGCGGCAAAATTTCAGCCTGTACCTTGAAAATTTGTAAATCCGCCACTGTAAGCTAATTAGAATTTAAAAATTGGATGAATGGCAAAACTGGTATGTGTAACGTTAATACATTTCAGTTATCATCTTTAAATTTTTTGCATCTTTACATAGCTAGATTGGTGGCTAAAGAGGATGTGAAAATCTTATCTTAATAAGATTATAAAGGCAAAAGTTTCTAAGTTTGGATGGTTGGATTTTTGTTGCTCTTTCGCAGCAAATTTTATTAAAATTTGGTACAGACATAGTTACAGTCTTGGGGTAGGACATAGGATAGCTATTGTCTTCGAAAATAGCATAGTTCCCGCAGGATAGCAATAAGCGAAGTCATTGCGGACAGAGTTGTGGGCAACAGCTAGCATACAAATAAAATTAATAAATCATCATCTCATCTCCTGCCATAGGGTTCCTCTCAGAATGAGAGGGCATGGGCTATAGTTCCTATATAGCCCAGTGCGAATTGGGAACTTCACACACATAATTGAATTGCTTTGTAAGTGTGTGCTTCCCCACAATATTTTCCTTCACCAAAAAGCTCATGGTAAATTTAAAATATAATTTTATACATAAATTCAGAAAAATTAGAGGTATGTGCCCGGGATTTTAACCGACAACCTTCTGCTTGAGAGCCACTTGAAACCACTAGGCTATGCTACCAAAATAGAGTAACAAGTATTGTGTGAGGTTTTTTGGTGCAGTATTATATCATACATAAGGCCGGATCTACCATATGGTTTTTGGGCTTCAGCCCAGGGCCCCGTGGATTCAAGGGGCCCCCAGTTAAGTCAAGTCAAAGTCAAAAATGTTTTTCTTATACTTTGAGTGATTATGTGGGCCCCTAAGTAGTATTACCCCAGGGCCCCCTAAACTCATCGTCCGGCCCTTCATACAAAAAAAAAATCTTTTTTAGAGCATACATTCACTCAACATCTTACAGGAGCAGTTTTTCTCTGTTTCATTTTATTTTTAACCCTCAACTCAGTTTGAATGATACAGTTCAAACTGCTGGATGCATTTTTACTAAACATGGCTAAGAACCACCTCAAAGAAACTGGCTTTCGAAAGAAAAAAATGCTTTAAAATCGGTTAAAATGATACCACAGACAGATGCACACACGACTGCAACGTTGGGCTTATTTTTTTTTAATTCTTTAATCATTAAATTGCATATTGCCTCAAATATAGTATGACAAGTTTCAGCTTACCTAAAATACCTAACCAAAAATTGGTGCCTGCTCTTGTACTATAACACCGCTCTTTTTGCGTCAGGGGTTAAAAAGTTTGTAGGTATACATCGTAGGTATTTATTATTTCTGTAACTAAATTGATTGATAAAAAGCAGAGGAAGGTCTAATTGTAACAGAGTATGAATCAAAGTTGATACCTATTGTGAAGGTTTGGGTAAATAAATAGACCTTATTGTGTAACTGAACATTGTCAACCCTAGTCCTTATCCGTAACCTATGCCAGCTATGAAAGTAGCAGTTTTTATATGTAGTGCAGGTAGATATATCTATTTATGTAAAATTAATTCCTATTTCCTGACTGGACCAATTTCTCTAATTAATAATTTTTTTTTTGTGTTTGGTGTTGTTAAAATAAGGTTTTTATGACACAATATTAAAAAAAAGAAAAAAACTAGAACAGGGGTTCTAGAGAAGGCGCTGGCAACAGCCAGTAAATACAGAAATTTTCAATATAGGGGTTTTTGGGGCAAAAATTGATCTAGCTTGAATCTCTGGGAAAACGCGATTTACCGGTGATTCTTCTTTGTCTGTCAAATCTAACCATGTCTCCAGCCAGCATGAGTACAATCGTGAACTTGGTGGGGACACTGCTGTGCACCCTTAGACTTTATTTCTTAAGAATCCCTATCCTGATTTAGCCAAAAAAGGCTAACCAGAGATAAGACAAGCGCCAGACAGATGTTGGAACGAGCCGTTCTATCTCGTCTCGGGACTCTCGTTTCAGTAATTTAGCCAAAGCGTACGGTACACCTCATTCGGATTGTCATCAGAGCGCGTCACGGTGGTGCATTCATCGCGAGTCGCGACCGTTGCGTTTGCGCATGCGACACAGCGGCGCAGGAAGTTGTAGCGCTTCGCTGAACCACTGAACCTCGCTCTGTCGTGATCTTATTTCATTGCGGAAACCTTGTACATTGCGGCACGTAACAGCTCTATAGTATTTTGGTCGCACAATTTTTGAAAACACGACAGTTTGAACGTCATTCTTGCTTCTTGTCTAGACAGCAGAAACGTCTACGATGTTGCCTTCAGCGTCTAGTTCAATAACATTCGATTCCTAAATAATATAAATACAATCTACCTTGTCTTTAAATCCAAAATCCTGTTGCATTAAGTTAATTACTTCATATCACAACATTTACCCACGAAAGTGACTAATCAGGCTTCCATATTTTATTAGTCACCAACTCACCACACAGCAATGAATTAGGTATTTCCCAACATATTTTCTTCATTCGAAGACTGAAAGAAGGCTCACTAGTTTACCGTATCAAGATTTGGTCTTAGCACATACCTACTCGTAAATCGTAATACCTCTTTCTGACTTACAGTACAGTAAACCCCGTCGATCCACAAGAGATGTTATAAATCTGCTGCAGATTTGACTAAGTGCAGTTATAATAAAATTGTTTAATAAACTTTTCCCGGCCATAGCTTTACTTTTCGGATTTTTCTATGTGTTCTAATTTTCACAGACATTAAGAAATTAATAAACCTTTATTTCGTCGTCAATCTTTCAATAGATTCTGTTTCTATACCAAGTAAAATGTTCAAGACACCAATCTCGAATATCGGATTGATACCTTCGTCCTCTTTTGTTTGCCTAAAGGCATTTGGACGGGTGAATATCAAAATCGTGACACGTGCCATGCCTATGCGTACCACTGACTATACGACGACACTGATATCTATTCCCAAGTTGTGCCGCTACGGGCTTTACATTCTAATTAGCCTCCTATGGGCATTATTCTCAGACACATATACCAATAATCGATGATTTATCGTGTCGTGACGGTTTCAGTTGAGAGTCTATGGAGATAGAGGAATCGGAATCAAAATCGAATTAAACAATGGATCATTCTAACGGCTATATTGTGTGTACAATAACCTAAGTACCAATGTTCTGGCCCTGGCGAGTGGTGACCTGTTCACTTAACACGAAGCGACCCGCTTGTTTTGTTGAATTTGATGCACGAAAAAAACTCTTAAACGATGAAGAATTCTTGGCTCCGCATGATCGAAACCACAGTACCTATTTTTGATGAATAAAACCTTCTACAATTACTAACTTCAGAAGTAGAGCATTCCCATGAACTTGCGCACCAAAGATAACTGGAAAATAAAAAAAGGTTCAACTCTGACATCAATATGTAATGTTAGGGTTATATATGTACTTCATTCTCTTAATTGGGTATTTGTTCACATGAACATTAAATATTGTGAATTTTTATCTTTAATTTGCAACACATAATGATCTGGGGTACCGCTGGGGTCGTTGCCTCAATGAGTCACAGATGCACGTCGTGACTCAATAGACTGATTGCGAACGATCTCAAACAGGTAGGTAGGTTCCAATTCTTATGGTTTGGTCGCTCTTTGATTACCTATTTCGCGATGACGTCACTGACGACCTTCTGAAATTAAGTAAAAAGCTGAGTAAAGCTCTATTGTTCTCGAATAATATGATAGATAAAGGGCTAATATAATGGCACATACCAAAACCTAAAGATATAAACGCATCTTCAGGCTACATACTTATAATACTTCAGCTAGGTTGGTGTCTAGCCGCTATATTTCAGCACATCTGAAAAGTGTCTCTTCTCGCTGGAGCTAGATGATGACAATAAACGCGTTACTTTGCTTCCCAATTGCGACAATTAATGTAACTGCTGATGCGTCTATTCTTGCAAGCGTAAGTTTGTAAAATTTGTAACATGAAGCCATTATTTCCTTGTTGCAGATAGCATGGCGTAGTTTAGATTTGATTACGCTAACTGCTGTCCACCATCGACTTTTCCCAACACTTTTCCCAACGTAAGTAAAATATTCTGTAAATATAATTTTATTTTTCTATGTGAATATGGTTATGGGCTTTATCTGTAGTCGTCAAATATTTTAAAAGACTCGAAATTAACGCTTCACTGCCTTTTAATGTCTTCATCAAAACTTTCTTATGAGTTTCGAGATATAACGTAACACTAAATGTTCCCAATTATAAAGGGCATGCTATGGCCATAAACACTGCTAAGTAATAGTAACGCAATGTGAATCTGACGTCAGTGGGTCATAGTCATAGCGGAGCCGAGCGTTGGCCTATGTCCTGAATTTTTAAGCATTCTATCAAGGCGCCGGCTTTACTTGCCGCGGCGAGCTTTTCTCTCGGTGATTGCGTGTTTTTACTTTCTCACGCCGTTTTCTCCACACAGAAGGGCCCGCTCAATCATAGCTGTGTGCCCGCGGCCAAGCCCTTTTCTTCAGATTTTCTATCTGTGTTAGACTTAGTACACATGAACATCTAACTACTGCTTCAAGACACGAGATGCATGCATGTGCAATTTTTATGATGTCTTAGAAGGTTTCCTCTTCTGAATGATATCTTAGGTTTCGTGACCAAAATATTTTGTTCTCGATGCAGAGATTTTGTCGATTAGCATGGTGGGATTGGTGGGATAGTGAAGCATTCAGGTTTCTAAGATAAACGTACTGAACTAATCGTTGGCTTTCACATCAGTTCCCACCCGTAAGTAGCATAACTATTTTACTATAACCTGTTTTTAAAGTACGTCGAACGCTATCATTATCACTGGCTGCCTCGAGCTCGAAACCTGCGCTGGTGGCAGTGGATGTCGGTCGACTAAGTATTTAGAGTTATTGCACCAACGGAAGAGATCAATTTGTTTTCTTGCAAAATCGAATACACTTACGAATCTTTGGTGTAAAACTACCGCATGAGACTCAGATAATTATGAAACTTCACAACGGGTCACCTTGGAAAACAAACACGGTTTGGTTTGAAACATAATTGGGTATTATACTCGTTTTCAAAACTAAAACCGATATTTACGAGTACTATGATTAAGAGTGTTGCGGGTGTCCATTGCTGAAGCTCACTTACCATCAGGTTCAGTTACCACCCAATTGCTCGTTTTGCCATCCTATTTCATAAATAAGTACTTCAAGTGTCTACATAAGTATTGTATGTACCTTAAATTTTGCTCAACTGCTTTAACTATTATTTGATGTTTGTGAATAGAAACAGAGCTTTCTTGATAATATTCGAGTTAGGTTACTTAGGAGACGCGAACTGTGAAGGAAGACACTTCACACGGAGAGAAATGAATTAGCCGTGATAGCTAAGCTCCCTTTGCTGAAATTTTCTTTGCTGTGGCATACAATTTGTTTGCAACTGTAACAAGGCCATGTCTATAGCAACTAAAACCAGTTAGCTACCACTGATAACGATATTTAGCTAAACGAATTTCAAATAATTTGCTAACAGTACTAATTGATTAGCAACTATAGCAAATTTATCAACAAAATAATTTAGTAATTGCTGTTAGTTGTAACCGTTAATAATTCTTAGTTATAGTGGATAAAAATTTCGTTACTATTACTAATTTTACATGTGTTAGTCAGCAGATAATATCTTTGATACGTTTGATAAATACATTTTGCAATCACTAATAACATTTTTGCAACGGCTGCTAATTTTTTTCTGATTCATCTACTAATATATCCTTCGCTAATGTTGCTAAGAATCTTAGTCGCACCAACAAATTTACTTTGCAATGAACAGCAATATTATATTAGCAGTCGTAGCAAATCAGACTTAAGTGTTGCAGCCAAGAACTTTTTGCAGCTTTGACTAACTTATTCACAAACTGTAGCTAATATTATTTGCTGCAACTGCTAAATATTTTTTTGCTAATGTTGCTAAGAATCTTAGTCGCACCAACAAATTTACTTTGCAATGAACAGCAATATTATATTAGCAGTCGTAGCAAATCAGACTTAAGTGTGGCAGTCAAGAACTTTTTGCAGCTTTGACTAACTTATTCACAAACTGTAGCTAATATTATTTGCTGCAACTGCTAAATATTTTTTTGCTAATGTTGCTAAGAATCTTAGTCGCACCAACAAATTTACTTTGCAATGAACAGCAATATTATATTAGCAGTCGTAGCAAATCAGACTTAAGTGTGGCAGCCAAGAACTTTTTGCAGCTTTGACTAACTTTTTCACAAACTGTAGCTAATATTCTTTGCTGCATCTGCTAACGATAAGTATTAAGGCCAACAGCAACTGAGCTTACGAAATACGCCAACAGATGGCGCTGCGCGCAAGTTACATCGCGCTATCGTTTGGTTGACCGAGCGTCCATATATACCCGAGATGATTTTGAATGATTATCTTGTAACAGACACAGGAAGCGAGTCTGAGTAGCCTAGTGTGCACGTTACTGCTTCTAATTCGTTAGGACGTTAACGGGCCCGGTCTATCAGACTTTGCAGGTGTGTGCACGGGTTGCCGTATCGCAGTGGCGGTCGCTTCCTCGGGCCACAAATTGATTACATCCCACAACTAAGACTCTTGGTAACAGTAACAAACTTAATTAGCAGCTCCAGCTAACCTGATTACATCTCACAACTAAGACTCTTAGTTACAGTAACAAACCCAATTAGCACTTATAGCTAAACAGATTACATCCCACAACTAAGACTCTTAGTTAAAGTAACAAACCCAATTAGAGGCTACAGCTAAATTGATTAATTATATCCCACAACTATGACTCTTGGTTACAGTAACAAACCCAATTAGTACTTACAGCCAAACTGATTACATCCCACAACTAAGACTCTTAGTAACTGTAACAAACTTAATTAGCAGCTACAACTAACTTGATTACATCTCACAACTAAGTCTTTCTTATAGTAACAAACCCTTTTAGCAGCTGCAGCTAAACTCGTTGTCGAATACCGCTAAAGAAATGCGATAGAGTATCAAACTAACTTAGTTGCTACAGCCAAACCTTTCGCCGATGCAACGAATTATTTTGATTGTCACATCTAAAGTAATTAGCAGCTACGGCAAATTTGTTTGCAGCTACCGCTAAATATTGCTAATTAAATTAGCTGTCACTGCTAAATATAGCTAATATACTTCGCAGCCACAACTAATTTTAGCTAATATGATTAGCAGTCACTGCTAAGTTTCCCAAACTTCAAAGTGATCACAACTAAGAATATTTGCTATCACAGCCAAGTTTCGGTAGCGAAAAACTCTTTGCAACGATAGCTAAATACTTCGATGTCCCTATAGTTTCGAAGGAATTTAGCTGCGCCAACTAATTCCTAGTTACCACAGCTAAGTTTTTTTTTCCGTGCAGTCAAATCCAACAGACAATAGGAATAGCCTAGTTGTATAGGTCATTGTACGGGGTTCGGACAGAGGAGCTCAGCGGATGCGGTGTCATGTTGCTTTTCGCAGCGCAAGGGTACACAGCACACCACAAAATCAACGCGAGTACTCATTTTAAATATTCCATCAAATTGTTAAATTAAGGCTTTATTGGAATATTTATCCCTATTTTTATATAGGCACTTAGGCACCTATTTATTATTATTTGAAGTTGCAATAATAATTGCGTTTAGACTATTTCGTCTAAAAGAATTGTGTTAAAAGGAACCTAAAATAAAACAAAATAAATATCAAAAGGTTAAATAGCATGGAATTTATGGATATTTATTAAAACATTTAAATATTTAATAAACTGTAATGTGTTGTTTAGGAAAATAGCGATGAATGTATGAATGAGAACCACATATTTTCTATAGAAAAGTTTAATTATAATTACGCAATGTTGAGTGGGATACATAATAATCATAGGATAGGGCGTATGAATGGAGGGGCGGTACCAGCATTGTCGGCATTGGCGCAGTACCTACAGAGTACAGTGCGTCATTAGAGCCGATTGCCACTAATTCAATTAGACTGCAAGTGGAACGCGCTCGGTGCACCTACCACCGACTAACACTCACTCCCTACTACCCAAACAAATAGTTTTACATAATATACGCGAGCATACACTACACTAGCTATACTATGCCTACCAACTTCACGCACCATTGGATGCTCCGCGTGATTCATTTGTTGAAATTTCGTCATAGCCGAAATATTTTGCTCGTGTTTTGTTTGCTTATACTTCTATGGAAGAAAGCTCTTATGCAACAAACTTGTTCTCGAATGAAGCACGGTGTAAGAATATTTCACTTATGCAAACAAACTACAACGTTGGTAATTCGCTATCGAGCGAAGAACGCTAAAGTTGATTTGTGTACTGAAACGTAGAGTGAGCCAGTGCGCGTGAATGGAGCACATACAACTGTGTTGCGCTGACTTGTTATTTGTTTTTACTAATGTGCATCTGTTCGGATCGGCGTTCATGTAACAGTTTAAATAATTATAATACAAACACAAACCTTCGTTAGTTTTGGGTTTCGGGCTAAATTATAAATAGTTTCCTTGAAACAGAATATTATTTGTACGTTTTTTTTTAAATGTACAGAAATTAGTTAATTTCTTCTTTCCTTAGAAAGGCCATCTTTTAGAAGTGACTCCTAATGTTGAACTAAACTAGTTGACAAAAATAGATAGCCATTCGTTATTGATCCCCACATTCCGACTGATTGGCTTAGGCACTTTACTTGCTGAATACGGGTTTCGTTCTACTGAATTGGGAAAAACGTTACTAATTAAATATTTCTTCGTAAAAATTGCGTTGAAAATTTCATTAGAATAAGTTTTCATTTACTTGATGTTGTTAAAACATAGTTAATGCGGCTCGGAGGCTTAGAAATATCTGTGTAGTACATGTATTTATGGTTAGGGATGAAACGTACCATTGAGGTATCGATACTTACTCAGTATCGATTGAAAAGTATCGATACTTACTCTTATCGATTGAAAGTATCGATACTTACTCGTTATTGGAAAATGTTGAATAAACACAGTAAAAACTTATTAGTATTCTTTGTTGATAATGATAAGTACAAAATAATTACTTCATTACTATTGAGGCCGGAAAATTAATAGCGATTCGTGGATGAGTATATTGTTTGACGAAAGACGCGTAGCATCGTAACGTAAATTTTAACATAATTTTCCACTTTCTTGAAATTGAACAAAATTGACGCAATTTTCTACTCCCGCAACAGTATTTAAAATTTCCCATTTTTCTTCTGATAATGGCATTTCATTCGAAAGTATATTTACATTTACTAAAAAAATTATATAAATCAACTAAAAGTGCAAATTCAAACGTTGTAGATGGCGGCGCTGGCTGTTTTTTTTTACAGTCATAGACAAACAAGCTTGCCAACTGCACAAAACTAAGACTAGGATGCGTTTCAATTTAAGACATACAATTTTTTATTAATGTCAAAATGAAATAGTGACATTGGCTTACTGATTTGATTACTTTTGACCGATACCTACTCGATACTTAATCTCAAAGTATCGATACTAAAAGTACTTGGTATCGGAGGAAGAGTATCGAGTATGTACTTGTATTTAGTCGTATCGTTTCATCCCTATTTATGGTTGTAAACTGGGTCACTGTCAACTAAGTCGTACTTACTGCCCGAGCATGTTAATAAGCCACTAGGTAAAGTACCTCTTGCTGATAAGTAATCAGAATAGTGTCAATACAGAATTGTGAGAATATTTCATAGCGGCGGAAATGGAACGTGATATTGAAATGAGTGAAGTAAATTACGTATTATTTATCGCTTAAACACCGACTTGCAAAATGATTTTGGAAACAATGGCTTGTAATGGCATCTCGCTTTTGTCTGAACATCAATGGCGCAAGACGGGTATTGTCTGAGATTATCTTTTTAATCCGCGGTAGTTTACTATTTCGACTGTTTCCAAATTACAATTAACCGAGCGGTTCTTTCAGCACGTTTTAGTATAGATTATGGAAGTTGGACGGCATTGGCCTAGTATTATTTTTATATTCGTGAGAAAGAGCATTTTTCTTTCAACGCAAGATAGTTGACGAGTCATAAAAACATTTGGTAATGTCATTTTTCGTGTCAGGTTACTCATTGAGGGAACCTGCGTGAGGTACACGTTGCATGTTACACTTGGTGCCAGGCTCCGACTCACCCTTCGTACGCCCTTCTATGGTCGATAAAGTACGGCACCGGGGCTGACTGCATCCCGTTAACTTACTCCGTTACGATTACTTTGGGATTTTAAATCTGTTATTATTTACCTATTACCTATTTGTGCCTGTCCGAGTCGGGTTATCAACCCAGAAACAATGCCACCATCGCTAGCAAAAAGTTACTGACCATTCAGATCACATCCTGTGTTTGTTAATACAATTTAAAGACAAATCTATGGACTTCGCTCATTTTCAGCCAATTGTCAATAAAATGATTTCGTAACTAATTTCATGATTCGTGCATGTCAAAAATGTCGCTGTCTCGCGAAATCCAATCAGTAACGCTATGTAATCGCGTGTTTCGTGGTCCCGCTTTCATCGATAGTGAACGCGTCCGTCCGCTGTTGCCCGGTCACGGTCATTTTGTTCGAGCGACGAGCGCTAATGCCGTCAGAGACTCGCGTCACACTTTTCTCCTAGCCGGTACCTGTGCCCAGATTGCAAAACGTGGCACCCGGCTCTAGGCTGCGGCTCGATCGCGGCGGCTTGCCAGCGCGCCTTGCTCTCTCTGACACACCGGAACGAAACCCGACTACTTACTGCTGCCCTACTATCACTTTGCCAATAGATATTATGACTCTAAATAAAAGATTCACATCGTACGTAGACAAGCTGACAGCCTGGTAATGTGATCCTGGTCGCGATGCCGGAATAGGTCGCGTCGAGTCTGTAAGCAAGAGAACAGGTGCATGTGCGCCATCCGAGCAAACAGTTACTTTCTAGGGCAGCGACTTGGAATAATTGCCTACTACTCAATACTAATGAGTCCTCATTATAGGTCAGCTGGAGGATTGTAAAGCGTAATATTGTATGTATAACTCTTTATTGTACATAAAACACAGTAATTTTACTAGTAATGAGATAAACAGATAGTATCACTACAAAGTATAAAACAAAGTCGATTTCCGCTGTCTCTCTGTCTGTCCCTATATATATCTTTGAAACTACACAACGGATTTTGATGCGGTTTTCTCAATAGATAGAATGATTCAAGAGGAAGGTTTATATGTATAATTCTACGCAGGTGAAGTCGCGGGCAGAAGCTAGTTAATAGATAAATAATAAATATTAAGAAGTAAGTTCCATTAAATGAAATCATGTTGTTTATTGCTGAAATTTTGTCTCGAACCCTTGTATTGAATTGTAATAAGGTGAAAAATGTGTAGATATTTGCAGTCGGCTGTAACAGTAACATAATTACTCTATAAGATAAAGATAAGTTGCGCAATAATTGTATCCGTGAAGATTACGTTAGATCTTTATCATCGTGATTAATTTTAAACTCTCGTGAAGCAGCTGCACTGTGCGACAGAAGTACCATAATAACGCGTGATACCTATAACCCTGTACTTAAGCGCTAAGGTTGTCAGGGTGGAGCTTAGTTCCTCGGCAGTGCCTCGCGTGCCTTCCATGTGAGTCACGCCTTTATCTTTGTACCTTTGCATTCCGTTTGACAATACTGACTCTGCATTTCAAGCAGTTATTTAATTTACTCAATAATTAAAATCAATCGATACCGAACTTTGCTTTACTATAACTTATGAATATCAAACGACTAAGGATGTATTTGATTTTAGTCGCACGTTACTTTTTTGTTTTCCTTTGCGTTGTTTATGTTTACGCTATACCTAACTTGTATCACACAATTTATTTTAAAAACCGGCCAAGCGCGAGTTACACTCTTACACGAAAGGTTTCGTACAACAGTACTGCAAAAACACGTTTCTTGTATGGGAGCCTCCTTTATTTTTTTTAAACTTTATGTTACTTTTCTTTTTTGTTGTTATAGCGGCCATAGTAACACACACTGAAAATTTCAAGAATCTACCTTGTACAGTTCGAAAGATGCAGCATTGTGACAGGCTAAACGGATGACAAACAAACAGCGCAGCGTTGGTAATACCGTTGGGCACCCATAGCGTACGTAAACCTTAAAAATCGAGGTCAGAATTAAATGGTCGCCTAAAATCACCCTCTCGTCTTGACATTGATAAAGGAGAGCTAAACTGGTCGCTGCATTTCTGTAACGAGGGCACGGCTAATACAAAAGCCGGTTTTAAATGTTACATGTAGTTTTAGAGATAAGCGCATAAGCGCAACTGGAGAACGAAACGGCTGAGTGAAGACAACACTTATTACACCGTCGTAGATATCAATTAGTATTGCGTGACGTGACACCATATATGTAACAGTACAGTCTCATTACACAACAGACATGGGAGTCTTCACACGAGGGGACCAAGTTCTCAAGCTCGGGTACATCGTGCAATAACTCTTTAAACTCGCGCTCTTGTCGCGTGACCGCCGTAGATGTTAGCTTTACCTTTTTCTACTTGTATGCGATGTTAGAGATAGAGAGCGAATGCTCACTCGTTGACGAGGTCCCTGAACATTTAAGGCTAGTTAGATACACGTCGTACGGTAGTCACCGTGAACGTTCTGAATCGCACAAATCCGTCAGGTTCCGCGATTCCCGTAACTTGAATTATGAACACGCGATCTTATGAATGACGAGGCGCATCCAAGTCTGCGACATTCAGATAATTTACTGAACCGTTATAATAAGCCGGGAGACGGAACTATGAGATGCCGTGTCGTAAAAATTGCTAGTCAAAGAATTTTGCCCCATTTCAATATACTAGTAGATTTTCCGGTTTAGTTACGAATGGTAGAGCAGTTAAGTTACTTAATAGTGGCCCTAGAAAATCTAGGATTCACTATTACGCTGTTTACAAGGATATGTAGGTATATGTATACATGCGTATTTATAATATTTTACAAAATTACATTACAGTACCTAAATCACGTCTTTATCCCTTACGGGGTAGACAGAGCCTAAGTTTTAAGTTTTTTTACAAAATGGACGACGTAAATCCGAGAATTTGTATTACCTTTTTGACATAGTAAAATCCATGAACTCGGTACGCGAACTAAGAAGTTTTTTGTGCAGGATCGACTACATAAAACGAATAATTAATATTTAATTGCTGCTTTAATGAATAAGGGGGTGCTTAGCCTCTTAACCTAAAGAGTTTCTTTGCACCCTGTACAAAAAGAGCAAGCGTTCAAGTCGGGCGTTCGTGGAATGTTGAGAAATGTGAAGTGGTAACAAACCTATTGATAACAAGGGCGGCAGGGTCGTCGCGGGTAGGTCCACTTGTTCCGCCCCTATGCACTTGCTGTGAGGGTCGCCTCTGTTTTTGCACGCACCTCGTATCGTAATAACCGCTTACGTTCCCACGCCACGCTAAACGGAATTAACGTGTTCAATGGAAAATAGATTGTTTGTGTTTACACGATTTATAACTCGCGTGTATGGTTCTTGGCATCCTGGCTTTCATTGTTAAAGTTAACTGTTGGAACTAATGAACATATTTTTAGAACAGAGTAGATTTCATTTGAGATATTTTACTATACACTATATATACACTTTGAGTGATGTTAGGTTCGTAAATGCTGCACATGCCCTTCTCACTGCGTTACTTTATAATACGTTTTTATTTTGTACTGTTATGGTACTAAGCCATCTATTCATTTTTGGTACACTCGAACTAAGCCTTTTATTTAAGTTTGTTGAGGCCGTCATATTAGATTGCGATAAGTTTTAAAAACTGGTTTACTTCCGCTAGATTCATACCATCCAGATTCCTATCGAGAAAGCACAAAAATTGCGCGCATGCCACAAGCGTTTATTTTTGTTCATATCTAATTCGAGTTCAGGTTACTTTAGTGTTGGCGTTGTAGGATGAGTTATAAGTAATGATGTTAGTCTAGCCGGCGCGGTTGCGAGATAGTCTGGTACGCTCAGTTCACCGCAGCACAGGAAGGGGCAAGGTCGGCGACCAAGCGTGAAGTTCCGACGCGATTGACAACTCTTCTGCACACCCTACTCAATACTACTACGCTTTCTTTTTTTATCTGCAGAATCGAACTATGACATTATTTAAAATCCTCATTACCTATCTACATATCTTGATAATTTCTTCAGCCATTCCTGCACGTTTCCGCTTGTCTCCGCCTTAGTGGAAACTTAGCCTTGCATGGTTCATTTAGTTTCTAATCTGTATCTTTCACTTTACCTACACATGGTTACCAAAATAAAACAGAATATTGAAAAATATCCCTTGCGTTTATTTAGAGGATTACCTTTTCCTTTGACATGCTTCAATGAATGAAATCCATTTATCGTTGGTTTGATAATACATATGAAAATATCGCAACCGCCTGCTAAATGATTAGTTGATATTAGAAGAGTATACTAACTGGGACGAGTTGTGCACCTCTAGAGTTTATGTTTTTGAGGCAATGATTTTCTTTTTTAAAGAATCCAGTAGGTACATGTCCAGGTCTATGCGAGAGTACAAATAACGGAAGCGAGCACAACCATAACAACCCGCCGACGGCTGGTTCGGTTTCTGACAGCTTACACTAATAAACTGGTTTCGGATGAAATTTTCAAATAGGAAACACGTTTCCAAGTAACGCGAAACGTATACGTTAATCTATTTCTACGTACTAACATATCTATAACATACCGAGCTGAGCGCTGCCGCTGTTGCTTGGAATGCACCACATACGAGTACACATAAGCATGCATAGAATATAACATAAGTACATGCATCTGTCTTAGCAACCTTTTATTTTTTGCACAACAAAACAAAGAATAAGTTGGACTACAATGACCTTAGTTTCACAGAAGGTTCATGTTATTTGTTAGTGAAACATCTTTTCTATCGCAACCGAATTTAGGTTAGCAATCGCTTTAAGCCATGAGTAAATGATTTTACGGGCATATCGGTCGCGGTGTGTTTCATGACCGGCGGGCCATATGTTTACGTTATAAATACATACTAACTTTAGTGTGCGTGTGTAGTGTAGGTGCGTCTGTAGGTAAATGATGAATGCCAGGTTCCGCCCACTCTGTACACTAAACTAAATATTTTATTAAACATATTTATTTAGACAATGGTCATAGTAATATAATTAGAACGTTTATAATGAGGAGTTGCTACTAATTAAGTAAGTACATATTTTATTGTCATGCATACCAGATTGATTCAATTGTCAATTACGTCGAAAAAAATTGCGAATGAACGAGAATTGAAAAGCATTTTTGTCGAATGCCAAACCTAGCGAGGGAATGTTCAACGAAAATAGAAAGTGCCTTAAACTTTGGCTAGCCGCATGACCTCGTTGTTTGATTACCCACCATCGAATGGTTGCCATAGACACCGTCTGCTTGATTCAACAGTTTCACCGTTTTTTTTCGCTTGTTAGTCGTTAGTGTCCATGTTGAGCAATGCAACGGCGTACACCTATCTCGTAAGCGATTGTTAGTTACATCAATCAAAATAGAGCGGAAAAAAATGACAAGTGATCGGAAACAACACCATTACGAGCTGCTGAATTAATGGTTGGGTGTCATGTTTCATAGCCGACTACAAGTTGCAGAACTATTGAAGAGGTGCAACTCTCTAGGTCAACTGCCATTAATTTTAACGGAACTTAGTGTCTCAAAGTCCACATACTCTTTCAGGATACCTGCGTCACAATTGTAAACTTAATTTACATATAGCTAAAATATAGAAACAACACGACACACGAGCTAATTTTTTGGGCAATTTCTAAATGACATGATATTCTATTCTATATCAAAATATTATCGTAATCACCAATTTATAGATCTGATAATAGCCTCGTTATGCTCCGGATAGGTGCGCCGAAACGAGTTTTGTCAACTGTTATATTACGTTATCTGAAAACATTGTTATTTTCAGACGCCGTCAATATAATAAATACGTATATATTGACACTACTCAGAGTGTGAAAGGTTACAAAAATAATCGTGACGATTATTTGGTCGCAAATGCTTCAGTGACACGCTAATTTGAACGAAGTTCAGGTGTTTTCAAATAACTTTTATTTGGGAGAAAACTTAAGGGCAACACAGTCTAGCTAGGCAAAGGCCTACCTACACCTACCATATTTCCTCTATTTGTTTCGTTTGTAAACGTTGCGACGATATAGGAAACACGTTACCACTACATCATCCTGCCATCGCCACCTGGGCCTATCTCGTCGCCGCCATCCAACTTGTATCCAGTTTGCAAACCCAGGCAGTTTTAGTTCATCTGCATGTGGATCCATGCAGCTAGTGTGGCCTGCCCAGTTTCACTTCAGCTTGGCCAGTCTACTATCTCTCTGGAAATGCTCATTAGGCAAAGATCCAATACTTTTATTGCAGTCTAAATTTACCCTCAATTTGAAAGACAGTTGTTTATGGTTTGGTATTATGTTACAGGGCGACTTGATGCGGTGACACGATGGACGCGGCGGACAAGCGCATGCTGGAGCGCGAGGCGCTCCGCAACATGATCCAACAGTGGAACGCCAACCGCCTCGACCTGTTCGAGCTCAGCGAACCCAACGAGGTAATATTACAAACTACTTATACTAATATAAGTGGAAACCGCTACGCTCTTGACTTTTCTGGATTTGAAGCGTCAAGTAGTGACTGTTATTACATTTATTTACTGATCATATTTCGGTGTCCAAGTCAAATAAATGTGCATGTTTTTATTGCACATATGACGAAAATCCGCTTAAGATTGGTCAATCAAGGTAAAGGTAGCCTGCACATCTGCTGCGCTTTCTTTAAATTTTTTGGTAGATGAAGGTATGTCATTGAAAAAGGTTTACATTCGTTGTGTCCCTAGTATACCTTATTAGTTGCACTTTTTTGACACCAATATCACGCATGCCTCTTTAGTTCTGATAAGATATGCTCAGATCTGAATACCTACATTGGATCTATAATGAACTATAAAAAAGAATCTTACGACTCGAATAGTTAGCTCTTTTTTGTACCTAGATCAACCTGCTGGCAAAAAGTTCTAATTTTTATACAAAAGATGAACTGTGATTAAGATAGTTTGTAGTAGTGGTGACATTGCCATACAAGCACAGATCATAAAATTGCTGTTAAAGCTAACCCGGGCTATAAAACAATTGTTTACACCTGAAACGGGTAAGAAGCGCAGACGGTAGGCAGGCAGTTCGTTTTATAGCATCTTCGTGGCGTCTTTGTGGTGTATATTTTTAGCGAAAATACTTTTAGTTTAAACCTAGTTACTTAGCTTCGCTGTGTATTATTCTGATAGTATAAATATGCAACTAGAAAATGGCAACGAACACGAATAAAATACATTAACTCTTTGTTTTATTTTATAGACGACGTACAACAACTAAAACAAGTTCCTTTTACGAAACCTTTACGTAGAATTTACTTTGTCAATATAAACAAATCTTATCTCTGAAGCGCAGATTATACAATGATAACGAGTTGTTCCCCCGGGTCTTTGTTCCCGGTTTGAATTTTATTGAACTTGTGGAACTGCGTTGTACAATTCTGAAACGATTTTTTTGTTTATTTCAGAACTTGGAGTTCCATGGAGTGATGCGGTTCTATTTCCAAGACTCCGGGCAAAAGATAGCGACGAAATGCATACGCGTCGCTTCTGACGCTACCGTTAGTGATGTCATAGGTAAATTGATATTTTGGAGAAAGTTTAATGTGCTCTTAGAGATGACACTGATTGTCATGTAGTCCACAAAATAATTTAATAATATTACGACGTGAAGTGTCCATTAAAACTGTCTGTTTTAAGTCACTTATATGAAAATAACACACTATAAAAAAGCGTCCTAATTCATATTATATTCAATATTATTGAGACTTGGCCTGCCAGATCAATTCGATCGAGTTCTAGCAATGAATAATGTACTGAAATCACGTGTTTTTTAACCGACAAGGAAGGCAGGAAGGTTAATAATTTATGCTTTAGTTACTCGTTTCGCTATAGTACGGCCCTATATATGTATATGTATATATAGTTTAGCAGCGCTAGCAATATATATTTTTTCTTAAATTTAAGAGCTATGCTCTTGTTGATGGAGCATTTTCCATGTGGTCCAGGGCTTTTTATTTGACATCCTGATACGACACGACTTCTACTTTCTTTTTCACCTGGTCCATAAATGTTCTTTTTGGCCTTCCTCTGTTCGCTTCTCTTCAACCTTTCCTTCTATAATGACCTTAATGTATTCGTCTTGTAGTATCTGGTGTACCAACCTCTTCTCTCTTCTGTTCGCGATGGTCGTCAACAGGCACCGCTTTTCCTTAACTCGGTCAAGCACTTCCTGTTCGTCACTTTTTGGGTCCAGCTAATCTTCCGGCTTAGCAGTAGCTACATTGAATTAGTAATAATTGATTAGAAATTGTGTAACGTCTAACATTGCCAAAGCTATTATTAACCTAGTGCCCAAGCTTAATGATGGCTGGATCCGTGATTGTACCGTACCGTATGCCGTCTGTTCTTATAAATACGCAGTATTTATTGTTATGATCGGTGTCTGCAGAGACCCTGATCGAGAAGTTCCGTCCGGACATGCGCATGCTCTCGCTGGGCTCGTACTCGCTGTGGGAGACGCACGGCCCGGACGACGAGCGCCGGCTGGAGCCGCATGAGAAGCCGCTGCTGGTGCAGCTCAACTGGCACGCGGACGACCGCGAGGGCCGGTTCCTCCTGAAGTGCTCCACTAACTCTGACGTGAGTATACCCGTGGCACTTTTATGGCTTATCTTTATGCCTTCGCTTTTGTATCACCTCCTCTCAGCTCGCGAATGTGTAATCACCGCAGGCAAGGGCAAAAAACCGCTCCCGGCGAGAGAAGTGCAAATGGCGATAGTCTAAGGGCCAGTTTATACCTGTAAAGTTCCTGATATCTCAAGTACTTATTACATGTCGATACAGTCGGTTTATTTTGTAGGAATATAATATAAACAGAGATATTCTGATATTTTATCATTCGCCCTCATAAGAAACAAAAGGTGTGAATTATTTATTTTTCTAAGACTATACACGGATACACATTTGACATAGTGATTGTGGTGGTTATTGAGGATCTGACCCTTACGAACGGCACTGTAATAGATGTGAAAGAAACGGACAGGAATAAGAATTTCGTATGTAACAATAACAAATGAGTTGAAAGGAATCAACAATTCAGCATTATTATTTACTTCTGCTAAGTAATAGCTTCCCTAGATAATTTAATTGTGCCACCGATCCAACCACTGTGACATTGCAATCCATCTAATCATGCGTGAATCACAAATTTCCAAGTATATATTTCTAGCTGAATCTGTTTTACAGTTATGACTAATTGTTTTGCTATTCAGTATACATTAAATAAGAAGACTTTTTTTATATATCAAAAGGGAAAACAAGCCGGCGGGTCACCTGATGGAAAGCAATCACCGCCGGCGAGGAGAAGTATTATGGGTGTATTACCGAACCATTGAGAAAAGAGCAGGCTCGTTTCTTGAAGTTCCCCGATTTTAATGATCAGAAATATGGAGATTTATTTTTATTTTTATGGATGTCTTAGTAATTTTGTATTTTCACTTTGTACTCCGATCAAATCTAAATAAATCAGTGACCATTTTGAGCAACGACAGTTTCATTTGACTCATAAATGGAGTCAAACCTCATTAGTATGAAAACAAATCTATTTGCAAGCATACACCGATTAGGTACTGTGTAAGGATGAGCGAAAACTCGAATGAATTTTAGTCAGCAGTTATTTTTTTTTTATATCATTTTTTTTTTCTGCAGGTTTCCCTGTCGTCGGTCAATGAAAAAGGTGACCAGAACTTCAAGCGGAAACTATCGAAACGTGAAAAGAAAGAACTGAAGAAGAAAGAAAAACTATCGCGTCTCAAATCGGATACGAACAACGAAAACAGACCTGTTGCTGAAAAACTTTACACAGGTGATTAAGGACCTAACTTTTGCTTGGGGATATAAATAGAACTTGGGAATAGTTTCAAGACAAGTCTACATCATTGCATAACCGTGTGGATGTAAAAACACGTGAACTGTAGCGCTAAGATATCTAGCCAATGTTCAAGCTAACGGAACTGGCCAGCAGCACCACATGTAACATTACACAAACCATTTGGAGCCACTTTTGACCTCCTCATATAGGTATATTTATAACTATGGCATTTAGATTAACAGCGGTAAATTAATATCATAACGTAACATTACATCATAGCCAACGCCATGCTTTAACCAGCTTACAATACAATACAAATTCTCTTTATTGAACACCACAAATCGGTACAAAACAATACAGAAACAAAGAACAAAGTATACAATAGGCGGTCTTATCGCTTAATAGCGATCTCTACCAGACAGCCAATAAGATAGAGAAATAAGTTGGAGACAGTTGAAGCAGGTGGCCGAAACAAATAGACAGGAGAAACGCAGGGATTAACAATGATACTAACATAAATATAATACATAGCTAAATAAATAAAATAAAATAATACATACATACACACATACCTACACACATATCATTATTGTATAATACTTAAGATAAAATAAATATGAGAATAAACGAAATATATATTATTCCTAAATTCTTAATGATGTTAACTTAATATTGATGGTAATTTAACGTATGTTGTCCTTTCAGAACTGCCAGAAACTTCATTCACGCGCAGCATCAGCAACCCCGAGGCGGTGATGCGCCGCCGCCGCCAGCAGAAGCTTGAGCGCAAGCTGCAGCAGTTCCGCTCCAAGGACGGCGGCCCCGACACAGGTACGTCATTTCTTTTTAAATTGCACATTTCATGTGTCCCTATTGACAGCAATACCTACAATATTACCTACTTCAATATAAGCTCATACTGTTAAACTGACTGATGTCAATGCCTATTTTTGGCCTTACATTTTATCAAAATAAAACGCATTAGAAGATTTTTGTTATCATATAAGACAGTAATCAATATAACTGTTTCAATACATCAAATGTTAAATTAAAATTGTAGTAAGGGCCCATTTTTCAATCGTCAGGTAGGCCCTATTTGACGAATAACTGCGTGGGTATCTGTCAGATAAGGGCAAATTTTAGGATTGAAAAATCGGCCCGAAAAATAAACAATAGAAGGTGCCTTGCGCAACAGTACGAGACTCGACTAAATGGAACGACAGCAGTTGTTTCCAGCGCCATCTGTTTTATTTTTCTTAAATCTTGTAGTGGAAACTTGTGGTACGAGATACAGAGAGCATAGTGGCTGAACTTCAGCCGCTGAAGTATTAGGAACTTTCCTTAACCAGGAGAAACTCCTGAACCTTCAGCAAGCTCCAAAAGATGGCAGTTTCGCTGTTTATATTTCTATGGTGACGAATTGATGATACTTTAGGCAGAACAAGTAGAACGAGAACAAAGATGTTGCCATCTTTACTAAATGATACAGTCAAGAACTAGTTGAAATCAAACCCCCTTCCAGAACCAATATTAAGGTTATTATATTTTATAAGGGGTGCTTGCTATCATTTAGAAATGAATAATAATTGGGAGAGTTAACTAATTTTACAATTTATTAACCAGTTATTTCTTAAATTATTAGTTATATTTTAGTGACACGTAAAATAATGACAAAGACGTAGCTGTTTTTTTAAACAGATGAAATGTTTTAATGATCTGTATCTGTTATTATTGAATGCGTATTCACAATAGATTTAATTTTGAAATTGCCTTTGGAACCTAATTATGTTTCGGTGTTGTTTGTGTATCTTGACATTTTAATTACCCATGGAAAATTAGAGCCCCGAATAGTACACACAGCAAAGCAAATCGATAGACACCCTAGTTGCCATGTGTGTCATTCTATACACACACATCCACGCTTAACCGCTGCCTTAATTACACACACAATAAAATGGTTCAGTATCCACACGAGCATACTCATTAACATGGCCTAAGTAGCTAATCGTGTTTTCGACTACCTTCATATTGTATAATTATTAAAACAAGCTCGTATTTTGTTCAACAGAAGCATAATTTCGTCTTGGCTGATAGCAAGCGCGGTGGCTCAACCGTTCTAACATAGGACTACGAAACTTAAGACCTCGGTTCAAACCTTGCTACTTCGTATTATGCTTAATATTTTTTTTTATAATTTTTAACTTTCTCTAAATAAAATTATGTTCACAACAAGAAAAAGAGGAAGTAAAACAACAAAATAATAAAATACAATTATTTATTCAAATTGTTTATTTAGGTCATAACAACCATAAATTACCAAAATAAAACTGCATGCTTTTCCTTCTGACAGAAGAAGAACAACATATATTTTTAATACTCAGATCAATTACTAAAGCCTAGATACCGCCCTAATATCAAAACAATGTTACATATAGCTTGACCGTTTACTCATACGACGTTTGATAATGGGAGAAAAGGTAGTCTATATATTTCTTAGGTACTCAAAACTACAAGGTTGTACACTGTTCCTCCACTGTTCAAAATCCATAGAGATGTAGCAAAAAGTTTTATCGAAAGATTATTATCGATATTTTGAGATTGTGTATGGTCTTCTGGTGTGGATGGATTTTCGGTATGGAGCATAACGCGGTAAAAAGGCGATGCCTCCTTATGACTATTTAAATGATCGCGGGGTTCTAGTCAGAATAATGTATGGCTAGGGTGGTAGCAGAATACCCCGTACCCCGGCTTTAAATGAAATTTCGAGAAATCCCTGGATATCAAACAGCGGTTTCAAATAAATAATTTAATCGTTCAGAGATTTTTTTTCAAGTCAGTAAAAAGTATCTGTAATTGAATAGACTGTAAGAGAGAAGGTTGTTATTGTAAATTGTACCACCGTCTACCCATTTTCTTACCTTGGTATTTGTACACCCTATACGAGTTTAAAACGTAGATTCTTGATGTGGTGTCGCCAGTGCCGATAAAGCTGTGACCGCCACCGACAAAGCGTCGCTGTCCACTAAGATAATGGATAGACTTTATTTAGCATAAAATAAATTGCTTTGGTATTTAGAGGATATTCAGAGGCTCAGACTTACGCTCAAAATTGCAATTAGTATGGCCTTAATCTGAGGTTTGCCCTTCAATTTTTAAATTCGGCATGGAATAAAAAAACAAAAATCTGGACATGTTCACATAATATATTAAATTTACATTTTCAGTTAAAATCAATAACATCTTAGCATTACCTACACATCGAAATGTTTTTTAAATGGCATTATTTACATTATTATCCTATTTACTTTTAGATCAGTCATATCGTACAAAAAAAGACGCTTAAATTACAATAATTGCGGTAAACTTGCATTTTTGATATGTTGTTTGGGTACACCTAGATAAGTAATATTCCAGATTTGCAGTTAGTAATACTGTACAGTTTTAAGAATACGTCTTTTTGAAACCTTCTTCACTCTGTCCAAATCTTGTTCCAGCTGACTGACCCGCTTCCTTAATTCTGGACAACATGTAGAACTTGTCGTGGGGTATTCAATCTCAACCTCCATCGGCGCAGGAATTATACTGAAAAAAAAAACTACTGATGACTATCATGTATTTACACATAATTAGGGCCGCCGTCCGGGTTTCACGGGATTTGTCCTAGCTTGGAGAGCATCGTTATATTATATCATTACGTACACCGATAAGTAAGCCTACTAGGTAGACTCCTGAATTAAAAAAAAAACATTATTTAAACTAGCGAGCACCTTTTTTAAATTAAAGTAAAATGGGAATACAATACCTCTCCAAGCCTTGAATCAGATGTTAAAATATGTGTCGTGCTTGTGGTAGCTTGGCATTCATCGACTTCCATAGCGACGGTTGGAATCTAAAAACAGCAAAATGAATAAACGCGTTCAATCAAAATAGCTTTAAGCATTCATTTGAATATAATAATAACACATCTTGATAATAGTCTGTTCCTGCACCTGTCCGATCCTGGAATTAGTTAAAACATGTCTCGTGTTTGTGGTGGTTTGTTTCCCTTGCGGAATAATTTGGCACCACTTAATTTTTAATTTTATTGTTCGTCCATAGGAAATCTGTAATTGTCATTATTACGTCATTATTTATATAAATAATTTAGTCCACAATACAAAGTTTAGGAAAGTAATTCGATATCGATGAAACTGGCAATGAACAGGAACATCACTATCACCCATACCTCATAACCTCTAAGCTATTACAAATTACCTAATTATCTCGAAGATTCATCGCCCTTATTGAGTCCAAAATGTTTATTTGTTACAATAATCAAAGTTTTAGGTTTATAAATTTTAATTCAGCTCAAATTGGTTAGCATATAATATTGAAAACACGTAAAAATGTACTCACCGATGGAAGCTTATATATTCCCGTTCATTTTCTTTGCGAGACGAATGAGATTTACATCCCAAAACAATACAAGCCATTTATACGACCCTTAGGCACACAATACCACTTTCACCTTATTTTAAAACTTTACTGTTAGGTAGAGGTTTATGAAAATCAATCACTGGTCGACTTGCAAATATTTACCTGTCATAACCATTTCAAATACAACTTAATACAGATGACCTGCTGTTCTCAACGGGAAATATGATTTAAAACACTTTTTAATTTAGTAGCGTAAAACTAGACCAAAGAGACCACTTGACATTTCAGGTGTGTACGGCCTGTACAGGCAGACTAGATAATGCTACATTTATCTCTTTCCAGCTTGTTGATTTCTTCATGTGAATTAAGAGATGTACATATTGATGTCACTAGTTAAATTTTAACGCGGTATCTAGGCTTTAGTAATTGATCTGAGTTTTAATACGAATTAAAGCGTAGGTATAGCTATGACTCTTTAGTGGCCAGTATGATTTTAGGTTAACTTAAAAAGATTTACGTCAAAAACATAAATTTTAAAATATGGGGTTGTGATCACTGCTAAGATCACTGCTTCACTGTTTAGAAAAAATGCCGAACCACACAGTTAATATTATATTCTGATTTATTCAGTTTAAATCTGATAAAGACAAACGAAACGTTTTATTTGCGGACAAGTAAGTCAGTAGTGAAATGAATCGACATGTTAAAGGACAACATTAACAATAACATCATTTGCACACTGGATTAAATAAATTTTCGCTAATAATGTGGTAGGGGCGATAATGGAATAGGGGCTAAAAAATAATACTTGCACCAATTTATTGTTAGTTAATATACCTACAAGGTCTCTTATAATTGTTACGGAATATTTCAGCAGATTTTTGGCTTAGTTTCATTTAATTAATAGATCTTAAGATTTTTGGAAAATAAATAGTCTTAAGATTTTTGAATCATACCTAGTTGTCAAATGTTTTTATACATTTGATCAACGTTCAAAGTGACCTGCGTCAAAGACCGCGACAAAAAAATAAATTTAAAATCTTTGTAGGGCTGAATACCCTGTCAAACTAACCGAATCAATCTCGCTGAAATGTTCCAGAAAAATTTTAAGAGACCTTTTGTAATTACGGGTTTACTTACGTAGGTTTACATATATTAATAACGAATTGGTGCTCCATCACTATATATGACCTGCTGTAGTCTATTTCTCATTCCGCTAACCATATTCCAGCAAAGGTCCGTCCCACGGATTGACTCCCAAGTTGAAGTTACCAAGCTATTTAAATTTGCTTTGGATTTTACATCCGATGGATCCCAGTTGAGAACCATTTGACCCCATAGATTTTCTATGGGGTTTAAGTCGGGGCTTTTAGCAGGCCAATCAATAACAGTCAAGGAATCTTGTTGGGTGCTCAGCCAGTCTCTGACTATGCGTCCGCGATGCACGGCGCAATTGTCATGCACGAAATATATGTGCGAATCGGGATATGCGGTCCGCACCGTAGGGAGCATCACGTCTTTTAGCACTTCCAAGTATCCTTGACTGTTATTACGACTCCCAACTTCCACTAACTCACCAGGACCCATGGATGACATCCAACCCCAATAGCCTAATGTAATACGACCACTCGTTCGGCACGGTAAAATGTTACTATTATTGTAGCGTTCGCCATTTTTTCTCCACAATATCTTTCGTCCATCTTTATCAGACTTAAATGCTTTTTCGTCGCTAAAAATTACTACATTGTTATTCCAATCGAAGTCTAGATATTCACGAGCGAAACGCACTCTATTTCTCCTATGCTGTTCCCCTAACGCAATTTTTCTTGCTGGTCTGCGGCAATGCAATCCTGCAGCATGTAGGTGGTTTCGCACAGTTTGCATTGTAACGTTGTGTCGAGTTGCTGAAGACCGTGTGCTGAGAAATGGGTCACTAGCGTGTGCGGCAACTATGTCCAAATGGCGTGTAGAAGGGGCTTCTGGTTTTGGCCCAGGACGTATATTATTAACGTGCCCGAAGTCAGCGTAACGATGCACCCATAATTGCACAGTCTTTCGCTGCAAAATAAAAGAAATTATTTAAAAACATTATACCTACCCATAAAATAATAAATCATTGTTTTTTAAAACATAAATAAATTTTGAGTAAATTAAGAAATAATTATTATATTAATACTTAGTCTACTTACCGATATCAATAAACGCCTTGCGATTTCCTTTATTGAAATATTTTGTTCGTGAAGAACAACAATTTCTGCTCTTTTCAGCATAGATAAATGACTATCCATGTTTGTAAATCACAGAGTAGATATTCGAAAGGCAAACTAAACAATTCGGAGGTGTAACACACGAAGGGTTTAAGTATAGCGTAACGAATGGCGGCTAGCATTGGGTTGTTCACAAAGTCATATTATTAATAATTTGAGGGTAGAATATACTTTATATTGTTTAAGGCAATAAGGAACAAAATGCCCATCAGCTAGCAACTTTCAAACTCAAACTAGTAAGAAGAATCATATTAATAAATATATTAACAGAAAACGCAATGCGTTTGTCGTTTTTAACATATTTCAATACGAGTAAAATTAAACATAATAGCAATATTACAAACAGTAATAAGCTAAACAGTTATATTTCCGAGGATAAAATGTAATTCTAATTTCAACCTTATTTCAAAGCCTATTAAACACAATTTACATATTTCAATACAGTAGTCAATGATTAGACATAATTCATAAATTCACCGACTGTCTTAAGTTCTTCGTGGCCTAGCGGTCAATGGCAGGTGGAAGGCTTGACTTGTGCTCTAAAGTGAACCGAGTTCGTGTCCGGTGAAAACGGGAAAAAAATAGAAAAAATATCGTTTTGATGTTCTTTCTTAGGATGGCGATGCTAGCTGTGATAAAAATTGTTTGGAATAGAATCTCAGACTTGTTGAGAAATAAAAATATAACACGTCGGATGAATGAGATGGCAACTACTACTACGCTAGTAATAATAGTTCAATGCGTTGGATTGTATAAATTTGAAGATTTAGGGTCGAAGGAAGATTCGATTCTTCTCTCGCTTACACTAGCGATGACGATATCCAATGTATAAGATAATAGGAAAAATGTTTTTAGGACACTTTTTTGTCATTTTCTGTATTGATATTTTATTATTGTTGTTCATTCAATAAATTATTTACAGCGACATTCCTCATTGATGTTATTGCTTAAAACAATCCGGGCAAAACTTAGCGGGTATTTAAATAATGGAACTAACTCACACATTCACAGGTGCATTCTACGCAATGTTCGTGTCGGTACTCAACGCATAGACGACGTTTGTGTGCTATGCTAACCGTATTATTTGGCTGTGTGTACATACATTACTGTAGCGGCCGCGAACTAGGGGAGTTAAAGATGGCCGAGTGTTAACGAGGCCATCTAGAGATACGAGGCCAACAATCCCTGTTCGCGGCCAAGGCTTGTATAGTGCTTTTCTCAAACATGCAATAAAATAAATTAAAAACTTCCAAGAAATGAAACTTTTATTTCTAGACTAACTAAAAGTAAACTATGTATATATATATATATAAAAGAAAGTCGTGTTAATTACACTATTTATAACTCAAGAACGGCTGAATCGATTTGGCTGAAAATTGGTGGGGAGGTCGCTTAGAACCAGGAGTCAGATATATATTACTTTTTTTGACATTATTATCCTTCTATCAACGACTTTCCTTTACATGTATTACTAGAATCTTTAAATTTGGCATACCAGTAGATAATTATGATATCTGAAAACTGATTTTAGGATTTTGTGAGTCCCATGGGATAAAAAAAAGAGTAACTGACTTGCTAATGTTTCTTGGTATTTGGCAGACACATTTCTAGAAGATCAAAGAGGTGCACTACAAAGGGATTTTCCAATTTTCCCACGGGATAAAAGGGCGGTATAGAAAATATAGACTTTGTATTTAATAGACATGTTCTTTGAAGATTACGTAGGCGTCATAAGAAGGGATTTTTCGAATTTCCTACAGAACAAAAGGATGGAAGTGGGTGTCCATGCAAAAAACGGGTTTATTTCGTTGATGTAGGTGGCAATACGAAATCCTTCGTGCTTAAGTACGACTCGCATTTGGCTGGTTTTTGTACGTTTACGATGGGAGAGAGAGGAAGAAGTTTTACTGCAAAATTTGATTCTGCGCGGACGAAGTCGCGGGACAAAGCTAGTTATATATAAATGTTACGTTGTAATAGGAATTTGGTTAGAAATATTAGTGTCTACAAGACCGGATTTTTGTAAGATAAGATGGAAAACGAGCTAGTGTGTCACCTGATGGTAAATGAGCATCACCACCCTTGGTCACGGTCAATACCAGAGCATTGCGGTTGCGTTGCCAGCCTAGAGGGCTAAGGCGGAATATCTCAATGACATGTGCCAGTAAATACACCGTTTGTCTTAGTTGCACGACAGAACACAGCAGCGCAAGTACTGCTGCTCGGCGGCAGTATTAGCAAGTAAGAAGGTGGTAGCGGTCCGGACGGGCCTTGATATCTAACAGACTTTAAATTTTACATCAAAACATTGAAATTACATACATACATAAATCACGTCTTTATCCCTTTCGGGGTAGACATGACCTAAGGTAACAAGACCTAAAGGCCACGTTTAGCATGATTGTGGGCGTATGGGTATAAGTGAAAAGGGGAATCAAAATAGTGACGGATTGCTAGCCGCATCGCCTATAACATGATTGCTGAGATTGAAATTTGCTCCGGAAAATAGAGTCCAGTCGTTGTTTGTAACGCTAAGTAGTGAGTACCTATATAAGTACAACGATAACTTCTATGTTGTTCGTCAGAGGAAACGGTCAAGCACGATTCAGGCCGGATCCTAATCAAATTGTTGTTCAACTGCTAGTTGGACCGGCGCGCGGGAAAGCGCACGGATGCACGGACGATTCAAGACCCCGCATTGAGTCGTGATGGGATTTACTGAACGCTAGCTGTTCCCCGTGACTCCGTCTGCGCCGAATCAGCCTATCGCTATTCCGCGGGAACTATGCAATTCTCCGGGATAAAAACTATCCTACCTATCTATGTATGTCCTTCCCCGGAACTGAAACTTTTTGTATACCAAATTCAAACTAAATCGGACTAGCGGTTGAAGCAGACAGACGTACTAGAATTACTTTCGCATTTATAATATTAGTTTGGATGTAGATTTTGTATTTGTTTAACAATCGGGACTCCCTTGTCATTGTCACGCCAACGTTGGTACGAGTAAAATAAAGGAAGACTTACATCGATTTTCAAAGGACGAGATGGTTCGCAAACGACTTTGTCGTAAAAAGCGTATTATAATAATTTTCATATAGTCAATAACGTTACAACGAATGCAACAAAACTCGCCATTAAAAGCCCCGAGTGAGAGTGTCAAAAGCATAACTATTATTGGAATCCTTTACACGTAAAAATGCTAATTACGGAGAGTTAAAAGTAGCTGTTTATTTATAATAACGTAAAATTTGGTTGGTAAACATAATGTAGCGCTGAACTTTTCTTATACGTTTATTGAAAGATATTTAACCCAGTTTTGTTAGGAGTTGGGCATACTTTTATTTAATGAAAAAATATTTCAGGGGAATAAATGACATGATAACGTTCTTTAGTATATAAGTAAAGTTTGAAGAAAATATGTAGGTACGTTCGTCAAATTTACCAACCGTCCCGGAAGACACGAACCACGAAACTTTAACAGTTATAAATGTTATGCAAATCTGACCAAGTTACGTAACGAACTTTGGCGCTTTGCCATAGATAAGGTTAATACTTGAATAGTGCGGCCACTGAGCTACCCATTAAAGAAAGTAGAAATTAAAAAATAATGGCCTGTAAAATTTAAAAACTACAAATGTTTTATTTTAAGAAAAATAAAAAGATAATACATGTAGCCTGTATGTAAGTGCAGCAAATAGTTTTTGCGGTTTCGTAGTCATAAGAATAAGGACAAAAAATATTTACTCAGGTATTTCTCTACTAATTAGGAATTAGAAATCGCTATGTCCCAGACATGTGAACAATGAACATGATTATATTTCGAAATACATTTATATTTGTTTTGTGAGGTGGGTCACTCCATAAATGCAATCAATGATGACTGAATGTGTACATACAGTCATCAACAAACAGGTCGTAAAATGTTAAGAGGATTCTTAGCATCTATCGAGGGAATGGGTCTAAAAGTTAGAAATCATGTTATGGGCGATGCGGCTAGCAACCCATCAATATTTTGATTTACTACGTTACCCTAGGCTCTGTCTTCCATGTAAGGGATAAAAACGTAATTAACATGTATGTATTCTTATAATTTTTTTGGTATTAGTATTTATTTGTGTAGCTATAAGCTCTGAAAGTCGTAAAAATTGTGTCTGCCTCTACATGTTTTGACCCGTGGCATCCAATCATCCATGCATAGTGAAATCTTACAGCAAAAAACGGTCTGTTTGACTAATGCAGATCTTATAGTTTCCGAGATATTGCCAAAAATTAGACTCCATTTCGCACACGGTCTCCAATATGCACTAGCCGGTTTTTGATTTTAATCACATCAGATATTACAAGTGTAGTTAAGATTTAAAGCGTTGATTTGGATGAAATCGTCTTCTAGATGCGATGCTCATGTTTGAATTAGCACTTTGTAATAATAATCTACAGTTAATGTCTGTTTTCTTAGTACTTAACAATTTATGCGGTACTTCACGAGTTTATACACTGTCGTTAAACTGATTAATCTGTCTATAGCTTTCCTTTAGCCTGTCTACAAATTATACAAATACGAAACTGGTATCATTATTATTTCCCTGAATCATTATAAACATTATTGTCGGTATAAATAAAAACTTGCGATTTTCTACAGTAATTATGTAATCAAGAAAATGCCTATATCTGCAGCATCCATCTCGATTAACGTTATTAGCTGTTATGTCTTTGCTGTAAGTGGCGCAGAAATATGACTCTCATTAAATCCTTTACCTTCCGCCCTTTTGTCCGTTTTCTTGGCAGTGTTCCGGCATGATTATGTTTTGAAATTATTTTGATGCCGGCCGGAAGAATACGTTTTATCGTAGGCCGTAGAACATAGAAAATCAAAACACGAGATGTTACATGCCCGAATTAGGGTTCGTTTAAGGCTCATTAAAAAAAAACAAGATCTTTTTCATTTCAATAATTATGACCCATTGGGGCTCGAGAGGGTGGGGATTTAGTTCAATAAATTTTGAAAACTAACAAAAATAAGTGGGTGTCCCAAACCTCATACAACCATTGTTTATACGCCCGAGTCTCCCTAGTAATGTGTTTATGTTTTGTGGTTTTAAGCTAGTACTCTTAATGATTGCATTTATTGATGTCTAATGATAAAAAAACCACATTAAGTATATATTGTACCGATATCTACGGAAGATTGGAAGAAGTTTGGTAAATAAGACAATGCCCCACCTCTTATCATATTTTACTGAATATTTCTTACCATTTTTTGTTTTTATTTTAACAAAACATAAATCGATAAATTTGTCTTTGATTATGCCTTCCAACAAGAGATCGATCGAAGAATTATTTTTAATAATATTATAAACGTATTACTCTGTCTCTACTCTAAGTATAAGTAGTAAGTTATTTAATCAAAAGTCATCAGTATAACTTGGTCAATAATCGGACCAGCGTCATGTTCCGTGGTTGGTGGGTTTAACTAATAATTTTTCGCACACAGGTGGCACCCTGAAGATATACGGGTCGTCGCTGTCGCCGGACGTGCCGTACAAGACACTGCTCCTTTCTGTGGGCGACACGGCGGCCGGCGTAGTGCGCGAGATGCTCGACAAGTACGGCCTGTCGCGCCACGACCCGCACCACTTCTGCATCGTCCAGGTGACCTACAGTTTTTTTTTCTTTTCACAATGGACCATGATAGAACGATCATCGAATTGTTTGGACAAGAACAGTGACAGTTTGGTGACAGTGGAGTAATATTGATATACGATTGCTATCGATGTCAAGAGTTTCGTTTTGTTGTTGAGACAGCCTGTGACTGAGTATGGTAGGATATGGAGTAAATCATGTAAAAGTTTGCCTATTAATTCCGAAAAACTGAGACATTTTAGCCAAATGTGCGTAATTTTATTTTATGTCCATAAAATTTCAAAATAATAATAAATAAACCCACATTTGTTTAACATTTAGATTAGGATCCGTTTTATCGAAGACAGAATTTTAATCAACATTTGACACAAGAAATGATTCCCTACAATAACTAAATATATATAACGCAAACGAATGTTAAAAACATTTTCAGATCATTAATTTCCCTTGACTGTTCGGCTACAGAAAACGTTGTTTAAGTACTTCGCCATCGTCCTAACTGAAGGCTGAGAGTGCAGCCGGAAGTAGCTTTGTCGCTCGGCGGTTAGCAAAGGACAATGCGGAAGTAGCTCGTGGGCCGGACACTAATCATTATCGCGGTAACGTTTCCATCACTTATTGACACGAGTGATTGTGAACTACGTCATAACAAATTTTGTCGTAAGGAGTCGGTAGACGTTTAATGCGCTGACAATAGTAAAATACTTATTTAAACAGATTTTGTAGGCAGTCGGTTTAGTTTGTGAAATAAGACGATAAACTTCATCGTATTCATTAGTACTTTGCTGTTACCAAAACGCAATATGGTAAAGTTGTCTCTGTGAAGTTCAACGCCAAAGTGACCTTTCAAACCGAAAATTGTAAACGCACTATTACATACCTAATGTAGTAATTTTTAAAAATCTAATCAACAGACAAAAGTTAATGTTTGATTTGTGATTTATATCGATGACTGAGGAGTTCAGACATGCGCCGCGCCAACAGCATCGTATTTTCTTTTATTACTTACTTATAGACACATGAACGTGTGTAGAGTGGCGCTGCTAAAGCTCATTGCCGCTTGAAGTGCTGTACCTATGGTATATTGTACGTTAATTCTTTATTGTGCAAAATAAACATAAAACAAATACAATTGTCAAACACAGATACATGCACAAAGGCGGACACCCCTTTAAGGGATCTCGTTCAGTCGATCTTTGAGTGGATGAGAGGAGTATTATATAAGGGACGATCAACGAGGCATTGTATTTGTGTCACCAAAAAGAGTTCTACCAAAGTGTGGGTAATAGAATCGAAATAAAATTCGCATAATAAACCCGCGTTTTGTATTATTTATGTGTCCGAGTGGTTTATTTAATTATTAATTAAATCCAATCAATACATTATAAAAAACGTTTCTAATGACGTCACACTTGCTATATATATGTGTGGTTTTACAGTTACTTTTCATTTCAGCCGAGCCGTAATGAATTTTCAGTACTCATTTTACTCAATGATGAAATGTTATAAAAAATAATCCTATTCAACCTCTTGACTTTTTGTACGGCTGAAGTTATTCAGTGCGCGAGCTTGGAACACCCTCTTGAATAGATATTCGAATTCTGGCACTTTGCATGCTTCTGCCGGTCTCATCTATCACTTAGCCCCGGTATAAGTTTACAGCTGAATAACTCCGCTTTGTGCCCCGCCTCGCCGGGCGCGATCTCCTCGAACAACCACAACTTTCATACATGTGTAGGCTCTTATCGAGCTCCATGCATAAATGATTGACCTTTGCGTTACGGAGAGCAATTCGGCTACAAAAAGTAGATACCCTGCACTTTACCTATCACTTTGGTTTCACGTTTGATGTACCTCACTTTTAATTGGTTTTTGCTATATATCACAGGAAAAAACGACTGCCAGAGTTTGTTTCAATGGACTGCAGTTTTTAGCTACAACATCGAATTTCTGTTAGGGCTGTCGCACTTAGACCATTGATTGAATTTGATGTAATATCTACTCTGCGTACGCACGTCGTATTAGGACTACTAGGGGCGGGAGTCGCCATACCCACAGCACAATAAGCCAGTGGTCGTCGACAGCTGTGACTTGATTTGCGGCAGCACTTAGCCATTGGTGGCGGCTTCAAGTCCTTGCGTCGAGTGGTCAGTGAGCGGCAGTTATATTAACGATATAATTTTAGGTGGACGCAGCAGATAACTCTGAGAGCATACTGGAGGACGACGAGTGCCCGCTCGCCATCGTCATGACGCACCCACACCGCAGTGAGTAATGTTATTCTTCATGTTATTTACTTATTTTGTGTAGATAAACATCCTTCACTCCCAAAAATAGTTTAAGTCTAAATTTGATATTGCACTAAATGATGAATGAGGCCATCCCTCGCTTCGACTAACTTCTATTTCGTTTTACGTATTTATTTACCTTATGATCTCGTGGCGTATCACTATCACCGCATCTAAAAACTCTGCTTGGGTTTTTAATGCATCTTTAATTTAGTTCCGTAGATTTCCAGGTACGTTAAAATGCATAGCGATCACAAATTCAATTAAAACGAAACATTTCGTGTGGCGCATTTGAAAAATTCGTTCCGAGAGCAATTTTCATTGTTAATTGCTTTAGCCTGTACCTACCTACTATTAGAAATACGCCAGGTGTGGAACTTTAATTTGTTTATTCAGTGGTTAAGCTTAAAGAGAATACTAAACTCTGAAATATCGACATCCTACTTTATAATAATATCTACGTGTATTGACTGTGTTCTCGTACGTATGGCACGATATTTAAAGCTAATCAGACGTGAAGATTAAAATGTGACCGTCCGTCCTATATTCGCCATACAATGGAAGTACTGACTCAAGAACTTTCTGCAATACATGATTGTAAGTGTATAATATTATGCATGTGTCTTTTCCTGAGCTCTCAAATAAGGTATACTACCTAAGGATTGAATAAATTAGGGTTTAGGGTACCTATACATATATACTTTTACAAAACTGAAAAAATATTTTGTGTAGGTACTTACCTAACGTAAAACAGCAATCCGTATTCAAGAAATGAATTGACTAAGTATAGAACCATAAGTGAATCGGTATTCAGAGCGCGCTCTGGGTCTCTAGAAGTGATTTGTTGAGCGGTAATAGGGTTATTTCCAAGCCGTTTCTTTTGATACCTTCTGTAACGATATTACACTTTCTAGGAGTCCAACAACAATAATGTTACCACTTTGAAGTTGTTTCATTCCTTCTTGTTTTACTTCTAAAAATATGTTTAATAAGATTTAAAGGAATTAAGCGTAACTTGAATTTAAATTACGCAAAGTTGTTGGTTGTTATTGAAATTCAAATCACAAAAGTTATATCTAGAAATAATAAATAATATATATATTATTCGGAAACTTTTATTTTTATTATATCGTATTTTAATTTGTCTGCGTCAAACAGCACAAAGCTGGCTCTACCGGACTGATGAACGACCACCATAACGCGTTAAAATTCTACCTATAATTAAGATTTACGCTCGCCTAATGTTACGCAGGGGCTAATTTGTGTTAGCATTATGAATTTATTGTTCATTGCCTATATAATGCTCGTTAAAGCAGAAATAACCTGCTGAATTACCCAGAAACACAGTATAAAATATACTTAAACAAAGACTTTTACCAATAACATGTCGAAATTGAACCCTCAATTGAAACTAGTGAGAAAAGGTTAGGAGGAAAAGGTATGTAGGATCCGTGGCCAGCGGAATGTGAACGTGTTTTTTAAATGTTGACCTACCAGATGCAATTCTTCTAAAAAGCATATGACAAGTATTGATTTTTTACATATGATGATTTATCCCTTACTTAGTAGACAGAGCCTATGGTAAGAAGACCTAAAGGCCACAGGAAAGGGGAAGGGGGCCTTCGATCGCCTATAACAGGATTTCTAAGATTTTCGCCCATTTTATCGATGGGCTTTTACCATCTACGCGGGATGAGAAGGAACTGGTACATTCTATGTTTTTTGGTAGTTTCATAAGAGCCATAATTTTTTTTTGCTCCCAGACGAGCATGGAAGAAACAATGATAAAATTTATTGTTTTTCTTAAAGCATCAACCTCAACAGTATATTTCCAGGGTTCCGTATCTCAAAGGTGACATATATATTTTCCTACTGGTTCCCGTAGTCCTTGAACTTACAAATTTGGCACAAAGGAAAGTCTCTACAAAACATTAATTATCGAATGCCGCGAAGCTCTACTCGTGCTTCTTGTTGGCTTTATCTATTGTCTAGTACTTACTCATAAAATTACAGGCTTTGCTTTGTTGGGAATCTTAAAATGTTTCAAGATAATATTCGTTTTTGGTTATGAAAGAGACAAAAATAATCCCGCTTTTTTTGCTTAGCTTGTCCAGCAACGATTTCAAAGTCCGCTAGGGACAGAAGCATTATTAGGTGCTCGAATCGGGCTTGTCGTGTGCATAAAATTTAATACCGGATTATTAGCATTCGCTGCCGTCTGTAAAACTCGAGGCTTTTCCTATGGTGTTGCATACGCACACGAGCTTTCGTGCATGCGTTAAAGCTGCAAGGCGTTACCAAGTTTTCATATGTAAAAAGTTTACACCTCATCGACGAACTAAAAAGCACGAAAGATTTTTCCTTTAAAAAGCCAAATCTTTAAAATTTGATAACCTTAGAAATTTCATATCAAAATATAGGTATTTCGGTATGCGCTACCTACTGATTTGTTTGAAGTCGGTGCCAATTGGGCTTGGCAAAAAAACATTCAGTCGAATTGAGAACTCTTTTTTGAAGTTAGTTAAAAGGTGTAACATGTAGGTAGGTACAAATATAATCTCTAAGTAAGTTATGTCATGTACAAAAGTAGGTAGGTAAGTTCAAGTACAAAAATAAGTATGGAGAGGAACTTTTCAAAAATATGTCCCACGACCTTATTACGCTGGTACCATACGCTCTTAGCCTACCATACGCTCTTAGCCTACCATACGCTCTTAGCGTATGGTACTTATTTTTGAAACTTTGCCTAGATAGATACATACAGCAAATCGACCATACCTACTCGTAGAACGGACGAACAACCAAAAAAAGTCTTTATTCCTAATTGCACGTCGCGAGTCCATAAATACGAGTAAGTCTTATTTCCAGTGGGAAATGACTAGGTCGTTGGCGTCATTGCGCATTGTGTGATAAGGCTAACTCATTAAGCGGCACCGCGGGCCCGAGACGCTCCGCGGAGTACGCAATTTCCGCGCGGAGGCTCGTCCTGGCCGCGGCTCCCTCGGGCCGCGGTCCCGTACGCCGCACAATGACAGCAGCGGGAGTGAGCGCGCAGGACGCGGCAGTCGCCTGCCAGACGCCGCGCCGCGCGCCGAGCGCCAGTCGCAAAACGCGACTCTTTGTCGCGTGCTAAACTTCGACATGGATTGGGGCATCCGCCGTAAGTTTGCAAAATACTTTTACTTACTTCGTAATAAATTGGCGACGTCCCACCACGGCGTTTGGCGATCGGCCGCCGCCGGCGCCGACGTCGCATAGTAAACAAACGCATGTGGCCCGAAGTAGTCCGACCGGTGTGTCCGCAGATGCCGGTCGACTCGCCGGTGATGGTATTTTTAACTCGTTCCGTGGTTCGATGTCCGTTGTTTCGCCGAATCGATAGGTATGCATAATAGCGTCCTTCAAGGTCTCCGTGAAGTTTAGTATGGTTCATAAGTAGCATTAGCATTGATTCCGCGACAATGTAACTAAACCCGGGATTCGTTGATAAGCCGCAAAATTCAAGGGTTACGAGTGGTTTAACTTGGAATTGTTCGAGATATCAACCTAATCTGAGAGGACCCGAAACTTTCGAAATCATTTTACGGCGACCTCAATAAACGAGATATTTCTTTTGTCTTAGTGTTGACCGGTTTTATTTCGTTCAGAAAATGTCACGATAAAGAGCACTTTTACTGTGTGCTCATAAAATGGTCTGTCTACGAGTAACATGACCTTTTAAGTTCTCCTTTGAGAGTAATCTCAAATATAAATTGGTCTTTGAATGGGACCCATGATGATATTGGTAGTGATTTGTGAAGTTTGTCTTTTATTAATCAAGGATTTATTTATTCAATGCAGCGGATATGTCGATATCGTTGCATATTTGTCAACTACAGTTTTGATGTGAATGTAAATGGTATCGTTTTTGAAGATACAATGACAATTGTGAAATCTGCAAAGTTTATTTTAGAACCCCTAGTTCTTTCTTAAAAATAAACTGAGTTCAGTAATTATATACGCAGTGCACAACACCGACATAGGCATTTGGCATGGATGGAGGTAAATAAGACGCGACTACAGTCCAACATAAACGTCAGGTGCACACATTATAAACATTTTTTCATTGCTCTTTGCTAGCTTCGACTCGTATTCGTATAGCTTTCAGCTCCCATAACCATTTCCCAATATTTACCAACCGTATATTTTTCACAACCACTTTAAACAAACTATCGATTACTTGAGTTGAGACATAATCTTATATCGCTTACTTAGTGAATGTATTATGTTATGTTCTCGCATAGGAAGGAAGTCTTGAGATTAGATTTTCTGTTCAGTGGTGTGGAGCGAAAAGTGCGTCTCCCTTATTCCCCGACCACTTTAGCGCGTGTTAGTAGCTGCGGGATTAAGTATTCTGCTTGTAACAAGAAAAACAAACACTTTACTTAATGTAACCAAATGTACGAGCTTCATATTGAAATCTAATTTAAAGTCTAATTCTAATTGAATCCGATCACCGGAAGTGATCAAAATATGCTCTGCAAGTTTTAACGGACATACATACCTACGTTAAGTAGGAGTTAAATAAAAGCTTGTAGAAATGAAGGCTGCTATTCATTGTTTTGTGGCCATTCACAGAATGAAAAATACCACTTTTGTTTTTGTTGGACTCTTAAATATCTAATGTGAGCCTGGTTCATGCTTACATAATTATAACAAACGATCGACATGTGCCGGCTCCTGCTTATACTTATACTTACTTACTTAGTTATTTCAAGTTTTTTTATTTTATATTTTAAATGTCAAGGCGACATAGGTAGTACTCGTAGTACCTACACCTGCCCTAATAACCCTATTGGGTCGACGTCGGAGACGAATAGCTGGTGTATTAAGTCGGGGATCGAGTTGCGGGTTATAGATGTTGTCCCTGCGCCGTCCCCGCACCCTATTGTTTGTGTAAACTTGCCCGCTCAACATACTAACTCAACTTCACGTATTTAAACTAACTTAGCATTCACCTACTTACAGTTTCATCGACGAAACTTTGATGTTTTCGTAATGTTGTTAGCACAACTGTAGGTTTTGGTTTTGGATGGGTCTTTATAAATTCTCCTATTTCATCATAAGACGAGTATCTAGCTGTGACGTTCTATTTTGTTTGTAAATCAGATGAGATCATGTCTTTTGTCATAATATTGTTTATCTTAGTGCTCCGGTCGATTTACGGCCGATTTGCGATAGTAAAAATAAAGTTTAAGCAATCGGAACAAGTATACCACCGAACTGAGTATATCATCACTATTTTGATTGATACGCCCATAATCATGCTAAACGTGGCCTTTAGGTCATTACCTTAGGTCTGTCTACCCTGTGAGGGATATAAGAAAATGTGATCTATGTATGTATGTTAGTTTATAATGTTACTAATATTATAAACTAACACATATCCTACTTTTATCCCGGAAAATTGCGTAGTTCCCGCGGGATAGCGATAAATTATTGCAGAATATACTATCAACATTAGTTCTTAAGTATAATTCAACGCGGACGAAGTCGCGGGCAGAAGCTAGTGATTAATGAAAAAGGGTAGGTTGATTATAATTTATGCAAGTACATATTTAAATTATAGTATGTCACGAAATTTTCCGGTATATTTCGTAAACTCCTTTATTATTTATCATGGACTAGTATGCCGTCGCATAGAAAATTGTAGTGAATGCCGCGGCGTAAGTGGCATTTTATTTAAAAACCGGCTAAGGGCGTGTCGGGCTCGGCGCATTGTAAGGTTCCTTATTTATCCGTCACAATTATACGGACTTAAAATGAGACTTTTTGTTTGATTTGTGTCACGATTCGGATTAATAAGTTATTAAATGTATTGTTAGTAAAATGATGACATTACAACCCCTGAAAATCCACGGGAATCAAAAATAGCCATCGCACGCCCACAATATTTTTGAAGGACCTAATTAACGCACTTTGGACCTACTACAGATTAGTGACACGTAGGCATAATTACAGCAGTACTAGTCGTCTCTCAGCTCTTAGCTTAGCAGCGGACAGACAGATAGACGGACAGAGAAAATAAGACTACATACCTATATGATTTCTTGTTCACTACGGAATCCTAAAATTTCGTATGAGGCTAAGTTAAATACTATGTGAGTGCGTGATGACGCGATTGTGTTGTTATAACGTATCTAGAGCACGGGGTCGCGAAAGCGAAACTTTAGATCCTTTCTCTTATACATATGTACATTTGAAACTCAAAGTAATAGCATTTGTATATACTTTATAAAAACAGTAGTTTGGCAGTTTCCACACGCGATGAATGCTTCTTTTGACTATTTTGCCGAGGGGCCTTGTTAATAGAATCCCCATTGACTAGTATTTTCTCGTATCAAAGTATTTAGTACTTTTTTTTTTACAAAAAATATGGATATTGTCCATTCCTACTAATATTATAAATGCGAAAGTATAGTTTGTTTTATTTAAGATGATGAAAATGCAATTAACGCGGGATTTTACAACTTCTTTTGTTGCTGAATATGAAAGGAAAAGATAACAAAGAGACGTAATAA
The DNA here is from genome assembly GCA_932294345.1 of Pandemis cinnamomeana. NCBI lineage: Eukaryota > Metazoa > Arthropoda > Insecta > Lepidoptera > Tortricidae > Pandemis > Pandemis cinnamomeana. The sequence goes on from OW028706.1 coordinate 5,447,664, forward strand.
AACTGACCGAAGCATGGCACGTGTACTGGAGTAGCTCAACCCTTCTTGATCTTTGAAATGAAAGATTTAAAATTTTATTTAAAATTTGATTATTATTACACAAAAAAACAACACTTATACATATTACATCGAAAACTTAGAACACTAAAATCCAATCAGAAGCATTGAAAGTTCAGTAAAGTGTAGCCAGGTTGTAAAAAAGAGACTGTTTTTGCAAATATAACACATATACTAAAAGAGCGAAAGCCAGTTAGACACTAACAAAATATTACACTTAAGCCTAGAAAGTATCCCCTCTTATTGATTATTGTTTATTACCTTAACTGGAGCCTTTTAAGTATAATAGGTGTATTGTTTTCCAAAGGATATATGGTATATTTCATTGTTTCACAGGGATGAAACCACGAGCATGCTAATCACATATATCGATATATTTAATTGTTAAGTGTGTAATTCTTCATAAATTATGTCTTACGGTAGTTTTCTTTTAAATGTAATCTAACTAAAAACCAAATTGTAGTATGTATAATTAAAAAAATCACTGATCTGCCTGTCATCGTCCGCTTTTAACCAATCGCACTTGAAAGGCGGTCACTAGCATGCCTTAGAGTTCAGCAATTTGAATTATAGTTGGTATGTAAAACAAGAAAACGGGGCTGAAATTTTATGTTAAGATGCTAAATATTAACAGAAAATGTAAAGTTAGTGGGTCCATATTGACGATCGGTATACCAGTGACAGAATTACAAAACTTCCACTAACGATAGCTAACTATGAGCAAAAATAATAGGTAATTTGGGGAGTACCTAGTTTTAGTTGCTTTGCTGCTAATTCAGGTTTCTAGCATTAATATCCACAACGAAGTTACAGGGATTCGAAGGTGCCCTGAATGCCTTCGAGAAACGGATGGTACGGTTGAGCCTTTATACCCGAAAGCATACTTGGTACATGTACACATACCTACACAAATGAATACCGACGTATTTTCTTCTCTATTCAATTTTGTTTATTTATTTGATTAAACATCATTATATTTAATTGTCTTTGTAGTGCGAATGACTTATTTATTGCCACAGGAGGACGGTGGTTGACCTATTCGCCGGCAATGTGTATTTAATGTAAAGCCGGCACGCATACCTTGTACTCACTATTAGTACAAAATCTATACACTGAAATGTACATACAGTACGGTAGTAGTTCTGCCTGCAAAATGTTTGGTTGACAGAATCAAATTGAACATATTTTACTACGGGATATAAATCGCGATTACTTTTGATGAACTCCAAATATTTCAACGCAGTTGCTTGCATAATGAATATTGGATCATGATACGTCTGATGTAATTAATCGTGAATCATTTGAAACTGTTATTGAACGAGATTAATTTCGACAACACAAAGTAGTTAAAAAAGTAGATACAATTAAAGAACTTATAGGACAGGTTTTTCTAAGTTATCTTATTGCCACACCACTTTATTAGAGCATCCCGTCCACGCCTAAAAGAGGTGCGGTTTGATGTGTGGTGCGATTGGAGACCGGCCGGAGTAACGACTCGACTGTGATGCCCTTGTGCTCTTTATTGGCAATTCTTAATTTCAGACCATTACGCTTGGTCCCAGATCAATATAGGTACCCTACATAGTTAACTAGATTATGAAATCAAATTTGTGGCACAAGTTTATTCTCGTTAGTCTCTAGACGTCCTCTAAGAATTTCCGCTTTGCAAAATTTAGATCGTTGCCTTCCGTCAGATGATTCCTCTAGGCGCTATCAGTTTACTTTGCAGACATTTCGTTCCCTTGAGCTCTTGTATATATCGACTTGTTTGTCAAACTAGAAACACTTGCCGGATAAATATGTTTAGGTATACTTTGTTATCGTTGTCTCCGGAAATAAATGTAACGATATCATACCAATATTATAAATGCGAATGTAAGTTTGTTTTTTTACGGTTTCACGCGAAAACTACTCAATCGATCATCATGAAATTTTGTACACATGTTCTTGGAGGTATTAGAAGTAACATAGGATATTTTTTATTAAAAAAATATATTTATTTTTTATGTCGTCACTGACGTTATCTGCGCGGACGAAGTCGCGGGCAAAAGCTAGTATGAAATAAATCGTGAATCGTCATTACACAAAATTGACTATTGTACACTATGTTACATTGTAATAAAGTTCACGGATGGTTAGTTAAGTATGGCTATTATGCGCAGAAGATCATGGTATATTTGGTAAAGTCACACACATTTAGATGCTATATTAAAAATGCTACCTACCCGCTAGCAATAATGGAGCAGTGACTGCACGAATTGAGTAAAAACTCATCCGAAACCTAACCTTCCAACTTACACAGACTGGAAGAGTTTGAAGACATACCTATTCTGAATCTGCGCTATCTTAAGTTTTGCTAAAATCTTATTTCTGAATGCAAGTTTTTTTCCTGCCTGTACTACTTGCAATGTCATCAAACATCCAAATATACCAAATTTCTAGGTAATCCCCAAACATACTAACAGTATGAAAATGTTTTAATATTGAACTTCATTAAGTGTAGTGTAGATAGATCTATTCAACTCTATATTTGATGCATACACGGGAAAATTAATAATTCATTACTCGAACGAACAACTGAACATCGAAAATTGTCGAAGTATCAAAATTTGTATTCACTCCTACCATAATACGAAATCGGGACCCAATTTCAACGGGTTACGGCCGAAAGGTCAGATGCTATGGCCTATTTTATCACGATTGTTTGCTATGAAAATTCTAGTCGAATGATCTGCTGGGAATGCTGGGATACGTACGTACGTCCTTTGGTTCATTATGTTACATCCAATTTTACACAATACAGGCGACAAGATACGCTCCATCCGTTGAATCAGAATAATATTTAAGTTTTATCCAACTTGCCTGGATTTGGTGTAATATCAAGTAGAAGTAATTTATAGCATTTGCGTATTCAATGCTAGTTTATTAAGTCAAGTCGTAGTTGTTTGGTGATGTGTGTCAACATAAGTAGCCTGCTCGTTCGCGAGGGCCCGCCTGCATTGTTTACGCAAGGTCTGCCGAACGCGCCGCGTCGTTGCGTGCCGGCGCCTCGTCCGCGGCCGCCTCGAGTGCTGCGCCCTAGCGCCCTCTACAGATATTACTGTATGTCACTACATCACCATACGTTTACCGTTCTGACATGACGGGACTAAGCTCATTCCAAGTGGGAAGTCTATAGGTGTTTTTGTACAATACATTTTGACGCTTCGGCTCTTGATGGTGACTTTAGATAAATTTTCTTATAATTAATATTCACATTGCATGCTTCTTACGTTTTAAATTTTATGATAGAACTCGTAAATTATTATCTTCGCCTTGTTTTTTTTGTAACGTTTAAAATTAACTTTTATCACCGCTAAACAGACGCACAAATTTCACAAGCATTGTTAAATGAAAGTCTATTGCCCACTTTTTAATCGGGTGTAAAAACAGAAAAAAACGAAAAGTTCCCCGAAGTTTTTATCGATTTAACTCAAGGTTTTATATGCAAATAAAAGGGTTTCATTAAACTTCATTAAATTTAATATAGGGTATTGTATTGCCACCCGCTAGGGCGTGCTTGCGTTGCAAATGCTGATCCATCCTCGTTTTATTTAAATCTAAACTAATCTCAAAATAAATGAGAGAGGCCTGCTATGCATGCAATGTTGCCTTTGTTTTCCTGAACGCATTCATTTAGTATTTTTGGGTTCACTACGTGATTTAGGATTTAACGGGTGACGTGATTTTTTATATTTACATTTAATTTAATTTCATTAAGAGGCATAACATAGTTGTATTCTTCTTCTTCTTTTTTTTGATATGGCCCCATCGATGGATGCGATGATTTCGGCAATGTCAAAGTAATAAATACAGTATTCAAAAATCTTGTGACAAAAGTGTCGGCAACGTTGTACGGTAGAAGACGGTCAAAACAGTCCCACACCTTTCGGGCTCTGAGCCAACGGATAATGATATCCCTCAGAATCTGCCAGGAAATCATTAACAGATGCCCAGGGTGCACCGGACCAAGTACTGCTCTTGCTGTTTCTTTGTCAATTGTCAAATATTAAGTTACATGCACAAAGGCGAAATTGTCTCTATATAGGTATATACAATTATAAAGGTATACATATATATGTGCATTTTATTTTATTGAATAGCAGCACTAAAATCGTATCCGTGTTGTTAGGAGGGTACCGGCTGTACGACGCGGCACGGATGACGGTTGAGCTTAAAACATTTTTATTTGGAAAAGTACATGACGCGTATATGTAAAAGATAAGTTGTACAATTTTATAAAATGATAACTCATTAAATCGATTGAACCCCCAAGCTGTCATTATGGGTTAAATTGAAATAATGTATAATTATGTCAGCAGACACACATAATTGTATCTACAATATTAATTATTTTAGCACAAAATACTTTTTAGCCAACATTCGGGGCCGCGTCGTACGCTTGATAAAGTCTGAACTTAACGTGAAAAATATTAGCAAATACACGACAAAAGTTGTGCTTCGTTTTGTAATACACCAATAACGTTGCAAAGAGAAGTGTTATCTCCGTAGCTGCATTTGAGTAGGTCCGTCCGTGCCGGTGTCGAGATCGTTGAGTGGCTCTTGTTTTATACAATAGCGCCGCTCGGCAAAACATACAACGTAATAAGGGCGAGGACGCTTTAAACTGACAATTATGCAATAATAATAATGAAAACAATTAAATTAAATTACGGCAATCCCAGACCTGTTGTTGTTTACAACTTGGATTACTTGGAATATGACTTCTAGTCGTTTTTTAGCTAACGCGGAACAACAACCAAACATGCATAGGTGAAATATCTAGCAGCAAATCGTCAGTTCCTAAACTTTTGCTCATTGAGTTTATATAGCACCTTTTCTACTTCCATACACGGTGATATTACCGTTACAAATGCTTTTTGGCGGATGTAAATAATGCAAAAAAAGCTACAAATAGAGCTTCTGGCTGGAGCGACGCTCTCAAGAGTAAAACTGTTTGTAAGAAATTTGATTTTCCTTTACAAGCTTTATTGTACAGTCAAGGAATTTAATTCCTGACTCATCGGGGAACCTCTTCACATAAAACGTCATAGTAACATTGTGATGGTACGGCTGTGATCGTCTATATAATTAAGTTATTGAGTGTATCGAATGTATTTAAAGTTATTCAGGTCGACTCGTAGAGTCGGAGCACATTTTCGTATCAAGGAGGCAGCTTTGTTATTGAGTTTTCGAGGCTTTACACGGCACATTGCGATTGAGTGGTCTAATACCCATACTGTCAACCATTCCATCCGCTTACCCATAACTTTGGCACGTCGTACAAACAAGGATTAGTGTTATCGTGACTGATCTTATTCTTATAAGATCTTGAGAACATCATCTAAAAGCTATTATTTAATACGGGCCAAAAGGTAAGTGCTCGGATAGCGTAATGGACAGTAAAATATTAGCACGGGTACGCCCGAACGATTCTGGCCAACCTCACTCTGACACAGGGACTCCCTACACCGGTAACCGGTTCTGGCATCTCAGATTATTGGGGGACAGTTGACCTCCTTCGCTGCGAAGCGTTTAGTGTTTCCACCATCCAAGGACGGGTACTTTTTAGTGTGGCCAGACGGGCCCCCCCTTTGTTACCATGGATTTATGATTATTCAATAATATTATGTGATATGGTTTGGCCAAACCAGGTCGGAGGTCAATCTGTAAGACATGGCGTGTATTGGGTGCCCAGGGTTGCTACCAGTCGCCACCAAATCATGTGCTCGTTTATATGGCAATACTTCCTCTAACCGGTCTGGACGCTGAAACCTCCTGTAACTTTGATGCTTCCAACTCTGCGAGTTTAACCTCTCAAGGTTAAGGAAAACCTCATAGAATCTCTATCTTTAGGAATAATACAAGTGAGGTCTATACCAATTTAGGCATTTGACACAGGGCCTCCGCCTCTGCTTCATTCTTGGTCACATTAAATCATCCAACTCTACAGCACTCTCAAGTAATTGTGACAATGTAACTTTATTTGAAAACCAATTAGATTTATAGATTAGTTAATTAATGGTTTAATCACTTCAACACAACCGCTAAGGCATTCAATTCAACTAATGCTTGGAAGAAGCTAAATTTAATGATCATGACTAGAATTACTTTGATGAACATAGCCTTTCTCAGTTAAGACAAAACTAGTTAATTAAACTGTCCCACTAAATATAGTCCAAGAGAAACAATACTAAATTGAACGAGGCCATTTGAATAAATGAACGATTAGGAAATCATACTTGAGTGTATCAGCGGAAATCTTCAATACTGGAGATTAGTTTGTACAAAACAGAGTCTCTACGTTAAGTTATAAGGTTCAAGATGTTAATACAGTCTCGAGAATACTCAGATAGGGAAAATCTCCATTATTAAATATCTCTGAGGGTATAGGGGTTTACCTAGGGTAACATGAAAACATAAAGTTTAATAATCAATAGTTTATTTTATTCAAATAAGGTTTTAAAGCACATTTGAGCGTCAAAAGAATCTGCTAGATTAATTAGATTGTCATCGATAGTATGATATTCGATGACAACCGGATTTTCCATTCCTAACTGCCATACTAAGTATAGGGAAAACGGGAAATCCAAACGAAAAACCCTATAGGCAATCTATGTACTATACACACATGCACATATTTTAAGACATTAATATCACAAGTTAATCATTAATTAATTACACATTAGGTCACACGTTAACAACAAACTGTCAAATAGTAATACATACTTAAAAAACACATGGATAATCTGCTCCCGTTCGAAGGGGCTAGTCCCAGTTGGTATCAAGCTCTTTACCTTAATTGGGTAAGACATTACTGTAATTATTGCATATGAGCCTCGTCATTCTTAATGGATTTATATAAAAGTCACATCAGTATCAACTCTACACGGCAAATGCTCACTATGATCAGTATCATATTTAATTCTACAAAACATTTAATAGTTCTGAAAGCCGTTATCATTAAAGGGATGAGGATGAAAAGATGATTCTATTTAATTACAAAATTAAGAAGATTGTTGAAGTGAAGGCTTGTTGCTTGCCTGTATACACTATTACAAAGGCGGTACTTTACCGGGTCTCCTAGGTCCTGCTGCTCACCGTCACTCAAAACTTGACTCTACTGTTAATTTAGTTTTACTGAATTTAATTACAAATTTATAGAATAGATATTGGTGAACAAAGTATTTGTATCTCTAGATTAAGCGTCTTCCCGTTAGGCGGTCGTGAACTTCACTGTCCTGTGTTCCTCGCTGCGCCCACGCAACGCAAGGCATCCCTGCCCCACTTCCAGCGGATCATCGTTATTGGTCACTGTAATTGATAGAAAGGTTCCCGCCAGTAAATCTGTATGGATATTGGTTATTGAAAAAGGAGCGTCACTGCGATTGGTCCATTCGAAATTTAGATCGTCCTCCTCAACACACCGTCCCTTTCTCACGCTCACGCGGACTAGGTCGCATCTGGAAGTAATCACTTATTTCAATTCTAAGAAAGCTTGCAAAAGAAATATTGGAGTTGTATTTGTCTTCGAATGTTCAATGACCATAAGACAGGTTCCTTTATCTCAGTTTATATTTATGGCTCACTTTACGCCCTTAGAGATGTTTATGAGTTTCGTCTGTGATAGTTTTAAGTTTCTTTTAAATTTCTTAAGGATTTCTGGGTAAATATTTTAACTGCAACCAGATGACAGCCCTTAGCTTGTGAAAATAAAATAATTGTAATACTCAATTACGAGAAATTTTGCTATGAACAGTGTTGGCCATCTCACACTCCCCCAAATAGATTTTGGAACATCTAGTACTAGCTTGCTTCCAAAATATATTTCCCTTCCTCATTTAACCAAGCTTAGCATTTACCTCAAACTCTTTTACGCCACGATTCCCACGTTAAAGTTACATTTCCCACGCACGCTGCCGAATCTCTCACGCCTATCTATTGTGCATCCCGAGTGGTAATAAAGTCCTATTCTACTCCGCTCTTTTGTTCCCGACCTTTTTTTTACAGTCATTGTCTAGTACAGGTAACAACAGCGTCCTCTGTTCATCACTCAATCCGGACTCATTTAAAACGGTACTTCCTATCGTCACTGGTCTGTTACTTCGTTAGACTCGCAAATCTCTATCGCTCGCGCATTTTGTTTTAATATTGAATTGATAATGGCAGCGTTTGACTCTCCCCCAAACCGCTCGACTTCACAATCCGAATGTAACCTAATATTAGATTTGACCCCTAGATGTTCGATCGTCAATGTTCGTTCTCTACCGCAATTTATGACTCCCTTCACTCGTTCTAACCAGTCGTACCCTAGTATCAACGACCTAGGTAATCGTCGCATGACTAGTACAGGCGCCTCTACAAAAGTACTCCCCAATCTGAACTCTATTAGCACCAACCGATTCGCACTCTCGCTTCGCGATCCGAACGCTCCCTGTACCTGTATAGCTGGAATTGCGACCTCTGATAACTCGACATTTTCCCTCCGAATAACATCATACAACTCCTTTGTTATCCCGCTGATCTGACTTCCGGTGTCGATGAGTGCATTCATACTTTTCCCGTACAAACACACACATACTTCAGGTAACCTAGGTAACAAATAATCCTCGCCTATATCGACCACCTCATCAAGTTCGTGAAATATAGTGTACACCTCTCTGCCACTCCTATTGCAAACCTCACACGCAAAACCTCTCTCGTCACACTCGACTATGTTACTGAACTGATTTTCTAATAAGATTCCTACACTACTTGCTACCGACTGATAATCGAAGTTGGATTCGCTCGTACTCCCCTCTCTAATGTCCGCTTCAATCCTCCTCCGCTTACTCCTAATCTGTGTCCTGACCTCCAGCCACTCCTAGTCAAGATTCTATAAACTACTCTTTCCACTCTGCTTCTCGAAGCTTCCTCGTTCCCTGTACTACACAACAATAAACTATCGAACTTCGACTGTGTAGGGAACGCTAGCTTTTTAGACTCGCCCTCCCCCACTGCCTGCGACAAAGCTGAATTTTCGCCCTCCTTCACAAACGCGATAGCGGGCCGGTTGCTGACTTCCTCTCGGCCACTTGCCGACGGCGCGGTCCTGTTGAAATTTGACCTATAACCAGTACGACCCTGATAATAACCTCGACCTCTAGCTGAACCTCTCCTGTTATGCCACCTGCTCGCCGAGATCATAGCTGTAATGGGACGAGTTATCGGTGCCCTGTTGAAACGCTCCTTCCGAAAACCGCCGCCAACGACGCCCACAGCGACTCCTCCCCGCCTCACAACAATGTTCTGCTCCATGCTCCTGAGGAAATTCGCTCCGCTCATTATAGTGGGCTCCTCAGTCCTAGTGAACCATAATCTTTGCACATCTAATGAATAGTGTCGCATTATTGAATTTACCAGATCCCTCTCATTAAAAGAAATCGTCAACGACTGCATCGACTCGACCTTCTCTGCGAAATGCTCAGACATAGACACTCCCGAGTCACCTGAATACACTGCGTTAATAAGTCTATACCTGACAGATTCCTGAATCTGCTCGGTCCAATAATTACGCCTGAAATCCGTTTCAAAGTCGGCAAATGTAGTCCATCCTTTCGAATACAATTCCATCACCTTGCGCGCATGTCCCGTAATACATCCTAAGGCTATATCTACCTCGCGATCCTGTCCATTTACCGCCCTAATATACTTTTTTAGACGCTTTAAAAATGCAATCGGGTTATTTAACGGTTTCCCATCAAAACTCGGTTTGCTAACCGAAGGTTGCACTACGTACAAATTCCGTGTCTCCGAAGACATCGTGTTAGTGCTAGTAGATTCGCGACCTACTGAATCCGGCCTCACGTTCTCAATGCCGCTCCTATTCTCACTTTGCGAAGGACCTGCCTCACCTACGTTTCGTCCGTTGTTATTGTTACCGTTCGAACTCAATTGTTGTAATTTTTTATCAAATTCGTTCATTTTTTGCAAAATCAACTCTAAAGTCGCGTTCCCTACGGTTCCCGTCTCTCCCGCGTTATTACCGTTTACGACCGACCCAGTCTGTCTTGTGGCACGCTTTCCTCTACCTGTCAACATCCTTTAAGCTTACCCGGTACGTCACGCTACAATAGACTATTTAAACTTAGTTCAATGTTAGGGTTTTATGATACTAATGCAATGTTCCGTTTGTTTGTTATTCAACACAAAAATAAAACACGAATCTATTGACCAATCGCTTTGAGACTCTGTAGGAATATTTTATGGGGTTCAGAATGAGCACAGTAAAATAGACAAAAAATGGTTCAAAATGCACAGTAAAATACACACAAATGGTTTAAAATCAAACAGTAAAATAAGCAAGGAGTAATAGTTGAGCACCCGCTCCAACACACCTTTCTCCTGGAATCCCTGTAAAGTTCACATTTATAAACAAGATGTTCTCCGCTCCCCCTCAATCTAGGATAAATGTGTTAGACAATAAAAGATACATAATTTTATACTCGTGTGTGTCCCCTCCTTCTGTATTTTCCTGAAATTTTCCCTATACACTCAACCATGGTTCCTACGTTGTGTTTTTTTTTTTTTTTTAGTTACATTATAAATCCAATCGTATCGTTATTTCGAGTACGTATTTGGATCCTGGGCACTCGGCATCAAATTCTGTGATGGTACGGCTGTGATCGTCTATATAATTAAGTTATTGAGTGTATCGAATGTATTTAAAGTTATTCAGGTCGACTCGTAGAGTCGGAGCACATTTTCGTATCAAGGAGGCAGCTTTGTTATTGAGTTTTCGAGGCTTTACACGGCACATTGCGATTGAGTGGTCTAATACCCATACTGTCAACCATTCCATCCGCTTACCCATAACTTTGGCACGTCGTACAAACAAGGATTAGTGTTATCGTGACTGATCTTATTCTTATAAGATCTTGAGAACATCATCTAAAAGCTATTATTTAATACGGGCCAAAAGGTAAGTGCTCGGATAGCGTAATGGACAGTAAAATATTAGCACGGGTACGCCCGAACGATTCTGGCCAACCTCACTCTGACACAGGGACTCCCTACACCGGTAACCGGTTCTGGCATCTCAGATTATTGGGGGACAGTTGACCTCCTTCGCTGCGAAGCGTTTAGTGTTTCCACCATCCAAGGACGGGTACTTTTTAGTGTGGCCAGACGGGCCCCCCCTTTGTTACCATGGATTTATGATTATTCAATAATATTATGTGATATGGTTTGGCCAAACCAGGTCGGAGGTCAATCTGTAAGACATGGCGTGTATTGGGTGCCCAGGGTTGCTACCAGTCGCCACCAAATCATGTGCTCGTTTATATGGCAATACTTCCTCTAACCGGTCTGGACGCTGAAACCTCCTGTAACTTTGATGCTTCCAACTCTGCGAGTTTAACCTCTCAAGGTTAAGGAAAACCTCATAGAATCTCTATCTTTAGGAATAATACAAGTGAGGTCTATACCAATTTAGGCATTTGACACAGGGCCTCCGCCTCTGCTTCATTCTTGGTCACATTAAATCATCCAACTCTACAGCACTCTCAAGTAATTGTGACAATGTAACTTTATTTGAAAACCAATTAGATTTATAGATTAGTTAATTAATGGTTTAATCACTTCAACACAACCGCTAAGGCATTCAATTCAACTAATGCTTGGAAGAAGCTAAATTTAATGATCATGACTAGAATTACTTTGATGAACATAGCCTTTCTCAGTTAAGACAAAACTAGTTAATTAAACTGTCCCACTAAATATAGTCCAAGAGAAACAATACTAAATTGAACGAGGCCATTTGAATAAATGAACGATTAGGAAATCATACTTGAGTGTATCAGCGGAAATCTTCAATACTGGAGATTAGTTTGTACAAAACAGAGTCTCTACGTTAAGTTATAAGGTTCAAGATGTTAATACAGTCTCGAGAATACTCAGATAGGGAAAATCTCCATTATTAAATATCTCTGAGGGTATAGGGGTTTACCTAGGGTAACATGAAAACATAAAGTTTAATAATCAATAGTTTATTTTATTCAAATAAGGTTTTAAAGCACATTTGAGCGTCAAAAGAATCTGCTAGATTAATTAGATTGTCATCGATAGTATGATATTCGATGACAACCGGATTTTCCATTCCTAACTGCCATACTAAGTATAGGGAAAACGGGAAATCCAAACGAAAAACCCTATAGGCAATCTATGTACTATACACACATGCACATATTTTAAGACATTAATATCACAAGTTAATCATTAATTAATTACACATTAGGTCACACGTTAACAACAAACTGTCAAATAGTAATACATACTTAAAAAACACATGGATAATCTGCTCCCGTTCGAAGGGGCTAGTCCCAGTTGGTATCAAGCTCTTTACCTTAATTGGGTAAGACATTACTGTAATTATTGCATATGAGCCTCGTCATTCTTAATGGATTTATATAAAAGTCACATCAGTATCAACTCTACACGGCAAATGCTCACTATGATCAGTATCATATTTAATTCTACAAAACATTTAATAGTTCTGAAAGCCGTTATCATTAAAGGGATGAGGATGAAAAGATGATTCTATTTAATTACAAAATTAAGAAGATTGTTGAAGTGAAGGCTTGTTGCTTGCCTGTATACACTATTACAAAGGCGGTACTTTACCGGGTCTCCTAGGTCCTGCTGCTCACCGTCACTCAAAACTTGACTCTACTGTTAATTTAGTTTTACTGAATTTAATTACAAATTTATAGAATAGATATTGGTGAACAAAGTATTTGTATCTCTAGATTAAGCGTCTTCCCGTTAGGCGGTCGTGAACTTCACTGTCCTGTGTTCCTCGCTGCGCCCACGCAACGCAAGGCATCCCTGCCCCACTTCCAGCGGATCATCGTTATTGGTCACTGTAATTGATAGAAAGGTTCCCGCCAGTAAATCTGTATGGATATTGGTTATTGAAAAAGGAGCGTCACTGCGATTGGTCCATTCGAAATTTAGATCGTCCTCCTCAACACACCGTCCCTTTCTCACGCTCACGCGGACTAGGTCGCATCTGGAAGTAATCACTTATTTCAATTCTAAGAAAGCTTGCAAAAGAAATATTGGAGTTGTATTTGTCTTCGAATGTTCAATGACCATAAGACAGGTTCCTTTATCTCAGTTTATATTTATGGCTCACTTTACGCCCTTAGAGATGTTTATGAGTTTCGTCTGTGATAGTTTTAAGTTTCTTTTAAATTTCTTAAGGATTTCTGGGTAAATATTTTAACTGCAACCAGATGACAGCCCTTAGCTTGTGAAAATAAAATAATTGTAATACTCAATTACGAGAAATTTTGCTATGAACAGTGTTGGCCATCTCAACATCGCATTACTTTAACAAGGAAAATCGTTACGACGCTTATAAAAAGGTTCCTGACTGTACCTACTGTTGGTTGGTTAGGAATTAAGTTTCTTGACTGTACTCATAGTAGATTAGAGAATGAACTGTTATGGATTTTAAAACACGTTCGCACTTTGTTTTTTGTTGGATTAGGAATTAAATACTACTGTTTTGTTTTGTGTACTTGAATAGTCTTGGCGTACATGTATATCAAATTTCAGGATTATCTGACTAGTGCAATTGGGTGACAATCTTGCTAATCGTGGCTTACTAACGGGGAAACAGTAAACATCGCAGGAAGGTTCTGTCAGCGTGTTGATTCATATTTAATTGTGTGGGAATCATAGCTTCTGTGTAATTCATAGCTTATTCCCATTATTATTATTAAGTGTGTCAGTACTTGCACCTACAATCTTGCTAAACGTGGCCTGTACTTCTTGTTACCTTAGGCTCTGTCTTCCCCTAACTAACTAACTAACAAACAAGCTAACAAAAACAATTTTAATAGAAGCTTCTAAGAAACGATATCCCTTGTCGTTGTCCTATATGGAACATTATTCTCTCGGCAAGGCTATAAAAATGTTTCAAAATTTTAAGCGTGGAGTAGCAAATGGTAGTACCTGATTTGTTAAAAGCCAAATGGGTTCAACACGTCAACTCAGCTGTCACACATAACATACCATCCGCGCAAGAAGTTGCTATCAGTGCGCCAACTGTGTAAAAACGTCGACACCATTATTGTATCACATCGGACAAGTGTTCTTTTCAAATAACATTGTACGTATACATCATGACCTTTCTGAAATAGAGGTTTTCCCTTTATGTGCTGCCCGACCGGCCCTGATCACGTTATGTGTAATGTAGAGTGACGTTTGAGATCGCTATCGGATTGCTATGCTTTGTTTATTTGTACGAGAGTACGAGAACATTTTCACCGCTTCTAATAATTGAGTGGACGATCAATAGTATCGATACCAGATGTTTTGCAGCTTGTTTTCAGTCCTCCATAGTTAGGTTAGTGAACGATAAATGGTAGATTTATATGTGGTTTTAACCATTTTTATGGATTAGCATTAATCCAATTCATGGGTTAGTAATGATCCTCGAAACATATTTAAAAAGTTAAAAAATTTCATTGTTCGTTTGATATGAGGAAAAAATGAGAAGGGACAAAAAACTTGCTTATCGTTGCGGAATTTCGTTATTCGTGGCCTACTTTTAGTTGGGGTCGCATACCAATGTACATGCAGATCGCGACTCGCTCGTATTCGCTGCTATTATCATAAAAGTCACAACTGATCTGAGTTGCTGCTTAAAGTGTTTACGATGCATTAGAAATTCCAATCGACACATGTAAAAGAACTATCAATGTGTTGGTATCGACTGGCAGGGCGGCTTGAAAAATTGTAGGTTTGGTGTATTTGTGGTGGAGCTACAGGTGGGGTAATTACGCACGAATTCACAAGTCACGCAGACACGCGACAGTCCCGCCGAGCACCCTACGCCGGGTCGGGCGTCGGGCGCGACCGCAGCCGCCTAAAAGCCCACAGACCACTCAGCTGACTTAGCCCTGATTCGGGTGTGCAGTCTTCTACACTCAGCTATGACAAAAACTATTAAAAATTGTGAACAATGTGATCATTCTCATTGAGTAACGTGATAACATAACTGACGTGATGACTCATAGTTGTATGGACAATGACGTTGTACGTGATGTTCGACGACAGCTCAATAGTGTTTGTTCTTCAATGCCGTATCAGCGTCGACGTTTTATTCCAAATATATTAAATGATTTGTGTTTCTAACTGTTTCGGCATACGTCAATTGAAATTTTCAATGAATTTCCGATTAGAAAAAAGTAATCTTGACAAACGGTGAGACACATCTATGAAAATAACGGCAACCTAAGTCCTGCGATAAAATTAACATGTTAACAATATCTTCGAACTATGACCATGACGCTGTACATCTTCATTAAGCTTCATTAGGTTACGTTAAAAATTACACACTGCCGCGGATTAAATCCATCATTTGGGTATTGCTACTTAATCACTCTGTTTTCTTAAGGAAACTTAAATATTTTGTCGATTTGTATTTATTATAAATATATTTACAGAACAGAATGAACAGTGATTCCCACACTAGGCAAAGCCTGTGTCGTGGGATTCAATAACTATGTAGGTAGGTACATTAACTAACATTATCTAGAATTGGATTACAATACAACATATTTAAATTGCATGTGAATGGTTAAAACATAGCTTAGTGAGACAGAACCAGAGCTTATATTTAATCAAAAATCTTAAGCAAAATCATAATAATTAAATGTTTCAAAAAAGAGACTATTTGCTATGTTATTACGAGAATTTAAACGGAAAGTGACAGTAATTTCGATATATCTAGAAGTGTGTGTGTGTGTGTGTGTGTGTGTGTGTGTGTGTGTGTGTGTGTGTGTGTGTGTGTGTGTGTGTGTGTGTGTGTGTGTGTGTGTGTGTGTGTGTGTGTGTGTGTGTGTGTGTGTGTGTGTGTGTGTGTGTGTGTGTGTGTGTGTGTGTGTGTGTGTGTGTGTGTGTGTGTGTGTGTGTGTGTGTGTGTGTGTGTGTGTGTGTGTGTGTGTGTGTGTGTGTGTGTGTGTGTGTGTGTGTGTGTGTGTGTGTGTGTGTGTGTGTGTGTGTGTGTGTGTGTACACAATACATAATAGTGTTAGTTTAAAGACAGGCTTAGACGATGACTGCACCTTAAAACGTCTCTGCATTGCTTATGAGCGTCCGGGGGTGTATTATGGTATAGTAGAGGTATTGAGGCCAGTTTCAATTAGAACGCCGGATCGAAGTCACCTATACAACAGGTACAAGTCGGCAACTACAACTCGAATATGGGTCCAAAAAGCTGTTGGTCGTCTCTGAAATATGCTGACGAACAGATCGTTTAGTTCCAGACTTCGCAACGGAACCAAGGAGGTAGTTCTTGGTAATTTGTTGTGCTTAAAAATATATAAATAAAACACACTATAGAACTCATAGAAACCTGTCACACACATGCTTTCATATTGAAATGAATCATATTCTATGCCGGTGTAATATTTATACGAGAGTGGCAATATTACATAGCGATTTGAAGCCGTAAGCATATATTACATTCGTGTTCCAGCAATATGTTACAAAAGGCACTTTACGACCCGAAACCTCTGTCTGCCAAACTTTGAGAGCAGGGTAGATTCTTTTTTTTGTGTTGGATGACAACTGCGACACGCTTTGCATTGTCACCACGTAAATTTTAGAAACCATGTGACATGTGCTGTCAGTATTCTCACAAGTTTTTTTATCGCTTCATACATACATACGTACATAAATCACGTTTTTATCCCTTACGGGGTAGACAAGGCCTAAAGACCACGTTTAGCATGACACTCCCGATGACGATGTTTTGTTTTCTATCGCTTTAAAATTTGCTGAATATACTTTAACTACTGCCAGTGGTCGGATTGACTTGGAATTTGGTATACATATGTAGATTGAAGTACAAGCAAGCAAGCAAGTACCGTCAGAAAAATGTAATCAGAAAAAAAGTTCTGTTCAAAATGATTTTTTCTTACTAAAACTTGTTATTTATTGGCTAATTAAAAACATAATAAAAGTATATGTGCCGGTGCTGTGAAACGGGGTGAGTTTTATAGTTTTGAAATTGCCATAAAATCGATATTGTCCATGTAAGGAGAGTTTTTGATGTGTAAATGAAAAGAATATTGATAAAGACATCTTACTGTTAGTGACAAACTCGAATAAAAAAGAGATAGGTACATAGTTTGTCGTTAAACTACTTTTTGAAGTCGCTTGACTTTTCACAAGTCACTCTGTCTTCGGTAGTCACAATTAAACGGTAAATTATCCAAACTTCATAAATAGCTAATGTTTGACGAGTGCATGGTGCTTATTGATTTTGCTATCCTAGTGCATTCGTCGTCCAGTGCCGTAGTCGTATTCGTAGTTGAATGTAAAATTAAGCTTGCAGTTAGAGAATAAGGTCATGAATAAGTATTATCACTACATAGTATAAAATAAAGTCGCTTTCTTTGTCCTTATGTCCCTATGTCCCGATGGCCCTATGTATGCTTATATCTTCAAAACTACACAACGGATTTTGATGCAGTTTTTTTAATAGATAGAGTGATTCAAGAGGAAGGTTTTTATGTATAATTCTACGCAGGCGAAGTCGCGGGCAGAAGCTACTTTGTTTATAAAACACTACACCTGCTTAGCGAAACCAAGTTTTATTATAAACGAAAATAATTTTTCGCTGTGTCCCGAAATCCCGCCCGATACTCCGAAACATTATTAATTCGTATATTTATTCGTTGAATGTTTAATTCGTACATTTATTCGTTTCGAAGGGATAAAAACTCAAAAGTTTTGTTATTGTTGGAGTTTTACCTTTGAGCGTGTTTTCGATGTCGGCACGTTGGTATTTAGCTCGTCGTTATAAGTGAAAGTTGAAATTGACATGCATATTTAATAAACACTCCTGACTTCAGGGTTCCTTAATTTGCTTAGAAGTACAACTAATTTACTTTTTTAAATGGCCTACATTTTAACTGCGCTGTAACAAATGTTGACCACGAGATGTTAACTGGTTCCGTCTATCCGTTCTTTCTTACCGTAGTTAGGTAGGTACACGCATGCACGCAGTTGCCGGCATTATCACAGGTATTTACAATAATTACGTTTATTTTGATAAAAGTCAGAAAGCACAAAAAACGCATAACAAGCCATTATACAGCAGCACGTGTGAACAATTCGATTAAATCCTTCAATTAATAATGCTAGATTGCTTTTGTCCGTACAATCGATCATTACAACAACGTTGCTCTGTTTGCTTTTATGATGGATTCACCGCTGATGCCGGATTAGAAAGGAAATGAGATCTGCAGATTTTCATGTAAACACATTTTATACTTCTTCCTACAGACAAATAATGTTATTCCCTATTACTACCTAAGTTATCTTAGAGGCGAGTGTTTACTCGTATGTAAATAGCTTGTAACGCGCAAGTATTGCCACTGTGTTTTCGGGATTGCTGTGGTCATGAACTGCAAATATGCTTGAAGTTAAACCCAGGCTAATAATAATAATTATCTGCTTAGCTTATCTATTTTTGCAATGTTGTTATTAGAATAACTTCTAATAACAACTTCTAATAACTTCTAATAACAATAAAAAGCATGGCTTGTGTAACCACAAGCCATGCTTTTTATTGTTATTGATCGTGTATTATTCGTAGCGGCATATATGTATGAGCACATAGAATTCATTTATTTAAAAAAAAATTGCTCATAGTTAGACGGACAATAGAGTTCAAGGTTATTTGTCACCCACCCTTCAATTCAACGTTGGTTTAGTTTTAGTAGAGACGCGGATTACCTACCCCTTCCTACTTTGGCTAACTTCCTTTAGTGTCAAGCATTAATTTCAAAGCCGCAGTAATATCCCAACCGTATTTCCTGCAAAGGATGAATGACAAACTTCATACAAAGCTATCAAACGTAAATTAGTTAGTCTTGAGAGAAGTCGATGCTTTATTGTTTGTTGTTCGCTGCAATGGCTGTTCGTTTGTTGTGACTTACTCGTACCTACGTATTTTATTATTGATACGATTTTAAATTCAGTTCCTTCCTTAGTTAGTGATATGAGACAAAAAAACCTCTTTGTTATTAAGGCATCAGTTACTGATGAAAGAAAAAGGTACTTCTTTCTTATTAAATTTTTTAATTAATTTCCTTTTTCATTCAGAGTATAATTCTTTGTAAGTTGCTCATACTGTTTTCTTATCGAAAACTTAAACAAATTTTTAGTTGGGGAAATATTAGGAAGTTGGTATACCAACTTTTTAGAGTTGTAAAATGAAGAAGAAAACATAATTTAGAATAAGTTTTTATTTCTCATATTTGTCGCTTTGCGAAATATGTACTATACCGTACATACATTATAAGAGTTTATATCGAAACTATGTAGGTTGGTTTTGTATATAAGAAGTAGTTGTACGGTGACCGCCCACGCAAAAGCATTAAAATATTGTACTATGATCGGCGTTTCCTTTAATCAAGACCTGCACCCTTCAATGAGTCGTACTCTTACCTAGAATAGTATTTAAAAATATCTCGTGATTTATTTCAAAAAACTCGGTAATAAATCTCCTACCATGTGTTTTAGCAGCTACCAAATAACTCTATCGGCTAGGGGAATTATTAAACAACACTACCCGGCTATGCGACACGGCTGCTACGAAACGGAAATATAATATGTTTTTGGTGGTATGACCTTGTACGTAGAAAATTAACGTTTCAGCGCTACAACAAAAGTCTACGAAATGCCGTAGCTCGTAGCAACTCTCGTAGCAGCAGTAGGTCGGTGCGACAGCACTGTAGACGCTAATGATGTTGACACTAGAGGCGCGCTTGTCTATCTGCCCCACGCCCCGCCCTCCCTCCGCCTTGAAGGCTCGAGTGCACTTAAACCCGCAATACCCCTAAATGGAACGCTTCTGAAATACGAGTATGTGCTTCAACATTACTTGTAGTGTAAGTCCCTAAACATGATAAATGCTGTCGCATGCCTGTTATTGGTGCATGAACATGTGGATTGTAACTTGTAATTTTGTTAATATTAATGTTTTGTTTATGTACTGTTGGCATGTCTAAATAAATAAATAAATAAATAAATAAACACTTACGGCCGCTGAAAATCACATTATGACAGTTGTGACAATACTTACCCTTTTCAAGCGTTGAATTTACTTCTTTCGGTTACAGGTACTGATGTGGTTACTAAGGGTAAAAGGCAATTGATTCATCCAATGTTGTGTTCATTTGAACAAGCTTGCCTAGTAACTACATACCTGTTTTTATCGATTATATTACCGATGACCTCTCACTAATGACAGTCAAAGTAAACTACATGTCAATAATAACGTCTGCTTTAGAATATTGAAAGCATGTTACTTTTCCAATACATTGCAATAACGCGTAAGTAGTAGCCGGGGTTCAGAAAGTAATTAACGTCGCTTACATTATGCACTAAATAGTTTCTCGTGTGTTGGGGAAGTGGTTCGCATCTATAATTAAGTAATTAACTCTCCTTAATTAACCACAAACAAAAGCTTCCTGTGGCTTGTCGCATTAATGGTGTTCAATTGCGTAAGCTCTATACTCTCCTTGCACAATGTGATTCCGTCTTCAATACCTAATTTTGTAAAACATTTCAGAATCCAGTTCAAATATGGATCGAACCGGAATCTACAGTAAAATATCAGTTTGTTTACCATAATAATCTGAGTTGCATCAAATCCGATTAAACTTTCAAACTAAGTTAGCCAAACAGCGGTTTTATAATTCGCCGTGGCCGTTCGACTAGCCGCCTTTAGTGTAGGTATTATGCCTATACCTACGCCAATATTTACTCAGAAGTTTACGATTTCCACATGGTCGATCACGATTTAGTTTTTAGAATATTTTATATTTTTGTAGATAATTTACCTAACGCCTGGCCCCCCACCCTTCAATAAATAAAACAAATTAAACTTCAACTGCACAAATTATGCAAAAAAGACTGATTCTCGTGATGCGTAAAATGGAATGATTTATAACAGGCCTATTCGCCGGGACGTCACGCGTATCAAATAAGTGATAGGTAGTGATACAATGCGAGTAAAGAGATACTAATGGATCGCTATCCATTAATAACGGTTTGTACGTGTGAAAGTGATCTCTGTCTAACTAAGTTAAGTCTAGATGCTATAAAATTTGCTTTACTATCGACTGGTTCAAAACCCTTCCGTTAAGTAGAAAGAAGAAAAAAAAATAATGATAACGGATACACCTATTGTGGGAGATCATCGATCAATCAATCGCGCTCCGTATATATTGTAGAAAATATGTCTGACAGAGAATATATTTTGATTCTGTACACGTAATGTTTAAAGACTCTATAACATGCAGCCTTATTTGATCAGAATTAATCGTCAAACTACCACATGCAATGTAGCATTTGTATAAGTGCAACATTGAAATTGCTTTGTACTGAAACGTACTTAGTTCAAGTTGGAAGGGAGGTATTTCATCATAATGTGGTGAATATCTATCGCCCTTAATGTGATTAAAATTTTCATTGTACACGTTTTTACAATGTTTGACGTCCTTCAGGCTCCATCATGTTTCACGTGCGGCGGCGGCCGGCGGATTCGCAGCCGCGGCGGCGCAAGAAGAAGACGACGGGCGCGGGCGGGGGCTGCGGCGCCGGCGGCAGCAGCGCGCGGCCCGGCTGTGAGCCCGTGCTGCTCGAGGTCGCGCCCGACGGCTCGCCGCTCGAGAACGGCCGTCGCGTGCGCATCACTGGCGACCTGCTAGAGGTACGTACCTGTGCGACTAGATTAAACTGTTCCTTTTTCCCCAGTCACCTGAATAAATGCACTGAAGTTGTAAATATAGTGATCTTCGTATTCTAGAGTCGTCATTTTGTGTCTCAGTTTTCTTGCAAAAGGAACGATAGTATTGTGTGCCGGATTATCGAAGAGTTCCAGTTTTGGATTAACGTTGTTTAAAATTAAGCTAAATATGATTTTTTAATTTAAACTGTCGTATGCGGTATACCTACCTCGGCGTAAAAATAATATTGAAAGCTGTAACATCAATATTCAACAAAACTCTTGCTGGAGTTAAATTATTATATTTCTTTATTTATGAGATAGATGACAAACGAGCATGCGTGTTGCCTGATGGAAAGCAATCACCGCCGCCCATGGATACTCATAACATAGGGGGTCCGGGTGTATTAAAACCAATTAATAATTTTCTACCAATGAATAAAACTTAAACGTATTAGATATCGCTTGCTCTTATATTGTGATGGTATGGCCTCGACCGTTCCACAGTCCAATCAGTGCCCAATGTCATCTCTATTTAATTATACGCCGAACGGTTCCTTTGCGCCAACTATTGGGCACTTTGTTGATAGCCATTCGATATTGTTAATACGCAGCCCCGAAAAAAGGTTAAAGCTGTGTTATGGCGTTATTGGGTCTGCTCAAGGTTGCCTTTAAATAATGTGAGAAAAAGGAAAGTCGCCACAAATGTCGACTAGTGTTTCTACGATACTACCCACTTTAGCCTCTAGAATAACTAATGACAGCAGTCTATATGCAAAGCTAAAAAACAAAATGTAACCTTTGACTTCATGCATTAATAATGTTGCTGATTTAGTTTTTGATATTTGAGGAATTGCTGTAGTAACTACTTTGTCCTATATTAAACGCCCACCTTGGTTAACTCCCGGGCACCAGCTGACGCATAAGAAACGCGGAGGAGTTCGGCATGCGTGGCCAGGCAAAGAGTTAAAGTTGAGGAAATTAATAAATAGTCATAAACTTACACTGGATAGAAACAACTTGAGAACGAGAAACTCGAGAAAGATGCGTAGAACCATTAATCATAGGCAAGCAATTATAGTAAGCAATTACATTCCTCAGTTTCTACATATTTTACGCTGATATGATAGGATAGGGAGTGTGTCCATGAGTAGTTGTTGTTACAACGGTAACATTTTTTTTTATCAAGAGCAGTTCTTTTACTGCGTATTGTCTGGAAGTAGCTCCAGTATATACGGTTATCAAACAAAGTTGTGCAAATTATACTGCATATTTATTACATTCTTTTATTTGTTAACCACAAAGGAAGACTAAGGAATTCTTGTACCAGCCTAAGATTCAAAGTCATTTCTGCAAATAAACTATAAGTTTAGAAAATTACGTATGCTTTCGTGATTACACTTTAATGAACGGTTAGATATTTACTCGGGCCTGTATTTGATACCATTGTGCTGGCGTGTAAGAGTGGGATAGTCTCGCTCGCTCTGCGTAGTCTAACACATCTGCTTTCTTGCGCTATAGTTTTTGGTCCTCGGCGGAACAGATGACGGTGATGGGCAGTGATCGGATTTGCCGGTGCAACACGGGATGAATGTTAAAGTTTGGTTTAATTATTCTGTTACTGACCTACCAAAAATTATTTGGGTATGAATATACATAAATAAAAGATCAGTGTATGTTAGTCATATTTCTACTTGGTATCCCACCGTGTTGTATCGAAAATTCGGATCACCGGTGATGGGTCAACACACATCAACATGTCGTGGGTGTCGGCAGGTGGGGTCGGGCAACGGCTCGGCGCTGCAGCTGTACGGGCCGTCCATCCAGCCGCGGCACTGCGTGGTGGCGGCACACGAGGCCGGCGGCTTCACCGCCACGCCGCTGCACGCGGACGCCCAGGTCTACGTCAACGGGCGCCGCGCCGTCGCCCCGCACTCGCTGCCACTACAGGTGAGCATCATCCAGCCGCGGCACTGCGTGGTGGCGGCACACGAGGCCGGCGGCTTCACCGCCACGCCGCTGCACGCGGACGCCCAGGTCTACGTCAACGGGCGCCGCGCCGTCGCCCCGCACTCGCTGCCACTACAGGTGAGCATCATCCAGCCGCGGCACTGCGTGGTGGCGGCACACGAGGCCGGCGGCTTCACCGCCACGCCGCTGCACGCGGACGCCCAGGTCTACGTCAACGGGCGCCGCGCCGTCGCCCCGCACTCGCTGCCACTACAGGTGAGCATCATCCAGCCGCGGCACTGCGTGGTGGCGGCACACGAGGCCGGCGGCTTCACCGCCACGCCGCTGCACGCGGACGCCCAGGTCTACGTCAACGGGCGCCGCGCCGTCGCCCCGCACTCGCTGCCACTACAGGTGAGCATCATCCAGCCGCGGCACTGCGTGGTGGCGGCACACGAGGCCGGCGGCTTCACCGCCACGCCGCTGCACGCGGACGCCCAGGTCTACGTCAACGGCCGCCGCGCCGTCGCCCCGCACTCGCTGCCACTACAGGTGAGCATCATCCAGCCGCGGCTCTGCGTGGTGGCGGCACACGAGGCCGGCGGCTTCACCGCCACGCCGCTGCACGCGGACGCCCAGGTCTACGTCAACGGGCGCCGCGCCGTCGCCCCGCACTCGCTGCCACTACAGGTGAGCATCATCCAGCCGCGGCACTGCGTGGTGGCGGCACACGAGGCCGGCGGCTTCACCGCCACGCCGCTGCACGCGGACGCCCAGGTCTACGTCAACGGCCGCCGCGCCGTCGCCCCGCACTCGCTGCCACTACAGGTGAGCATTATGTACTGCGGATGGACTGGTTGATTGTATGTCACGGGTTTTACTTTGAAACTAAAGTAATTCAGTGGCTATGTATATATTTTGAAAGTGTTGCCCGCTACGTATTTCTTTTCTTCATTTGCGTGTCAGACCGCACTTGACAGTTTTTTTCTTTCTTATGTATCTTCTATTAAATATAATTAGTTCATCTAGCCTTATTCCTAGAAACGTAGTACTAAGCGTGTAATATTTCTGACCATAAAATAACTTTCACTGTCAATTTGATCTCCTGTTTGAGGAGAAACAGACACTTAACTATAAATAGTCACGTTAGTGCACCATATGCGGGTAACCAGAAACAGTTTTAGCAACGCGTAAAAATGACACAGCTACAAGTATGTACAGCGTATGCACTTGTGGTTTTTTTTCTGCAATTGATTTCCCTAAAAAGCATCTTGCTACTTTTCTTTTTTATAACGCGTTTACAATAAAAAATACCTGATTATGATTATGTTTATCTATTTTGTATTGTCTATTTAAGACGGCGTTTACCAAGCTAAAGAAACCTGAACCAAATGTATGGATAGTCTTGTGTGTATACTAAAACCACGAAATTACGCCGAAAAACTGTTTCATTACTTTTATTTACATACGGGTCCTCGAAGTAAGTTAATGTAATTGTCTATCCATTGTGAATCTAGTTGCCGAGCAGGTTCTTTAGTAGATTAAGCCAAAGAAGAAGCACTTTCGGGCTTACTTATATTCTTGCCTCGATGTCGAAATAAGCCGTGTTCAAGCCGACAAGAAACTCAATTAATCAATTAGAAGGGAAGGCTGTTTGTAGTCATTGAGACAGCTTTCCGACGGCTCGCTGGGTGATCTTAGTCGAGCCTACGTACTTGATGCTCTTCGCAATAAATAATTAATTCAAGAATAATACTTAATGATATTCTATTCTGAGCGTGTCCAGCAAAACGAAATAGCAAATTTAAAATGCTTCGGTTTCCGACGTTGCATGGTTTTCCAATTTATACATTTTTACTTTATACGAGCCGAGTCGAGTCGTTCTCCTAGATTTCCGTTTTATTAGCCGTGTTTTACGTTACGTTCAGCACATAAAATTCGGTGATTCCATTATTTTTTACTATGCACCTAACGTTGAATATGTCGTTTCGACCGACAACGGGACGCGCTGTGAAACGTCACCTGTTTATTGATGTCTGTCGGCTCCAGGCCATTGTGCCCAGCTATCGTTTATTTGCTTCATTCACTCAATCATGCTAAACGTGGCCTTAAGGTTTTGTTACCTTAGGCTCTGTCTACCCCGTAAGGGATAAAGACGTGATATATGTAGATATGTATGTATTCACTTGGACACATTACGACACGAAGATCTCGTACTGACACACACACGCACACACACACAAAAATCACGTCTTTATCCCTTACGGGGCAGACAGAGCCTAAGGTAACAAGAGCTACAGGCACCTTTAGCAAGATTGTGGGTGCACGTACTGACACACTTAATAAATGGGAATATGCTATGAATTACACAAAAGCTATTCCCACACAATTAAATATGAATAAACACGCTGACAGAACCTTCCTGCGATGTTTACTGTTTCCCCGTTATTAATTATTCTGTTTTCAGCGGCATGGTCTGGAAACATGATTTGTTACGATTATGACAAATGAAAGCTTAAATAAACTGAAGTATGTAACTATTTAGGTATCATAATCGAAACTAAATGATTACTGCATTTTCGGTTTCGTTGCACCAACAGCACGGGTGCCTGATCAAGTTCGGACGTGTGTCGACGTTCCGCTTCATGGACCCGAACCAGGAGAACCTGCTGAACAGGAACCTGTCGCAGTCGCAGCACTTCGGCTCCGGCTCCATCTACGACAGGTGAGCGCCCCTCCACTCCGCTTATTGGTGTCGTGTTAGTGTCGTCTTAGCGTCTTAGCCATATTAGATATCATATGTCCTCCGATACTTCAAACGGACTAGATAACCAAACTGATCTTTCATTAATGCACTTTCGACTCGATTTCGTTAAACTCCTATGTTTGTTTATTGTTACTGTATTGTTAATGTTTCTCATCTGTTACGAAAGCAGTGAATAATTTTTGTTATTTTATATTTTTGTCACCCAATAGATCGCTTTCACTATTTTCCTAACACGTTACCGTTACGAGCACGGGAACCCGTCGCTTCTGTAATGATTCAGCGTTCTGTTCATGTTTATACGTTTGCATGTTTGTATCACTCCCGCTCACGACATCCGCTTGTGTACGTCGGCCGCGTAGGTCGCCGTCGGCGCTCGCGGAGCCGGGCGGCGAGGAGGGCCGCGCCGCGAGCCCCGCCGACGACCCGTACCGCGACGCGACGCCCTACAACAACAACACGCTCAAACTCGACAACGACTCCGTGCTGTCGCACGCCTCCAAGGACGACTACCTGCGCGACGACCTCGCCTCG
Organism: Pandemis cinnamomeana; assembly: GCA_932294345.1. Taxonomy (NCBI): domain Eukaryota; kingdom Metazoa; phylum Arthropoda; class Insecta; order Lepidoptera; family Tortricidae; genus Pandemis; species Pandemis cinnamomeana. The sequence continues at coordinate 5,474,801 of OW028706.1, forward strand.
CCGCCGTACGACCACACGCCGCACCGCAATAACAACTCCAACTACAAGGACAATTATGAGACTACCTTTGACCTAGACGGCAATGTCGAGACCAAAAGCATTTGCAGCGCCAAGAGCGGCGGCTCCGGGCACGACAACAGGTACACATAGCTAAACGTTGGTAACGACTTCGATTACATAATAATGACCGTTAGTATGTATGTATATATTTGCCAGCGCAGTCGCAGTTTTGGAGCATGTTTTAAAAACAGGCACATTTTGAAGTATTCACGAAAGTTTGTTTACGACAATTCGCGATGTTGGTTTTAATTGGGCACTTTATTGAACTCTGAACTAAATGCTTGCTCTCGCTGAAATATTCATTGTGTTTACTCGTTCACGTAATGGATCTATTTGTTTTTTGTGCTTTTGTTCCTCGCTTGCTTTAAATTAAAAAGTAATAATTTAAAATATATTAAAACCTTGTTAAAGCACTCGAGTCAGCCTACCCTGGCTACTTATGCGACATAATATTCTCGCCGTTTATTGGATTTGAGTGATTTCTTACGACAGCTGTACGAGATAAGATTTATATATAGATTTATTTTATGACTTCAAATCATCAATCAGATTATCAGAAAAGCATAGGATTACATAATATATGGATGTCCAAGTACTTTTTCCGCGGTTGTCAAAACTTGTCAGTAATGTTGTAATGTTGGAATGTGGCAGGATGAGCGCGACGGCGGGCAGCGCGGCGCGGCCGGGGCAGGAGGCCATCCTGCCGGCCGTGCTGGAGTTCCCCGAGGCGGGCCAGGCGCAGTTCCTGGCCGCCGTCGTCACGCGCCTCGACCCGCACGCGCCCGCCTTCAAACTGGCGCCCGTCTACACGCTCTATCTCTGCGCCAGGTCAGTGCCACACGCACCAACTGCTAAAAATATCCCGGTCACATTTTGATAGAACGCCCTGTGTCAAGCCAGACGTCATCCAACAGGAAATAAATGTTTTTCCAAAAAAATCACGTTTACTTGCTGAAGTTTTAAGTATGCGACAGGCTAATTGAGACGGAAGGAACGACGAGAACTTCTATTTGCAAACTCGGTTTAAAACGTATCGACACACGCCAGTGCTTCTGATACGCAACCGGTTTGACCTAAATGTTTAAATCGTTACTTTTGAGTATGCCCGAATGTGCCCGATTTCCCGAGTCCGCCTATACGTATACTACAAAATATGACCGAAGAAATAAATGCTGCCGTCAACGTGGCTTTTAACTTCCGAGCGCTGGAAATCTAATGAAGATAAAGTGAGTGTTCGCCTCACTCGTTACTGTAGATATTGTTTTTCCATTGTGCAATGTACAACGTAGTCCGGTAGGTACTTGTCGTCTTTGTTTGTACAGTTTTATTTTATAAGCTTCACTTACATTTATTCGTTTATTATCCGCTTTAACCTCCTACTTGCACTTTTTTAACACATACATAAATCACGTCTTTATTCCTTACGGGGCAGACAGAGCCTAAGGCAACAAGGCCACGTTTAGCATGATTGTAGCCGTATTAGTGGAAAGGGGACTCAAAATAGTGATGGATTGCTAGTCGCATCGCCTATATACATGATTCTTAAGATTTTCGTTCATTCTCTCTATGGGTTTTTTATTTGCTCCCAGACCAGCACGGAAGGATCTTTTTTAATTTGATACATATTAATTGATTGAATTAGGCGTTACTTTGCGGAGATATTTAAAGATGAAAATAATACATACATACAATTAAAATAAATTAAAATATATTCAGAAATAGAGTTGATAAAGAATAGGAAAGGAACATATTGGGCAGCTTTATAACTTGCCGTCTACAGTTTTCTTTTTCTCTTAGGTTTTCGAACCAAGTGGATTGAAAGCGGCTTCATAAAATCTCATTAATTTTGCTAGTGCTTTGTATCGCGTTCGACGGTGAATTATTACAGCGTCCATTGAAGTGGCTGAATACTGATTGCAGGTACCGCGCGTCGACGCACTACCGGCCCGAGCTGACGCCGACGGAGCGCGCGCACAAGCTGACCGCCTTCTTGCACCACGTCGCCACGCTCATACACGCCACTGTGCAGGTAACTCACTAATAGTATGTTAATAGTCTTGTGTGTTGCAAAGTAATAGTAGTTTATGTGACTGTTTTATAATGCCTGATTGATTACATACAGTTGCATACATTACTTTATCTACATTCATATCATACATTTTCTACAATAAACGTTTTCACATCAAAATACTTAGGTAACATTTTTCTCTGTTCTTCGAAAGTTCGAAACAGATGAAACGACTGACATTTATATTTTTCTTACGTTCTAAGACAATAGACATAGAAATTTTGTTATTTAGGATGTTCGACGTTTGAATGTTATTACAGTATCGATATTGATACCCTAATGTCAACATTATAGTACTGCCACACATTAGAATATCGATATTGATACTTTAAAGTAAAGATTATAATACAACCACAGATACAGGTTTCTTAATTTGCTAATCGCTCCTGAACATATTATAGGGAAGTTATGGTATACATACATACATAAATCACGTCTTTATCCCTTACGGGGTAGACAGCGCCTAAGGTAACAAGACCTAAAGGCCACGTTTAGCATGTCATGTAGTTATGGAATGCTATTAAGACATTATTTGTCATCATCATCATCATCTCCAGTCTATATTCGTCCTACTGCCAGCAGTACCAGGCACAGGTCTCCTCTCGTAAAGGGAGGATATATTTATTATCACTATAAAGATACTTCTGTAATGAGTGTCTGAACGCCGACTGAACCGACTATATTTTTTTAGGAACGGTGTACAGACTCAGCCGCCCAAGCCTTCTGGATGGCCAACGCTAGCGAATTACTGCACTTCCTTAAATGCGACCGACACATCTCTTCCTTCTCCACGCAAGCTCAAGAGTTGCTGCCGGCGACGGTGCAAAACGCTTTCAGGTAAGCGTTTCGTTACTATAAAGTCATTTTCTATGACTCTCCTACGATGATGTCGACCTCAAACATTTTACGGCGTGTGCTAAAGTTTATGTTCATTAAATTGAATTTTACGACCAATTCCCCCCAGCTGCTATTTCGCGATCGATGCATCGATCGAGACTAGAGTTCTATGCCCTTGCTATACTACACCTATTAGTTAAGTTTATAAACTGGATTAAGCTTGAAACCCTCGGGAATCGGTATCTGACTAAACTTGCTCGGAAGATTTAATTCAATCTAAAGTAAGTACAAGTGGTTAGAAGCATCATTTCGATAAACGGGTTTAGTTATAGTTTTAAGTGATCGTTTGTGATCTTTAATTACGGATTATTTCGCTAATGCTGTATATGCCACTGTGATAGACTAGCTTACGCCCGCGGCTTTGCTACCGTTGCAGAACTCATTATCTCGTGAAAATTTCAGAAAACCCGTTCTTAATGTTTATGCTTTTATGATATAAAAGGAATCATTCTGACCGAATTTCAGGTTTCTAAGACTTTTTAATTTTAGCTGTGCTTTGAATATAATCAGTCAGTTAAACGAACGATTTAATGAGTATAGACATGCTAGTTTATAGTATACACTACAGAATGTTGGCTTGATACAGGACAATAATTTTCTTTTTCTTTGGTCAATATTTTGTATCACTTGGTATGTCGATGTGTTATGTTTGCTGGTCGATTTCATCAATGTTGTCATTATAATTAACCGTATAATTTTCAGTTAACATACCTAACGCGGGTCACACTAGAGCGCAAGTAATACTCGCTACACAGGTGGTATTGAAAGTTCCAAAGTATTGTAGAGATACGTTTATCCACAGCAACCTAGTGTCGTGTTTCCAAGAGGAGCTGACCCGCGCGCTGGGCACGCTCACGAACCCCGCGCTGAGCGACGCCACGGAGGCGACGGCGCCCACGCTGCAGGCGCTGGTCGCCGCCATGGTGCTGCTGCGCCGCTGCCGCGTCAACGCCGCGCTCACCATACAACTGTTCTCGCATCTGTTCCACTATATCAACGCTGTCTGTTTCAACAAGGTACGAGCCTCTCGCATCCAATCGATCATTCCGTTTTAACGTGTCTTCCTTCACTAAAGAACTTGATGACTTTGTGTTGTCGCCAGCTGGTGACGGAGCCGGGCACGGTATCCGCGCGCTGGGGCGCGGCGCTGGCGGCGCGGCTGGCGCTGCTGGCGGCCTGGGCCGAGCGGCAGGGGCTCGAGCTGCCCGCCGACTGCCATCTCGCGCGCACGCACCAGGCCGGTCGGTACTCCTCCACACCTCTGCATGCTGACTATGGAAACAGTCCTATAGGCTGCTACGTCATATTTCTCGCTAAATTATCACTTTGGTTTTTGTTCATTTGTTGGCTGAAACTACTTTTAACAACGAAATATAAATGTGCGGAGAGGCCACAATAGAATCTTCAGGCGGATTTGGTGCCTGAGGACCGAAGTCCGAAAGAAAAGAGTTTCATTTATGCATCCGCCTTAAGAATTTTCGATAGCGAGAAGCGGAACACTAACAGCTGCTCGTGCGTCGTAGTAGTTACGAAATCGATGACAAGGAGTAAAATCTGATCTGATCACGTACATCCAAGGCGGCAGTATAATATTAAATTTATCGTGCATGATCCTGAGCTGTTCTGCCCCGGCTTGGAGAGGAGTACATGAAAGAGGAGTGGTCTTATTGTGTGTATGCGTGTGCAGCGCGGCTGATCAGCGGCACGTACCGGTCGGGCGCGGAGGCGCGCGCGGCGCTGGCGGCGTGCTTCAAGCTGAACTCCGTGCAGGTGCGCGCGCTGCTCGCGCCGCTCGCGCCGCCCGACGTCGTCGACGCCGCCGCCGCGCACGCGCGAGCGCTGGCCGACGAACTCTGCAAGGCTGATGGACGAGAGGTGATACAATTTTTACAGAACCGTTCAGACGGGGCCAATACCCGAGACGACCCGCTGAGCCCGATCGTTGAGCCAATGTAATAGAAATCCATTCATATCGGACCGGTTCGAGTTCGGTGGAGCGTTTTGCAAAGAACTGTTTTAATTTAGACGATCGGCTCGGTGAATCGTCTCGGCTATCGGGGGCTCGTCTGAGTGACCAATAGCTTGACATAAACAGCGGGGGAACGGGGTCTGCATGTAAGATGGCGTTTCAGATAACGTTAGAGGAGAGCTCGTGGCTGGGCGTGGGGCTGCTGATCCCGGGCGACGGCTTCAGCGCGGAGGTGGTGCGCGGCGTGCCGCCCGGCCTGGCGGAGTTCGTGGCGCCGCTGCAGCGCGGCGGCCTGTGCCGCCTGGCGCACCAGCCGCTGGCGCGCGGCGTGTGGACCGTGTACATGGCCGGCTACGGCGCCGCCGCGCGCCGCCCGCCCGACCCCGCCGTCTCCATCATCCAGCTCAGCAAGAACTCCAACGGCATGGGGCTCAGCATCGTCGCCGCCAAGGTACGACACCGCGCCGACCGCGCCCGACCTATATACGGATTGACTCGTCACTTGCTAACCGGTATAAGCATAGACCTCCTGACTTCAAGATTCCTAGACGAGTTCTAAAGAACCTGAAACCGCTGAGCTGTCCGGTCGTAATAAAATGCATGAACGTGGCTATCATTTACGTATGTAAAATTCTGGTTCCGCCTTTATCCGTGTTCTAGTCGTGTTCGTCGTACGGCTTCGATATAGTTGTGCCAATTGTTTGGTATTGCAGGGCGCGGGCCAGAGCAAGCTCGGGATCTACATAAAGTCGGTGGTGGCGGGCGGCGCGGCGGCGGCGGACGGGCGGCTGGCGGCGGGCGACCAGCTGCTGTCAGTGGACGGCCAGTCGCTCGTCGGCATCACGCAGGAGAAGGTACCGGCTACTGTTACCGAGGGAAACAGAACTGGCGCACGGCCATGTAAAACCTAAAACACGTTACTAAATAGATCAGTAATTTATCATAAATAGTGTTGAAACTAAATTCTGTTTACATAAGTTATTTATTTATTTGCCAACGCATAGTGACGGTCTATTATAGATGTGAAACTTTGTGGCAATTTATGTTACTCTTTCAAGTAAAAACTATTGTACAAAACTCGTACTTAACTTGACCAAAATATGGTGATCTCGACGTTAAATAATAAAACAACTAGTAGGTTTCTAATTATATATTGAAAACAAAAACATTCGAATGATATATGGCCTCCAGGTGGACCAAACGTTAGCATGTTTCGTCGAGCGTACAGCGCCACCTATTGGTGCACTGAGGAAACAATTTCTCTACGCGATACGGTGGGGCATTCGTGAATGAACTTAACATTTTTCTTATTTATCCATGAACATGCCGCCCACCAAAGACATAAGTTCTTTATCTAAATATTAAAGACATCAAACGATACCTTCTTACAAACAACGTTATAATGTATGCGGTTTGCTCCAAACAACGAATTGTAAAGGTAACACAAAAATTACAAGTCACTCGATATCAAGTGCTGAAGTTCCCTACTATTCAATATGCATGGAAAGTATCTTCCTAATTAATAACAATATCTCTATCTCTTAGTCAGTAACGGGTAGAATACACAATTTCGAAACAGGTCTTTTAATTTCTGAGTTTTTACATCGCAATGTTACAACCCGCGTTACATTGTCCACCCCCGGATGAACTGCAATTACTTTGCCAAGAAGCCACTTAGCTGGAGGTAGATCAAGTTCCTTGATCAGCACTACATCACCGATCTTAGGCTGAGGAGTTAGTTGCGTCCATTTGTGTCTTTGCAGGAATTGTGTTAAGTATTCTTGAGACCAACGCTTCCAAAAATCCTGCAGCATACGTTGACACAGTTGCCATCGTCTTAGAGAAGTTATAGGTGCCTGTTCATACTGATGGTCTGGAGCCACCACTAAGGGTTCCCCCACCAAAAAATGGCCAGGAGTTAATGGCATGCGTTCGCCTTGATCTTCGATGCACGACATGGGCCTCGAGTTAAGGCACGCCTCTATCTGTGCCAGTACTGTCGTTATCTCTTCGAACGTCAGGGTATGGTTTCCTATAACTCTTTTTAGATGGAATTTACAAGATTTGATGCCGGCCTCCCAAAGACCACCGAAATTCGGGGCATATGGCGGGATGAAGTGCCACTTGGTTCCATTGTTTGCCATCCAGTCCGCGATTTCTGGTGTAAGCAGAGATTTTTCAACTTGGAAAACCTGTTTCAACTCCTTTGAAGCTCCGAGGAAATTTGATCCGTTGTCGCTATATACCTCACTGCAGCGTCCTCGTCTCGCAACAAACCTTTTGAAAGCAGCAAGGAAACCCTGTGTTGAAAGCTCACTGACCGCTTCCAAATGCACTGCGCGGGTTGCCATACAGATGAAAAGACATATGTATCCTTTGTAGGACTTGTTACCCCTGCCCTTAGAGACTCGCAAGTTAATAGGACCGGCATAATCCACTCCACTTCGTAAGAATGCTCTCGCCATATTAACCCTAGGCAATGGCAATTGCCCCATTAGCTGGTTTCGCGTGTTTGCTGCATGTCGTATGCAGGTAATGCATTTTCGAATATAAGATTTCACAAGACCTTTCATCCCTTGAATCCAGTACTTGGACCGCAGGTAATTAACCATAAGCTGAGTCCCACCATGAAGCGTCCCCCAGTGAGCTTCTTTAATAATAAGTTGAGTCAACCACGATGTTTTTGGCAACAAAATTGGGTGTTTTTGATCAAACTCCATGTCTGCAAATTGAAGCCGCCCACCAACACGGAGCAATCCCAACCCATCAATCTGCGGATTAAGTGAGGTAAGATGACTTTTTTTTCTTAATTTACCCCTTTGAATATCTTGTATATCTTCTCCATACGCATGTTTCTGGCACTCCTGTATCATGATGACAAGAGCTTCGTCAATTTCTTCTTTCACAAGGTAAGTATGGTTTTTTCTCGGCTTAAGGAACCGACGGCAATACGCGACGATTCTTAGTAGTTTTGTAAGAGAGGAATATTTAGACCACATCTCCTCAGGGTTGCTGTCAACCGTGGTCATGGATACGGTAGCTGAGTGGTAAGTTTCCATTTTCCTTTCTTCTAGGGCAGTGGTTAAGTGTTTCGGATTTACGTAGTTGACAACCTTATTCCATAGCCATGCAGGGCCGGTTACCCACAAGTGGTGATTAATCAATTCTGCCGGAGATATACCCCGTGATGCGCAGTCTGCTGGATTTTGATCCGACTGCACATGAGCCCACTGACCACGAGAAGTAACTGTAAGTATCTCTGAAACTCTATTGCCAATGAATGTCTTCCACTTGCTTGGATGACTGCTTAGCCAAGCGAGTACTATTTCTGAGTCAGTCCAGGCATGTATATTTTCCTTGGGTATCATCAATACATCTGCCACCTCCACTAATAGCTTTGCCAACAAAACAGATGCACTTAGTTCCAGTCGAGGAATCGAAATTTGTTTTATTGGGGCCACTCTAGTCTTCGCTGTCACAAGACTCACATGTACTAAACCTTCTGCATCTATCACTCGCAGGTAAACCACTGCAGCAAATGCGGCGTTGGACGCATCGCTGAAGCCGTGAAGTTCAATTAACTGTGAGTTGCTCCTAGCATTCATCCAACGATTTAGCCGGAAGCGAGTTAAGTCAGGCAGGCCTTTGCGGTATTCCAACCATTCTTCTAGTAGTGGTGGTGGCAATTCCTCATCCCAGTCTATGCCTGCAAGCCATAGTTTTTGTATAAAGATTTTGGCCTTGATAATACTCGGTGCTATCCACCCCTGCGGATCGTACAATTTCGAGATGTCAGAAATGACTTTACGTTTTGTAACCGGTGTTGAAGCTGCTGACAACTGAACTGCATATATAAACTCGTCATTGTGACGACTCCACGTAAGTCCGAGTATTTTGTTAATAGTATCTAGCTTTACTTCAATAGTTTTATCACCTTCCTTTTGTTGGCCTCCTTCTCGGATGTGCTTTAACATTGCCGAACAATTGCTGGACCACTTTTGCAGTTCGAATCCTCCTCTCCTCAGTAATTCAGTAAGTTGCGTATAGATTTCAACTGTTTCCTCCGGGTCTTCACATCCAGACATTAAGTCGTCCATGTAAAAATCCCGTTTTACTCTTTCAGTTGCTAAAGGAAAGTACTGGCCCTCATCTTCAGCAATTTGTATTAGACTCTTAACTGCTAAGTATGGTGCAGAAGACGTTCCAAAGGTCACTCGGAGCAACTTGTATTCCTGAACAGTTTCGTGTGGATGCTCGCGCCATAAGATACGTTGGTATTCGGAATCTGCATCGTGCACCTTAACTTGGCGATACATCTTCACTATATCTGCTATAAAGCAGATAGGATGCATTCGCCAACGCATGATTATGTGACGCAGTTCTGGCTGCAGTGTAGGTCCCACCATTAAATCATTGTTTAAAGACACTCCGTTAACTCCTTTGCAGGACGCGTCGAATACTATACGGACCTTCGTGGTATCTTTATCCTCACGTATCACAGCGTGATAAGGCAAGTATAAACCTTTAGAAGAGCTTTCCGCTTTGTCATAATTTATTTTTTGCATGTGATTTAGTTGTAGGTACTCTTTAAAGGTATTTTGGTATTCCTGTTTCAGACGTTGATTGTTGTTTAATTTCCTTTCCAATAGGTAAAATCTCTTGAGTGCTATACTTCTGGATTGCCCGTCTGCACAGGCTGGTTGATCGTCTCGAAATGGAAGCCTGACTACATATCGCCCATCTTCGTCTCGCGTGGTTGTAGAGTGATATTTTTCTTCGCATCTTTGCTCTTCTATAGTGAATAACCGTTGATTAGTACAGGGCTCCGCCTCAACTTCCCAAAATGATCGAAGCAGCTTCTCAACGGGTTCAACTTGAGCGTGCATGGCAACTATCTGACGGGAGGCAGTTTCCCCGGTCTTAATTTTCCCGCTCAATACCCACCCCAGGGTAGTATTTTGTGCGACAAGCGACCCCGAAGGGCATTTGATTACGCCATTATCTATAATGGATGTATAAACCTCCGCTCCTAACAATACGTCAATCTTGTTTGGTGTATGATATTCCGGGTCTGCTAGGAAAAGCTGTTCTAGTTCCGGCCAAGAGGTAACTGCTACTACTTTCGCAGGTAAGTACGCCGTCAACCTGTCGAGCACATAAGCTGACACTCGAACTACACTACTTGAATTCAGACGTGAACCGATTGATATTTCGACCATTGACCTAGAAACAATGTTTTGTTCACCTCCTAATCCTGTAATTATTCCTTTACTTGGTATGGGTTTCAGCCCAAGCAATTGGACAGCCGCTTTGGTGATGAATGAGGCCTGCGACCCCTGATCTATTAAAGCTCGCAAGAGCTGATACTCTCCACCATTCCGCGGTTCAGCCTTTACTAAAGCTGTGGCTAGTAGCACCTGATGTGCGACCCCTTCCACAAAATGGCTCGCAACTCTTGCAGGTTCCGGACCTTCATCTTGTCCTACTGTGAATGAATCAACCTGCCCTACCAGTGATGTAACCTGATCATCAACTGACACCCCTGAACCAGTTGACTGATATTCGCCCTTTGGATGTAATAAAGAGTGGTGTCTCTTTTTGCAAATTTGGCAAGATGTGAAATTTCTGCAGTATTTAACTGAATGGTTGCTACCTAAACAATTAAAGCACAACCCGTGAACTTGAACAAAATTACGCTTGTTGTTGATATCCATGCTTATAAATTCTTTGCAATTTCTGATATGATGGTCACCTTTACAGCATACACAAGAAACTTGAGTAACATTCAACATGTGGATTGGGTCAGCCTTACCAGGTTTGACATTGTGCATTAAGGGGCGCTGTCGCTGTCCAACTGACGTGTTACACTTAGAATCTAAAAATTCCAATGAATGATACTTAGTCTCTAAAAATTCTTTAAGCATAGTGAACGTCGGCAGTTGGTCAGAGTCAGCTGTCACTAACTCACTGACTTTGCTTTCCCATTGTTTTCTACTCTCGGCATCCAATCTCTGACTTACTATATAAATTATTAAAACGTCCCATGACTGAGTAGTAATACCTAGACTATTTAACGCATTTAAAGTTTCTGATGTTACGTCTAATAATTCTTTAATTGCCCCAGCGGACTCTGATATAACATTTCTTTGACCAAAAAATCGTTTTAGTATACAATTTATTAAATATTGCTTGTTGTTATAGCGACTTTTTAGAAGAGCCCAACATTGCTCATAACTATCGTTAGTGATTGGGATATGCCGCAACAATTGCTCTGCCTCTCCTCTAAGATAACCTTTAAGATAGTGTAACTTTTGTACGTCATCAATATCTTCATTTTCATGTATTAACGACACAAAAAGATCTCGAAAACTCATCCACTCCGTGTATACTCCCGAAAATGTAGGAATAATGATCCTTGGTAGCTTCAATTGCGATCCTTTGCTTGCCGATGGGTGCGATTTCACAATAATAGAATTAGAGGCAGTCGATAACGTATTCAGTATCATTTTGAGTTCACTCTTGTAATCTAGATACTTCTCATCTGCTTGGTCATAAACTTCCTGTTTAATGTATGTAGAATCGGTCAGAACTTCTTCCTCATATTCTTGGATTAAATGTTCATGCACATCAGAAAACTTCTCCCACCATTTCTCTAAACTTTCCAATCGAGATTCTAAGTACGAGACGGTGATACGTTCTTTCGGAGATTTTTTAAAGTTTTTATGTGCCCTTTCTATACGCTGAACAATGTCTATTTGCACTTTAATTTTAGAATCCATGTTAAAGCAAACACTTGTTAAGTCTTTGAAATAATCACAAGTCCCAACTAATTATTTCAATGTGTATCTTATTTTGAAAGTACAGGTAATAAATCGCCAATTTTTTACAAGTGTTTGGAAATGTCTTTGACTATAGTTAATAATCGGGCATGGATTCCCCGTCTCGTCACTTTTTTAACACTTGCAATTATTTTCTAAGTCTATTTTTGACAGCTGTCATGTACGAACATGAATGACACTAACAATCTCCAAGTGACAGCTGACAAATGATAATTTATAAGAGTACTTACAGTTTTTTAGTTATGCACAATTAAATTAAATCACTTCCTCCAGTTTGGTTGACTCCGGTTGATGTCCGCCTCGATGATCGCTATTCTCCGCCTTGCTCCCGTCGGCTGTCGTTGCGTTGCTTCCTGTGAAGACGTATCTTCGACGACAATCCGTCGTCCCTTGATACCGAAGTTCAAAAAACTGGGTCACTTCACTCGTGCACTTCCGATTCGATGGACCATGTACAAAACTCGTACTTAACTTGACCAAAATATGGTGATCTCGACGTTAAATAATAAAACAACTAGTAGGTTTCTAATTATATATTGAAAACAAAAACATTCGAATGATATATGGCCTCCAGGTGGACCAAACGTTAGCATGTTTCGTCGAGCGTACAGCGCCACCTATTGGTGCACTGAGGAAACAATTTCTCTACGCGATACGGTGGGGCATTCGTGAATGAACTTAACATTTTTCTTATTTATCCATGAACACTATTAAACGGATTTTGAGCACACTGATAGGTACTTTATAATCCGAATTTATGCATAGGATGCATTTTATCCTCGAAAACGTACTTCCCGCGATATCACGTACGTAGCTGTAGTGAGTCGAGCGACAATCTAAAATAAAGTAAATGTTTATTGCGTGTCAGGCCGCAGAATACCTCGTGCGGACGGGGCCCACGGTGACGCTGGAGGTCGCCAAGCAGGGCGCCGTGCTGCACGGCCTGGCCACGCTGCTGCACCAGCCCGCCTACAACCAGAAACCAGGTACTTACCACGCACTGCAGTATACACTACTGACCTAATTCAATTATACACTGTTATAATTTTACGATTTACACCATTGCCGGTGGTAGCAGTGCAAGGATCGCTACCACCGTCTTAGAAGTTGCGACGCTTGTACGACGTGTGTAAGACGACTGGGGAAACTACCGGTACATGAGCTATTGTTTGCCCTCCAGATTGGCAATCTCTGGTGTTGCGGGTGTTCTTCGGTGGTGATTAATAAAAAAGTTTCCGTCTGTGAAGGCTGTTGTGCGATTTCTTGTCCTTGAGACATAAAAACGTTTAGGCCGCTGCTAGTATCTTCACAGAAGGAAACTTATGTGTGATTACGTGTGAATGATATAAATTTGTAAAAACTACTTTGTCCGCATTTTCTTCATATGCGAATGCGTATTATGATGCTTCCTGCGAATTTATTATAATTTTTTTTATTGTTATTTAAAAAAACAGTGAATTATAAGAAACACTTTCAGAAATAAATCGGGCTATATGAACTCGGGCCGGTATATTTCAAATAATAATAACGTCTTACATGACGCAAGAACTTTTACGGAGGCGATAAATTAGCTACTGGTGATTATATAAAATGTCTACAGTTGTATTCAAATTGTGTGTAAACGCGTACATTATCTGTTAATTGCTGGTTTAAATGGACTGAAACTATTAGAAACCTTTCTATAATCCCACTGTTTCTTGTCACTACCGATCTTGAGTCTCGATGAAGCCAACACACAAGTTACTGAAATTCTGTCTCTTTGGAAATTTAATTAATCAATCGTGTTGCTATCGAGGCGAGTATGTAGTTTAGGAAAACAACTGGATTTGTTTTTTTTTTTCTGCCGTATATAAATGGCACCGTTAAGTTCACGTACAAAGTTTCGGCACTACAAGACTAGGAGTAATGAAGTGTTTAGAGTTCCGAGGTAAGGTGGTCGTGAGTTACCCTTGTGGTTGGCGGTAGGCGAGGAGGAGGGCGTGCAGTACGAGGACCGGCGGCGCCGCAACTCCGGCACGTTCACCAACCCGCACCCCGCGCTGCTGCGCGCCGCCAGCCCGCGCTCCGAGCTCGCCACCGCAGGCAATGCATACCAAACGCACTAAACGCTGCTTACCATTTATTTTGCCGTGTCTACAGTTCTATGTCCGTTACTCTGTCGTTCCTCTTCTGTACGTTGACTGCCTTTTATTTAAATTTTTTTTGTTCATTTGTGTATTTGTCTAGTCCAGACGATTTATGATTTCCGTCGAATTTCTCGTTATAGTTTGTTCATTCTTTTTTTTAGTTTCCGCTGTTTCAGAATATATGTAATTATTTCGTCGATCTCCGGCTTCTTTTTTTACGTTTTTCGCAGCTCCCGTATATTAGTTTCGTTGTTGTGAGTCTTTCGTCCTCTGTATATTCCGAGTCGCCTCGGGTCGAGTGTCGGATCGACGCTCCGACTCGGAACGGATCGTCTTCCTCGTACACAAAACTGATTCCGTTGCAGGATATCGGCGTCCGTGTCACGACCGATGTCACCTTCTGAGAGACGAGTCCACCGAATCTAGCACTTCCGAGAGCGAGGAGGGCCGGCCGCACTACCACGGCTCCATCCCGCGACTCATCATCACGCTGGACCGCGAGAACAACCAGCTGCGCGAGGACGCCTCGCCCGACACGCCCGGCTGCCCGCTGGAGCTGCGCGCCGCGCCCCCGCGCCCCGTGCCCATCTTCACCTTCACCTGCGAGGACTTCGACGAGCAGCAGGCCAGCGACACCGGCACCTACGACAGCCACGTGCCGCGCGGGGAGGCGCCGCCCGCGCCGCCGCGGCCGCCCTCGCCGCCGGCCCTGCCCCCCCAGATGCGCCCCATCGACACGCGCCTGACGCTGGAGCTGTTCCGCGCGCACGAGCCGTGGCCCGGCCGGCGCGCGCGGCGCTGCACGGCGGCCGACGAGTGCGTGAGCGCGTGCTCGTGCTGCCGCGCGCCGCAGCCCGAGACGCCGCTCATCCCTTTCATAGACGAGCCCGCGCTGGAACCGCTCATCGCGGAGCAGCCGCCGCCGCGCACGCGCCGCATCCTGCCCTCGCTGTCGCTCGACCGCGCCGACGAGGCGCCGCGCACCGCCGACGCCGGCTGCCAGACCCCCGGCGAGCCCATGGACGTCGACGACAGGGAGCCCCGCGCCGCCCCGCCGCCCCCGCCGCCCCCGCATCCCAGGAAACTGGACCTCAAGCTGGACGTGGCCAGAGATTCGCAGATCATAGACGATATGCACTGCCGGTTAAAGAGGGCGCTGTTCGATGTGTCCAAGTCTTACAGTAAATCGGAAGATGCGGGAGGTCCGTCGACGTCGGAGTCTTTCGACGATACGATAAACGATAGCCACATGTTTGGGAGAAACGAGTTCCCCACTCCGGTGGAAGCGGGCGCGAAACAGGTCCTCGACAGTGCCGACCGCAAGTCTTGGAAGTCTCCCGACGAGCACCGGCCCGCCTTCGGCCGCGTCCGAGCTCTCACGAAACAGTTTAACGACATCAACCTCACGTACTGCGTCAAAAACTACAAAAGAAACTGCCAATCGAGTCCCAATCTGAGTTGCCGGAACGATAAAACTTTCAAACCTAAGGAAAACTTATTTCCTACGAGCGCTAGTTTGATAGACATACAGTACGAGTCTTTGAAAACGGACACGAGCGACAGTCGAGGCGAGAAAATGTCCGAGGAGGAAGTGAAGAGCATCCTGATTCAACTGGAGGACTGGTCGCGCTACGGGTCGCGCGGCAGCGGCGACACGCTCGCGCACGGCAACGAGTTCGAGCTGCCCAACCTGCCCGACGAGCGGGGCGACGCGCCCGACGCGGCCGACGCGCCCGCCCGGAGCGTCCGCACGCCGGACGCCTACGTCTTTAACGAAATCCCCGACACCACGCCCAGAATCATAACGCTCGACAACATACGATTGAAATCGAACCACTCCAGTGTCAACTCGGACCAGAGCAAGCGGAGCAAGGAATCGGTCAAGAGCAGCGGGGAGTGCAGTCCGACTCGGTCAGCCGCGGCCACGTCCGCGTCGCAAAAGAGCGCTTCGTCCCTGCTGGACGTGTCCGGGGAAGACGTGCGGCCGTCGCTGCGCGCTGTGCGGCCGTGCGCGGCGCGGAGCTGCCCCGACGTGCGAGGCAGCGCGCCGCGCCGCTCCGGCCTGCAGCTCGCCGGCCCCAGTAAGACATCCGCATGATAGGTGTGTTAGAGCTCCCGCCACCGACTACCGCACCCCGACGCACTTTATACTTAGAGCATGGACACGTTTTACGCCTACGGCCAGCATCGCCGGTCAAAACGTGTACGCCTTCCCGAGGGTATTCGATGCTGGCTGTGGTTCACCTGTTATCGTTTACGTTACGTTTTATATTATTTTTAAGTCGTTATCTTTTGCCGATGTCACCGCATTGCCTCGTATATTATTGTATATTTTTGTTATTTTATCGTTGTACATTTAAATGTATATGTTCGTAAACACTTAAAATACTTTCAACAATTTAATAGTACATTACTGCAGAGGCCGTGAAGTAAGGGATTGCTGGACGAGTTTGGGGTAGGTGGCCGAGTCGAAGACGAGGCCAGATAGAACGAGTCCTGCAATCCCTGTTCCGGCCAAAGCTTGTATAGTGCTTTTCTCAAACAATGTGAGGAAATATTAAAATTAAAATAACTACTAGACAATCAAGTAAATCTCTTTACTTTTTTCCGGTAGCATATTTTGCATAGCTAAATTTGCCTCCTCTTTTAAATGAGGCGGAGTACAGTTCATAAGTTCCCCGTCACTTTCATCACTAGAAATCATTTTTATTTCTGTTAAATTATAATAACAATCACTACGAAATACGCATAAGCAGAAAAAAAGATTTTCGATTTGCCACCTTTTTTATTTTTTAAATGTACTAATTTGATCCAGCTATTTGAGCACCATGTTTAACCGCACATAAATATAGTACCATAGATTTTTTTTTTATGTCGCAATTATGCTTAGGTACAGATTGTGGTGGTGGTTGGCTGTATGTAATTTTTTCCTTTGCCAATTTAATTTTAGTATAGAAATTTAAAAAATTAGAGCAGCGGACAAAAATGGATTTTCATACTAACTTTTGTGGCCTAAGCCAAGAAGTAATGTAGGGAGCCATAAACGAGAAACTTCATGTCCTCATATCGGGACATTAACGCATACATTTCCGAGCATGTTTGAGAAAAGAACATAATAATATTCTAGAAGGCTAGGCCGTGCCGCCTGAACTCGCTTAAGTCGGCAACTGCTGGTGAGCGGTTTCCACGTGCGCCACGCCTGGTCTCGGCGTCTTTTATATACATTATATATTATTATGACGCGAATGCTAGTGCGTCTTCCGCCATACACCTTCCTAAACAAATACAAATGAACATCGGCCGGTAGCTCGTGCGGCGCCTTCCTTAGGCGTCTGTAGCGGCGCTAATGTAACACGTAGCTACATGAGTATGTAGCCATTTTGTGTATGTGTAGGTGGGAGCGCGGCGGGCGCGGGCGCGGCGCGGCGCGCGTCGGAGCGCGACCTGCCGGCGCGGCTGGCGGCCGAGCCCGTCAAGCCCAGCAAGAGCACGCCCGCCCTGCACCACGAACTGCCGCCGCCCGACCCGTAACTATACAACTGTTTATTTATCGCTGATTAATATGACGAAGAAGAAAACCGCATGTTTAAACGGAAGGAGAATCTCTGCAACTGCTAAACTTATTATAAAAATTATTTCACTAATCGTGAGCCGCATGGTCACCGTATCTTTAATCCCGAGAAAGTATATAAAGTCCATCGTACGTGACGCGGTAGACAAGTTTCAACTACACGTGACGTGTTTTCCAGCGTGAGCATGCACTCCGGCAGCGCGAGCGTGGCCAACGTGGCGGCGGCGAGCGCGGCGGGCGCGGGCGCGGCGGCGTGGGCGGGCCGCTCGCGCAGCAGCCACAACCTGGCCGCCGCGCCGCACGACGGCTTCTACCAGAACCTGCCCGCGCACGAACACGCGCTCCAAGACAGGTGCACACCTCCACTGATAATAGCCGCAGCCTCCGACCTCTCGCTTGCACCCTCGTACCGCTCGACCACAGAAGTGTTTTGGTTTTTTGTAATCTTTAAACGATATCTCAAATTACCTTTCCCCTGTGAATAGATGGTCGTCGCTACGCAGCTCTACAGGCAGCAATCGGCCGCAGTCGGCGCACTATGCGCCCGCGCCGCTCGAGGCGCCCGCCTCGCCCGCCTCACCGCAACATCACCTCGTGAGTTGTCCCTTAGAACGCTACGATACGCTGCTCAATACACGTTGGGAGTCCTGATATCTCATTAAAAATATAGACCTGCTACAACATTATTTTGTCTACGTCTGGCGAGGGCAAAATATCGAATCGTCCGATTTTAGTGAAACTCTAATCTTTAATTACAGTTGAACCAACAGAACGCAATGAGCGCCCGGTCAGCGAAACTAGCGGAGATGTCCGAAGAGGTGACGCGGCGGCAGCACATGCAATACCAGCTGGCGCAGAAGAGCGGCGCGCACGCCGGCCTCGGCGCCGCCCACTACGCGCCCGCCCTGCAGGCCATGCCGCCCAACATGCAGCCGCATTTGCATGCCAATATGCAGCAAGCCATGCAGCCTAATATGCAGCAAGCCATGCAACCTAATATGCAGCAAGCCATGCAACCTAATATGCAGCAAGCCATGCAGCCCAATATGCAACAGGGCATGCAGCCTAATATGCAGCAGGGCATGCAGCCTAATATGCAGCAGGGCATGCAGCCTAATATGCAGCAGGGCATGCAGCCTAATATGCAGCAGGGCATGCAGCCTAATATGCAGCAGGGCATGCAGCCTAATATGCAGCAGGGCATGCCACAGAACGTGCAAGGGAATATGCAAGCGATGCAGCAGAACATGCACCAGATGCACCAACACATGCACGCGCCGCCGCAGAGTCCGCCGCAGACCTACCCACACGCTGGCCAGCCGCAAAGGTAACTTATATTTTTCTGTTATTACAATAACAGTATTACACACATACACATACATACACAAATCACGTCTTTAGCAAGATAACACATCACATACATTATTTACAAGTTGGTTTTCTCCATAAGAGGAGCCTATCCTGGAAACAAATGATTTTTGTAACAAACAATATGCGATTTACACAAAAACAAGGGTGAGGGAGTTCTAAAAGTGTCTAATTTTTGCTTTACGTTACGTGTATTCTATGACGACCCTTTGTGCACTATTAATTAGTCGTATGTTTTAAAAATGTATAATTATGTTGAAGGTACGAATGGCATCCGCCGGGGCCACCCTCGCCGCAGCGCGCGCAGCCGCCGGTCGCTCCAAAACCGCAGGTACATATTTTTAAAGTGTGCACAGAATAAAGGAATGAGCATGCAAAGGCTTAACTGTCTTGTGCTCGAACTTGTGAATTGATTTGTCAGTTTGATATCGAAAAAGACCATTCGCTATATGTTTAATATCGAATTCCGTGACATAATTATTGTAAATTAAAAAATTGTTTTACGTGTTTCACAGGGTGCACGACGAAATGAATCCGAACTTGAAGAACAATACCAACAACACAATCAACCGCAACCGTCGATGCTACAGCCCGATGACGGTAACTATGCAGAAATCAGTATATATTGTATACATTATGCAGGTTAGGTCTTTATCTGGAAAAGGAAAATGTCAAAAAGACATATAGACAAAAAATGTGAACAGAAGCCGTATAACCATACCAAACATAAAAACTAATGCAGAGTTAGTAGAAGCTTAAAAAGCATTTATGAATAAGGGATTCAAGCGGTGAGGTTAGTGGAGTGGCCACTGATATACCATTTTGTTTGGATTGTTGTGAGGCGTTTAAAATATGGCCGTGATGAAAGCCGAACTTTAACTTTGAAATGCTTTCGAAAATATTTTATAATTTTTATTTAAGCTTGCACAGCCGAAGACTACTTAATATTATGTTTTTAAACTTAAATTGCTTCGTATCGGAATATTTACGATCGTCCGCATATCATAAGTTTTGACTGTTTTTTTTTTACAAATGCGGTCGCTCTAAAGTGCGTATATGTTACAGATCGTTATGTAGCGAGCGCAATGGAGCCGCCGGCGGGCTCGCCGTACGGGGCCGCGGCGCGGGCGGCGCCGGGCGCGGCGCACAACCCGTGGCAGCGCGAGGAGCGCGAGCGCCAGGCCGAGGCGCGCCGCGCGCACGCCAGGGGCCGCAGGTAACGCACGACGCGCGCACGCTCACACTTAAATAACTTACACCTAAGAAAATTGTGACTGACGTAGGTCATCGGCCCTTTCATTCTCTACTCTACTCAATCCAGGGTTAGCAGTTAACTCGCGATTTATAGATATAGTTAACCCTAGGCGGTGCGACCCCGCTCTGATGCCGCGTATGAAGTAGCCTGCATATCGCACGTTTGCGTTGCAGAGACGCGGCGATCGCGGCGCTGGCGGCGCTAGGCGCGGCGCGCTCGCCGGCGCAGAGCCAGCAGCTGCGCGCGCTGCAGCTGGAGCGGGACTTCGAGCGGCGCGCCACGCAGCACGCGCAGGTGACCACTACGAATCAACACGCTTTCGCATGAAACGTGACAGGTACGCTTTGAAATACGATTCATAGTGCCATTTCCTTAATAAACTTCAGGAGGACAATGCAAATATGGAGACGGGCGTAGACGAGGACAGTCCGTCGCCACCGCCCGAACCGGGCCGCCCGCAGCACGAAACCGGTCGGCCGCAATACGAACCGAATCGCCAGCAACACGAGTCGAGTCGGTCACAGCACGAACCGGGTCGAATACAACACGAACCGGGCCGGCCCCAGCACGAAACGGTCCGGTCGCCGACAGACTCCAGCCGCGCGCCGCCGGCGCCCAAGTCGATCCTCAAGACTAACACGCCGCGCCCTGAAGTCACCAATGGATACGCGCAAGAGATGGTAATATTTATTCTACTGACAGCTTTTAATGGTTAGGTACTGCTTTTTACACGCTTTTATTCAGTTTTGTCTGTCGTGTCTGTGCGTCAGATGAGGTATTAAACAATTTCAGTCAATCAGGAATCAGTTGCGCTTAAGGCTATCGCCACGTTTGTCAATTTTAGTGGTTAGTGACCCTGATGATGAAGCTAGAGGTCCTGGGTTCGAATCCCGGCAGGGCACGCATTTATTTGTATGCTGAATACGAATGTTCGTGTCCGAGTCATGGAAGTTGTATGTATTTATCTACATACATCATACATATAAGTATGTTTATCCGTCGCCTGGCACTCGTAGTGCGGTTTGCTTAGTACGGGGCTCGGTCGATTGGTGTTAATATCCCATGCTATTTATTTATCATTACTGTATAAAATAAGCAAAGTGATGATTGTGATCGCAGAGCCCGGTGGAGGAGAGCGTGTCGGAGGCGACGGCGGGCGTGGCGGCGCTGAGCGTGGCGCCGCCGCCGCCCGAGCGCGGCTCGTCCTTCGCCGTCATGGCCACGCGCGCGCGCGCGCTGTCGCCGCCGCAGCCGCAGCCGCCGCCGCCGCAGCCGCCCGCCACGCCGCAGTACGTCGACTACATAAACACTTAAACAACAACGATTCCTTTATTGCTACCATTTCGTATGAATGCCTATCTGCTATTCAACATTGTGATCTATCTCTATGCCAAATAATTTAAGTAGGTTTGGAAATAGTAATCAGTGATCAACTAGTGTAATAAAATGAGACAAAAATGTGTAACGCATCATTGACCGTTGCGTAGCTCGCCGCCGGGCCAGGGGCGCGACAAGCGCGTGTCGTTCCACGAGCGCGCCGCGGCGCCGCCGCCCGCGCCGCCCGCCAGCTCGCCGCCGCCGCTCGACCCGCCCGCCAACGAGGACCCCGACGTGAGTACGCACTGATGTATCATCCTCGACAGCTCGAACACGTCCACTATTGAAAGACAACTGGAATACATCCACCGGTTGCCTGTGACTCTCGCGATGTCATCGGTCCACCGAGTGCAAGGTTTGCCAAAGGTGCGTCTTGCGGTTCGTAGTCGCCACTCGAGACACTATGTCGGTGACTCGATTTCTTCAATGAATTTCCGTATTCCGGATTCTATAGCGTAAAGAAATTGCAAGGATAGCTCTCTTTTTCATAGCTCATTGCTCGACTCGGAGCCTCTCTAAAGGCCAGCAGTAAAAGACCACTAACTTGTATTAACTACACTAAAAATAAACTAATTAGAACTATGCATACATGCTGTTTGAGTGTTTTCGTTCATAAGCGCGATATAAACAACACTGTTCAGATGTAAGAGTTCTCGTCGCATCGTAACATGTCACAACGGATATATTCATGAGTGGAGTATTAGTATAACGGAGCGTATGGGAACCTCTTTGTAACTAGGAAAGCGATTATTATGTCAAATTGGCATCGGATTAACTTCCAGACTGAATTCCCTAGCCTTTGCCGCCGATATGTGCCTGGAGAAGATGCGATTGTATGATTTTACGATATACAGCGGTTCCTGGAGGAAGCGGAGAGCATGCTGGGCGCGTCGCCCGCCGCCGCGCCCGCGCACACGCCCGGCGTCATCGGCGCGCAGGAGGTCTACCGGTAACCACACTCATCTTTTATAATAAACATATACACTCCTCTTTCTTTATCATTTAAGCTTCATCAACAATATCAACATCAACATCATCTCCAGCCTATATACGTCCCACTGCTGGGTACAGGCCTCCTCTCAGACCGAGAGGTCTCAGGATTTTAAGCTTCAATATTTGTTAAAAATAAAGATGTGAAAAATTGTTTTTATCTGGTTAATAGATAGGTGAAACTGTATTGGTACTTGGCGCTATACGTGTGAGTACTACATAAGTTGTTCCATATTATGGGCTACTTTTTATCCCGGAAAATTGCATAGTACGCGGACGAAGTCGTGGGCAGAAGCTAGCGTATATTATGCGCCGCCGCACTGAATTATAACATAACGCGGCGGTAACGCTTTGAGCCGTGACTCAGCAACGTGTTGCGCAGGGACCCGCGCGCGCGGCGGCTGGCCGAGAAGCAGCAGGCCGCCGCCAGCGCCGCGCCCGTGCCCGAGCACCTCTCCTTCAAGGACAAGATGAAGATGTTCGCGCTGGAGGCCGGCGACCCCAACACGCCCAAAGACAAGGTACACGCCACGCGCACCATACGCTTACGCTCATTTACATAGACATAGATTAACAAAATAACTATTTTTATTTAATTCCCACGGGAACTGAGTTAGTTGAAAAAAAGTTAATTGGTATCAAAAATAGTATGTATGTCGCACAGACGTAGCTATCTGGCACGTGTGGTTGCGGACGCGGAGTACAATGGTAACTAACTGAATGTAGAACTCCGCAAAATATAGTCGGATTCAATGAGTTGGATGTATGTAATTGTACCAATTAATTATGTTTCAAAAATATAACTAGCTATTTGTCCATGTTAACTATATTTAACTAAAAATTTCACAAATAACTCCTCTCATCCAATCAACTGACTGTAAGAGATCCCTTAAAGGTATAAGTCCGCCTTTATGCATGTATCTCAGTGTTTGTCAATTGTAGTTGTTTTATGTTTATTTTGCACAATAAACAGTTTATATACATACATACTAGTTGTGTCCGCTAAATGTTACCTTATCATTCGAGACTTTGAATGTCAAGTCAAAAACTTATCCAGACGAGCGTGTTTCTCATGAAAATGTAAACCGCATTAATAATTATTACAGGTGAAGATATCGCGCGCGCAGCGAGACATCGACGCGGTGCACTGACCGCGCAGCGCCGCGCGCGCATGTAACGTCGCAACTCGCCTCCGGTTATAATGCACACGCCCGCTGGAACATTGCATTTCAGTGCCGGCCGCGTGTACTCCTGCGGGTAATGTACCGGTAATGCTTCAGCCGTGACCTAGGACTCTAGAATCCCCGTAAAACGAACATATAGACTATTGTCCTGATTTTAGTGTTAGATTTATCGCATGTGTAACAATCACCCGACCACGATTTGCCTTTACCAGGATGCAGCACCAATTTACATATAGAATGTTAAGTACCTTTTTACAAGCGAATATATTTTTATGATAATACATTTTGATTGTTGTTTACCTAATGTCGCCTTAGCAGCTAGTGCAATGATTATTTATATTAAAATACATAAAAGTACTAGATGTTATAAAAGATTATTCCTAGTTACAGGTCACAGCATGCGATGTAGGTACAAGCTATCTTAACTAAAGTAGCTCCACTCCAACTATGACCCCCAATGAAAATGCTTCAGATTTGATATGCAATTTTATTTTCTTGTACGAACAAGAACGAGAATAATATACGAATATCAAGTTATCGGGACTTGAGTTGAGGTGAATAATTTTACAAAGTCGTACACAAATGCAAAATATAATTATTTTTGAAATATGTAGGTATGGGACTCAAAATTTTAAAATAAAACAATACTATATAATTTACACTATTAATGTTTAAGGCTGCAGAATCCTTAAGCGGCACTTATATTTCATAAGCGTAAGAAGTGGCGCCTCCCATCGATCTTCATGGTTTTGGCTGCTAAAGTATGTTTTACATTTTAAAAAATGCACTTTCATTTGAACAAAGTATATAAAACGGAAAATTTTGCTGCTATTTTTGATATCGGTACGTAAACAATAACAGTGATTTCAAAATGCCGCATTAAATTCATGATATTATGCTGTGTGCGTGACAATCCATTCACTTCAATTTTAGTTCCAACGTCTAAATTCAATACTCGCCATGGAAACAGTATTTATGTATGGCCTAATGAGGCCTAATTCTATTGTGTTGGCGAAGGTGCACACATGACGCGTTCGGTTAGTGCGAACATACTTCAGTTTTCGGGATCGGCTGGCGTTGCTGTGACCTGCAAAATTTATATTTGGTTATAATCCAGGTCGACCTATATTTTGATGATGCACACTGGTTTCGTGAACAATGTCAATGGCACATTAAAATTGGTGTCAAATTCCGACGAATCAAAATTGACTGGTGCCATTTTTATTATTATGTGATTTGAATGTAAAATAGAATGTAATTCTTTGATGGACCAATATTCCGTGTCGACGTGGAAGGTGCCTTTATGTGAACCTTAGTGAGCTACTATATATAGTATATCAGTCATATCATATCTATTGGCTCCGTCGTCTATATTTAATGTATTTATCTCTGCCTTTGAAAGAGCTTCGTTACATTCCAAAGAATATATATCCTATTATATTATTACTTTAAGAATCATTCCTACAAAATGTTTTCAAATTTATTCACTGTAAAATGTGTATAACACTATGATCGGATACATATGATATATTTAATGTATGAGTCTTACTAGCATTCAAATTAAATTTAATTATTGATTCAGTATAAACTTAAATATAAAGCAATAATCGATTGTGAAGCCTTTGTTGTATATAATTAAATAAAAATAAGCACATAACTGTGCCAAAACTGTATACTTATGTGACAAAACTAGGAGCTGGCGGGTAACTCCGTGTGTCAGTAGAGCTGCGCCTGAGTCGGCGCGCCGGCGGCCGTTCAGCAACATACTCTTTGGTAGCTATTTTTAAGGAACCTTTGACGCATAGCACCAATTTATTGCGTACTAGTTTTGTAAATATATCGGTAGGAAGTCCTTGAGGTTACGTTAAGGTTTTGTACACCTGTTTGTATATGTAAATGTTTATTTATAGATGATTATATCGAGAGTTTACATATGAAATTAAGGACGCGAGGCCTATTTGGAGTTAGTATTAATTTAGTTCCTGGGAATTCTTTACATATTCTCAGTATTCACCCAACGATAGTCAATTAGCAAGAGATTGAGATTTATTTGTAGAGTTATAATTACGATTCGTCTAACTAGACTGTACATAGAATACACTCAAACAGTAGCTACATATGGCAACTTCATTTTTAAATGGAAATAATTATAACACAAATCCATTGTATTGTTATTAACCACAATTATTATACTTCATCTACTTGAGAAAGTAATTAAATAAAAAATAACATTTACCTTTGCAGTTTTCTTAGACTCCCTCCCTCTTACACATTTCTTTTTCCAGGAGCGTTTCCCTTGGCGGTAGCGAAACCTTCACTGCCGCCGAGGCGAACTCTCTCTGGGAAGGTACAGATTAATCTGATACGTGTCGATGTCGATGTCGAGTAGTACTCGACTTTGATACGTGATTCGTTTATTTCACAGAACATAGATATATCGATTTTTAGACAGATTTATTTGTCACATTAAAAAAAAAAATTACACTTTAACAGAGTACCTAAACTCAACGCCGTATATAGATTCCAAAAAAGTTACCAAAGATGGCCGACCGTCACGTCACAAGTGTCATTTTCATTATGACATTCCAGATGTAACCAACCGATGCACATTAATAAAAAATAGTCATAATAATATTTTGTTGTTATTTAAGTGTAAAGATTATCCCAAGTTTTTGATGTTTCCTATATACAGTGTAAAAATATGTACTTAATCAAAGTTTCAAAAATAAGTACCACAGACTCTTATTCCGACGCAATAAGGCTGTAGTAACATATTTTTGAGTGGTTCGAATAGATACTTAATTTTGCACTTGATCCTACCTATGCATACCCTATTTAATAGGGCCTATTACATACAATGTGTGTTGCACATGAATACCTTGGTTTTGAACTATCCATGTGTCAAAATATAATGTCATTTTTACGAGTTTGACTGACAAACATACAAACTAAGTTTTTACCCTGCGACTAAGGAGTTAGGAACTATTAATTAGTAATAAAAACAGAAAGCATTCGATCAATCCAAACGTCAGATGCCGAATGAAATGAAGTGGCAATTGGAGATGTCATGGTGGGTGGCCCTGTGGCCGCCATGTTTACCATAAAGTTTGCCATACGTGATTTGTTGTCAATATTTCTACGTGCATATCAAAAATATTTTATAAATAGATATAGGTACGCAAATTATAACATTAATAGTATCCAAATGTTGTTTAAACCTGAAGTATTACCACTGTAATATGAACTTTTCTTCTACAATGTATGTATGTATGTAAACTCTTTATTGCACATAAAAATTAAAAAATACAAAAATACACAGAAAATAGTACAAAGGCGAACTTATCCCTAAGAAGGGACAAAACAGTTTCAACCAAATTTCTGTAGGTGAAATTAATATTGATATGAAATAATTTATTTATGTGGTTGCATTTAATTTTAACTTTACAATTACATATAAATAAATTACTTATGTATTATATTTACAAAAGTTAAAACTTACCGATGCAAAACTTTTTTATTTTATTGGCAACACACGAGTAGTTTTTTTGGAATCTATATACGGCGTTGAGTATAGTCAACGTTAAATAGTTCGTGTCACCCAAAGTGGCCAAAAAGTTAGCAACGCGACCTTATTTCAACTGTAACAATGCCGTGTTGCGAACTGTTAAAAAAGTTTTTTTAATTCCCGTCTAAACATTTCATCTAGTGATGCAGCGAATACTACTTTTACGAATACGAATACGAATGTTAAAACGAATAGATAAACAGATTAATCCAACGCAAACAAAAACAATTATTTATAATATAATAATAGTTTGTATACATCAGTATACAAACTATTATTATATTATAAATAATCAAAATAAACAGCTGATGATTGATAAAAAAAATTACGCTCGATTTTTGAAAGCACATTCTTATATTCTTATTCTTCTTATACGAAAGAAGATAAGAAGAAAATTACAGCTGATTGATCTAGTCAACTTGTCGAAAATGTGCGTGTCGAAGTGTGTATTAGGCGGGAACATTCCGTTTCAGCCAACAGCGTTCTTTACGAACGCCATTTAGAGATCCGGCGAATACGAATATTCGTTAATGGGTAGATATTTGGCGAATACGAATATTAGTATTCCTATTCGTTGCATCACTAATTCATCCGAACATACATTTTTTAAGTCAGTGGGTCTTTATTACTTCTGTTAGGATAGCGTAAGTGATTAAATTAAATGTGTGGGACACATGTTAGTACAGCCCGTGAGCTCTTAGAATGCCATTCGGGTCTGTCTTGCTGTCTCACTCACTCTTAGGAGTTGATACTTGAATCGGCCGATGATACCCGAAATGGAAAACCTAATGGCTTTCTAGGAGCTCACGGACTAAGTGATCAGCACCGACGCCGGCAACACCAGACTTGCAGATGCGCCAACTTGGAGTTTCTTCAAAATTCAAACGCATTTTCTCGCGGTGGCTTGAAAATTGACGTATGGTTGAAAGTCATGGTTAATCAAACAATAAAACGATAGCTTATTCAATTAACAGTGTTTATATTTGTTTTGAGGTTAATATTACGTGTGCCGTGTGGCTTTAGGTACCTTAGGGAAAAAGCACTAAAAGACGTCTAAAACATTATAAACATCTTTGTTAACAGTTATTTTATCTAATCGAAACAACTGTTTAAGTTATCTCTATTTACACAATGGTGATGCGAGTCATCGGCTGCTTACAGGTCGTGCACATACGAATAGGGTTTAGTGATTTGTGCACTACAATTTAACACATTTGATTAATAGGTATCTTACACGTGCTTATAGGAATATCGATTAACTATTATGGTGCTATCGCGTGCATAAATCTTAAATATTATAGTAAAGCATGTTAGTACTTTCACGAAAATAATAATGGAATGGACGGAAAGATCAAGGAATATAAATTTTTACTCAGATAACCTCATTTTTGGTTTTAAATCTGAACAAAATAACGGTACAGTACAGGATGAAAGACCTATTAAACTCAGTGTAAGATATCTAGGAATCATATTAAAAGTGCGACCAATGTGTTATTATTTAGAATACTCTACACTCTTAAATAATTATATGCTCGAAAATTCATAAAAAAAGTTACATTTGGTTACTGAAAAATACGATCTAGGATAACAATAACATATGCGTCTTTCAACGTTTCAAAGTATCAACGCTATTGCATAGACTTTTATCAAATCATTTGCACCTATAATGTTGGCATATCGAGGAAGCGATTTCTCAATATAAGTCTTAGGCTACAACAAATTTACAGCTCGTTAACAATTATACTTTTACAGTTAACGTGGGATACTTAACTTTAAAGCTTGCCACTTACTTACACATGAAAAATATATAAAAACATTTCGACTAAATAGAAAAATATAATTCCTCAAAATTATCGGCGAATAAACAACAGACGCTACTGAAAACTTGAGTGTTACAAACAAAACTATCACTTAGTTGCCGGCAGCCGGTGGCGCACGCGGCGAGTACAAAAATACCAATTTGTTAGCAAAAGTCTGCCGCGCTGTTCCTCTCATGATTCTATTATTCGAGATTAATTAAGGTTTTAAGATGACTTTTAGAAAAATAATCCATTACTTGCTACCATTTTTATACCTTCGACTACATAAAATATCGTCACAACGGTTTAGTTTACGTATCCATTTGAGATACGACCCTATCTTGTAATTGCGTAACGTTTAGAAATAAAATATGAACGACGCTAGGAAGTCTAGTTTCCTACTTAATTATAATCTAATACTTGCAGCAGTGGTCAGTGTTACGAGAATTTGTAAATATTTTATATTTATATGTAAGTAGAGAATTAGACTATATCACACGCACACCAGCGCAAACTCGCATACAAATACATAAAATTACGTTTATTATATCAACAACAATGGAAGAGTTTCGAGAAGCCCTGTGTTACTACAAACAACATCTATAATAAAATAATGAATCACCGGTATCACATGGCAAGCGAGAAGTCAGCTTTAGAAAACTCTTACTAGTAGATGCTTGAACTTTTTGGCTCGCCAAGAGGTCTCAACTTTGTCGTGGTTAACAACAATCAAACATATCAAATCCGGTCAAGTGTTACTTTGTATAGGTACATAAAAATATATCTCAATTACACATGGAAACATGTTCGCACGCCGCGCCCCTCACGGAGGCGCGCGGCCGGCGTCGCCGCTGCGAATCCTCAACAAAACACTATTCGAATAACAATATGAACTTAAAATGCATTATATTGGAAGATACATTCGGGAATGCATTTTTCAGTTGCGTATCCATAAATCCTTAGTACACATAGATATCAAACTTATAAAAATTGGCTTATCTATAACGTACATTTCATACTTTCTAAATCCATTCATTTATGACTAAAATATATCAATAGTATTCGTGGCACTAAATAGATTAAATTATTTGACATTCGTAAGTGCTTTCTAACGTATCTAGATCATAGTACGATCATAAAACGGTCCGTAGCGGGCGAGAACGACCGCGCGAGGTCCGCGGCGCGCCCGCAGCGGGGCGTCGAGCTCCGGAGCATCGCCAGCAGAGCGCACGCGCGTCTCGTCACTACGGCGATGCCGGTCGAACGGCGATCCGAAACGAACCGTTTCAGAGACACGAACCGCGGCGATCATCGTCGCCGGCACGGGTCACTATTGCACTATCTACTCTCAGGCAACGCGGCCGGGTTCCACTAGTCCTACATCGCCGGGAGCCATTCTACAGCGTTATCCTAGTAACATCGGGGTGGTGTCGGGGGTCGGCGGCGCGCTAGCTGGCTCGGCTCAGGCGGGCGGGGAGGCGGGCGCGGGCGGCGGCGTGAAGAACTGTCATTGCGGCGTGTCGCGCGCCGCGCTCCAGCGGTCGAACTCGATGCCCGAGTCCGGGGACACGCCGTGCGGCGGCGCCGCGCAGCCGCACGCCGCGCCCGCCGCGCCCGCGCCCCCCGCGCCGCCCGCGCCGCCCTCACGCACGCCCAGCTGCTCCAGCACCTGCACACACAGCCTCACTGCAGCGCTCGCCCGCGCCAACACACCGGGCAACGGCGGGGCTAGCCGGGCGGCAGGCGACGGCCCGGTCGCGACTGCGCGCAGTCGGCGGCTATATCTGTCAGTACTCGCAACGAACGGGTGCGACGCTCACCGAGCCGCCGATCGCACGTAATCGTGGTCGGGCCGTTATGTCATTTGCAAAAAACAGGTGCGGCAACGAGTCATCCCGAAATCTCATGCGGAATGTTGCCGTCGCTTTAACTCATTTTCGATGTCGCACAACACGAGTGAACATCGAACGGGACGGTCAAAAGTAAGCGGGTAGCGGGTATCGGGAGCGGGCAATGACTATGCAGACCTTACTCAGGCTGGCGCTGCGGTCGTGCAGGCCGAGGTCTTGCTCGAAGGCGTGCAGCTGCCGCATGAAGTGGAAGTTGGGCGCGATGTCGGTCTTGCGCGCGCGCACCAGCTCGAAGGCGTCGCGCAGGCTCAGCCGGTGGCGCTGCATGAGGTAGGCCAGCGTCACCGTCACGGAGCGCGACACGCCCGCCACGCAGTGCACCAGCACGCCGCAGCGCGCCGACATCGCCTCCTCTGCACACAGCGCACGAACACGCTCAAATACACAGACCACTAGCTTTACGTCTTCTAATCGACGTTTTATATATTAACATCGACGGTATTACATGAATAGAAGAACTAAGTCGGAAAGGCCTAGTGGGACTGACACGCACACTCTTTTTTCTATTCCGTGTTTCATACACCAATATTCGTTTTAATTATCAGTATCACTATCACTACATAGTATAAAATAAAGTCGCTTTTTCTGTCCCCGTGTCCGTATGTATGCTTATATCTTCAAAACCAGTCAACGGATTTTGATGCGGTTTTTTTTAATAGATAGAGTGATTCAAGAGGAAGGTTTATATGTATAATACATGCATAATATACCGTGCGAAGCCGGGGCGGGTCGCTAGTATTATATAAATATTACTATAAACAATCCGACTGACCGATGAAGCGTATGGCCTGCGGAAAGTGCACGGCGAGGTTCTGGCTCCAGTGGTCGGCGATGGGGATCTTGAGGTAGCTGATGGCGCCGCCGGCCTCCTCGAACGCGTTCGGCAGATCCGGCGTAACGTTCAGCACGTACTGCACACACAAACGCATACGCTCACACCCCCTCAAAGAACACAAGAAGACAAGAGGCAGACTCCTGTCTACACTCTCTTTGTTACACACTCCATCTACTCTGGGCTTTGGTTCCTTTAATAGGATTCATTCTGACAATGTATCCTAGAGGACAGGGGGGAATATTTAGCGGTAGTCTAACCCACAAATCCCACAATGTACCGTAGGTAAATGGTAACTTAATGCAGTTGAAAAAATAACACATAAAATAAAAACGCTATTCTATCGTGTAACCGGGTGCAACACTGCTGTGGGGATCTATTTAAAAATAGTTCTCTCCTCACTATAAAGGCGTTATAGATGTTACGCCGAATAAGTAATACGGTAAGGTACCTTGATGTTGTGCCTGGCGAGGGCGTCGCAGTCCTCGCTGTTGCTGGAGTTGCCGAGGTAGAGGTTGGGCAGGATCTCGACGGGGAAGTCCTGCGGCGCGGCGGCCGGCTCCTCGCACTCCGACGACGAGCCCGACGACAGCGTCTCCTCGCAACCCGACCCCGAGATGCGCAGCGATCTGGAATAATATATTATTATGATTTTAGTAAGTTAAAAAGATGGCGTATTTTTTTTTATTGAGTTCACGTAGTTATTCTTCAGCTACACATTAAAAAACAAACAGAAAATTATCTCAATTATTGCAGACATTGCAGTCAGTATGAGCAAAACTGTCTTTGAAGGTAATAAGTCCTAAACTACGAAAAATCGCTGAACACAATTGGAGGTGATTCGGATGCCTCTTGTGGTGCTCTACGTCACGTCTCGACTTTCGCTTGAAACTACTTCCTGGCACACCCTGTACAAAGGGCTGAAAAGGTATCAGTTCGATTAAAATTATAACTTTCAGCTTGGCAGACAGATCAAGAGTCTACTACTGTTCAATATTATTTTCAAAAACTAAGATCTCCTATGCTATGTAAAATCAAAATAATCGTAAGTATACCGAGCCACTAATTTGTTGCTTATTTTTAATAAATGTAGGTAAAATCTAGTAGGTGTTATCTAATTGTTAAAAGTTTTAAACTTTTAAACTTCTGAAATCCTTGCGCGCTATAAATATCTGGATATAATTAAATAGTCCTTGAGCCCGAGATCCAATAATCAAAGGGTCGTCATTCATGGGGCCGCTCGAATGAAGCCTAATGAACAAGATAATCTAATAACGAACACGAACGCTCCTCGCACAACCACCAGATTACCGAGCTAGGCTGTCACGTGACATCACAAACATAATTACGACAGCGCAACATAAACGTTAGAATTTTGTAAATGTTCACTGGGGTATTTCGTTAATACATACTAAGTAAATATAATAAGTGCAGTTATTTCTCTAGAAAATACGAAAGGAGAGGCCGTATGTCGATCGTCTGAGTTGGCTACACATTAGACCGACAAACAAAAATAACAGGTCACCATTCACCCAAGTTCGTATTGGAAAGTGACCCTTTATTTTCGCTCATCGGTATTATTGTGTGATTGTGTTATTAAATTGAATGTGACTTATTCGGATTTGTGTGTTTCTATAGTATAGGTATCGTAGCATTATGAAGTGGGTAGATAAGGGTTGTAGCATCGGGGTCCGGATGTGGCGGCGCGGCGGCGCGGCGCGATCGACCGCGGGAGCTGAATGGGGCGGGCGGGCCGGGGGCGCCATTCACCTGCCCCCGCGCTCAATGGCCGCCCACGCTCCGCCGCCGCCGCCGCCGCCGCCGCCGCAGCCGTCGCAAGGGGAACAAAACACTTCCAAATCCACCATCACAGTCGTCTCGACGCCATTCAGTTTGCAGTTTTGAAAGCAATCAAATTAGATGAGCCCGCCCCGGCTTGCCGGCCGATGTTGATAAGTCGCCACCCAGCGCCCACGCGCGAGCTCGCCACCCGCTCACAGATCTCGCGGTGATTAACTGCTAACTTGATAACGTTATCTAACATTACTCCTACGGTTTTACCAGTTCTTCAATTAGAGTATCTAGATATGTAATTATTTAACAGTAGGTAGGAGTAGGTGTTTATTACAATTATATTAATAAATAAGAACTCGATCAAATTGTCAATGTTTGCCAAAAATAAATAGTTACGACTTCTATGATTAAGAGATTCTATCATTGTTTAATGAATGAAATGAAAAACATAGACGCTCATTCCATGAAAGGATTTGGACGTGAAATGGTATCGTAAACAAGCACGAGGCTAGCTCATTCAGGCTCTGCCCCATTCAGCGAAGGATTATGCGCTGCACTTGCCGAAAGAGTCCGGGTTATGCTTTTTGCTTTTACAGAGTTTGTAATCTCTTGCTCTGCCTCTCGGCACTGACACTTTACACTGATTATTTATTTATTTAGACATGCCAACAGTACATATAAACAAAAGATTACAATTTACAAAATTAAAAGTTATGCATGTCAGGTCATGCCAAGATTCTGCTTAATTAGTTTGCAGGGCTCTACTAAAATACTAGATATTCTTATATTCACCTGCAAATGTGTACCGAACTCTCGTGGCCCGAGTTGGCCGGTTTCTTTCTTAAATGAATACAAACTTAAATCTTCATATGTTAATCAAATTTCGTAAGTTGCATCTTACAATGGTAGTACGTTGGCGCCTCAGCAGAGTTCATTAAAAACATCAGATTCAGGGTTAAATACGGCTCCTACATAAATAGGCCTAAAAATGAGTAACCCAACAATGACTCGCACTCCATCCTGCCGAGTCTGGATTTGATCAAATATGTACCTATGACTCTCTGAAATACATCATCGTATCAGTGTCGAATACGCCATGAAGAGTCCCCAACCAGAAGAGATTAAAGCAGAATTTATTTCGTAAATTTTTCGTAGATTGTATGAGGGTATACGTAAAACTCATTTTAGTAATCGTGTATAGTTTCTTAAACATACTGGTAAGAAGTGTTTGTTAGTTCCTAGGTAAGGTAAGGCAATGCTACTTTTTATAATAAGGAAAGGATAATCGAATATAGAATATTCTATTTTTAATACGAAACAACAACGTACAATTTCCCTAATGGGATAAATAAGCGTGAACATTCAAAACCCTGCGATTCACTAGAGCGGAGACAACGAACAGTAACAATCCACAAATCACAATAGCTTCGTTAATTCCATTTGGAGTCCCTGTGGGCATTCATGTTGATGAACATGAGCACGAAATTAAATCAGTGTTACGTGAATGGTCATCAAGATAATTATTTACAAAAAAAAACAGTTGGTTGTGGGCGTTATGTGGTTGACTGGTTGTCGTACATAATGTACGCAGCGAGGTACGGCGGTAGTAGGCAGCGCGCGGGCGGCGCGGGCGGCGCGTGGGCGCCGGCCATTCAGGGGAGCCGCCCACGCTCGCGCTGCCGCTGATAATCGCGCCGACGCTCCGATTGATCGTAATAACGCTCTAGGTAGGTGACTCCATGTCCATTAAACGAATAACTCATTCAATTCAGCAACGACTGCCATGATGTCATACGGCGGCCGTGTCGTCACTCGCAGCTCTATTATACGCGGCGACAAATTCAGAGTTCAGTCGCATCGTGAGTCTAGGTGTTCTTTGTCAGGATAAAATATTGTATTTGGAGCAAATTTTCCGCTTATATAATATTCTATATTGATATTTAGTGTACGGAATGGGGATTTAGTGTCTGTTTAATTAGTTTCTCTAAAACTGAAGTCAGTATTAGTCACCGTACGTCGGTCGGCTCCCGGAGGCAGAACTCCAGGAATTGACCGTAACCTTGTTATCGTTACTTAAAATTTACCTACGTCATTCACATTGCAAATATTTACGAGCTGTTTCCCATTAATTGCTGAGTCATCTTTCCCCAGGCTAATTCCAGGGAGGGAAGCCTGGTTCGTGTATAGAACAAGTTTTTCGATGACTCCCGGCTCAATCTTAATACTTGCGAAGATCTGGACTGACGTAGAAAGCAGATACATACTACAACAGGTAACAAGACAAGAAACGATGGTTGCCAAACTAAATTTTGAGAAAATTCTCCGAGGACGATGTTTTGTATTATACCACTAACTCAATAATAAAACTTGTATTTAAAAATCAAACGTTGTCGATGACGAGAAACATTAAGCAGAACCAAGATCAGACAACCTTATACATGCTCGGTGCTGAAAATAGACGTTTAATTGTTTATTCATGGGAAAATTTGTGGGCGTCCCTCCTGAATAAAAGGGAACAGATCTGCTTGTAGCAATTCGAACCTTTATAACAATAAACAATTTGCTGCCAAAGATAGATCAAACAATACGGCAACAATTTATTATGCTAAAAATATATTAAATTATTCCAACTTGTACAAGTAGGTACCTGGAAGACAAAGTGGGACCGAGAAAATAAATTATGAAATGTAAATGCCGTCGGCCGTAACAAAGTACACAATGAACGATACTTGTGTTGTGTCTCATTGAAATGGCGCGCATAGTGGGTACTTGTAGTAGGCAGTGCATTGAGTAACCGAGTGACAACGGCTTCGTGCGAATCCAATTTGTATTTGAATGGGGCCGGAGTGGAGCGGCGCGCGCCGGAAGCCGTGACACGGTCGCCCGCGTTATTAATGAACCACTGCCATGGCATGGGCACTCGGGCAGGCCGGCGCGCTCCAGCCGACGCCCGCACACATGCTCCGAACAGAGCCATTTAACGAGGGCTTCGGAACTGAATCGCTGCCACTCTAATAAATATACTACGCATGGACAATGTTATAAAATGGTCATTTAATAAGTCTTAGGCCTTTCATGCCGAGCCAAGTATGACTGTAATATTTATGTATAATTCAGTAGGTACCAGTCTAAAAGCATTTCCTTTCCTATAATTACAAAATGAGGTCTGACATACAAACGTCGGGCATAGATTACGCAAGTCATTAGAGGTATAAAAAGACAATGATGTAGTCAATTCTACATGAATAGCGAAGATATGGGTGGTATTTCTTAAAACTTATTTCTGATGCAAGGTTTTTAGAATCTGAATAAAGGATTTGTAATTTAACCTCGCAAAAGGACTATTCTGTGTCGGTTTGAGTATCAATAATAAATTGCTCATAACCCCGTTGAGGTCGCGCATTGCCTATTTAGCGAGTATGCTAAGGCAGCTACGGCTGTGAGCTGTCGGGCTCTCGCGCGCGGCGCGTGTGGGCGTGCGTGCGCCGGCGCAGGAATGCGGCCCGCGCGGCCGCCGCGCTGCCAACGACCGCCTGCTGCAAGGGACGGTTTTTTAATGCCGACTTACTAGTTCCCATCCTCGAAGGACTTTTAACGAGCTGCCCGAACGGCCAACAGAAATTTACTCGTCGATGATATTAAATAGGTACCTAGTTATTTATTCGTTGGATTTATTATATTACATACCAGTAATAATATGTAATATGTAATACACAAACAGCTGAAACAAAACGGCTAATAAAATTATCATTACACTAACTCTACCTAACCCTCTCGTCCCGAGTGAACATAAATTACATAGATGAACCTACATAGTTTTAAATATTATTTTAGATATTGCTCTATCCTGCTCTCAATAAAAAGTCTATCCACATAGGTTACCTATAGCTACTTTAGTATAACTGCTTATCGTACTTATTAATAACTGCAGTACTTACGGATAGAAAATAAGATAGTTATGTTCTAGTATGATGGTTTAATTAGGTGCGGTAAATACAGCAACATTAAGAGCAAGTGTGTCGAGGCCGCTAGACCGCGGACACTACACCGCTGCCTGCCTACTTAACCTAACGACACTCTATTCTGAGACACAGCCTCGCCTCGCCTCCTCGCCGTCGCCCGCAAGTGTCAGGTAACTCTCAGCTAAAAAGCATCTGGCGGATTACTAAACATGACATCTGAACGAGTTTCAGGAAAGGTATGACAAGGCATCAATTACATATATACTGAAGTGTAAAATTACTTATACTTACATACTTTACCGAACATACTTACTTAGTCGACATTAACCTGTTACCTATATAGAATTAAATTTGTTTCGTATAGTTGTCCGTATTTACCTTATTACTTATTCATTACTAAGCTATGAGGTGTATAACTTAAATATAAATGATAGCAAAAACTAGCAAAAGGACGCCGGAAATTAACTAATTTTGTTAATTTAAGATTTTTGCACAATTTTATTTGCACGATAAAATAAATTCCTGTGTAGTAAAATAGCCCTTAGGATGTTAATTAAATAATTATTGCTTTCCTTAAGTTACGGTTAACCTACGCACTTTTGAATATACAAGAGCATAAAACATAAATTACACTAGATGTCTTAATTGAGTCAGTTTAGTTTAATCGAGGAATGCATTCAAGTAATAATTTATTAGACACGTCTGGTGTACGCCTTCCAAAAACGTAACAATAAAATCAAAATGGACGGTTAAAACTAGGCTCAGACTAATTAGGTGTAGTGGACATACCTGCCTCTCGCGCGTAGGTGTTTCCCTCGAGGTAATTAATGGGCTGTTGGAATGTTTATTTTTGTGTATTTGACGTAAGCAATTCGCCCTAATGCTATCGGGCAATACAGTGGGGTTGAAATAATTCAAGATTAGGTGATCTGGCCATGACCGGGCGTCGTTGAGCGCCGTGAATGAACGCACGCGAGCGCTGACGTCGCCGTGACGTCACGCGGCGCCGTCACCCGGACCTGGCCGCGACCACAACAATTTATCTTTTCTTACTATGAATACATTACATCAATATTTATGTTATCATAAAATATGAATATTTTTTGTTTCAACACAATTTAATAATAGGTACCTAATTCAGATACCAATCGGGTATCTTACGCAGGAAGACATCGGTTGCGGGTAGCACGAAAAAAAAACAACTCTTACAGTAGTGGATAATGCCTACCTAAATACATAATGTTAATTAAATATCTGCTTAAAATGATGACACTTGTTTGTCGTCCTGTTTAGCTGGTGTTGAATCGTCAGCAGCGGTATGGTATAAGTCGACAAGGGTGCTCTATCCGCTACACTACCTAATGTTACAAGGGTTCCGAGAGTATTTGCGCAAAGGGTTACGCTGACAAGGCCGCCACGGGGCGGCCAAGGCCTAACTCAAGCGACAAAGATTAAATAGGTACCTACCACATCCTTTGTGCGAGGACATCGAAAAACGAAGTGACATTTTACTTTGACGCGGTGTCATTTGCGAGATCCGCAGAGCGATAAAATACGGGACTCCCACGCGGGCGACGCTACTCCTGCCTGCCCACACTCGAGGCGCGCTGCGAGCGGGAGGTGGCGACGCGCTGGTACAGCACAGGCTTCGCAAACGGAAGTGATCCGTTTACAGAAATAGATGTTTCCTTCAGCATCAATACACAACGCACCGATATAGCGTCTGACAGCGCGCGATCGGCCGCGGCCGGCGCGGCGCCCGGGGCGCCGGACGCGGCCGCGCGTGGGCGTCATTACATTTAGACCATAAAATATTCCAATGATTCTATTTATAGTTCGTAAATGCTATCGCGAAAGGAGCGGGTAGGCAGCGCGGCCGTGGGCGAAGAAAACGGAAAACTCCAATTAGGTTCAACATAAAAGAGTTCTCAGAGTTTTGCTGTAGGTACTTAAAATAACTCAGATTTACGGTTCGGTTAGCACGTAAACGATAACTTTATTATAAGCGACAAAAGTAAAACGAGTTTATTTTTAAACATCTCTCTATGTTCATTTATTACGATTTACATCTGGCATACCTAAATTAACATAATACCTAGTCTTTCTGCTATCCAATTGGAAAATATATAAAAAATATGATTTCGTCGTTAACCTTCTACGTAGAAGTATGTAGAAGTACGAAACAAACACAATATCGTTTCTTTGCTCACCAGTTGGTGCCACTGTTGACTAAGGTCCAGAGGTATAGTTGTCAAAGGCTACTTTATAAGATAGGCGCCGTAACAAAGTTTTAAATCTCATTAAGTTTATTAATTATAAATAACTATCATCATATCGAGGAGCTATGCCGCAATGTTGTGCAGTTCCGTTTTGTTCGGAAAAAAACCGCTTTCATAGCGTTCACATTCATCGCCAAATAATCCATATTTGCGATAATTTCACGAAGGAGATCACTTTTCAACAGGTAAATGAAAGAAATTATAATTTATGTCACGAAGCCCGCCAAAACCAGTGAAAAATGAATGTTATTGGATCTCACACGACACTAGCGCCTGACGAAGACTGAACTATGTCTTGTAACCTCACAAAGTATAACCGCTAACGTTATATGCTGAGCTGAACGAATAGGTAGAGCAGTATGAACGTATAACATTATGAAGATTGCAATGTATGTATTGCGAAAACTGTACTGGCAGTGAACGGAGAACGGCGTAGTGAACGGCAGACGGCAGGGTTCTGCGTAAGCCGCGTGCCGCGTCCACACCAGTCGAAGTCTTCCGCGGGCGAGCGTATCACGTGGTACCAATCTTGTATCTGACGCGGTTCGTGAACATTCTACCTGAAGTTGACCCAGCGTCTCGGACCAATCCGTTTGTAACTTATATCAAAAAAGGAATTTATCAATGCCAATTATAGTATCCCTTATTCCAAATCTAAATGAAGACGTTTTAAAGGGAGATAAAAACTGCATCATAAACATTCCTTTTTTTCGCTGGCAGCAAAAAAAAACACTTACGAGTGGTTAGCAACATCTCAACTAATAAACTCATACAGAGGAGAGCGGCTGGGTGTTTGGTTGGTGCGGGCCCGGCTATATGCGCCTTTGCTGCATGAATGGAGCGCTCTCCATTGAGTGCGCGCGTAACACTAGGTTTCGCCGACGCCGCCGCCGCTACTGCAATGCTTTTAAACACGTCTGCTTGATCATTGATATTTGATCTGATCATGATTAAAGACTGAATAGCTCGTCGCGACTAGCTAGTTGCGCCCGCACCGCGTCGAGCAGAGCCGATCCATGCTCGCCGATATTACGAAATGTCTTTGTAAAAGGTCAAATGATTAAATGATTACTGGGTTTCTAAATCTACCTTCAATTAGATATGCTGGTAACTAGCTGACTGAGCGATTGACTACTATTATTATGCTCAATTAAATTTTTACTGAAAGATTCTAAAAAATCTTGCACTAATGGAATAGAAAGTTACATTACCCCTGAATAACATAGGCTACCTTTTAGCCCGGAAAGTGCAGTTCCCACAAGACACTAATTTCACATTTTTTCGCTATAAAATGCAAATAATTTAATTAATTAGATACTTACCTCGTGGTTTTTGTTTTTTACATTTAGTGTATTTTTTCGTATATTCGTTATCACGACGTTGCTATTCGGATATATAAATTCTGTAAATGCGGGTGCGATGCTAATGTTAAGTAATAAGAGAGTCGGTATGAATGTTCGTTCTATCGCTACAGGACCTCATGCGAAATCGGAATGGCAATAAACTAAAATATATATCAAAACGGCTCAACCGATTTCATAAGTTTATCGACCTGAAGCCCTGAAGGTTTCATAATAACTCGACACAAAGCAATCGCATCAAAGCGATTCCGATTGTATAAACAGCCACCGTGACTGCCGTATAGTCACGCAGTGATGAATGGAATCGCAGAATGGAACATTTGACATTGAAGTGTTGTTTTCAATGAACCTTGATTTGCCCCCGTGCAGCCTATGGAAGGATATGCGCATTCAATTCACATAAAATGGCTAACAACTAAGCAGACTGCGGATGATTAAGATCCTCGTTAGCGTCGCGTCGCCGGCTGAGGCTGAGAAACTACTTTTTGTGCCGATAGCGCATACACGCACACTCCGATCGCGTTTCAATTACGCTTCAGATACGTATTGAGAGTCGAGAAAATTGTCCAAGTGTATTCTATGCAGTCAATTCAACTGTATGTATGTAGGTACTAATACAACAAGTTTGAACAGAGCAACGTTGTCGTAATATTCAGAAAGTAACGATCATTGGGATTCATTCCTAACCTTACACTAGCTATATATTTAATCTGTATAAATAAACATGAATCGTCGAAATGTATGTACGCGCATAACTTTCGGAAGACTGCAACAAATTTGATAATTCTTTTTTTGTACTGCCTGGAAAAGGTTTGTATTTATAAAACAAAATTAAAATAAAAAAGAAAAAGACTAAAACCGCAAGTGTAAAATAAAAACGTTGGTTTTAGCTAATACTACTTTTTAAACCATCTTTAAGTTTAATGAGAGATGTCAGTGCGAAAGCATTTACACAATGTTTATTTGTTTAGCACGAATGGTATTTAATGAATACGTCTACAATACTTTACATGTTTGCCTAATTGTCTACATTGTGGCAACTGCGTAGGTTTTCGGGTTTTATATGATGTCAAAGCCTGTTTACGTGTAAAGTGTGGGTAGAGCCTGTATGAAGAGCAGAGAATGACAATTAGTCCAAGAGTTACACAATTTTATAATTAAACTTGTAATAGGTAATAATAATAATGGTGAAAGTGTATTTAATAATATCAATAACCGCAATAACATACTCAAACAAAGTAGCGGAAACGACTTATCAATCTACCCTTTATTAACATATTTGCTTATATTAATCAACTTAATAGACTCGCCTTGTCGAATAAAAACAGCACATTAGACTCCGCCGCATCACTAGCGACCGTTTCCCATGGAATACGATTAAAGTGCTCATCAACGAGGTCTTATTAAGAAAGCCGGTGTCGGTATCCAGTTGTACCGGAATCGCTCGTTCGACCGTCGGCTTTTTCCGTCGATACGAGGTGATTAAGGAAAACGTCGCAAGCGCAAGAGATCGGATTCCCACGCGTGCGCTGAGTTTCCTCGTTCGCGCAATTAAAAGCGGCGGTGGATTTCAAAAAGCACCTCGCAGAAAAACGTTGATAATACTTATCGAATTACAGGTTAGGTACTAAGAAACTGTTATTGTAATTCACTCTTATAACTTGAATTAGGGCCAAATTGCGTATGGGTCCGATAATTGCTTGATTTGCTTGATATCGATGGGAAGCAATGAGCGTGCGAAAATCTAAAGCTTCATCAATTGGTGACTCTGTTATTATGGGTAGTATTAATGGTGGCGGTACTAACCGTAGTCCCATGAGGGGCAGGTGCGGCACGTGCTGGCCGCCAGCCTCGCTGCACCACTCCGGGTACGCCCGATGGAACTCCTCGAAGTCACCTGGCGACAAACAATATCATAATCAAACACTGCGTCTCACAACACTTCTATTTCGTCTCACTCTGAAAGTGAGCGAATCAAACACGGGCATTAAAAAAAAATAAGCAATTAGTGACAATGAAACACATTATAAAGTAATAAATTTTATTACTGTTTAATTTGCTATTATTTATTCCTGAATTGCCAGAAGAGTAATCCGTTTTTTCTGGTGTTTATAGGAGTCAATTGCTGTAGGTAACACATCTATGGATCCATGTTTACCATAAACAATAGTTAACAATACATTTGTAAATCGTGATACGCGACACTCAAGGTCAGATGGAAAACTAAAACGTGTATGTTTAGATGACATCATATTAGCACGTTATTTAATGGAAAATTCAACGCATGCCGCTTCACACACCCGTAACCGAGCTATTCATTCATTAGAGCGGAGCAAATTTAATGACGGACTGTGCTAACAATCGACGCGCACTTGTGGACCAAACAACGTTACTCAACGCTTGCTTCATTCATTCTTTTTGTTTCATTGACGTTTCGCCATTCATTTCATTGATTGCGATCGACCGCTACTGTCGATTTTTAGTATTCACGTAGGTACACCTATATCTAGTCGAACGTTATCTAGGCACTTTTATTGATTGGGTACGTTTCAATGCGGGTTCGGTTGTAACCATACTCACTGATGAAAGCTGACATCAATGCAAGTATCGTTTTGTGACATTGGATTTAGAATAGTATGCAACAGTACGAGTGCAAATAAAAGAGTGATTCTAAAATATTCAGTAGGTACAAATAATGCAGGAACTTATCTAAAATGTTCGTGTAGTTTTTATTGACTAACCCCTAACATTCGAATGGGTTGGAAAAATTAAATGAGGGAGTAACAAATTACAACTAATTTCATGAAACTTGGTGTAATCAAATGGAAATAGTTTTGGTTCAACTTGATGCAGGTTCTCAGTCTCCAAAAATTAGCACATTCAATTTTTTTTTTTTTTTTTTTTTTTTATGTGAATAGGAAGGCAAACGAGCAAGTGGCTCACCTGATGGTAAGTGATCACCACTGCCCATAGACACCCGCAACCCCGGAGGGATTGCAGATGCGTTGCCAACATAGAGGACTAAGATGAAATGAGATTCAATAAATATTTACAATCACCTACCACTACAAATTTTCGATCCACCATTTCGTCTCCTCAGCCTTCAACAAAGGCCTAATATTATATGTACATTATGACCGCAAGCAAAGTGATAAAATCATAATTTTTAACGAAATCTTTTTGATGACCAAATAAAATGACCTCCACGTAATCCTTTGTGAATTGCGTTCTTAGAAGGATTTGGGTAGGTACATCTCCGTTTTTATCATGTTGGATCGACGTAAGGAACTAAAACGTTGTAAGTAGGTACCTACTTGGTCTACTAAACATAGGTAGGTAATACTGTAAAGATGTCATCGAGGGAAACACATAGCTCGGTTGAAGGCTTGTTTTATTGTGTCTAGAAAGCGACGGTACAATATCCAACTAAGATGGAACTGTAACGTGGGCGGTATAGCCAGCAGTAGGTACTTCCCTCAGATATGGAAACTCCTACATAACATAAAGATCCCTGAACACATTTAACTATTTATTTCGATATAATTTTATACTTCGGATGTCCA
This sequence comes from Pandemis cinnamomeana, assembly GCA_932294345.1. NCBI lineage: Eukaryota > Metazoa > Arthropoda > Insecta > Lepidoptera > Tortricidae > Pandemis > Pandemis cinnamomeana. The sequence continues at coordinate 5,519,570 of OW028706.1, forward strand.
TCAAAGTCTACCATTTTTTCTATTGTCATTCGAAAGCCGTTCTTAAATCCAAATTAGAATGCAACGCCTCGACTCCAAAGTAGCCAGTTTGAGATTGTGAGTGTGTGATATATCTACAATACCGTTGCTTAATATCTCATGCTTAATAACAGCCATTATTTTTAGATTAGCGGCTCTACTAATGTTAGTGAATGATAGCCGATTAGAAGTACGTGTAAGCTAGGCTTTGCTCTCGATCATTGACAGTATGGATTGCAGGACAATGGGCAGCGTCAGCGTCAGCCGACAGCCAAGTCCGACGCGCGCTTCCTGCCTGCGCCCACGCCGCGCCGCCCCATTGTGGTGCTTAGGCCGCCCCCATTATGTCCTTCACACGTTCTCCACACAAAGTGCTAGGATTACGGCTATTTTGAATCATTATTTCCATAAATACAGTGTACCTATTATTTACATTTCTCAATGTTTATAATTTGCTATAGCATATTTATATTAAAAAACGAGCGAATATTTGCCGCAGAGTCGCTGTACCCTTTGCTAACCACTATTTCTGTAAATATTAGTAACCCTAACATAATGAATAATTAGTTAATTACTATTAAATAACAAGATCAAGTGTTAGAAAACTTTACGAGTAATTAAGAACAGTTCCTTCAATCATAAAGTCACATGTCTTTAGGTAAATCCTGCTTGCTGAACTTCAGAGTAACAATCAAATGGGGTAGGATTTTCAGAGCGTCCTGGGCGGAGGGTTGAATTGTAGGCGAAATAGGGGGTGCGAGGGTTGCGGGGCGGCGGCGGCGCGGCATCGATCCGATGACTCACCTCGCCCATTCATCCGCCGCACTCAATGAACCCGCCGCCCCCGCTCCCCCGCCGCGGGCGTCCTCGCTTGCAAGGACTCCTATCAAATTCGCACGCGTAGTCGGAATCCTTCAACCTAAATAGGTATTTACCACCCACTTGAAAATCGAACGTGAACGTTAAACGCTTTATTTCGCGTATTTTCATGGTCGCCTCTACCCACGGAACTGGGCCATACACAGAAATTCCATTAAGGTTACATTGATTAACCTGATATCACTCATAAAATCACGTATCCTTAAAGAAAATTGTATTGGCTTACGACAAAAATAACTGCTAGAGGTAAATCAATCTTAATCTAAACAGAAAAGGTGGGACCTGGGAATGACTTCTATCATACCTAGTTAATAGATACCTAAGTGTAAGAACAAAGACATTAAGGGTAAGTAGTAGGTAAGTAGGTGCGGAGTGCGGCGCGCGGGGACGGCGGCGCTGCGGCAGGTGCGGGGAGGCCTTGGCCCGCGGCCCGCGTCCTTCCCGCGCCATTTATCAACAACCTTGCGCCATCCAGCCGACTAACCTATTGCTATACAAGCACCTATGCCCAGCCCGGGTGAGGCTCTTTGCATTTCCTGGCTTCGCAATACATCAATTATGAATAATTCTGTAACTCCTGCAACTTCCGTAACTACACATGGGCGAAATATTATTTATTTCCTATTTCTTCTTTCACCATGCTGGTCTGGGAGCAAAGAAAAAACATAGAATGTACCAGTTGCTTCTCTACCCGCGCAGATGGTAAAAGCCCATCGAGGGAATGGGCGATTATAGTAGGAATCATGTTATAGGCGATGAGGCTAGCAACCCATCACTATTTTGATTCCACTTTCCACCTATACGCCCACAATCTTGCTAGATGTGGCCTGTAGGTACCGGTTACCTTAGGCTCTGTCTACCCCGTAAGGGATAAAGACGTGATTTGTGTGTGTGTGTGTGTGTTCTTCTTTCACCCCTTGAACTTAAGATGGATTTTACGATAGTAGTGGTGATCGATTTGGCCGTACAAGGGTACTTAATTGTGAGGGTAGAGTTAATTTTCTATTACCTCGTGTAGCTACTTAGACTTACATAATGTGTACCACGATTGTAAAATAATGGAATTTTACCAATTTGGTAGTTTCTAGGCGGTAGGGTAGCGCAGAGTTACTACGCATTAGGTATAATTAAATAGATAATAGCTAATCTAATTACTGTTAACGCCTAAGCGTGCCGTCGTGTTAGCAGTTAGCACTAATAATAAGGCAAAAAAAGGGTAGGTAGGTTACGCTAGATGATCGGAATAAAATTTTAAGATTAACTCAAAATAAACCATTAACTAGATGTGTATAAGAGGGGACATTATATGTATGACATGGTCCAACACTTATAATGCTGTATGTTTTAAGATGAAGCAGTCCTTAATACTGAGGTAGAACCAAACTAATTGACTAAACGAAAGTACGTAGGTTAGCTATTTGACGGACTGACGGTAATACACGAAGTTGCTTCGCGTGCAAAACCCAAAATTATTATGAACACTGCTTACACTGCATTGTTCGTCTAATGTAATGTAAGACTGTTTTCAGATAGCGTCTTTTCTAAAACAGTACAGTGTTTTCCAGCACATAAATTCGCTGACTTGAATGATATCTATCTACTTATATGCTGTAGTAGCTGTTAAATAAAAATCACTTCCCCGGCTCTGGTCGATAGGTCAACTATGCCACTCGGCTGACCTACCGCGTTTATTAAAACACATTTTGTATAACACTCGCAATAAATTGATCCTTGCCGTCATCCAGTTGGGTGGGGACCTATCTATTAGCAATAGCAACTTCTAAGCATTTAGAATGCCAATGAATGAAATATTCGTTATGTTAACATTTTAATTTAATCAAAGCAAGCCAATTTAAACAATTTAAGTGTTATAAATAGACGGAGCAATAATGTATGGACATGTTCTGAGAAGACTACATTCCCGGAAATATTGACGTCATTGGATGAGAAACAACTTGTAAGAATCGATGAAATAAGAGTTTTCGTGTTAAAAGCAAAGGTGTTTAACTAGAACATAAATAACTTTTGGGTGGTAGCTACGCAGCTTGCTAGAGCTACATTAGTAGGATGGCAGAATCAAATAAATAAAGTGAGAAAAGTAAAGCTGAGAGTTGAGAGATTGGAGTAGAAAATTAATCGCGCATGATAATGATTCGACTTGTTTTGTTGGATATAAGGTCCTGGAGACTGATTTTTGAAATCAGTTGATTCGAAAATAACTGCCATTCGAAACTGGTAAAAATCTGTGTAGCTACAAGACTACAATTAAAATTTCAATTTCGAGTCATCGAATGATTACCTAATTAGAGCTGTGATTTTAGTAGCGTTACAATGCGGGACTGTGGGGCGAACGAGATTTACCGATCAAGCGCCGCAGTGTCATGCTACTGCTACGTTATGTACTACTGGCGCAGTCAACAGGGCCTATGGATTCCTGTGTATTTTGTTTGATGGGCATAAATTACTTAAATTAGACGTGTACATCCATACGTGACTTGCTTTCGCTGATAATATTGGTAACATGCGTTGTCAAACAACAGATAATTCTCCGATATGGAGTATCACAAGTAGGTACAACCGACGAATTACACGCCCGAGCTGTATCAAGCTCAAAGAGAATGTGATGAGAACATAAACCGACAAATGCACAATATTTAAATAGAATCATCGTCGCGTAACTAGACATACCTAAATAAATTAGAATACAATGCGTTGAGTACCTCCTAACTAGATATATCTCCTGTTGTAGGTATACCGGTGTTTGGACATTACATCAGCACGCAAAAACTATCAATGCCAATGTTACGCCTTCGAATAGATAATTATAGTTAGGTAGGCTCACTTGTAGCTCCATTCAGAGAACGCTGACTTTTTGTAACGTTAATCACAGAAACAAATAAAGTAGTTCGTCAAATACGCTGAAGCATTGATGAATGGCAATATGAACCCGTGATACAACTTTAACTTTAATCTAAGCATCCAACAAAATGAGACGGATATAGGATTTGGGACCTTTACAAGGAGATTTTGTTAAACCGACCGGCTTTAAGCATATATCCGAGCGGAGCTCAGAATACCTTAATACCCTTATACATAATTAATATTCTAATTTCAACAGTAGGTAAGTTTCACGTTTCGTTTTCACACTTCAGCGCGAACTGACCAAGGTATAATTTATTTGGCAACATCAAATCTACATGCATTTTGTATTTCGGCAAAAGAGCTTCGGCTTGCATAACGGTAAAAAATCTCAGCTGTTGTTACTCGATCAGATGAATTGAGTATAATATAGCAGAACCGCGCCCAACGTACTTAATATGAAAGTACCCAATGACTGCTTAATGACATGATCCTAGCATGGGCTCTCAATGTTTTAACAAGTACCAATTATTCCGGTGAGCACCAGAATAAACAAAGCTTCCTCATCCCATTTCGCTCTCGTCGGCCATATTTGCGCGACCAGATGCTAACGATTTCCTCCACCAGAGCACTGGAGCTCCAAAGCGGTAAGACATTTACACTGAGGCTGGTTGGCTACATCCTGTTGTTTTGTTTGCATGTTCTCATTATGTTACGATCGAGCATCAACCGGCATAAGTGAGATCAATGAGAGGAATTCCGCTATATCGACCGGATAAACTACCCAGTTGTCCGAACATAGCTGGTGATTTTTAAATAGAATTGCATATGAAACAGTCGAGACTAATGAAATTGACAGGACGTGAGTAAAACAGGAACCTATCAATAAAATTGTGGCGCTCTTCCGTCGGACGTGGGCTGAGGCGGTACGTTTCCGGCCACCTTCTTTGATCATCCCGTTTATGTTCATTCAATGATTTTTCACCCTGGACTCTTTGATGGTCTGTTTATTACCATTTTTTAAAGTAACACCATTGTTCAAGTCAATGTCTAGTCCAAGAACCTCAGCTGGTTCATCATATTGCTGCATTGCTAGTTCTAGGGCACCGTTAAACATTATCTTACTTATATTATAAATGTGAAAATTTGTGAGTATGGATGTTTGGATGTTTGTTACTCTTTCGCGCCAGAACGGCTGGACAGATCTGGATGAAATTTGGAACATAGATAGATTATAGTCTGGAATAACACATAGGCTACTTTTTATCCCGGAAAATTGCGTAATTCCTGCGGGATAGCGATAAACGAATTTTATGCAGACGAAGTTGCGGGCAAAAGCTAGTACATAATATATTGCGGAATTTTGATACTAAATACTTTATTCGAAAGCTACAAAAACTAAACGAAAAACGACACTACAGCAAACTATATGAAGATTTTGGAATGCAATGCAAACTGTCGGATTCTTGATACAGTATAATGTAAGAATAAACGCGCATGTTTGTATGTGTGCGGCGCGGCGATCATAATCTATCGTCTCGCATTGAGGAGCACAATAAGTAGTGGACTTCCTCTCCCACGTTTGGTGGAGCGGATGGCGCCTGCGACCTCCGGCATTGCTTTTAAGACGCTTCTTTAAATGCTAATAGGTTAGTGCTATGGCGTGGTGACGAAAAATACGTAGTTACCTACCTATAAATACGAACCGAATTATTTGAGAATTTTTGGGTTTTATGGGGGCATCTGAAAGGTGCTAAGTTATTAATTATGTTATGTTACACTATAAGGTCTATCAAGGATTATTATGTTATATAATTTTAACACAAAAGCTTGTAAGTCGTTTAAATCTATTTCTTTTGATCTGTTACGATTAGGATAAGTTGTTTTATTTTCACTTTTATTCTAGGATTATGAAGCAGATGCACTCTCTTGCTACTTTAGTTGCTATTGCCTGAGTAAGTACCTACTAACTAGTTATAGGTGTTTTTATTGCTTAGTCAATAGACACTCAGAAAAACCCAGACAGTGTGACTTCAGTGAACTATTAATAATGATGAATGACCCAATACTTCTGTACTGAGTTGCTGTTTCTAACAAGGATAATATGTTAGTAATAAACAATCAGTGAAATATTTTAACCATGACTGATAAATACATGCCTAGTTCAAAACACCAAATGTCATTACAGAAGAGGAATTTGCAACCTAACACTGAATGCCCACCACAAATCCAGGAATAATCTGTCATTGGTAAAATTATCCTTTACCTGTTTCCTGCGACTTTCTCCGGGAAGAACTTGTTCATCGCTATCTTGCTGAAATTAAGCAGTCTTCCAGGACGCAAGTTGCCTGTGTGCTATTAGAGACAAAATCTATGTCTGTGCCAAATTTCGGCCAGATTTGTTCAGCCGTTGTAACATGGTGGTTATATTCATTTAAATACACAATAATAAATACCCTAAATCCATTAACCTCTACATTCACAAAGTTTTACATTTATAACATCACTACCCTCTTGAATCACTCTATCTATTAAAAAAACCGCGTAAATCCGTTGCGTAGTTTTAAAGATTTAAGCATACATAGGCACATACAGACAGACAGACAGACAGCAGAAAGCGGATAGTGAAGTAGGAAGTAGGATTTTGCAATACCCAATTGTACCATAAGCCAAATATGTGGTCTACCACCCTAAGCCTTTGCACATCACAATATATAATGTCAATAAGATGTCGCTGTCAACTAGAAAGTTCGACTTAAGCGACATTTTCATTTGATAGGAAGTTGGATGAAAAGTGGTAAACCACTTAGGTATTTGGGTGACCGTACTTTGTACCAGACCAGCAGGAATACTGGAGGTCCTTAGAGGTTGGACCTTGCACTTTTTCAACCAAGGAAGCCACTTCGCCCAGGGGTACCTATAGGTAAACTGAGTCGATTCTGACCTGGAGCCACGAGGAGCCATCGTGCAGGGGGGCGCGGGAGGGGGGGGAAGTGTGGCTCCGCCGCGCTCCACTCTAAGCTCAATATCTTCGTTAATAAAGTAACTGCATCGTGTTTGGTATCATTTTCGGATAATTTAAGGATGCTGAATTCATTGTTGATATGATAATTATACCTTCTCATATAAAAAAAACGAGATTTTTGAAATAATATGAAAATATGGATTCTCATTTTTTTCAAAAACCTTGTATAATACAAAAACTGCTAGTTAAAACTCTATGAAAAAAATAAGTATGGATAGCCTGTTTATTCAGGATTATAAAAATATATACTTTATTGGTATTATGGTATACAAAATACTTTAAAAAAAATATTTATCGCCGCGCGGCAGACAGATTTGCTAGAGGCACTTTTCGTTCTGAGCTTGTTATGTGCAAAAGTTAGGCAAATACATCAACTTATATCTAATTATTAGAAAATTTTAAGACGCTGGCTTTATTTCTAGTAAATAAATAGTAATTTTTCAAACAAAAAAATTTTTTTTTGCAAAAAATAAATTAAACTCGTCTATATTTTTTGACTAAATCCTTATGAAATACAAAACGTAACGGTGTATACACTTTAAAAAAATACTATAAAATAGCCTACTCATTCAGAAGTTCAAAAATATATACTTTAATGTTATTATTATCTACCAAAAACTTATAAGAAAATATTTATTGCCGCGCGACAAACATGTGCAGGAGTACTTTGCGCTCTGAACTTGATAATTGCTTACATTGAAAATTAAATTAATACTTTAGAAAGGGTAAAAAGGATTTCTTTGAATTAATACGTCAATTTGGCCAAAAAATATCGGTAAATAAATAAGCATTCAGTTCAGTAATGTACTTCATACCTTATAAAAAAATGGAGTTTGTTTAAGAAATGATTATAAGCAAATGGTAGGTAGTAACAAATGCCAAATTAAAAAGAACATATTTATTTTATTGCATTTGAAATCTCAGAAATTTCCTCCGCAGCCACAGAGTTCCGTGCATTAGGTAGTTCTTGCGTGGGTGTTAAATTTTTGTCCATACACGACCACCCTTATACACTGCCTGTTTTAGATGTTGAAGTAATGCGTCTTTAGTTGGGGTCATGTTCTCCAGCTGCCTAGTTTTTTTTGTAAAGAGAAACTTCTACACTCATTTACGGATTCACACGTCCCAGACCTAAAATCGTAAAGCGAAAATTAAATTAAGTATCTATATAAATACAAATGGAACTTGCAACTTTAAAGCCAGATAATATTCTTCATAATTTAGACTTACTTGTTGTCGTATATAAAGACTAAAAAGGTATCTAAAACGGACTGTGCTCTCTCTAGATCGCCTTGTATACCTTGTATCGTAGTCCTGCTGTCGCATCTGGATATACACCAGTGTCACCACATGCTACGGCAAGCACAACAACATCGGTATCAACCGTACGTATAATTATCTAAGTATATCTCTGAGCTACAGTATCAGCAACATGAACCATCATGCGAGTGTCAGCTTCTTCGTGGTTACATGGCGACAAATCGTGGTCGTATTTGCTGTTGGTGAGGACTGTCACATCCATCTGTCACAAAGAAGTGTTTGCCGTCGGTAAATTCGGCCTGGTGACTAGCATGTGTGTCACAATTGCCACAATTAGCCGAATTATGGGTGCATATTGGAACAGGAAAAAATCACCAGTTCCTTTCATATCATGCTATTGCAAATTAATTGGGTAAGCGCATAAAAGTTATATCGTATATGAACTATACTATAGGATATCGTCTTGATTACAGTAGGTATTATACGTAAATGCTTTTCTAGTTTGTTTTCAGGGGCACAAAGGGCTCAAGTACTGTCTCTGTTTCATGCATTTACTGGGTGTGACACTGTTTTGTTTTTCGGAGGAAAAGGAAAAAAAAGAGTGCCTTCGATGCTTGGAGTGTATATCCAGATGCGACAGCAGGACTACGATACAAGGTATACAAGGCGATCTAGAGAGAGCACAGTCCGTTTTAGATACCTTTTTAGTCTATATGTACGACAAGTAAGTGTAAATTATGAAGAATAGTTTCTGACTTTAAAGTTGCAAGTTCCATTTGTATTTATATAGATACTTAATTTAATTTTCGCTTTACGATTTTAGGTCTGGGACGTGTGAATCCGTAAATGAGTGTAGAAGTTTCTCTTTACAAAAAAAACTAGGCAGCTGGAGAACATGACCCCAACTAAAGACGCATTACTTCAACATCTAAAACAGGCAGTGTATAAGGGTGGTCGTGTATGGACAAAAATTTAACACCCACGCAAGAACTACCTAATGCACGGAACTCTGTGGCTGCGGAGGAAATTTCTGAGATTTCAAATGCAATAAAATAAATATGTTCTTTTTAATTTGGCATTTGTTACTACCTACCATTTGCTTATAATCATTTCTTAAACAAACTCCATTTTTTTATAAGGTATGAAGTACATTACTGAACTGAATGCTTATTTATTTACCGATATTTTTTGGCCAAATTGACGTATTAATTCAAAGAAATCCTTTTTACCCTTTCTAAAGTATTAATTTAATTTTCAATGTAAGCAATTATCAAGTTCAGAGCGCAAAGTACTCCTGCACATGTTTGTCGCGCGGCAATAAATATTTTCTTATAAGTTTTTGGTAGATAATAATAACATTAAAGTATATATTTTTGAACTTCTGAATGAGTAGGCTATTTTATAGTATTTTTTTAAAGTGTATACACCGTTACGTTTTGTATTTCATAAGGATTTAGTCAAAAAATATAGACGAGTTTAATTTATTTTTTGCAAAAAAAAATTTTTTTGTTTGAAAAATTACTATTTATTTACTAGAAATAAAGCCAGCGTCTTAAAATTTTCTAATAATTAGATATAAGTTGATGTATTTGCCTAACTTTTGCACATAACAAGCTCAGAACGAAAAGTGCCTCTAGCAAATCTGTCTGCCGCGCGGCGATAAATATTTTTTTTAAAGTATTTTGTATACCATAATACCAATAAAGTATATATTTTTATAATCCTGAATAAACAGGCTATCCATACTTATTTTTTTCATAGAGTTTTAACTAGCAGTTTTTGTATTATACAAGGTTTTTGAAAAAAATGAGAATCCATATTTTCATATTTTTTCAAAAATCTCGTTTTTTTTATATGAGAAGGTATAATTATCATATCAAAAATGAATTCAGCATCCTTAAATTATCCGAAAATGATACCAAACACGATGCAGTTACTTTATTAACGAAGATATTGAGCTTAGAGTGGAGCGCGGCGGAGCCACACTTCCCCCCCCTCCCGCGCCCCCCTGCACGATGGCTCCTCGTGGCTCCAGGTCAGAATCGACTCAGTTTACCTATAGGTACCCCTGGGCGAAGTGGCTTCCTTGGTTGAAAAAGTGCAAGGTTTGGCCCAAAATCGGCTCTAAGAACCTCCAGTAGAATGGCAATATCACTGTTGGTACCATTTCGAAAATAATGGTGTTAAATAAAGCCATTATACCTACTGACAATGATGAAAATGATAGTGGTTAATGTGCTTGAAAGTGTCATAAACATAACACATCTCTGTCATGACATATTACTTTATATATATACTAGCTGTTACCCGCGGCTTCACCCCGTTTTTTTTTCTTCTAAATTTCAGTATTATTTCACCGTTTAAACCTTCCCTGGGCTTCCACGAATATTTCAAGACTAAAATTAGACAAATCGGTTCAGCTGCTCTCGAGTTTTAGCGAGACTAACAAACAGCAATTCTCCCACAGTGACTCCCACAATGTATTTGTATAACAAGTGAGAGGGAAATATGGTTTTAAATTTTAGATTAACTTACATGCTAGGCATACAAAGCAAGTCAAGGAATTCTATTTTGATATAGATACTTAAATATTAATATAAAATGTCACATGTGTAACACTACTTTGTGAGCTTGTTATAATCTATATACATATAATTTTTACTGCAATTTTTTAATGTAATTTCTATTTCTATTGTCATTTTCATTTTTTTATTATAATAATATTGCACACTTCTACCTCTTGGCTGTACCCTTACAGGGTTCACATTGACTCTATACCTGAATAATTTAAGAACTGATGTCCAATGTGAAATGCATAAAGTATATTTGAGTTAGAATTTTTGTTCTCCCTGAATCAGTATGAAATTATAGTGTAAGTAAAGGCTGTTAAAAGAGGTAGTTGTAGTAGGAATGGCTTCCTTACTTAGGTTTAGCTTAGGTTTTCTAAATTCTTTATACATCTTTTAAGACATTAACATTTTTAATATAATGATAAACTTCATTCAGGATTGAAATTAGAACAATAGAAGAAATATGTTTATATTAAGAAGTTAGTAAATATTTACTATCAGGTTTTGTTAGTGATCTGTTTACAAAAGGCTCCAGACTTAATCTTGTAGCTGCCTAAGATTTGAAAAAGACCCATTTTTAACAGACTTCTTAAACTTTTTTGTTAATAGCGTCAACTCCACAGGAGCTACTACTGTATGATTCCATTGGAAGTTTCTGTCTGTCTCAGTTACTTTTCACACTAAGTCTATTATATATGTTATAATTCAACTTTTATTTATGGTTTGGTTTTTTTTCTATCTTCACATAAAAAACTCTGTAGCAAAAAAAAGTAGTGTCTGTTTCAGTTCTGTTCAAAAACATTCACACCAATATTTTTTATTATTATTACACTATATCTGTACTCATAGGAGAGAATCTAAGGAAGTAAATGCCAGCTTAGCTGCGTTCTCACTTACAGTTATGGCAGCAAACCAATTTAGGGGCTTAATATCTGATATCAAGCCACATCACCAATGAACTTACTTATGCTCATGGCTTTGCTTCCATAAAAAAATCTCAATCCACTTTTATGAACTAATGGTAAATTGTCTGCTAAATTTCAAGTTTCTAGCTCCAGTGGTTAAGGTTGGTTATGGCTATGGTCTGCCAGTCAGCTGCTGCTGTGCTGGTATTATAATATAAGTACAGATTATTCCTGTTTCTTTTGAATGCTTAGCATGCTCTGTAGTGTAAATCAGTTGAGCTTGTAATTTAAATCTTATTATAACAAACAAGGCTACAGAATAGCTTCTTGAATAAACAAATGTGCAGTAGCTTGGCAGCGGATGGTTGGTGTGGTGATGAGACCCATAGGATCCTGGATCCTAATAGCTTATCTACATCCAGTCGGTGTGTTTACCTTGCAAGCAGACGACGTTGACGGTGTCCTGCTTGAGGCGGCGCAGCAGCACGGCGTGCACCGCGTCAGGCCCGCCCGCCGCGGCGCCGTACAGCACGAACACGCCGCGCACACGGCACGCTGCGATGCGCGCCTTCAGCTCTTTGCATTGCACCGTGGACGCCAGCTCGATCTTGCCCGCCGCCAGCCGCCGCAGCATGATGCTCGGGATGGAGAAGTTCACCGCCGACCGGATGTGCGACACCGCGTACTCGTTCGAGCCGCGGCAGTCGATCAGCACCATATCGCGCTCGTCCGATCGCAGCTTCGCCAGCAGCCACTCCTTTGACACCGTCTCACACTCGCACTCCGAGTCCGTAGGCATCTTGAAACCGTGATGCTCTTCTATGTTTACGCGGGCCCGTTGCGACTTCTATCGCTTGTTGCACTAATGCATGAACACCATGCGAACTAGATATTTACACACCGACATAGTCGACGACACCGACTTCACGTTTGATCTGCTCTTGCGGAAAAATCCATTAAGATTTATGAAACACACTAGAAGTCTAGTTCCGATTCGCTATCAACGCGACGAGCGATCCTTACGATACGCACCAGTGAAAAGTACGAATGAAAGCGAAATGACAAAAAAACTAGATGGGCATGAAATGAATGAGTGATTGATTCTCTAGAGGCGTACCCAAACGAATGAATGAAACCGTCAAACTTGTGTTGCCATATAATTAAATACCATCGTCTGTAATGGACACCGAAACTTAAAAAACGCCGTTTTTCCCCATTGCTTAAATACTTTGAACGAATAGTAAGGAATGAGTCCTTTGTTGGTTGGTGGAAATTGAAATTGAACGAATGAATTCAAATAGCTAAGCCAATGCTAAGCGAGCATAGACAAATGATCCCTCAGTTGCCGCTATTTCTGGCCTTATGCTTTGAATTTTGTCGAAGTTCGTTTCGTGCCGTTCCGGTCACACTGATCGTTATTGATTTAAGAGTGGGAGAAACCGTATGATGTAAACTTCCAATATCGAACTTCGGATCGGAGTAGCCCCTTGGCTGTAGCACAGGGGGTCTACTCCGAAATACGAAGTTCGAAACGAAGCTCGCAACGAAGATGAAACGAAGTTCGTCAACGAATGCTACTACGAAGTAGTTTCGGATCGCATGAGTTTCGTGTCGAAACCATAGACCACTTTCGAATTGAACTACGTGAATGGAAAGAGCGAATAAATAAATAAAGTACTTTTCACACTATCGTTTAAAAACCGGTAAATAGATTATTAGCTTGAAAGTCCAATAAATAATTAATATTATTAACTTCCAACATCATGCGTGATCACAATATACTTTTGCACAAGTTTTATTGCTGCATTGGGGTTTATTTTGTGTTTTTCGGCGTTCTCACGTACCTACATCTAAACGTCAAAAAAAAGTTGACATTTCGAATCACCTTCGAATCGATAGGTTGCTACTACGAAGTTACTTCGCATTCGTTTTCGTTTTGCCACTCATTATTTATTAATTCCTGTGTTTAGAAAAAATCTTTAATAGAGTAGAAACACTGTTCCGTTAGCCATCGGAGCTTTCAAATAAAAAAAGAATAATTAAAATCGCTTCACCCAGTCGAAAGTTATGAGGTAACAAACACTAAAAAAAAATACAGGTGAATTGAGAACCTCCTCCTTTTTTTGAAGTCGGTTAAAAACCATACTTACGTTGCGAAAAACAGTACTGAAGAAGGGATGTAAGTAAAATACAACACTAAAATAGTTTTTTTTATGACTCTTTTAAGTTTTAACGCGATGTCGTTGACTACACAACTGTCAAAACTCAACAAACGACAGTGAAACGACATCTCTTTAGTTATCGTTTGATTCTGACATTTCAAATCGTAAATCTTTGCGAAAACACACACGAAGTTCGATTTTCAGAGTAGACAAAACGTCATCAAAATCCGAAATCGTTCACGAAGTTCAATTTTCAGAGTAGACAAAAACGCGACGAAACGAACGACAAACGAACTTCGATCCGAAAACGAATCCGAAGTAACTTCGTAGTAGCAACCTATCGAATCGAAGGCGATTCGAAGCACGTAACTACGAACTTCGTATTTCGGAGTAGCCCCCCAGTTCCACTGGCATGGCTTGGCTACTAGCTAATATTAGCAATCTGTCTGTGGTAGCTGTCACTCAATGCTGTCAACCTGGCTTAAAGGACTAGTATCCAGGCCATAATCTTATAAAAAAAAAAAAAAAAATGCTGTCAACTGTCATGTCATGCAATGCAATGTCATGTCTAGTCCACAGATTAGAGAGACATGTGTGGTTCGTTGTCGAGTTTTTTGACAACGAAACGCAACCGTTTTTTCTAGAACGAAAACCAGTCCTCGAAACGGTCCTCGTTCGCAACTGGTTTCATTTATGGGGACGGGTAACGGTTGACGAGACGACGCACAGGCAGGACGGTCGAATGAGAGAAACTTAAGCTCATCTCGTCGACGTTCTTGTCGAAGACGAGTAAAATGTTTGGTTTGGGAATGCGGACGATCAAGAGTATCAAGACCAAAGGAACGAGCGACGACGTCGCAATGATTTCTTTACGTTCTAGGACATAGACAATAAGTACAAATTTGCGTCAAGCAATGCGCGAGGACTAGTTGCGCGACGAAGACTGCTTTAGAATGAAACGTAAAACGGTTCTATCGTTGCGGAACACAAAACGATCTTTTAGAACGGTTCGTCTTTGCAACGACCATCCCTAGTCATGTCATTTGTGGACCCGACCTGACTGACGAAGTGCTGTGAATTAAAATGTTTTCATTTGCTTTCTGTAATTAATCAATCTTTAAAATCACAAATTGGCGTAGCTCCGTATCAGTATCATCAGTAGTTATTGATCTTGTTGTGGAATCATTCACAATGGAAGATATATACGATGATTTGGAAAATTTTAATGACGTTAATGTAGTTAACGAGGTAAGATTGGCTATGTTTTGGCGCCAATTTATTTCCGTTTGCTTTAAACAAATCATATCACACATAATCAGGTTAAAATTCCTAGTTAGGTTAAAGGTACTTCCTTTGTTTTGTCGCTCGTTGTCATCGCTAAGATTGCATGACGAATAGACGAATTTATAAGCTTACTCGGTATACCGTACATATTAGCAAAATCAAAATAATTCCAACAAACGTAAAATGCAACATCATTTTGCGAACGTCTCTCGTTGATGGTTCATTTGCATTCTGATTAAATTACTTTCATAATCATGTACTTTTCAGTTAAGGGCTGAGAATGAAGAATTAAAACAAAAATTAGGACAGTATGCAGAATCCATGACATCACTGCAAAAAGTAAGTCCTCTTACAGTCCTAATTTGTTTATCGTTTTGTTAACAATTTTAAACATGGTTTAAACAAGCTTTGATTTAACTTTTTGGTTTATGTGAAATCTTGCAAGATGGAATTTCTTCCACTTCTAGTGGTCAGAGTAACTTGATAATTGGTATAGATCAAGCAGATAAACATGTAGTTTTTTCTAAACACCATGGATCATCCATTTGCACCATCCAGTCCAACTTGTTTTGGGGTTATGCAATGGCACTCTTTCAGCTGTGCAGTCATAGGTTCTAGTAACAACACCCCAAGCTGGTGGTTTCTCTTTAAAATAATATGATATGTGCTTTTTTATATGATAGTGGGAAAACAGCAGGCATCACCTGATTGGAAAGCAGGCTTTATATGTTTATTGGGTGAAATGTAATACTAGCTAGTTATTTCATGTTTTTTGCTTGTTTTTGTCTTTTTTAATGCAATAAGTACAATAACTCCTATTTTTGAACTCTTTAATTAAATTTTGCTGAAGTTTTTAACTATCCAGTAATTTTTATTTCAACCCTTGGTTTGTTGATGTTATATAGAATTTTGCAGCCGTCTAGTTAACTAGTTAATTTAATGTATTGATTACAGTTAGTCAACCCACAATAACTGCAAAAAGTTTGTTCATGGCGATAATGATTTATAGTCTTAACAACATGTTTTGATCTAGGATATTAATCTATCATTATTCATCATCATCATCATCTCTAGCCCTATATACGTCCCACTGCTGGGCACATTGTGCTGCCTATATATAAAAAAGGTCATTGTTATGGGTTTATAACTAAGTACCTACTCATAATAGTGTGGCGCATAAGTATAATGCACTTACATTGGGTACTATACTTACTTATTAAATTAATTCAGATAAATACATACACAAGGAAATAAATCACAAATAAATTTTTCATGTACGTATTTATTATTCTCTAAAAGACATCTGACATTCCAATCCTTCAAACAATTAGTTCCTATATGTCAACTTTTGAGTCGTAAAAATTTCACTACTTCATACAATTCTTCCTGTACCTCAACTTCTTCGTTTTTACAACATCTTACCAGTCATCAGACAGATGTTTTGAATGGAAGCCTCCTCTGAGCTAAAATTCAGTTTGTCCAGTTCTTTCATCTTGTGTACAGAATTTGCGATTGTCGCTTTAGATAATTCACCTTGAAACATCAAATATACAAGTTAAAACATAATACCTACTATAACTTTGTTTCATCCTAATCCTTCTTTAATTATATTATTTTATAACAATAAAAATAAAATTAACAAATATTAGTAATCAAATATCAAGAATTTATCACGGACTGACTCACAGAATGTAGGATTTCATGTAAAGATCTCTTTTTGTACGGGTGAACTCCATTTTTCCTTATACATTTTGGAAATGAGTTATCATCCTGAATATAAGTTCTCTAACTCCACTCCACAAAAAAAAAAAAAAAAGCCGTGGTAGCCTAGTGGTTTGACCTGTGGCCTCTCAAGCAGAGCGTTGTGGGTTCAAATCCCGGGCGCGCACCTCTGAGTTTTTCGGAATTTATGTGCGCAAATTACAGTTGCAATTTGCCATGAGCTTTTCGGTGAAGGAAAACAGTGGTGAAGGAAATTCAATGGTGTGTGTTAAGTTCCCAATCCGCACTGGGCGCGCGTGGGAACTATAGCCCAAACCCTCCAATACACGGAGGAGGCCTATGCCATGAGGCACGCCGAATTACGCGACAATTTAATAATAATAAAAAAATAATAATAAAAAACAATAACAGCATACTTACTGAAATTGTAGCGAATTCGGAATAAAAAGGCTATAATAATAATAATAGTAACTCCACTTTTAAAAGTTTTAACCATTTCGAACACAGAATTCACTAAAAACCTTGACAAAAATGTTCACGAAATTCCAATAGGCATTTTTTTTGAGTGATGTATTCGTAGTGATGTAACGAATATTCGCATTCGCATTCGCATTCGCGGATATTCGCATATTTTTGGATATTCGCATTCGCAAAATTTCTGCGAATGTTTTGCGAATATGAATATCAGAAAAAAAAAACAATTTGAAGGTAATGGTAGGTTAATAAAATCAAAAACCCATTCATTTCCTATGTTTTTAATGCAAGAAAAAGTAACCTAACCTCATAAGCACATTAACAGTCTTCACTTTATCATTTGGTATTATTTATTCATTATTTTACGGAATGACAATGCAGTTGGATGAGTTCGTATTAGGTGCTCGGCAATTCTCGGAACAAAATACAAACGGAACGCACCTCGTAACTGCCAGCAAAGCCATAGACAATTGGCGCCAAATTTGAACACTTCTACATTCGCATTCGCATTCGCATTCGCGAATGTCAGTAGCAGACATTTGCATTCGCATTCGCGTTCGCGAATGTTTAAAAAATGACATTCGTTACATCACTAGTATTCAGTATTCAGTATTTATTAAAAAAAACAATACAGAGACTGACTGAGATGTGACTGACATGAAAAAGTGTTACCAAAGTGAGAATTTCCTGGGTTGCCAATTAATATCTTATGCAGAGTTATCGTGGGACGATTCTAGCAAGCAGCATTTTAAGTAAAAGTACGAAATATGTTTGCTTTATCCAAAAACTCAGCACTAACACTAACTAACTTATTGTTGGAATGTAAAAAAAAAGAATTGCCATGTAACTTAATGCTAACTGCCATCCGATATTTGTAAAAAGATTATTGAATGGATGAGCATTGATTTTTTAGAGTATTTTGCAGGATTTTGACAACCTATCAACAGAGTTGAAAAAGCTGGAAACAAACTATTCTTCTCTTCTGAAAAGTGCCAGAGCAGAGATTAAGAGGAAAACTGACATGATTAAGAACCTTAACATAGAGTGAGTACAACTTTTGCTGACCTTTTGTTATAGTTTATTGTGTGGGGAGGGGTCACAATAGTGTGAACTTTTGCCGAGCTGTAGTTTCTGAGATGCTTAATTTTCATTAATGTTTTCAGAAAGGATATGTTGGTGTTAAAGCAGTTTCAAGATAAACCTGACCACAGACAAAAAGTGATGAGTGTTTGTAAAGTGACAGCTGAAGGATTTGTAAAAAATAAGAAAAGGCTAAAGAAAGTTGTAGATTTACAACAAAGGGAAGAATTTAGGTAACTTGAATTTATTTTGTGCTGTAGGAAATATGGTCACTAGACAATGATGACGATAAACATAGTTTAACTTCTTAACCAAAAAAAAAGTAAACTTAGTGACTACTCCTGAGTGGAAATTATTCTTTTTGTTCATCAGAAAATCGCCGTCGGAAAACAGCTCTACTTCGACAGAAAAATCATTAAGCACAGGGAACAGAGTTGCAGATGGTGTAAATACCACTGGTAGAAATACGAGCAAAGAAAATGAAAGTCAAAATCTGGCTGTTCCTACCCATAGAGAGAACTGCCATGATGATAGACTTCAAGGGGGAAAAATTGCAGATAGAAGGATATCCACATTAACCAGGTATGTTTTATCTTTATACAAACTTAGCTAAAAATTGCATAAGTGCTGTGATATACACGTATCAGCTCAAAGAGCTGCTAGTGTATAATTTTAAATAATAATAATAATTAAAAATTTGCCTAGAAGTTTAGTTCAACAAAATAGCTAAAAATGTAAAAATTGGCTTCAAGTTTAGTTTAACAAAATAAGGTATTATTACTATAACCAAGACACTAGGTTAGTAATAATCCAATGGTCCCTGTAATATGACACACAGTGCTGCTTTCCAGTTCCGTTAGCTTGACATGCTACCGCGTGACTAGATGTACCTTTTTTTTAAAGGAAATATTTATTAAATACTGTATTCTGTTTCAGTCAACCATTTTTGAAGTTCAGCTCAGATGAAGAATTCGAAGATATGTATTCTGCACTAGAGCCAAAAACAATTTCCAAGGGATCTTCTTTTGGAATTGAATCGCAAAAGGGGCAGAAGAGAGTTCGTGAGGAACCACCGCCTAGGACATACCATGAGTCCTCTGGTCCGCAAGATAAACGCCTTAACTACTCTGATACGCCAAGAGACCGTTTCAATAGAAATAGGAATAGGAGGTTCTATGAAAATGATAGAAATATGAATAGAGATAAACATGACTTGACTCATCCATATAGAAGCAAATATAGTCCTGATAGAGCCCGCTACAGCAAGCGAGACTTTGGAGATGACCGCCCTTTACAACAGTATGATAGACCCAGGTGGGTGGAAAACGCGCCTGGGGATAGGTACCAGCATAAACGCCGCGAACGGCGCCCTTATCCAGATAGAGGTCGAAGTGATCAAAACCTAGATATAGACAGGAACAACTATTCAGACAATTACACAGGTCAATATAAACTGGCGAGTTCAACACAAATTCATGGTGATTACGACCAACCACCAATTAAAAGGTTTAGAGGCGACCAATACCCACATATTGAGGAAGATAGGAGGCGTAACGACAGACAGTTTCCTCAAGAACATGAATATCATCCGTCCGAAACGAGAGAAACTTATAGACAAACTGAAATCAATAATGAACTTGTGAGTAATATTTATGCGGACTTAGATAAACCTACGTCTGATTCAGCTGAACTTCCTGCCAACAGTAACATCAAAGATAATCAAGATACCAATCATAACACAGGAATTGATATAGATAAACAGGCAGATAAGCATGGTTCCCAATCTACAAAGAAGGATAATGTTAAAGATGACTTAAGATCTAGACATATTGAGGAAAAAAATGCAAAATACAAAATTCCGCTTAAGGGACAGAAAGGTAATACTGACGAGCTTTCCAATACAAAAAGTAATATAAAAAACGTAGTGGCGAAAATTGCAAATCAAATTCATAGTGAAGCCAATAGTAGATCAAAATTACAGCAGAAAGTTCTAACTTCAGTCAATGATAACATTAAAAAATCAGATGTTGCTAAAACTGAGTCATCAAAATTGACTAGTAATGTAGATTCCAAAAGCTTAGTAGCCAACATTTCAAATAGAAACGAGACGGAAGTCAATACTTCATTTGAATGTATGTTAGAACAAAAACAATCTTCCATAAGGAATATTGTAGAGGGCGATTTGGAGTTAAGTGATGAAACCAATGATGATACTAAAGTGCAACTTAAAGAAACCGAACTAGACACTACAAAGAAACATAAATCTAAAAAGAAGTCTCGTAAAGATAAAGACAAAATTCCTACAAGGAAAACTAGATCTAAAACTGATAAGGATAAAGACGTCAGAGCTAAGGATAAGTTTAGTGAACTGTTTGGCGACAGTAGCAGTTTGATATCTCCCGAAGATTTGGAGCTCGATCCAACGCTGGCGCCCAAGCAGATTGCCGATAGCTACGTGGCAGTGTCCGAAGACGCGCAAGACGGAATCCCTCTGCAGGACAAACAAAAGAGTGTTCGTACACTAGCGGCTAAAAAAGAAATCTCGGGAACTGATCCAAATACAATTTTTCCTCAAACATACTTGTTACATTTAGAAGAAAAAGATAAAACGAAAGATACTAAAGACAATAGAAGTCGTGCACATCACGGTAAACGTAGAAAATCTGAAGTTCTATTGAGTGGTGATGTTAAAGATACAAAAGAAATAAATTCACCAACGGCCAATAGTGCTAACACAACTTCAGTGACAGTATTAGAAGAAACGGTGTTGAGTGAAGGAGCTAAAAAACAAATTGATGAAAATAAACCTGAAACGAAAGTTAAGGGCGATGTTCCTGAAAGACCTTTAATTCCGGAAGTTAAAATAGCAGGATCTAATAAGAAATGCAAAGACACGAATAAATTAGATAAAAATGCGAAAGGCGATGATATCGTAACGCTATTAATGCCAGAAGTAAATACGGTTGAAACTAGTGATAAACCCACAAAAATAAACTCAAATAAATCTGATCAGATAGCAAAAGGTGATATTGATGAAATTCAAGTTGTTCCAATAAGGGCAGAAGAATGTACAGAAACATTCAACGTACCTACACCTAACCAAAAAGGGAAAGATGATGTTGTCGAGACACATTTACTGCCGGAATTAAATGTAGTACCATTAGTTGAAAAATCGAGAGAAATATTAAATACATGTAAACCCGATAGGAAATCTGAAAGTAATGTTCCACAAACACATTTTATACCAGAAGTAAAAGCAGTGGCATCAAGTGAAAAGCCTGAAGAAGTATATAATATTACTAAACCTGTTAAAAAAATTAAAGTACCTGAGGTAAGTACAGTAGAATCGAGTAAAACATCTGATGAAGGACTGAACATGTCTAAAACTGTAAACGAAAAGAATCCAATGGTTGTAACACATTTAATGAGCGAAGTGAAACCAGTCGTATCGCGTGAAAAATCGAAGGAAATACGCAATGTTACTAAACCGGAAAAGAAAGCGAAAGGTGGTGCTTTCAAATGTGATGAAAAAAATAAAGATCATACAAAGAGTAATAAGAAGCCGAAGTCTAACGAAGACAAAATATTTCCTTCCAATGAAGTGGAAAAGGATTCCCATATTACCAAAAATCGCGGCATAGCCGAACTAAATGTTCCAGCCATAAAAAGCAGTAATAAAGAAAATGAATCATGTAGAGATGTTTCAGAAGGAACCCTGAATAACGAATTGCCTAAATTCTTTGAAGATACACTTGTTCCTATCGAAAATATAAGCTTTGATAAAAACAAAACTGATGAAGAAAAGTTGACTGTAAATAAAGTCCCAAAGGAAATCGTTAACAATACCAATATTGCCGATACTCCAAACCTTGAAGCAGTGACAGAAGATCCGGGGTTGGTGAATACTGTTGTAATATCCAGTGGTATCCAACCTCAGAGCGCAAATGTCCTTGAAATTAATACAGCAGAAAGTCAGTATGATTCACTGAAGGCACTGGCTACATCAACGCCTAGCAGAGAGTTACCTACTTTAACTACTCTTTCAGAAATAAAACCGTACGCCAACAATCTGACGGACTCTGTAAATGCAGAAACAGCAAATGGGAATTCTGTTCCTAAAGATGATGAGTCAGATATTCCTGATGTAAGAATATACTGTTACAGGCGGCGAAGAAAACTAGTTAAGTAGTAAATTGGTACAGCGATTTGTGTTATTACGGATCCACTATTTCAGTGGCTATAGTTAAGGATATTGCAGATTTGTAAGCAACTTATGTATTAGTCGATAAGATTGACTGCCTTTCTAAAGTAGGTCAGAGCATGTATCTACCCTCTGGTAGAGATCACTTTGTTAGCACTACCCGTGAGATCTTTAAATCTTGTTTGGGTTTATTTAAAATGTATTTTTGTTTATAGTAGAATGACGTTAAGTAAACACGACCAAAATTTGATGTTTTTACTAGAAAGTTTTTCTTCTATATTCTACGCAAAGAAACCGGGTGTGCAACTTCCCGTAGAAAGTTGTATGAAAAGTGACCCGGTTTCTTTGCTCCCGAGTATATTATGCAGAAAATTACAGATTATTATTGTGTTGTACAGTCAGGCAGCGTTAGATATATCGTTCCAAGTGGACTTAAGTGTTTTCCGATACATTTGGATAGTTTGGTCGCTGTCTACTGTACTTATGAAATAAACTAAACTCGTCGCAAAATAAAAGGCCCGTTTTGACATTTGTCTTCGCGACGTAACTAGTGATGTAACCATACGACTCGGTACTCGATACTCACGATAAATCGATTCCAGTTTGGATGAGTACTTGATCGATTTGAATATATATTGTAAAGTGCATTGGATTAAAGTTCTGTTTAGAAAATTTAACTTACACTGATGTTGTAGATTTTGAAATGATACAATGTTACAAGCTCATAATTTTCGGTAAAGATCACTACACAGCTGGTGAAATTCAGTAATTAATTGATGTTGAAATTCAGTGAAACTCAGTAATTAATTGATTGATGAACACTAGTATTTCAATAAATAAAACCGGCCAAGTGCGAGTCGGCCTTAAAAAAATATCTTGATCGATTTATTTTTTTCTTTAACCGATTATTATTAGTCTGTGGGCAATATGAAAAAATCGTTATGCACAGCACTTAGCCGAGTGGGCGGTACCCATCAATGAAAAATGTAATTACCTTCAGAACATTTCGATCGGTAAAAAATACAGAACTTCATAGGCGTGAACTGTCAAAACGGGCCTATTACTTTGCGACGAGTTTAAAGCGAAAGAAAGATTGTTATTGTTATTCTTTTGCAAATAATATTTACATCGAATAATCATTTTTTCTGTTAATTATTCTTAATGATGTTTGCCTTGCTAAGTGTTGTTGTAGAACCGGAAGTGCTTTCTACCTCACGGGCTAGTTGTAAAGTGGCTACTGCGTGGTGCGCGCGCTACTGTGCTCCACCACCGATCCTATTAGTTAGCTACAAATTCATTGAATGTACTTGCTCGACTTGTCCTAAACCACAAGGTGTGCTGATGAGTATTGTATTACATGCATTTTAGTAAATAATATTCTTTATATCGGTATTCAATCTTTTATTCCCATAACAGTCTTTGTTTTCCTTACAAAGAGCCCTTAACATTATTTATTTACATTATTATAATTATACAATAAAAGTATAAATATAACGCACTCGTCGGTTCCATTGCAACTGAGAAATATAACAACTCGTTTATAGTTTTAACATTTGACTATACAATCGCCACTTCACAACCTCTTGGATGTCGCGCGCCCCGCGGCACGCGACGCGCTGCGGTCGGCGAGAGGTTTCAGTTTATCACACAAAATAGTCTTTTTTTTCTTTACATTTCGGTCCGCCAGGTGCTTGCAACAAAATAGGTTCGGGCCCTCGTTCGCGGTCGCGCGGGTGCGACCGGCCGCCGGCGCTTCGCCTGCGTCGCCGCTCGCCTAGCCGGGCGGGGGCTATAAGCAGCCGCGGCAGTTGCTGTTGGAGAGCGTGCCGATGATGTTGCCGGCCATGGGGATGTCGTCCCCGCGCGAGGACGCGGCCGACGGCGGGCGCTTGGCGCGGCGCGCGGGCTCGGGCTCCGCGTCCGCCAGCTCCGCGCACAGCGCCACGTGCTGGTAGCACACGGCCGACGCGTGCCCCGAGCGCACCGACGTCAGCGGCGGGCCCGGCTGCCACAGGTTCGTGCTCGGGTCGTACACCTCCACTATGTCCAGGAACGACGTGCCATCGTAGCCGCCTGAAACAGAACGCTGCGGTTAAACGAGACCCGAGTGCTGCGAGGCCGCCTCTCCACGCCGGACACGGCAGCGCAAGCACTGCTGCACGGCGGCAAGATTGTTAAACAAGATTGTGCCAGCGATCCGAGCGGGCCTAACGCCGTTAAATTCCTGCTGTCCACGGGAACGCGGAAAGATTTGCACAGCGCCGTCGGACCCAGCTCTGGTCTGGGCCTCTTCACGCGCGCGCTACTCACCCATGGCGTATAGTTTGTTGTCGAGCACGGTGAGGGAGAGCGCGGAGCGCGCGATGCGCACGGCGGCCGCGGGCTCCCACACGTCGCGCTCCGTGTCGTAGCGCTCCACCGACGCCAGCTGCTGCGAGCCGTCGTAGCCGCCCACTAC
This sequence comes from Pandemis cinnamomeana, assembly GCA_932294345.1. Lineage (NCBI taxonomy): Eukaryota > Metazoa > Arthropoda > Insecta > Lepidoptera > Tortricidae > Pandemis > Pandemis cinnamomeana. The sequence goes on from OW028706.1 coordinate 5,544,467, forward strand.
GTAGATGAACTGCCCCAGCGCCGCCACACCTGCATATAGAACATGACATGAACGAACACATCACAAATTACGCCTATAATAGTTACGCACTCAAAATTACACCCGTTTTCATAATTTCTGTCTGTAGAAAAAATATAGTTAAATTGCGAGCGCCTATGCGATAAACAAATCCCACAAACCTGCGAATTGGAACCGTAATCGAACGGATATCGTGACGCGGTTGAAGTGAGGACATGGTGAAGCAAGTTCCGAGCGACCGATCCGCTACAGCGGAGCGCATACTTAGCGAACTACTCGCACGCTGGTTACAGAATCTCCTCGGCGGCAGCACGCCAGTGAGCGCCTTAAAGAACTCGACAGTAGTATAATAGAGAGTGGACTGACCGCAGCCGCTGCGCGCCTGCGCCATGGGCGCGATCTCGGTCCAGCGGTTGTTCTCGGGGTGGTAGCACTCGGCGGTGGCGACGCGGCGCGCGCCGTCGAAGCCGCCCACGGCGTACAGCAGGCGGTTGACCACGGCCACGCCCACGCCCAGGCGCGCGCTCGCCATCGGCGCCACCATACACCACGCGTCCTTCTCCGGGTCGTAGCTGACAAACAACATTGATCACAAACCGTGCACGTGGAGATATACACATCTACATTATAACCTAAAAAAAAAGACGCAAAAGACGGCATACGAAAACAAATGTCTCTCAAATTCATAGGAGTAATACTGTTCATTCGGACTCAGTTCAACAAAACGACACAAAAGGTGTACAATTTTAGATTAAATAAGTACTAACGGTACTCTTGTGGGATTGACGTCGTCACTAAATGCTACTATTGGCTTGACCATCGGCATTTAGGGCGTAAATAGCAACCGATGGCCTTTTCGCCCGCGATGACAACATAAGTCGGTAATTTCTGCAGTTAGGTTATTTATATCGTAGGTTGGCAATTATTAAGGGAAGCCATTTTTATTTAAATTATAATAAATAATTATTAAAGGCTTTGAGAAAAACACTCACCATTCCACAGATTTGTGATATTCTGATCCCGCCGAACCGCCCACAGCGTACAAAAGTCCATCCATCACCGCTACTCCTACCTGAAAACCAACAAAACCTTTGTTATTTCAAATACAAACTTGAACACAGACAAATCGAAAATTTTAACTGATTCTGTGTTCAAAAGTAGATGAACATATCGGCTGAGTAGAGGACTTCCCTAAAGTGCTGGGTTTAGGAGAACATTGGGGCGCTTACCCTGTGCCTGGGCACGGACATGGGGCTGCAGGGGCGCCAGTGCTCGGCCGCGGGGTTGTACACGTCCACCCAGTCGCTGTCGTACGACGAGCCCGGCGACGTGTTGCGCCCGCCCACCGCGTAGAAAAGACCCTGCACAAATCGTTACATTATAACACATTTGTTATGATTAATGATTATGCTTATTTGCAAACCGACTTTGTTCCTCAAACCTTAATAAAATAAATAATAGTTATTAATGTATTGCTTAATATAAATACTATTACAAATACTGCCCAGAAAGCCTAACCCGTTGTTGCACGGTAGCACACAATTATAAAATGTACAATAGCCAAAGCTATTCAATATACCAAAACGATAGACGAAGACGGAAAAGTGTTTGTGAGTACATTTTTTGTTCCTCATTTTCATTTACCAACTAAATTTATTTGCAAATTATTCGATGACTCATCTGGAGCTACTTGGTGGACTTTGACCGTGGCCATTTATCAGCGAGTCACGCCGAACCAAAGTCCAAGCCAGGTGCTTTGACCATTTTTTAAGGTTAATGTGCCTGGTATGCCCCGTTTCATAGACGGTTATTTATCACTCGGTGGCCAAAAAAACACGTCGCAGTAAGATACCAACAAGTCGAAGTCGTGCTAGAGGTGCAAATTAATCAATGAGATGAGGTTTCAGCGATAATTATAAAAAATAGACCAAAAATTAAAACGACAGACAGACGGTTTTAAAACCGAAAAGTTAAGTGTATAATTTTATTAGATGACAAGTCGCCTAAAAATAATATTCTTAATGGCTTCGCCGTAGTGGAATTTTTGACTTAAAACTTAGTTAAAGTTTGAAGTACCTTGAGGAAAGCCGCGCCAAGTCCAGAGCGAGGTACCGTGAGTCGCGGCAGCGTGGTCCACGAGGCGTCGTCCAGGTTGAAGGCTTCGAACACGTCGATGGAGTGCCGGAAGTACCCGCCCGCCACGTAAATGATGCGCGGCGTGTTCGGTCGCCGCTCCTTCACCACTGGCTTCTTGTGTAAAGTCAGGTCCTGTAATCGAAATGCACTATTGTACATTAACTGTCCAAAACAAGCTGCAATAGAGCGGACATGAATGCACCAGGCTTATCGCCCAGTTGATTATGTTGAATGAGATTTGGGTTCTTGGGCTGAAAATATGCGCCAGTTTTTATGGTCTTATTATACTTTGTCTATTATAATATTCAAATAAGAAAAGCAATTTCAGTATTGGGAATCAAGTAATAAAAGATTCTTATTCGAATAGGGGATTTAAGACTGATTGTGTATGGCAACAGAAAGATGTTTAGTCATCTTGCTTTGAGTCATAAAATTATTAGAGATGGGTTGAGTGAAAAAAAAACATATTTAATTTTAAGTGATGCCGTGCCATCAAAAATATAGAAGTTAGTAGTTAAGTCGTTTTCAAAAAAATGTACATAGTTAAGGGGTTTAATTAAAACAAAAGTTAATTGATTCCTTTGTGTAACGATTTTTTCACCCTTATTGCAATGGAATAAAGGTCAAACGGTCGCTACATAAAGGAATCAATTAGTTTTTGTTGTAATCAAGCATTAACTATGTACATTTTTTTTAAACAATTAAAAGTATCCCGCATAAAAAATATCAACAACAGAAATGATAAAAAAGGCAAAGTTCTTCTGTGCTACAAAAACGTGCCAAAAGAGCTTTCTGCAATTGAAAAGATTTCACAATGTGCTATTTCAGCTAAATGTCAGCTTTTTCAACAATTTGCATTACACGAAAAATAAATCACGGTACTGAGCTATTTTTTTCTAACTGCTAATAAATGTTGCCTACTTTCATATGAGCTATTAGTACATTGACGTCAGCAAAAACCTTTCATATGTTTGCTTTGTCATGCTTAATTGCAACCCGTCTCTTCCCAACAATCTGACGAAATTCATTCATAGTTCGAAGATGTGGCTCCTATCCGACTATTGTAATCCCGTAAGCGCTCGTATTACCCATTAGGTTAATGAGTCATTCTTTACTACCTACAAATCTACGTGATTTTCCACACCGATCTAATGTATGTAGGTAACTCAATTAATTGGATAACAGCTAAAATAACAAAACCTTTATAAAATTTAATTACCTGTATTTCTTGAAGTAAGCTATCATCTTCAGACGTCGCCATTATTGTGAACTGTTTTTTTAAGATTCAAGTACGAAGTGATTTAGAAAGTTAACAGATTCCCGCAATGCGTATACCTACACCTTTTAATAGAGAGAGTAAAAAGATGTTAATAATAATTATAAAAGTTGATTATCAACGATCAATAACGGACGAGTTCATCTATGTTTCTTTTTCGTCACTTAACGCAAATCGGCGTGACGTCACAAACTATTGTAACTAAAAGTGCATACGTGGCGTGGTAGTACCGTGCGCCAGCGCCGGGCGCCGTACACAATATGTATATTTGTCAATAGATATAGTATCTATATTGCAAGATAATGCGCACAATGTCGCGTGGTATGACTGGTCCCGGAAAGCTAAAGTAACCAAGTTGATTTATGTTAATATTAAATAACAATATTTTTAAAACTACAATTCGATCACTACGCGCCTAATCAATGCTCCACGCACAATGTGATTGTCCAGTTACGTTATGATAAGATAACACGTACCGCAGTTCATTTTAACTATTACAAATTGGACCGAAACGTGCACAGCAAATAGAATCAAAATATTATTTTTAGACAAGATTATTATAAAAGGTATAATTTAATAACACAATCGCACCACTGATAACTTGGGAGACACCACAAGGACGCGTGAAACCTTTACACCAACCAAAGGTGAACTAGCAACTGAGTCTGACGAACTTGGACCACTCGTTTGAAAACTGCCAAGTCATGTAGCCCGTGTGGAATCCTTATTGCACCACGGTTACAGGTACCATGACATCGTCCTGCCTAATTTCTTACTGATCTACCTCCTTTCCGTATCTTTTCATGGTATTGTAAAATAAACATGATAACTCCAAAATATGCAAGTCAGTAAGTAACTGTGACCGTCCCTTGATGTATATATTTTTTTGACTCACATTACGACGCTTGGTAACAACTAATTTTCGATTCGCCTGGTCAGCTTAAATGTACATATTTACAAACGAACTGACTACATACATTATAATGCCTGTATATAAGTGAATATCAGTTCCTTTTTTAATTATTACACTTTCCGAAATAATTGTTCTCTCTTCATTTTTCTTCCTAAGTACATTGTACGTACCTTACCTACATCTAAAAATATCATAAGTCACCAAAAATAAACAAGTTACTCGTTGTTATTCGTTTGGCATCACTCAAGGTTCATGTGACTAAATATCATTATTAAATGTAGTGATACCTTGTCTAGATAAAATTTCCAACCCAAATCGTCAATTCGAGTCATTTTATTAGCAAGTCGCGGAGTTTACTCAAAGGCGTGTTCAAGATTAGCCAAAGTTTACACACGATAACTCTTTTGGTGTTGTAAATATTCTAATGTCAAATTTAAGTATATTGTAATATATTATATTATGGTTATTACAATTCCAGTAAACAAAAAGTTTTATAACGAGGCTTTATTAGAGCCTCTGCCCTTGCACAGCCAACAACACACCTACATAAAGCACAATTAAAGATGTCGCACCGAGATAATTTGTTGAATTTTATTGACTAAGGGATGGATTCATGAATCCCTTTCTAAAATTGGCTTTCGTTTTTTAAAATGTTTAGTTACAGCTAGACCAATAAATATGGTGTAATGTTTTCGAGACGACATCGAATATATTATTTCCACAAAATTAAATATTCGATGGCTTGATGGCTGTATCATTTTGCCATCATAAAAATACTTGCGAATCTGGATTTTTCGTACATCGATAGTTACTTCCCTTTCGTTCCTCAAATACGAGTATGATTTCGAAATGTAGTTGTGCGTTGCTTACCTGGAATATCCTGGCGAGGTATTCGCGGCAGGCGGGCACCTTCTGCAGCACAGAGCACGAACTCATCTGCTCCTTGAGGAAGCTCGGCGTGAGGTATTGGCAGCGCACGGCCTGCAGGATGTGCTCCATGCGAGGGTGCCGCCGGTCCTCGTCGTACTTCACCTACGGTCATCAAATAATTTATAACAATGCTTATCCTACTAATATTATAAATGCGAAAGTTTGTGAGGATGGATGGACGGATGGATGTGACGATGTGAGTGTGTATGCTTGTTTCTTCGTCACGCTGAAATGACTGGATGGATTTCGATAAAACTTAGAAGGGAGATATCTGGTCCCGTAGATTATTATAACATATATAGGCTACTTTTTATCCCGGATAATTGCATAGTTCCCGCGGGATGGCGATAAACATGTCAAAGGTCGTAGCTGCGTAGAATCGCAACGTAAATAATTATTGCGAAATAGAACAAAACTTGATCGTTTTCAGAGACGTCAGTTAATATTATGATTATTTGAACTTAATCGACATCTCTGAGCCCCCAGATATTACAATACAATACAATACAATAACTCTTTATTGAACACCACATATAACAACCAAAACAGAAAAAAGGTATACAGAATATTACAAGGTAACAATAGGCGGCCTTATCGCTACAGAGCGATCTCTTCCAGGCAACCATAATGGACTGGAGAACAGAACAGATCTGATATTATTCACGATACCTACATTACTAGCTTAGGTACGTTGAAAATTTTAGTTTATAGTTTAATTGTCACATAGGTCCACGTAACAGAATAGATTAATCGTAAACTAATTGCTCCTTCTACGCGGATGAAGTCGCGGACAGAAGCTAAACTTATAACCAAAGGGCGTTCCTATACTTAGCCGTAAAACGGTTCGGTAGCAGTTTTATAAAGCGTATCTATAGTAGCCTAAATTGTGATTTTCCTTCCCCGGTGTATTCGTTGAACCAGATAGGAAACGTGCAGAATCCGACCAAATGCTCGATTATAATATTATAGATAAAACAACCAATTTTAATATTTTTGAATATTTTCAGACATTTAATATCGATGTCCGCCGTGCGACTGCGATGAAAAAAGAAAAAAGGGCCTCTAGGTAAGTACGTGTCAATTATTATGGAAAAATTGGCAGCGCCACTAGAGTCACGAAACGACTACCAAATTATCTCATAGATAGATCGTAGTATATGACACTTTACCGCGAACGCTATTAACTCCATATCTTGCTCTGTTGCCCTAGCGATGTAACAAGGTGATGTTGGATCCGCACGTCACCACTCTGCTCTGCTTTTACGTTTAAAGGTGTGGACATGAAGTTAAGGTTCGAATGCTTTTGTAACCAGAACTACGAAATAAAATGACAATCACATCTCGAAAATAATAAAATGTACAAGTCATACAGAAATGGTTGAAGTCATCGTGATAGCAACAATGTTGTGGACAGAAGGCAGTTAATTCACGTTTTCGCGATTCGTCAGATAATATTGTTAGCAGGTGTTTTGGTGCAGATAAAGTTAACCGTTGTAACCTTAGGTTCTGAAATGAGTGTACCTGTTTTTTTTAAACCCAACCCTACTAACAAATAATCAAACCAACAATCTTTCAACTCTATTTTTACCAGCTTTCAGTATTCCGATCGACATGAAAAATCATGGGTAGAGCTGATATCAGTAATAGGCAAGGACCGTCAGCAGAATGGTTAAGTATATTTAATATTTTCTTTTCAAAAAACTTATTTTCATCTTGTTTGAAACTAACGAAGAAGCTTTAACCAAATTGTGTTACAATTTCGCGAAATAGAAAAAAAAGAAAATTGACTTGAATAAGACTACCATATTCCTTGACAAGGGCGGAAAAAATCAAACTACCAGTTATTTGGATTATATAATTTGCTATGACGCAGTAATCTTGGCATTAGGCAAGCGTGGTGACGCTGAGACATGACACGTCTGCTTGATAAATGCTTTACAACATACGCGATCTTATCACTCTCTAGGAAAATGGCAGCAATAACAAATAAATAAAAATGACGATGCCACATACCTGAAACTCTAGTAACTTAATGTCGCTCTGTACGAACAAAAGTAATTCACATAAATCGCGCTCTTTTCTGTCTTGTCTATAGAAAACCCTTGAAATGTGCTTACACGCATGATTATTGGTCAAAAACTTGCAGCTTACTTTTGGGGTAAGCAAAGATAACGGAACGTCATGTTCCCCAGTCATGGCGGTTTCCTGGCCAACGTAACGTGTTTGGTTTTTTTCCCTTCAAATAATTAAACTATCAATACTGTGTTTGTGTAAGATGAATTGTGTATATGAATTCTTCTAGAAGTTTTAAATGTAGCTATAATCGTTATGACTATACAGTCAACAGTATAAGTAGATAATTAAAGTGACTAATGATTAGCGCATGTCTATATCTAGACATTTAATAAATATTGCTGCAAAATATTTATTTAATTTACATGATTTATATCCAAATTAGGGCCAGATTGAACTTAAGAAGCGAAGCTAACTCACCCAACTCAGTACCGCATTGTAGACTTCACATTCCTCTCTGACGTTTAGTTCATCTTTCCGGATCAACGATATCAACTCTGAAGGGGTCAACTGTAGAAATTCTTCCTCTTGACACACCTACAACAATAAGAAATCCATTAATTAACTTGTCAGCTTAATTAAAAGGCATGCTACGAGCTATATGGCAAGCAATTACAGAAGACCCAATAAGAACCTTTAAAAGGCTCCCTACATTGTAGTCTCATCAGATCCTGTTCTAAATTTTGATATTTGCTCTGAATGAGAATTATATCTATTTCGGACTGCTTTTTTGAGCTCTACGTAGTTCAAGTATGTTCTGTGACCATCACGAGATGAAAGCGATTTAAATAATTTAGCAGAGAAACAAGTTTTTGCTATTATTAGGTACGTATGGTTTTAAGAGTTATGCAAACCGAATTTTTGACATAAAACATTAAGTAGACAGATAAGCAAAATATAAGAGAGCTATTTTGGTGAATTTCACAATGTTAATACAATAATATAGATATATTATGAAATCGTAGTAGTCTCGTTTGTTTCCCGTATCGATAAAACTTGTTTCTGTAAATTACGATAGCATTCAAAATTCATTATTACTGGCGGATATGATCGACACTATCACTTATAGGCTTTACTCTTAAGGTTCAAATGCATGAAAGCAATAGGGAACTGTTTCAAAAACACAGGCGTTATTCCAAATTCAAAGATTAGTCGCGAGAGACCAAGGTTCACACCAAGTTCGGACCAAGATCCTTAATTTTAGATATCCATATTGTTGGAGTCGTGGAGATTTAGAAGGCACGCCGTTTTGTCGCTTTTCGCTTAATGCGTCGCTTTACTAGTAAGTAAGAGAAGACAGAACATAATATCTCAATAAAATATTTGCGAACAAGCACGTAGGTACAGACACTGAACGGAAATGTTGAGCCAAGTGTCATTTGCTTTAATTTATCCATATAATCGGTATAATACAATTTGCTATCAGTCGTGTGTCCGATTTGCATTATACGGCTAAATTATGACAAGCGCCAAGTGGCTCAGTATTCCCGTGTGTTGACAGTATCAAGGACACATCTCAAGTGTGGTAGGTACGTGGTCGTGGTAGCGCTAAGCGAGAAGCGGCAAATGACTTGCGTGCAGGACGATCGAAGTACTACAAGTACGTACCTCTGTGAAATGCCTTTCGATGAATTGGTTGGCCTTTTGCTTGAGGTCGACGCAGCCGTGCTGCTCCGCGAAGTTGGCGATGCCGATGGCGTTGGACGGGCCGAGCTGCCGCTCCAGGAACGCGCAGCACGCTTCGATCACGTTCGAGATCTGCCCACACACTGATATTATGTTCACAACCACCACTAACTAAAACTTTAGAAAGATAAATCTATAAAGATTTGCGATTTGCACAAACTTGGACATCTATTTCGCAAGTGGCTGACCAAGTCACTTAATTTTCACTACATAGTATAAAATAAAGTTGCTTTCTCTGTCCCTATGCCCCTATGTTTTGAAGATATAAGCATACATAGGGATGTATGCTTATATCTTCAAAACTACACAACGGATTTTGATACGGTTTTTTTTAATAGATAGAGTGATTCAAGAGGAAGGTTTTTATGTATAATTCTACGCAGACGAAGTCGCGGGCAGAAGCAAGAGAATATTTATTTACATAGAATAAATGTGTACCTACCTCAAAGTCATTGGTGGTATCTCTATATTCCCTTACTTATTCTGATATTTGTTTTATTATACTAGAATGAAAACGTTTTAAGACTAAAGGAAAGTGGTGCGCGAGAAAATCATTTAGTCATGTGGCTAACCACAGGCGGAAAGATGTCTTGTTACGAGGTACGAAGATTGTTATACGGCTGAAAAGTTCGACTATTCTTATTTGTTCCATGGAACAGTGAAAGCGTAAGTCACAGATTCCACACACGCGTATCAAATGGTTGGAACAAATTCGGTATTTTTCATTCACTTTTATCGAAGAGCATAACGTAAATCCTTATCATAACACTTCCTTAGAATGAGCGACAAAGTAATAATTAGCGTATGTAAAAATAACAAAGTCGTAGCAGTTTTATCGACATCTGTTCATAAAGATAAAAATCGGAGGATCATTGCTGAAAATCTATTATATATATTAGACGTTTGCCTGTTCATCCTTACTTTTACATCTCCACTTTCTGTAGCCCTTCTAATTGTAAAAGATGTAAATAAAAACTTCGTAATAAACTTTAAATACTTGCAGTGTCCGTACAGTCCGTGAGCTCTTAAAATGCCATTCGGGTTTGTCTTGTTGTCTCACTCACTCTTATGGGTTTGATACTTGAATCGGCCGATGGTACCCGAAACACGAATGACATTCTAAGAGCCCACGAACTGTTCTTTTGTTAGTTCCAAACCAACAACACCTTTACCTTTATTGTACAAAGGAAATATTAAAACAACAGCAACATTTAAATAAACATTACCACCACACCAACGAGGCGCAGTCTCATGACAACGCAAAGATACGTAATTAATCTGATAACTGGTCGTGTTTTTTTATGGGTTCGATACACAAATTGTTTAATTGTTCATAATTCAAATCTCATTCGAACTCGACTACACATAATTTTCTGAGACAATTATTTTATATAGCAATTAGATAAGGAACCACAATTTTTGCATTAGCTTAATACAGCCCTTATTAACTGTTTCTTCTGTACGTGAACCAGAATAGACAGAAAAAATGTTACCGTATACATTATTATATACAAATATTGCATACTATTATACTAGATAATTGTAATCTGATCATGTTACAATGTTAGAGGTCATTGACTTTTCAGCTTGACTGTAAAGAGGTAAAAAAGAACGAAACCAAACTTAATGTTTAGCGCGTGTGACCGATAGGACCAAAGAATTTACGTATCTCTAAGATAATGTTCAAGCAAAAGACAAAGAGTGAAGGTTAAAGTCTAAGCCTGCGAAAACAACTACCCAGTGAGGCCACTGATATATTCAGGATTCATCAACATCTGCACGCTTTATATTTTTTTATTACACCTCAGCATGGTGATGTTAAAAAGTACTAAGTACTACAGTTAGAGTACCTGCTAAAATATGCAAATATTTAAAATTGTGACAGTAGGTGCATATTATTATTCTCATTGGAAATGAAAAATAGGGATTATCGGACTCTTTTCGTTACTTGTGTTGTAAGACCTTACTTCTTGCTAAATTCAATAATTCTATGAGAACGGGAAGTCTTTAGCTTTAATTGCCACGGTTTTTATATGAAAATACACTTTTAGAAGGTCTTTTGATCGCACAAACTCAATAACGAAAGTTTTTTACAGTTGCAAAAAACCGTAGCACTAAGTGTTTCATATTAACTTTAACTCGATACCATCCTCGTTAGTAAATGTTTTGTGATTGAGTCGTTTTTGTATACTCACTTGTTTTCATGAAATAAAAAGTGAATATTATGTAAAGGTGAAACTACATATTAATAAATACCTGGAACATAGTGGCGGCGGGCAACAGCTGGCAGACGGTGACCTCGGTAATGCGCACCTTGCCTGTGTACATGAAATACACGAGCCACGCCATCGCCGACGGACACACGCCCTGCAGCCGTACGCGGGACATCTCGCACTCTTTCAGGCCGCTTGTGAACATCGCCTGCGGGAACGAGATAGATTCCTTTACAACACCGGCATTTTAAGGCACGGCCTACCAATTGCAATGCACGCATAGAAGAAGGTAGAGGCGGAGGGCGGTTGCACGGTACGGTGACTTTAGCGATGATCCTAAGTATTTTTGCGGATATTAGATATGTCAATGACCCCAGTGACACCAGTGGTACAATGTTGTTGGTGTTTGACTGAGATCGCCAATTTGATAGATATACAATTTCAAAAGCAGGTAGTCCGTTCAGTTAAAGCTGCCTCAGATGTCGGCTGTCAGTACACAACCGACGACAAAAGCAAACCTAAACAGCAGCTTGTGGGCGAGTCCAATACATGTTCACATTTCATCGAAAGCAAAGCGTCCTTATCGATTGCCAATTGATAACATAACAAATAATATTATTTATAGATCAAGTACTATTGGGAATAAACACCAAAACGATTTCATAGTTGAATAGGATTCACGGAACAATGTTCAATTTTAACAAATAAGTACTACATCTAAAGAAGACTACAGCTACAGCTAAAGAAGAAAAACATGTTGATTTCAAATAAAATGGAATTAGCATAGTTTTGTAATAACAAAATTAAATGGATTTTAGTTACATGACTTGCATTTTGCTAACAAGCAACATTTATCTTTGCGTATCGCCGACGCGGGTAAACAAGCGGGTAATCTTGAGCATCCAGGACCTGACATAGCAGGCAATAATAAATACACTGTTAGCTTCAAAATATTTTTGGATATGAGCAGCGACAAAAAAGGGGTATTAGGTGGCGCGCCAACTTAGTTGCTTATACATAATCACCTGCTAAATTAATTACATTTTATATTTGTAGTTTTTATTTTATTGATTTATGTAGTGTGGGTATTCTGACAGCCAGTAAAATAGTTAGGTATAATATTCTGTCTTAGGGAAGTAAGCAAGTGCTTGTACTAAGTACTTAAGCAAGCCGCAATAATTCAGAAATCGTTGGTGCAACATGATTCTTTCAGCCTCTAGAAAAGATGGGGCAAGACAATATTCATGAAGGTAGCCAAAGAATATGGACCAGAAGCACGCTCAATACTCAATGGAAATAGGTGTTCCCCTTATCAAAAGTGCTTTTGGATTGCCACTTTAGGGCGATTGTAGCATAAATAAATTAAAATTGTACACAGAGATGCAGATAGTACCTACATTACTGAAGAGACGAGTTAGTTAGAAATCCGAGCCGTAGGCGAGAATTTTTATATGTATGTATACGAGTCCAGTATGACACTTAATGGTTGAAGCTTGTATAGTGTTTTTCTCAAAAATAAAACAAAAACTACAAAGACTAAATGTAATTAATTGTAATAGAGAAATTAAAATGACATAACATCGAAATATTTGCAAAAAGTTAAAATTTTCCCGCTCTTTTAATAAAGTATGCAACCTCATCACACGAACGCCGTTGCTCTTGTGCTCTCTTTTTTAAGTGCTTTCCCTACACAGCCTACCTGTTAGCGCATTATAATATAAGCTAAAGCAGTAAGGAAACTACGAACCAAACGGTCGAAACGAACGCACACATAGACGCGGCCTTCTACAAAGCCCCTAAGCGGATCGGCGACGGAGTTGGAATAAATATTTCTTAAATTGAATGAATTTGCAACTACTCTATTTATTTTATATTTATGTTCAGAAATAATAGAAGTCCTTATACTCCATGATGAGGACTTTTGCAAGTTTTGCACTATTAAAAAATATGACATAGGTATTTTATAAGGAGTTCTAAGTTCAAATCACAATACGTGTTACTTACTGGACAATTTTTCAATTCCGAATTCAAAACCTCTCTACTAACCGAAGACTTCTGATCATGGTCCGGTCATTATTAACTTACTGGTGACTTTTTAATGATGTAATGGCGACTTTACGTATCAGTTTGAGAAAAATACATAAATACATACATACACACGTGTATCTGCCCCTACCCGGATTCGAAGCCGGGATCTCAAGCTTCATAGTCAGTGTCACTAACCACTAGGTCCAATAGGCTATCCGGTCGTAAACGATTGCGACGTATTGCGACAGACGAGCACCTAAAATCCTCCTGTATCCGACTCGTTCGTACGGCAAACTGAATCTTTACAACTCAACTGCTTAGCTTTGGGCAGATACAAAATAACTGCCATCTGCTTCTATCTCGAAGTAGGTACTGTCCTATTACAACCAAGTTTAACATAATGTTCACCTGTTTAATGTGATCAATATACTGGTTGCTACCTCATGGGCCTCATAGAAGCTATTTTGGTTTGGTACGGTACGTCACCGAAAATGACATATTTAGATAAGTACCTACAGCCAACAGCATCATAATATCGAATAAAATAAACGAAAGTGGTGCTCAGAAATATAGACACACAAAATGAATCTAGTATTGTAGAGAAGGTAAGCAATAGTAAATACGAATTGGAATCTCACATTATGTGACCCACGGAGTACCCTACTCTTGTACTGGTATTTGACGCTCTATTTTTTAATAATTCTACTAGGATGAAACTTGTTAATTGCTGCATCTGTAGGACATAAAAATATTTACAATTGCAGATACACAAGTGCGATGATGAGCAAAACCCACGCAATCATACCGATAAGATAGCGCATGACATGACATTTATTTAATATCGTACTAGAAGGTCATTAGCGAAAACAAATGTATTCTTTCATTGTTAACAATACTATGGTAATTCATTTTAAGTTTAGCACTTGATTATAAGTCAATTGCCAGTGTAATTACACAGAGGAATTACCAATAGAGTGGAAATTAGCGTTTTCCAAAAAAAAGCCCACAAAAACAATTTTTGCAGAATTTAACTATTTTAATTTAAAAAAAGACGAACAAAAAGTGACGAACTGGTATGGCAATTTTGGGACATATTTTTTCTCGTATAAGGATTGGTAAACAAATTCTGAGTAAGAAAAACTCAAAATACACCCCCTTGCAAAAAAAAAACGGGCACCCATGGTTTTTGTATTTTACGTGCATAAAAGCATACTTTCTAAGCTTTATTAATGCCTATAAATCTAAAAAACCATAGATGCCCGATTTTTTTGCAAGGGGGTGTTAGATTCTAAAAATTTGACTGTGTAGACTTTTTTGGAAAACGCTCAAATGTCTCACAAATTGCAGAAAAAATATATTGGAAAAATTAATGCGACGCAAGCAGGCATAATTATGATCGATATCGACCTATAATAAATGTTTCGCTATTGCGTGACACAATGAACAAAACTCTAATGTGTTGCAGAATTGGATATCCCGTATTACCACTCTCTATTCCTCTCGTCAACTAGACATTAAAAAAAAATAGATAGTAGCACAGTAATACAATTTATCACTAACTACCAGTTAAATAGGTGTGGATATATTTTTAGAGTTTTAGCATGTTCTGATAACAGAAGGTAGAGGCAATGAACCTCATCCGCCAACATGGACTTGAATAGCTATAATTCGCCAAAGTTTTATATTCAAGATAATGCCTCATAAGCGAAAGGAAACACTTGTAAATGATAAGATGACGTTGAACGCCCTTGAACTTAAGACTTGTGATCTCAGTACGTGTATATGATTCAAATTTTCTAACAGCGCGTTAAAGTTTCTGTTTACACTTATCTAAAATACAGCTCGCTTCTGTTACACATTTTAAGGAAGTGTCAATTCTGGGCATGTCTCATGTGGGTGGGTCTCATGGTTAAAAGGCCAGAAACCAGACCATCGTTCGTCACAAATTTTACAGCATTCACGAGCTTCATCTTCAGTGGCTTTACAAGCGACCAAGCGAAGCGACTATTAATACAAATTAGTCACACCCGTGAAACAAATCGAGGGGTAGGTAAACTATACGTGATAAACAACTAACTATAGGAACTCAAACTGAATGACAAGTTAAAGAACGAAAAGCAGCGGGGAAAAGTTTTGAAACATACTTACCCAGTAAGGTTTACATTACTTTACGACATAACAAAGTCAATGTTTCATTAAATGTAGCGTGCTTACCTTGAAATAGGGGCTGCCGGCCGCGAGGACGACTTTGTGCACGTGGAACAGCTCGCTGCCGACTTCTAGAACGACGTCGGTGAGCATGTGGTGCGAGCGCATCGTGAACATCATCTGAAGACAAGAACGAATCACGAGAGTTAGGCCACAGAAATAATGTTAACTGGCTCCTGGTACTGGCTCGAGAGAGCGTCGATCACATCGTTTTGTCATGGAATTACTACTAAAACTAAATTCGTTTAGTTAAAATAATCCAAATTAGACTTGCTTTTTTTGATGCGTGCTTTTGGTCTTCAGTATTTTTTTGTAAGAATGCTTAGGGTTCTAATGTGTTTGCTATAGATAGATAAAAATACGTCGCAAGTCGCATGATCCCCTTGAGGCGTTATTTAGATAGCCTTGAAATACCACATTTCATTTGTAGCCAAAAGGAATTGGCTTGCGCGATGGTAGTGCAAGATTATCATGATAAATTGGGTTGGGTTGAGTAGGTATAGAAATCTAGACATTTTGAGGTCCATCCACGACAACAGTTTTACCTAATAACTGGTTAGAGGCAGATTGTAGGCTTTGATGCTTGTTTTATTTAATACCTATAGCAAGATAATGATTGTACCTACCTAAGTATATTGACGACGACGTACGCAAGTCATTCCGCAGAGATAAGCTTCTTCGAAATCATGCAATATTTTCCCAAATCCGGAGCATTTCATAAATTACTAAAGTTTAGATAGATTTAGGTGTTGTCAGCTCCTTAAGTTCAAGAATGGTTTTTGTTTTTTTTGTATGTTGATCAGTGACGTGTCTCATAAATAACAGAAACTTAGGTACTTCTTTTCTATGCAAAATAAATTTAAGTAGGAATAATATTTCTAATTTAAACACATCTGTTCACACGTGACACAAATACACTGTGTTAAAAGTAGCTAATATGCCTCATCTAAATTTCTAAATCCGCTTTGTTTTTTAATTTAATAAGACCCACCAGTAGTATAGTATAAGTGGTTGGACCCAAATCTCAACGTATGTAAAATAAGGAACAAAATAGTCGGAGTGGAGGATTCTTCTCCAACTGTCGTGCGTGTCGAATGTATTGACGATATTAATGTGTCTGACGTACATAAAATACATACCAAAAATAAGTTTTATGTAGACACCTAGGTTAGGTACCTACCTACTTAAAGAACAAGTGGGGAACAAAACAACGTAACTACTGATAATCGTAACTAATAGAGTTGAAAAATGGTACTTTGGTACGGAATAACGCCTAATTTGGTATGAATAGTTGGGCAGAATAACGATTCTTAATTAGGTACTTACATCTGATGATCGTGAGACTAAATAAATATCTACACTGACGAGCAAAAATAACAGGCCGCTTTTCATACAACTTTGTATGGAAACAGACCCGTTATTTTTGCTCTTCAGTTCATTTAATTTTGAAAACATTTTTACTCCATTATGTGGAAAATTAACGTATAATTGCCTAGCGCCTACTTTTAATATTTCGATTTTATGAGACCGCGTGGCTCTATGAAACGCGCAAGTCATGCTAGCTTGCGATAACGAGAATACCAACTACATCTACTTCTAGCATGTATTTATGTCGTTAGAGTTGCTGTTGAATAATATTTACAAAGAAATATCATCCAAGGTCGAGACTGTCGTAGGTATATCACGGAGTTCCGTATATTACAAATAACCACCAGCAAGCTCCCATTCCATTCAATACTATACCGCTTGCCTAGCCCATGTCCTATCCTACCCGATGTAAGAGAAGCGGTTTTTTCTTCTCTTGTTTTACTTTCTACTTTCTAGCCAGCTTCCATCGTGGAATGGCTTGATCCATTTTCAGAATTAGCAAAAACGGTACCCCGGTATCGTCGTGTCTACCGCCATTTTACCGACCTGCCTTTCAATATCATATTTATTTTATATAGAGCTATGGAGCTACGTGCACACATTTGACAAGTCATCCTGAACTTGCAATAACAGCCCGCGACTCATTGAGTTAGGTAGGTACTGCGCATTTGGCAATACCTACCTTCTAACTTACAGCAACAATAAATCAGTTAATGAAAAATAAACTAAGCAGTAAACCGTCAATGAATTGAATAAAATCACGAATTATGCAAAATACAAAAGAGTTTAACATAGAATCATCTTAAAATCAAAACGTTTATTTAATCTGTATAAAACAATGGTTGCTCCCACATACACAAATATTGTACTAGTTTCTGCCCGCGACTTCGTCCGCGTAGAATTAGAGTTAGCAACTGATGTTGATAGTATATTCTCTAATAATTATTTATGTTGCAACTCTAGGCAGCTACGACTTTTCACATGCTTATCGCTATCCCGTGGGAACTATGCAGTTTTCCGGGATTAAAGTAGCCTATGTTTTAATCTAGGGTACCAGGTATCTCCGTTCCAAATTTGATCCAAATCAGCCCAGTCGTTTCAGCGTGAAAAAAGAACAAACATACACACTCACATCCTCACAAACTTTAACATTTATAATAAGTATTGTAAGTGTATCCAAGCACGTTACAAGACTATTTATATTGTCAAGACTTCGAATTGCACTTATGATTTTTTATATTTGGACAGGAAATGACTTATAGTGAATCATACCGCCTTTGAAAGGGAAATCACCACTCTACCATAATGTTATCAAATGTTAGGCGCACTACATTGATTAATTCAAGTTTATGAAGTTGTAATCTAATCTTAACACGTCACTTAATAATTATATTAGAGGTATTTGAAACAATTTCTTAGGGGTGCGAGTCGGGTTACCTCCACGTGTGGTCAAGAGCTGCGGTTCCTTTTTGGATCCGTCCAGGGGGAAGAGCAGTGCTTGATCCGGTGCACCCTGGGCTTCGGCTAATGATTTCCTGGCAGTTTCTGAGGGATATCATTGACCGTTGGCTAAGAGCCCGACAGGGGGGGGGGGGTCTTTGACCATTACCGTACAACGTTGCCGACATTTTGTCACAAGATTTTTTAATCATATTTTTGTTACTTTGACATTGGCGAAGTTGTCGTCGCTATAACGACTTGAAACGCCACAAACAAGAAGAAGAAGAAGAAGAACAATTTCTTATTTTTATTTATTACAAAATTAAAGATTTTATCCTCTTGTCTGACGTGGTATCGTTGCAAGAGGGGTTTGAACCTTACTTAGTACCTGTCATCATGACTTTGAGACACGTTGCTCTGAATTGTTTCTATAGATTTAAGTGCCGGCCTATTGACTATCGAAGAATCATTGCGATGTGCACATCTATCAATCACTGGCACGAGAAGTAATCCCCGAAGCCTTATTCAATATACCTAGTATATATTATACATATAAAATTAACATACTAAGTAAATGAAAAGAATTTTGGTGTTCAATACATTACTGTAGCGGCCGCGAAGTCGGGAATGGCAATAGTTACATATAAAAAGTCCAAGAAATCATATTAAGAATAATATTTTTGTCTTTAAGCAATTAATACTAAACCAGATTATAATTATAATTAACACGTACCTACTTTCTTACACTTATTCATTATTGATAAAACTGGCCACCTACAAATAAACAACCATAAAAGAAAAAAAAAAATGTCGTGCGTTGAAACAAAAGACGGTGGAATTGCCTTGGCTAGCAATGTTGTATGAAATCCCATTAAAGACTTCTCGTCGAGTCGCACCCGAAACGCGACACTTTCCGGTTTGTTATAAGGAACACAACATGAATATTTCATTGCATGTTTGATAAAAGAATATTTGTATTGTATAGCATTGTTATTGTAAGGAAATTGTTGAAAATAACTAGGCGCTGTCTGAACACACACTCAAAACAATAATTGTCTTTCTGACGCAGTTGGGTAAAAAGTATAACTAAGTAATGACTATACTCTAGACCTAAATTAAGCATGTGGCCAGATTTAGCTGCGCCTGAAATTTAAATGAAAAAATAAAAAACAAAATGTATATCACTAATTGAAAGCCTGGCAGTGTGACCAGCACGCGCGTTCTTTTCTTGCTTGTTAAACAGTGTAGTCGCTTATGCAGACCCTCAGACAGGACCCCTATTCAATACCGATATACTGGTATGGAAGCTAAGCAGAAGCTAGAGGCTGTATTTTGCTCTTAGAGACTAAAATATTACTGTAGTATATTTTTGACTTAAAATGCTTGCATAAGGCAACAATTTTGTTCTTCTTTCATTTATTTTTTTCTCTTTCACGCGGGAATCTGCAGAAATCGTTCCGAAGGGTGCTCTCCTACTTAACCTTTGAGATTATGGCGACAGGCGTTCCAGTTTCGCTTACCTTCATAAAATCTGAGATATAGTTGCCCATGCAGAAGGTCATGTCGCCGACGTCGTTGCAGCCGGCGCCCACGTCTCCTTGCAGCGTCGCCTCGTAGTTGAACGGGGGCATGTCGTCCAGCAGGTTGCTGCGCCCCACGCCCTCCATATCTGTGTCCATACTGCCGTCGTCGTCTGTTCCACAAAACAAACTTACAATAAACGCTTGCGAGGGATACAACATCCGTTAATTTACAAGTTTGATACTTGTTCATGTGAATAAATAATCCAGGCTGATGTTGCTAAAGTTTTAAGCAAAATAACGCCGAATCAATTTTATCAAAGGTATAGTTACGTTGCGGAGATTATATTTCGGCTAAGCGGGGGAATGAACCGTTCCTACAGATATTAACATAACATAAATCGAACACGTCAGATAAAATATTTACGACAGGAATCAGGATCTCAGGACTGGCTTGCTAAGACTAATCCCGACCGCTTTAAATATTAATTTATCTACCTAGTTTTATTATAATATTTATTTGTCTGTTCCCAAAGCACAAGTCTGCAATGCAAAATTGCATTCTATAACAGTTGATTATTAGATGTCGAAGATGTTCTCCATAAATTTTATTTTAGCACAAGTTCACTTCAACGGTTACAACGCGGACATAGGTAACAGCCGGTAACAGCAGACTTAGCAAAACGACAGAGGCGTGTGCAGAGGACACGCTCGTCCTCCCTTGTCCTGCGGCCTTCTACTTGCACACAGGTAGATGTAACGCAACCGCTCCATCCATTCAGAGACTATGCCCAATCTGGCCCGTTGTTTACATTGCACACGGTTTGATTTTTCGCCAGCGATACATATGGTTGATGGTCCATGATAAACCGATGGCACAAAGAAAGGGAAGAAGAAACAATTTCAAAGCCTATTAGATCAAGGTGTAACTGTCACCGATATCGGTAAATTATGCCTAGGTCACAAATACCGAACGCAGTTACCAATAACTTGTTTAATCAAAGGGTAAGGACTTGCCTCGACACTGGCTCCGTGAACTTGCACTGATTTATCATTGAATTAGAGGAGATAGCATTTGCCGGTCGTTTGCCTCCAAATTTGACTGATTAGACAAGTTGAGCTTCCACAACAAGAGAAATAAAACAAATGGTAGGTAAATAAGAGAAATTTAAAAAAACTTATTTTTTAAAATTTCGCGGTATTTTTTTGTTTCTACAATTAGGTAAGTAAGTATAGTAATGGATTACCGTCAATCCTGTATAGGAATTCCTGGATACTTTCTTTGGAAGCGTTCAGTCTCATTTCTATAAAGATGAGATCAAAAAATCTCGCATTTAATTACTTCTATAATACTTTTAATGAATGCTCGAAAACTCTTACACTTCTAGAGTCACTTTAACACACAATAGCACAACACTGCACTTAACTAGATGCCTATATAATTTAACTTAAAAACACTGACTCGGAATTTTTTTAGACTAGTTTTTTTGGTATAGTTCCTGAGTTGGTTTTGGTATAGTTCTTTGAATTAATCCACATAAGGCATGGTTCCCCCTCAAGCTCGCGGGGATGCCGACATGCACAGAGCGCCCCAGCGGCTCTCGCACTCGCGTGACTTTAATTATTTAATTGCTTATGTTATTACAAATGCGTACAAGCTAACAGTTACAAAGACCACGAAGAACTGAACAATCTGTACCTATCTTGTAAATACGACAAAAGCATCGCACCGCACGTCGGCGAGCGTGACTCAGCAACAAATAAACATTTCCACCTCGAATGCGACCTTTCTGAATATCTAATCGCTACTAAAATAATAGTCGCCTCGATATAAACCACAGCCAGATTAGAAACTGACTTGGCCTAAGCTCAGGATGCCCCGCAGATCCGGCACTTAATTTATTATGTATGTGCTTAATTAACCACGATAAATTATACAATTGATTAGGTACAGTTCAGGGCATAAATATCGATACAGAAATCATGTTAAATATATGTGTTACCGACATTATTGTTTGTGGAATAAAGGTGTATAGACGTTTTTGACGTCTTGGTAACGTACATATAGTTATGCCCTTGACTGTATGCGTCTTCCGGCAGTGGCGTAGCTAGGTAACCAAAGGCCCTGGGGCAAGAAATAAACTAGGCCCCCAACTAAACTATTTATCATATTAATTTAACTCTTTGCATGTTTTTTTTTATTTGTGAAAAAAATCTGGATAATGTAAGACCTCTAGATTACGGAAAAAATATTTTAAAAATGTAATAAGATAAGATAAACAGAATATACCTATTTTTTAGTACGCGCTAGTTCAATTTATAGTATGTAAGTCAGAGTCCGAGGGGCCCCCTGAGCTTGGGGGCCCCGGGGCACTGCCCCGTCTAGCCTTCCGATAGCTACGCCACTGTCTTCCGGGCAAGGTTTAATAAAAACCTTAAAGAAATTATGTGAATCACAAGCTCGTGATATTATACATTTCTTTGCCAAATAGAACTGTATATTTACAATACTCTTACTCTTTGTTTTAATTTGTCGCATAAGCCAAATGTAATTTAAATTGAAAAAATAGATCGAAACCTATTAAAAAAATTACAATTATTATTGTCATCAGCTAGTTGATTTTAAGTAGGTAAGTAGATATTTTTCTTCTTTCTTTCTTTTTCTACCGTGGCGAGCTACCGTCATAATTTCTAAAGCATGTTTAATTTAGAGCATGAAAAAGCATGTTTCGTAATACTTATCGGAATATTTGTACAAAGATATTTTTATTATTCCGTGACCAAACTGAGAAAATCTCTGCTGTTTTCACTTTGCAATTTTGAGTTGAATTGAAGTTTTGAATAGTAGCTACCTAAAACTACAGTATGTGATCCAGGAAGCAATGGAAGGACTGTAGAGGGGGAACTGAAGCACATAGGCAAGAAAACATCTCGGAGAAGGAAGACCAGAGATAGAGCAAAACGGCGGAAAATTATTGAGCCCAAGGCCCAAAAAGGGTGGTAGCGCCGCAGGAAAGAGATATCATTATTTTGTACCCACATGAACAATTTATTAAACAAGAAAATTTGTATAGAATCAATTTGGATTTTTTTATAAGTAGGTACATATTAAATTAATAAGAAAATGTACACTGACCAATCTATTTATCTATCTTTAAATATCAAAATTAATACAAAACACGGGAATGGCTGGCGGATTTGGCTAATTTTGATTTTGAAATATTTGTGGAAGTCCAGGGAAGGTTTAAACGGTGAGAAATCATTGAAATTTGAAAAATAAAACTGGCACGGGGGCAAAGCGCCGGGCAACAGCTAGTAACTAATAAATTAATAGTATTCTCTAAATATATTGAGTTAAGGTTAGAACTAATAGGACTCCATAATTATAATAGCTCAATTACTGCACGCGCGGTGCCGCGACGGGATGGCTATTTTTCCTCGAGTCAAAGGACCAAGTCTGTACAGCTAGCACGAGCGTGCGCGAGGGCTGAGTCGCGTGCGAGATAGCCTACCCGTCGTTTTCTTACTGTTTGTTCAAAAAAGAGACGAGTAGTCTATCTTTTTTTTTTTTTTTTATATGAATAGTACAAACGAGTAGCGCTCTGTGCAGTGCTAGCCGTGCTGTGCTGTTAACATTGCGCTCTCGAGGAGGGTACCAGACAAGATAAGAGGCAAGTGTAAATGTGCTTTTATGTTTTAGGTACTGTGTTGGCTTTTAAGGAAATAGCGTAATTAATCCAAATATTTCCTTTGCGTGACGTCAGCAGGCTCATTCTGACTTGGCAATATATCCTAATCTAGATCTACTCAACAACATAATGCAAAACATTACAAAATTACATGTCTAGTGATTCACAGTAAAACAGTGAAGTGAGAGCCAACCAAATTAATAAGGGTCTCTAATAAGAAACCAGACTCATTTAGTGACTTGTCGTAATTCCATATTTGCAATAGTATTTTCGCCTTAGTATTTCTTTTATCATAAACCATGACTACAATTTTACAATCAATATCAATAATAATATAATATCTGTTGTCCCAACTCTAGTGTTAAGCTTGACCTTGGGCCACCGCCCAATCAGAGTGCAGCACCAAAAGAGCCGTGGCAGATTTATTTACAATTTTGATAATATTTTAACTCTATTCTTTCAGATGGACCTATAAAAATATGAATGAGTTCAAAGGTGATTAATTATTATATTTGAATTGAGTGTTAATTCTAAGACATTGGGACAAATTTGCCTCCTAAAATGAAAAACTTGCCTACAACGCATACACACACAGAGAGAGAGAGAGAGAGCGAGAGACGCAACACTTACTTTCAAAATACATTTTACCTATTTATCCTGATTCTAGTATTTATTGAAAAATTAGTTAGTTGTCGGCTAATATCTGACAAGGGGTTAGGCTAACATGTTTTAAAGCTGTATTTTGTATTTTACTTGACATTGGTGAAACCCTTCTTAAGGACAAAACCCATGTTAATTTTGAAAATACTGTATGCGCGAAGGGATATTGTGCTACTACAAAATTTTAAGATAATAGTTGAACATGGTGGCAGTTAATAGGAAAAAGTGACATCTTCAATAGGTCTAGAACATGTTTGTTTTCAGTGGTAAGGCCCTTACGGTTTTGTGTTTGTGACAATCACTTTTTAGTAGAATGTACCTACTTGAGACTAATTACTAGGTGTAGTTATATCACCAGCATAGATTATGGTATTACATGCATTATATAAATTGTATGTCTTAAAAGCTAAATCTGAAGCTTTTATGTACATTTAAGATGACCAATCTAAAAGCCAGCAAACATGATTCCACACCAACATGAAAAATGTTTTAAGATGGTCCAGGTAGGTGATTTGTGGTGTTCAATAAAGAGTATTTGTATTGTATTGTATTGTATTTTTATCAATCATTAATTTCCATATCTCTTCTGCAAATGTGGTAAACAAAGTATGTAAATGCCAGTAGGTATAAAAGTTGTAATATCATACATCTCAATGATAACTATTTGCTCAATGGATTGAATATCTGCTTAGTTGCATACTTGCTTACTTGACTGGACGCTTGCTTGCTTCAACATTACAGCCTTACCGTAGGAAAAAAGGTAGAGCAGTTTTAACAATTACTTTACTTACCGGAGGTATATGTCAATGAATAAAAACAGTTAAGTACTAGCTCGTAGCCGTTTTGCATGTGTAGTCACGGAGTAGCAAGGTAACGTTCATGTTCACAATAAGAATAAAGTAACATTTCGATAAACAAAGGTTTGAGATTTATTAGATATGGACACTGCTGCCACAAAACGGTTGTAAAGATTGTGGTAAGGTGCTAAAGGCTTATTAAAGCATAGAATTGTGAGTAGAAAAATCCTTACCCTTGTAAGTCTCCGAGGAAGCCAATGCACTCAGCAAGTCTTTTAAAGTTGCACGAAAACCAAGTACATCGCAGGAAACTCTATTAAAAGTTCTTATTTTTATAATTGCTTAACAAATTCATTTCCTTATTACTTAGAGTACAATTTAAATGGAATGTTCTATAAACAAAATATAATAAAAACGTAGTAAATTAAAGTAACACTCCCATGACGTATGTGTGTGAGACAATAATCTGTCAATCTGTCAAACTAAAGGGCCTGTCAAGGAAGGATGACGTCTGACTGACATAGACATGTGCTTAAAAAAAAAACAGTCTGTTTGAGTTGGTTTTAAAAACGCGCCATTACATAAATGTTTACTCAATGCTTATATTGCAATGGCAGCATTTAATGTAATGTCACTTTAATCGCGTTTCGCATTCGCATTGCTTGTCTGTTGCCTGTCTTGTCTTTCCTCGTCAATCGACAATGGCAGATGCGAAGCAAGGTATTGTATATCTTTTCCATAATTATTTCTTGAATTATTCAATCTGCAAAGAGATGTCTACAAAGATAACTTGGGCTTGAATTAGTTGCAATGAACTGGCTCGTTACAGTAGTGCCAAGCATGTTCGTAAGTGCCCAAGCCATGCTGCAAATTCTATGTAATTTTTTGTCACCATTTCTGGTATTTAGCGTGCTATACAGTGCTGAAATGTATTTTCCAATCAAATTTCTTACTACTGGTATCCCAATTATTATTGGGATTGTATTGTACTTTTACATTTATTAAATTCTGCAGTACGCTGAATTCGATTGAATCACTGAAATAAGACAAAATGACTGTCAGCAGTGTCAGTTTAACGGTTGTTTACTTCTCTAATGTTTGAGTATTTATACTTGATTACTGTCATCACTACTATAAATGTAAGTCACTTAGTTGGTTTAATTAAATAAATGTATTAAAATAAATACTTTACTTCAGAAATGAATAATGGAACATCCCAATCTCGATCTGTGCTTGCAAAACCGCGCCTTGGAACATTTGGCTCATCAGGGTTTGGATCCAATCCATTTGGTATGTACTTTTATACTTAATTTTGGTCATTCTTCTGTATAGCTTTTTGTTGTGATTTAATTAATTTGCAAAATTTGCATAGAAATTGATGTTAATGTTTATGTTATGGCTTTTCATGTCTGAAGAGTCCCAATGAGACACTATTACTGCAACTTAGATGCTTGTATGTCTGTCTATCACAGGGCTGTACATTTTCGACTTTCATTAGGTAGAGATCTGATATAAAAAAAAACTATATATGTAACAACAAAACATAGAGGGTTTCTCTATAAAATATAAATGTTCTGTGTTTTTTTCTTCAATCTTAACAATGTCATTGGCATGCTGGTATGGAATGGAATATTTTGTGAGTGAGTCTTGACTCTCACCAAGTGAATGTTTTACAAAAGCTCTATTTCTTTCAGGGCATCTAACTCGGGGATATATTTCTTCGGTAAAAGTATTGGGGTCCTCTGATCCTGGTAAACGTGCAAATCTGGGATTGGATGTCCTAATACATATAGCTCCCAATAGCAAAAATCCATTTATAACATTTCACTTAAAGTTGAAAGCAAGCAACTCTAAATGTTTAGTTAAAATTATATGCAACCCGCAGTGTGTGAGTTTATTTTGTAGACAAAATCCCTTTTATCTAGAATAAACCTAATTCCAGGCTCTATTCTGCGTCCGTCCCAGCTGAAACCAAGCAACAACCCATTCCTAAAAGTTACTGATACTGAAGAGGCTGCCAAGAAACCTGAAAATGAAGTGGACAAAACTGAAGTTGAAGAGAGACTTAAAGAGAGTAAAGAAGATGCACCCAAATTTGTACCATTGGGAACTACAGGCGCTGCACCAAGGAGTTCCAGCCAGGTCCCCACCCCAGCCCAGCCTGCATCTGGAACCTCAGGGTTTGTTTTTGGCCAGAACTTGAGTGAGAGAGTAGTGATCCAGGAGAATGTAAACAATGGTGATGCAGGACCATCAGAGCACAGTATGAGCAATGGGACTTCTGAACTCTTGTTTACCAATGCAGCTGCTTCTGTTAAAGACAATACTCAGGTATGTTAGTTTTATGATGCGTCAGTTTAATATTTACAGTATGTTGATTATTTGTTCTGATGTCTAAATATATGGAGTGCTCTTTGCTCACTTTTCTTGAAGCCTTTCATTGTGATTGCTATTTAGTTTACTAAAATTAGTATAGAACAATTTGTAGTTTAGTTTCAGATTATATTTCCTGTCTGACCTAATGAATTTGTAGGAGATAATTGAATTTGAATCATTTTGTATCTTATGTAAAGCATGATTAAGAAGCCATACAAATTTCTGGTCTCATCTTCAAACCATTCCTTATAGTTAAGGATAGATAATATATTGCCCGTGGTCCTAGTAATTTGTCCTATTCGGAAAAAATGGTGCCATTATTTTGAATCATTCAATAATATTTTAATACAAAACTAAGTAGGTTAGGTTAATTAGGTATCTTCAGTTTAGAAATAACCAGAAAACGGAGCTCTATCCTTGGGCGAAGCTCCGTCGAAAACCAGTAGGACAAACTGTAGTAGAACCACAGGCAACAGAGGTGATAGATTTTCTAAAAATCCCCTCCTAGATCAAATGTCAAAGAATCAACTGCAATAGTTTAGGCTGTGTGTGTACTTATCAGTTGTCAATGTCATGCAGCTGTTGTTATATGACTTTCCTTTTTTCAGAGTGTGGGAAGGGATTTGTAGGCACGCTAGTTCAAATCTCGGCCGACACTCCGAAAAATGAGAGTAAAACTTGCTTTTGTTAAGCAGGCGTACCTACTGCTCTATAAACAAATAATAAATATGAATATTATTATAATAATACTACCTAGACTGGTCCGAAAATAGTTAGCGAAAGCCATAAAATTTGCCTAAAACTTTTAGGTGCAATCTCAATTGCCAGAGACATTCAGTTATTTTTTATGGATTTATAAAAAAACGTCTGAAACTTTTTATCGCCACAATGGAGGTAACGCGGGAAGGATTTCGTGCGTACATTACGACCTAAACCAAGAGCTAACTTACAAGGTATTCGTGAAAATTTAACTGGTGCTCTTTAGGCATTAGCCCCATCTTTTACCACTATCTTTTAACTCTTAAACTTTTATCCTACTGATATCGTCAGTTCAAGCGTGGGCAGGGCGACTTCAAAAATTACCCCAGACCGAGGCGACCGCCAATGACAGTTACTACTCTAGAATACGTCATCAGGGTGGCTCATCAAACAATATCGTAACATTACCTGGCCCAAAATCACGAAGGTGGCAAATTCGTGTCCGCGTGATTTAAATAATTGAATTTATTCATTTTAATTAAAATAAAGCTTCATAGATTATACTAATCAACTTATTTAATCGGCACATCAAAACGTTTTTTCTTAATTTATTGATTAAATATGTTTTTTTTCACAAAATACCCCCTCAAAATCATTCCGGGAACGTGTCCGTATTCGTTATCTGCTGACAACAACAGCTAAAATACACATTAAAAAAATTATTTAATGCTTTAAAGAGTACTTTTTAACTTAGTTTATATTATAATTAAACGATATTTAGAAGTCTCTTCGGTGCAACAATATTATTTTTTCTGAAAATTTAACTTTAAGTTTGTCCGACAGTTTGTGCGTCATTTCGGGAACGCACACATTTTTTTTAAATATCCACTTTCAGCGAAATGCAATAGATAGTGCTTCTGGGTAATTATATAGAGCACTCAAATGCAAATGAATGTCTGAGGTATTTTTTATTAAAATGTGAAAACTTAAAGAGGTAAGTACAGTTTTGTTTGAAATTTTAGCAGCGTACATGTATTCAGCGTCATTCCGGGAACGCTAACAATTGCAAGAAAAAAAAAGTAAATGGCTTTTAATACACTACTTTGTAAAGATTATTATGGCCTATTTCTATATTAACCTCAAAAAATCCTGTTTTTGTGACAATTGTTTATTTTTTACGTATTTTTATGAAGAAACGTCATTCCGGGGACGGTCATTCCGGGAACGATTCAGGATATTACGTGCGTTCCCGGAATGACGTTTGTTTAATTCATTATAGTTTTTTGTTTGTAAATGCATTATTTTTAAATATTTATTTTTGTTACAGTATTACTTTATAAAAAACAATGGAAAGCCAATCAATTTCTCAAGATAAATAACAAAACAAAGAAATAATATATTGAAACTGTCTATACTTAAGAAGAGATGACCTTAAATGTTAATTTGTTATGTAAAACATTAAAACAAGAGAAGTAGACGAGTTTAATAAATATTTAAAGGATTAATTATGACGTTATTTTTGAAAGTCATAGGATTTTAGACAAAACCGTCATTCCGGGAACACTAAATCCTTTTCGGGAACACCACTATTATTTGTTTTTTATTAGTAATGTAAAATATTTTTAAACGGATAAATTCTTACATACGAAGAGAATAAAGTTCTAGTCATGATCCTAACCAAGTTTAGTTTTCTAGTCATTCCTATTCTTTAGTATAGTAACTTTAATGCTTGAAATTTGGAACTTTATGATCATGTTGACTTTAATTATTATTTTTTTGAAATAATGGTCACATTTGTACATAAATTTCTTTTGCACTTAGTATAATATAATAAAACACTGTAAGTAGTAATAATTAAGTAATGTTTGAATGAGAGTTTTTATTTAAAATGAAATAAAAACTATCGTTCCCGATATGACGAATTTTACTGCCGAGTTTGCTTAAAATCGCTATAATAAAAAATAAAGTTAACTCTGTGCGCGCTCCTTTTAAATCTATTAAGAACAATAACGTAGCAATTATTTTATGTCTTTAATTTTGATATTCCTTTTAAGATTTTACGTGCAAATTACCAAATCGGAATTCGCCACCTTCGTGATTTTGAGCCACCTAGCACTAGATTTAGACGACCTGAGGGTTGGAATCCAGGCAGTGTCTACCAATTTTCATGGTCATCTTAAAGTTGGGAAGCTTGCGTCACGATGACTTTTCACCATGACAGCGCTCCAGCTCACACGGCTGCCAGAACGGCTTTTTTCCTATTTTAAAAGTTGGTTAGTCGAATTTATAAGTGAATTGTAGAGGAATACTTTAAAATGTTGTAAAGAAAGTTTTATTATATTCCTCTTTTTATTTATGTAATTAAAATTTTCGGACCGGCCCACGTATAATGCTCGTTCTTACTCCACCAACATACTTTGTCATAGAATTAAAACTTTTGCTGAAGTCAGGAAGGGTTTGCTCTTTGTGTGCAAGTGCAACTGACTGCACACTACTGTTTCGTAAACAATTTAAGAGTGTGATGTGATTGCGTCCAGGAGGAATGCAGCAACAGCGACTCCAACAGCGGCGGCGAGGGCCTGGCGGCGGCGGCGGCGGAGTACGAGCGCTCGCACGCGCGCCCGCCGCTGCCCAAGGCCGCCGCCACCACCACCGGCGAAGAGGGCGAGGTCAACGTTCTGCAGGTAATATAACTACTTGCTCACGTTATATACACAGCTGACCCCTGCGCAAACGACTATACTATTTCTCTGCTTCTTTTCCTCGCCATTTACCACTTATAAGTGGCCTAGCCTAGGCTTGATCCGAAAACGACTCATGTAAATGAGACGTAGGCGTAATTATTAAAAAGTGGTATTTGTATCAAATGAGCTTAAACGGTCGATTTTTCGTTCAAGCTCAATTTAAGTAAGAGACAGAAATCGGTGATTAGTATGAAACATGTCGGGCATATGTCGACTGCGTGACTTATGTCCGTACGTGAAGCTAATCCACAATAAGTTTAAAAAAAACCATTTCGAGTGGCTCTTAGGTCTTAGCTTTTTAGTAGGTCTACTCTCTATACTCTGGTTTCTATTGTCCTGTCAATCGTTCGAAGGTTAGCTGGAAGAGATCCCTTTAAGGGATTAGCTCGCCTTTGTACATCTGTTTTTCTCATTACTTGTAAAATTGAATGTGTTTTATGTACAATAAAGAGTTATACATACAAACTTTTGCCGACTACTTTTCCTTGACTGTTTGTACTCGCATCGTCTTCCATCTCGCATAAATCTACCAAATTTCAATTCAATTTGACCATTTGAAGTGGGTCAAATTACACTTTCCAGATTTGATAAAAGACACACAGAAAGTGGGACAGGTCTCTCTAACAGAATGCTGGTAAATATAGTAATATGTTTAATTGTGTCGTTCAGATATCGTGCCGGCTGTTCGCGTGGGAGTCCGGCAGCTGGCGCGAGCGCGGGCGCGGCATGCTGCGGCTGAACGACCCGGCGGGCGGCGCGGCGGGCGCCAGCGCGGCGCGGCTCGTGGCGCGCGTGGCCGGCTCGCTGCGCGTCGTGCTCAACACCAAGCTGTGGCCCGACATGGTGGTCGAGCGCGCTGGCTCCAAGTCCTTGCGCATCACCGCCGCCGACGCTCAGCAGCAAGTCAAACTGTTCCTAATTATGGTGAGTGCCTTACGCCGACATTAACTACTAAATAAACGGGTACCAGTAAGAAATGCACGGCATATAACTCGGAAGGAACAAAGAGTACCAAATTTATTAGATAAATAAAACAGGGCCGGTGGTAAGAATATGAAACGTTACCATGAGCGACGCTTTTGTCCCGATGTTATTTCTGTATACTTTTATCACTTTTTATTATTTTGCTGATGTCTACGGGACGACCGAAGCATACGAGTGACAGTGGCGAACTGAACGAAAACTTGCTAAATTTAGCTGGAGTATTGCCACACAATGACACGCCCTCTTACCACTTCTGCTTTTTCTGTTCTTACATCATTTAATTTTAATTTTGACACTTGTTTAGATCGATCTTATAATGTGATATTCAGGATCGTGTTATTTAATTTGCAGGGCGCCCCAAGCGACATAGTGCAGCTGCACCGCGCGCTGTCGATGCGCATCGCGAGCAGCAAGCGCAGCGGGGGCGCGGGCCGGCGCGCGCCGCCGCCCGACGCGGCCGAGACCGGCGAGGCGCCGCCGCTCGCCGCGCGCCTCGCGCCGCAAGACCCCCGAGACCCCGAAGAACCCGCAGACAACACCGACACGGACTCGCGCTCCAACAGCGACGAGGACGTCCCCGAACACACCGACAACAAACCGCTCAAGAGGAAAGAACCGGCTGAGGACGAGACGTCACCCAAGAGACAGCGCCCCGAATTGCTAATAGAGTGACCGACCGCCGCGCGTGTGTGCGTCCGCGTGAATGAGGACACTGATCGTTCCGCCCGCCGGACGCTTTGGGTTTACGAAATTGTGAATTAAAACAGTGTAGAGATATTTATGTTTATATTGATAATTAATAGTGCTTGTTGGATCAGTTGTAAATTTATAAAGAGATATTTCTAATTGGCACGGTTAAGCTAGGCGATGGTGAATTACTTCTAATAGTACAAACTATGTGAAAACTGCTACACTGCTCTAGCGCGCGAACAATCGTTCGGCGCATCATTATTTCACATTCCAACCTTGCACAGTAATAACTGATGTTCGGCCAGAGCTGAATGCCAAATATGTGTAATGATCGTTTATTTTCTGATCGGTAATAATGTAAAACAAAACAATAAATAATTTTAAAATAAAAATGCATTTTTGTTTACAAGTAAGCTCACATGTTGTCCTGTCCTATTCAATGAGTCGTCTTTATATGAAGTAATTTTTAATAGGTATGAACAATTTGATTTAATAACTATTATTCTACTAATATTATAAACGCGAAAGTTTGTGAGGATGGATGTGACGATGTGAGTGAATGTTTGTTCCTTCTTCACGCTGGAACAACTGGACGGATTTGGATGAAATTAGAAACGGAGATATCTGGTGGTACCCTAGATTAACAGGCTACTTTTTATCCCGGAAAATTGCATATTTCCCGCGGGATAGCGACAAACATGTCAAAGGTCGTAAATAATGATTTCAGAATTAAAATATTATGAACATCAGTTTTGAAGGCTAATTTTACGTGGATAAAGTCGCGAGCACAAGCATGCTGGGCTGGGAGTAAAGAAAAAACAGAATGTACCAGTTGCTCCTCTTCCCGCGCAGATGGTAAAAGCCCATCGAGGGAATGGGCGAAAATCAAGCGCCCGTTACACAACTCGCAAAGTTTATCGTAGTCCTACGAGTCCTACGTCCTACGAGTGTGTAGTGTCCCCTCGGGTGTACTGTCGTTTGGCAAATTATTTTTCCCAAATATGACTTCCCAAACAACTTATCGCAATAGTTACATTTTCCAAGTGAACCTTTAGCAAAGTAGGTACATTTAGCATTTAGTTAATTTGGTCAAACTATCATTTGGCAAATTATCACTTCAAGGTTTTATTAGGTAAGCAAATGGTTTGTTTTGTCATAATTTATATTCCAAAAATAAAAAGGAATTCCATGAATAAAACGAACACATAGAACAAAAGCATATTTATTTGCATAAATCAAAAAAAAACTGTAATATTGCGATAAGTAGTTTTGACAATTGAATTTTTGCCAAATAAAAATTTGCGATGTGATGCTTTGGGGAACATTCTTTGCCAAACATTAGTAATCCGTCTCCTCGCCGTTACCTTAGGCTACGTAAGGGATAAAGACGAGATTTATGTATGTATGTATGTCTATTATATCCACAAGGTGGAATAAGAACATACGTTGCTAGTCAATAAAAGGCTTGTTAAAGATATGAGCCTTGCGTAAACCCGAAAATAATCTATCAACTAAATATTTAAAGAGATAAATATTGAAATAAAAATAAATATTGTAATATTAATAAGTAAATAATATAAATACAATTGAAAACTCCTCTCGCATTAGTATATAATGCTCAGTGTCTATTTTAAGAAACGGCTTAGTAACCCCTTTCATTGGTCCCCATGATAGGTCTGTATCAGAACAAAAAAAAAATCCCATACAAAATAAGTAAACCATAACTCCTCTCCTCTCTTGTTTTTTTTACGGGTCAAATTGATTCGTATGGCCTAAAGATCAATCGTTCCGATTTTCATGCTTTTAACACCATTTGCAGCTTTTTACTGAATTTCGGGGTGTAGTACATACCTACCTACCGCGTAGCGCTAAACACAGGACAACACAAACGCACAAAGGCGAACTTATTCCTACATATATATACACGATGTGTATAGTACGTAGTTTTTATACCTATCATTCGTGTAAACTGATAATTAATAGATTAAGTATCATTTAAGTAGAAGGTCCCACGTCGATACTTAAGTAGCGGTTGTTGGTTGTAAAACAACTTAATTGCCGCTTAATTGAAAACGTGATTGGTACTAATGGACGACTTGCGAAATTAACACCCTGTGACAGAAAATATTATTTTACACTACAGGGTGTTACGGTAGCAAATGAAAGTTTTATTATTATTTGAAGATATAGGTATTTTGTTCTAAACAATAAATGGTGGAGCTCAGTAGCTTCAGATCTCCATAGAAATTGCAAAAATATCCTACTATTTTGCCGTTGTTGCATGTATCATACATGTACATGATGTATTAGGTATGTCAATTCATATTAAGATTTTTTTAGCTTCACCGCTCCGATATGATGATAACTGTCCCACTGTGAGAGTCATCTGAAAGAACAATACGAATATGGGTAGGTACTTTATTTAATTACTCGTAGCTACTTAAAT
Organism: Pandemis cinnamomeana; assembly: GCA_932294345.1. NCBI lineage: Eukaryota > Metazoa > Arthropoda > Insecta > Lepidoptera > Tortricidae > Pandemis > Pandemis cinnamomeana. The sequence continues at coordinate 5,579,361 of OW028706.1, forward strand.
GTATACTATACAATACCTTGCATTTTCCCGTGAATAAAAAAACTGCAATAATCAATAAAGTACAAGCAACTATAGAATTAAGTAGGCTTATTAGTAGTAGCAAGTAAGTTTAATTAGTATTCAGTATTCAGTATTTATTATGAATTTGTACGGAAACGGTTTAAGATATACACCCTGTACTTATTTTGTTCATAAATTTTAAAACAGATCGTCACTTTATAATTCCTAATGACGGAAATAAAAAAACATAGTTTAAATAGGACGGTGGTAAATCACAATTTTAGTATTGCACTCACCGAAACCCGTAAAACATGTATCCTTCATTCCAAGCTTTTAGGCAAAATTTTGATGCCCTTGCCAGAGTTGGTTATTTCAAAATCGTTTTGAAACCGATTACCCTATTAAAACAATCGGTGCACGACGCATACCGAACCGTAGTGTGGGTCGTTGTTCTCACTTATAACTTACAACATGTAATACGGGTCATTCAGGTAAGGTCAATATATATGTACATTCGAGGACATAAATATCGATACAGCCATCATTAAATATATCTATCACCGACATTATTGTTTGTGGCGAAAAGGTAAGTTTTTGACGTCTTGGTAACTACCGACAAATATTAATGCCCTGGATTGTACCATAATATACGAGGAATAAGAGTTCACTTTATGTGTAAAAATATATGTGTACGTCAGCGTCGTATAGTTTGAAGCATTCAAGTCGGCCAAATAGTTCGGTGCACCCAGTGGCGTAACTATAGGGTGGCAGGGGTGGCAAAATGCCAGGGGCCCCTAGCTCTACGGGGCCCCCAACTGCCTTGGTTTAGTGCACAGAAGGCACGCTGATGTACTTCTTTATGTTGAGGAAGGAGCCCCATCTGACGAATTTGCCGCGGGCCCCAGACCTTATAGTTACGCCACTGGGTGCACCATATAGAAATAGTAAGGTGTGTCGAACTTTTTGGTCACCTTGGATGTTTCAGCTGACTACTTACTTACCTGCTTGTAACCAAGGGGAAGATAGAGTAGGTGCCATTCACGATTACACCCACAGTGGTTCTTATTGGCAACCATCTGGGTATGTTGTTACATAAATCACGTCTTTACCCCTTACGGGTTATATAGACAGAGTAGCCGGAGGTTACAAGACCTAAGGACCACGTTTAGCATGATTGTGGGCGTAAGGATGGAAAGGGGAATCAAAATAGTGATGGGTTGCTAGCCACATAGCCTATAACATGATTCCTAAGTTTTTGCCCAATATATTGTTATAGGTTAATTTTGATAAATCCACTCGTCTTCGTGGGTAGCACTACATATCCTTTGATAATGAATATTGCAGGCTCGCCACAGCACGGAACAGATGGTGAACACTTTGTTCGTCCTGCTCACGACCCTCAACACGCTGGGAAAGCAGATTGCGTTCAACGTCAGGAGTTCTCGCATAGATCGTCTCATTGCGATCATAGAAGGTCTGGTGCCCGATTTTGGAAATCACATCATTCGGAAGTGCCATTCGAAAGTGAAAAATTTTGCTATATTTGAAATACGAGTAGCGTAGAAGAAAATCACAGTTGTAATTAATCTTACCTATGTAGACAGGTATAGTAGGACTTAGCCGAAAATTTAATTTGAGCTGAATTAGTTCTGTCGCAAATACACAGGTTTTTGCCACTTTTAAATGGCACTTTCGAGTGACGTGCTTTAAAATATCGGCTCCCTGAGGTTTGATTCTCTAAAGTATACTCTACGTCCTACAGATAGTTTTCCTTTAGACTTCGTTATATATATACTACTGCGAGTACACTATCTACTACCATACATTTTTTCACCTATCCAAATACAACCGTTTAGCTGGCAAGGGGCCACTGTCTAACGATAATTAGAATTCTAAGTACTTAAACTTTATATTTCGCAAAAGGATCCCTGAATCGAAAAATGGTTTTCCCACACCCACAATATTTTTGAACGATTTTTCCAACGACATCCCACACTATGGGGAAAAACGGGAAAAAATCCCCACTTTACGTGTAGGTATAGGGAAGTAATAAGTACCCTAAAAAATAATTATTCAAGATTTTACTGTACCACTATGTACACTTATGCCAAATTACAGCTTACTAGTGCTAAGAATCTCTGGGCTAAGCCGCGGACAGACAGACGGATGGACATAGCGAAACTATAAGGGTTCCTTGTTGACTACGCAACCCTAAAAACTAGGTCAGAGCTCTGAGCTCACTGGCTAAAAATCCTGCCCTATTTAGTATGATGTAGGTCTCGTCAGCCTCAGTATAATGTAGCTACATTAAACAATCGGCGATTTTTTTCATTTTTTTTTATATGAATAGGAAGGCAAACGAGCAAGTGGGTCACCTGATGGTAAGTGATCACCACTGCCCATAGACACCCGCAACCCCGGAGGGATTGCGGATGCGTTGCCAACCTAGAGGACTAAGATGAAATGCTTCTTGTGCCCGTAATTTCCCCGGCTTTCTTACTCTCCACAGCGGAACACAGACTGCTGTGTAAGCACTGCTACTTAGCGGCAGGATTAGCGAGTAAGATGGTGGTAGCGATCCGGACGGACCTTGCACAAGGCCCTACCACCCGCAATGACACCACCACTCATCAACTATTAACATATTGTGTACTTAGTACCAGTGACTTCGACGCCAGGTTCTAGATACATCTATTGTACGTTTCTTAATTGAGCGAGAAAAATAGCCCATAGCTAGCTACTAATTGTTAGCGGTATTTATATCGGCGACCGACGATAAAATAGCTATTATAACGTTTTTATTAATTTTAGGACCCCTTTTCGCCTCTCGAAACGCTTATCAAGAAGGAATCATGAAGGCACACGCGCTAGAAATGTCTCGTCTGCTGAAACTCTATCACGTCGCCATTTATATTTGCGGAGGCATGTTCGGGGTGTTCCCGCTCGTCAACAGGATCCTCGGAGAGGAAGTGGAGTTCACCGGCTACTTCCCGTTTCACACTAACGACGTCATACCGTAAGGGTGCGCTTTCATTGAGGCAGTACGTAGAAGTGCGGAATAGACCGACCTCTCTCCAGCCTATTATTACCTATGTGTCCTGTAGCTGGACACAGACATGCTATCGAAATGAGATGGCTTGGGGCTTGAGTTCTCATGCAGTTGATGCAGTGGCGTAGCGTGGGGATGGGGGGGGGCTAATGGGGGGTGCATATTTTATTGAATCAGGCGTTACAGTCCATTTCAATGACATTCGGAACTTTGATCGGATCGAAACGCGTCAGTATTTGGTGGTGTAAGGGATAATTAAGTTTGTGGGATTTATGTGTTTTATGTGGCAGTAGTGGAGGGAGGGATTGCATGAAAAACATATATATTTTTGCATAGGCTTGGTTATCTTGCACGTGAGTAGCGGAGTAGCAAGGTAAATATTTTTTTGTTCATTGGACTAATATTTTATTAAAAAAGGGGGGGGGGGGGGGGAATTACCTATTGGTCCCGGGCGGCGAAAACCCACGCTACGCTACTGTTTGTTGGTTTCCTCACGAATGTTTTCACTTCACCGAAAAACTCATTCAATCGTATGTACCTACCTAACATTCTATAACTTTTTGGAATAGGTACAGTCAAGGGCATAAATATAATACCAAGACGTCAAAAACCTATACACCTTTATGACACAAACAATAAGGTCGGCGACACATATTTCACATAATGGCTGTATCGATATTTATGCCTCGACCTTTTTAGAAACCGTTCTCAATGTTGTTATTAATATTGTTATTTTTTCTAGATTTGCAATGGCGCTGTCCTTCAACACGATCGTAATAACCTTCCAAGCGTACGGCAATGTGACTTTGGACTGTACTATCGTAGCATTTTTCGCACACAGCAAAATCCAACTGCAGATGCTGCGATATAATCTGGAACACCTGGTCGACCGGAACTGGGCGGAATCAGATGCGCAAATAAATACAAGTGTACCGAAAACGTTTAAAGATATTGAGGATCCAGCGTTCGGAGAACTGCTGAAGAAAAGAGTAGCGTATTGCGTGGAACACCACAAGCTTATAGTGTGGTGAGCTCGGACACACTTATGTTGGTGCCAATAATTGGTTACAGTGGCGTGGCCAATAAGTCACATATTGTACCTACGCAGCCACGCGTGATAAAGTTTTAATATTGACCAACGTACAGTCAAGTGTAATAATATGTATCTAGACAAAGATTCAAAAATAAGTACCATACGCTCTTACACCAGCGTAATAAGGTCGTGGGACATATTTTTGAGAAGTTCTTATCAATACTTATTTTTGCACTTGACCGTACCTAATCAGTCTGTATCTAATAGGGTAGATTTTACAATTCGCATACATGCACTTTATCTCACCCATGGAGTTATTCGTCAAATAGGTATCCTTGCTGAGTGGTGGTAGGTACTCACCACAGAGCAAAAACAAAGAGGAGGTGTGGTAATAAGATTTCCCTATGAAACATAGCGTGACATTTTGCGGGGTGAGGGGTTGTGGAACTCCGCCCACTTTTCAATTTTCCATCCGTCGGTTAGTAGCAAAACCACTCGCCTAGCAAGTTAACATCGATACATTGACGTCACTACGTAGTTCAGCTATCTCATACTAGATGTCAATTAGTGTAAAAGTAATGGGACGTACTCAGAACTTTAAGCTTCAAAAAGTTTGTGTAATAAATGAATAAAATAAGGGTAACCATTTTTACTGATTTAGATGTATATTGTACTTATGTAAAATAATAGACAAATTATTACAATACAATACAATACAAATACTCTTTATTGAACACCACAAATCAGTACAAAACAATACAGAAACAAAGAACAAAGTAGACAATAGGCGGTCTTATCGCTTAATAGCACAGTGCACAGTTGCTTAGGCCAGCTCCTCTTTGTTTTAGCTCTATGGTACTCACTTACCGTCAGTTGGCGCACTTGATCGTTTTCCTTTGTTATCGTATAAAAAAGGACCTATGTGATGATTGAAAATTAATATTTATGAAAATTCGAAATATTTGGAGGGAGAATTGGGAAATTACTTTCTATGTGTTTTTGTGCTTTCTATGTTTAGGTTTATTTATCGATGTAGCACATTTAATAAAGGGGAGTAGGGTCTTGACACGTAGATATGTAACATTTCTACTAGGACGTCCCTAAGACCCGAACCTTCTCGCTTGTGCTTCTGGTTAGGTATTCAAACATAGTAATAGTGAATATCTAAATAGGTATATTTTCAAAACTACCTTTCCCTAATTTTGACGTGATAAGGCCACATAGTGTAGAATCTGACGAAGTATTACCCGCATAATTAGATCACGTCACCAATGGACGCTTCTAAACTAGTAACTTTGAATTTGTTACGTAAAAGGTTCACCAACGAAGTAGAAAAGGTGTTCGGCGAGGCCATGGTCGTGCAGTTCTTCGTCATGGCTTGGGTTATTTGCATGACGGTGTACAAGATCGCCGGGGTGAGTTTTAAGTTGTCATTTACTAATTTTAATTGGAGTAGTTGGTGGATCAAATAGTGAACACACATTAGGTACCTAAAAAAAACTATTTTTTTTGTTACAGCTAAGCCTATTTTCGGCGGAGTTGGTCACAATGGCAATGTACTTGTGCTGCATGCTAGCACAGCTGTTTATTTACTGCTTTTACGGAACTCAAGTCAAGTATGAGGTAGGTTTGCCAGATTTAATTGGATAGGCTTTCATAACACTAAGAATAAATCGGACGGAGTAAGTGGATTAATATGGAGAGGAGAGAGAAAGTTTATAGAGTATCGAGATTCTTTTAGAGGAGAACTTGACTTGGTGCGCCAAAGTATCGGATACTCCACATAATAATTCTTAAATTACTATGACTCGCCATGTCATGCCCGTTGGTCAGCGCCTTCTAATTACTATTGTCGGCAGAGCGAGTTCATCAACCACTCCCTGTACTACTGCGACTGGCAGTCGCTATCTCCGCGCCTGCGCCGGCTACTGCTGGTGATGATGGTGCGTTGCTCCCGCGCCGTAGCCCCGCGCACCGCGTACATCATCCCCATGTCGCTGGAGACCTACATCGCTGTAAGGCCCCCATTGATAATCTCGCTGTCGTCTTGTAATGCGTTGACTCTTTCCCCCTTTAAACCGACAACAATCGAGGCCTCGGCTTTATACCTTAGTCAGGGCATGGATTGTTCAATAGCAGGATCAGGATTCTTGGAAGTGGACCAATACAAAAGTAACAAACGTTTACATCCGCCGGGTATCTAGTTCTACGTGCGACTGGCATACGTTTGAAACTTAGTGTTTAGTTGAAAATCATGTTGTAAAATGCGCAATAATTTACTGAAATATTCTGGATAATTTTTTACAACACAGTTTACACGGTGAAAGTTCTGATTTCCATCGCGGCCGCTCTTCGAGGATCCGCGGATGAGCTTAATTTTTGCTCTTGTCAAAGAATATCGTACCAAAAGATCGCAGAATTCAAAGCCGTTTAATTTCGTTATTTAACAACTGGTTGAAAATTACCATGCAACAGCATTTAAATTAACGCAGTAATAAGTACAGTCAAGTGTAATAATATGTATCTAGACAAAGTTTCAAAAATAAGTACCTACCATACGCTCTTATGGCAGCGTAATAAGGTCGTGGGACATATTTTTGAGAAGTTCCTATCGATACTTATTTTTGCACTTGACCGTAGGTACATAGATACATTAAATATTCCACTCCCTGCTTGTATGTTACAGGTCCTGCGTTCATCCTACACGTTGTTCACTTTCCTAGAGCGCAAGTAAACAAAAGCAAGATGTTTCGTCAAAAGTGGGGCAGTAGATGCGATAACATGTACCTAGTAGACTGTATTTAGTTAAAGTGCAAATACCAGTATATCTATATATGCAACCTGTTAACTATGTTTTTTGTACGAAATAATTGTTTTAATTTAGAGGGTACTAACAATAAAGATTACACGTCGTAGGTACCTAATATCCATGACAGAAACATTACGCTGAAGTTTTAGTGATTATATAGATTAGTGCTGTGGATATACTCGCACGCTTACTTAATCATATTAAATCATATTCGGTTGCAACTCTTCGTTTGATTCTTTCATCGATCATCTTACCGTACAATTAGTAAGTTGAACGAAGGTCATAGGTAGGTAGTTAGATACTAGGTTGGAATGAGCATCGGACTCGGCCTAGCGGATGTGTACCCAGTGCAGATCGGATTAATACGTCGTCGACGTAAAATTGCCATTGCGAAACTTTTTTTGGTTATAAGGGCTCAAAACAAGAAAGAACGGATATCTGTTCAAAATCCGAAATACCTACAGGCAGTCTGTCGGATATAGAGAGTCTAATATATATGACTGGTACCCTACTTATTTGAAATAACAATTTTATTCGGTATCTACACAAACATCCGACGCGGTAGGTTGCTCGGCTAGTAGCGCGTGAGCCGTGAAACGAATAACTCAGCGATCGCTCGTAACCGGACCGCTGTTTAATTTCAGAGTCCATTTATTGCCGTTTTATACCCGGAGCCGAAGAGCGCGCGAACCGCCGCCTGTTTAACTACCTAGTATCTGTCTGTTTATCTACCGAAGTACATGCTGTCCTTCACGGGGAGCACCAACTCAGTGGATACATTTACCTACTGTGGTTATTTATTAGTGCCCAATAAAATAAGTAGGTCACCATTCGTCTGAACATGCACCTGCGCCAGCTCTTATTGTAAACAAAGTTTGCAACAGATTCAGAGATTCATACTTGAAATTTTAAAATAAGACATTTCGCTGTCCATTCTTAAGATTCACAAGATCTTAATAAACAATGAGGCCATCTAAAAATACTCATTCCCATTAATCTAATGCATTCTTTTGTATATTTAGTGAGCTTACAATTATTTAAAGCTCCGGATTTTCGAATGCAAAGTTAGCGGCGGGCGGGCGGCGTCTCGCGCGGCTGACTCACGCCGACTCCGGCAGACAATCGCGCCGACCCGCCTCTTCAGTGCTCCGTACGACGTAAGTGTCGAAAGTCGTGTAAAAAGTTGTATCCGGAGGCGGATACCGCGCGAGTGTGTGGAATTTCGTTTATAAATACGTTGTTGTGGGAGCGAGGCAACGGCGCGAGAGCTCGCGCGCGGGTCGGCAGCGCAGGCATGCGCCCGCGCCGATGATATTCACGGGCGGGGGGCGCCGCCGAGTGTCGCCCGCGCCGCGCGCCGCCTCGCGGCACTCCGCCCAGCGGCTGCTGGCGAATGAAGTGAGTTCATGACTTGGTCACCGTTTAAAAACAACATTATTACCTAGGTTGTCTAGCAGTGAACGTTGTCAAGGAGGACAGCTTTCACAATTTCAATGAAAGCTGTCTTCTCTAAGTATAAGTTGTTCTCAAAGGACATTATTATTTGACAACTCTCTGACTCGAATGTCCTTTCTTTTGACGTACCTAATTTTGGCTTTATTATCTTATCATCCAACTCATTTGACACGCGTCATAAGATAGATTCAACATCTAAATCAAAGAAGTATGGAAAATAAACATTATTCAGTGTAACTCGACAACTCTACCTTCGTATTAATATACAAATTTAAAACTGAAACAAATTAAAATAACCGGCCAGTGCGTGTACCTACAGTAAAGAGTTGCTGCGCGCTATTTATTTACGTAGGAACTCGACTGCAGTCGAGTTCGCATGCGAAGGTCGGTAAACAAAACATGTTTATAGTTTTATAGCATAACAGTATTGTATTGAAGAACAGAGAGATCTCTTAATCGCATGCGATAAGAACGCATAATTGCGCATCACTATTTCAAGATTAAGAAAAATTTTGGCTTGCCAGATAAAGTAAATGAGCCTCGTAACTAAAGCTGAGGCTACTAACTACTATGTCTAATGTGGAATCTAACAATCTTGTAGACACAGACAAGTGACATGGGCATTGCCGTGTGTTAGCTCCCTTACTTAGTAAGTGATTATAGCCCATTAGCAATCCGGTTACAAGATTGTCAGATTCCATTGAATTGACATGGAGTTTAGGTTCACGATCGACCAGATGAGTGTTGGTGAATACTTAAATGTGTTGAAAATATCTGTGCGATCAGGAGGTTAATTAATTACATTAAGCATCATTCTCTTTCGGTTGGATGACCAGGTGGTTTGACGAGATCGCTAATCCATCCTTTTAATCGCGAATACGGACGTTATTTAGGCAGCAATTTAATTGCTCATCCAAGGGGATAATTCACAAGCAGTTAGCTAGTAGGTACCTATATTGGTTATATTGGTTGTCTGGTAGAGATCGCTATTAGGCGATAAGACCACCTATTGTCTAGTTTGTTCTTTGATTTTGTATTGTTTTGTACTGATTTGTGGTGTTCAATAAAGAGTATTTGTATTGTATTGTTGTGTACCTATATACGCAATGTACTTTTAACAAACTCCAGCTTTACACCGGAGCTACATGATATACTATAACCTTACGCTATAACCTCCAACTGCAACTGTTTATTTACCCCTCGATCATCCTCTCACTCGTCTCTGAATAGTCTGAATGACTTGTGTTCACTTGTCAAACATTGCTACATGACATGATCCAGAGCGTAACTGTTAAAGAAATATTTACAGTAATTTTATAATTTAATTTCATGATCATTTTATAGGAATTGCGGATGCTGTTAAGGATATGAAGTATTATTAAACGATCACTATCTGTTTATACAAGTAATAAGTAGGTACATAATTTATTATTTCATGGAAGAGAGTCCGGTATTACAAAATTCCACCGACGGAATGAGGCTACAGGCACAAGCTACCAAGTTAGATTATACATTTTCAGAATCTCTTAACGATCCTGTAATCAGACTAGGTACTGTTAATAGGTGCATTAGCAGTAATAAATCAGCATCAGTTCAATGCACGCGGGTACTTAACTGATACCTGAATGACGCACGTCGAGCGAACTTCCACAAACGTTTAGCTCCCGTTTACTTCCTCTATTTATATCCGTGCATTTACTGTTCTCCGGCGTGCCCGCGCGGAATGCAACCTTGATGCTCTTTACCCAATTCTGGCGGTTTCACCGTACCAGCTCTAACGAACGAAGTGAAGCTGAAGGGGGAAGACTGAAGAATTAAAGTGTGAATGAAGAAAAAAAATACATTGCTCTCAAGTTGATGATAATACCTGTGGACCGCGAAGTTCGAAGTTGTGTCTTACTTAGTTTTCGTTCAGTTAGTAAATAAGTACTTCGGAGTTTATTCTTGGAGAGCCTTTGTCATAACAACGTTTTGTAGCACTTCAAACAAGATAAGTTGGTTAAGTTTGAGGACTCTATACACACCAAATTCGCCTATCTTGCCGGCGAGTCGGCGACTTTACAGAGTAAATTAAAAGCACTTTATAGATAGGTTGCGGCGGCAAACAGTCGCTTAATGTTGAATAGAAAGCCCATCGTCTTTAGATAGATGTATAAAAGCTTTGTTCTGTTCAAAGTGGCGATCGTGGTTGTGCGTATGACGAAAGACTGAACTTTGTACGAGTCATATCATCACGTGACCTGCAGCAACAATCTACTCCATAACAAGATGTGTGACAAACGGATTCTCAATTTCAGCATTTGACATACAGAACAGATATAATATATTCAAGCCGTAATCACCCGGATCCATGCCAGAGAATTCATAAAAAAGACCTTGAGACGACGACGCTTTCTATGAGAATACTGGTGCATCTAGTAGCGAGTCTTCATCTGAAAGGGCACTACGGTGAGACGGCCATTTCTTATTGGCGATGGCCTTTCTGCCCGGTTCCGTCTGTGACGCCTGAGTTGGCGGAGGATCAGTTGGGCGAGATGCCGATGCCGTCCTGGTTTCGGGTATGTTTCACACAATTTGCTCATTTCACTCAAGGCCTCTCAAATGCTTGTCAATGAACTCGTTACTGAATATGCGTTTTGATGCGGTACCTTATAAGTAGACCGCGTATTGGGGCTCGATAGCAAGGTGAGGACTTCCATGCAATCTTTAGTTAAACTATTTGAAACACAGTAGGTAGGTACATATCTACGTTATTTATTTTATTGTTACTTTATCTCGCTTTTAATGCAGATCTCTAGTTTAAATTGTTTTGTTAAATCACACTAAAGCATTTGTTTTAATTATAGAAGCACCGTTAACTATTAACGTCTTTTCGCGCCCTAAATCCCAATTGTTTTTGGTTCATTGGTTATTTTGCCAACCGCTTTTTATTCGTCAACGTGACTATGAATTGTTGGCAGCCGGTCAAGCCTCCGTGATTAGCGTTGACTGATACATAGCCAATAGCATTGTAGGTCAACAAGGAGGTTTTTGAACGGCATCATCTCGCTATTTTATAACCACTGATGGTATACCTACACAAAGTACCTAAGTAATTATGGATCCAAGGAAGTACTTTCGAATTTTTCTTACTAAAGCAGGCTCGCCGAGTCCCGTCCACACTAGGGTTTTTGGTTACTGCAACCTGCAAAAGTTACGATTACAGCTCGCAGATGAGTATTCAGCCTAATAGGTAACAATTCATAGTTAAAATAAGATTCAAAGAAACGTAACGAAGATAGAGCCTTAAAGGCGTTGCACCGCATACCGTACTACCCAAAGCATTATCCCGACTCCGGATCTGGTTTCTAAATCCTGAAGGTTCGCTACAATTTGCTTGAATTTTGACAGTCTTGTGTACACGGCGCAACGTTACAATTGTATGAATAGGGAGGTTGAAGGTTACAATTCATCTATAGGTAAGTATTTATATTTCCTTTATCTGACAATGAATAACATTGTGTTCCGAAATTATTATCAAGTAGTACTAAAATGCTATATAGGAATATACTTACTAAATTCGCAGCTTCTACTATGTTATTTGGCCTACACTGTCAGTAGGTAACTACTTATGTGTATAAATAATGTACAGCAGAACAGGCGATAGTGCTTTGGTTTTAGTACTGGCTTTTACGAACGTATTATTTCACGCACGATGTAATATAACAAACATGAAGCATTTATGTACACGAAGACAGGAATAAGAAGGTTGGAACGAAACATGATATAATGCGCGTAAATTCAAATGCGAGTATTCATAGGTACCTATTCGTTAAAGGTTAAGTTTCATCCGTCGATAACTCGGTTGATGTAGGGGGAGGAGGGGCACTTTGATACACGGGGCACATTGATACTCTACTCATATGTCAAAACGGTTAAACATACGAACACCAGTACATCACTAGAACGCTCTAGGACAAGCATTATAATGGCAGTTGTGACGGCGCTCGCTGCCAGTTCGCCGCTCGGCTTCGACAGGTGTAAATGTGTTTGTGCTGCCACTGACTAAAATTTTACGCGATATGTGAACGTGTATTACAGTCAAGTTATTAGTAGTTTTTATGGATTTATTTTACCAAAGGTAAGTGATTATATACTAATGTGATTTTGAATAATGTTTTAAGTAAAATATTCAATAGTAAATTAATAAATTAATTGTTTGTAAAAAACGTCTGCTGGGGCACATTGATTCAGTAAGGTGCGGGGCACATTGATACGTATCAATCTGCCCCTTCAGTGTATTATTCTGCCCCGTCTGTGTATGAAAGTGCCCCGTCATTAAAAATTCAACGTTTTCTTTTTTTTTGTTAGAAAAACCAGCAGCAGCACCGTCTGTGGAGATGGCAAAAACAGAATCGTCATCATCGCACGCTGAATTACCATCATCAGATGCTGCTAGTGCACCGTCATCGAACATGTATGGGTCATATAAGGGGTTGGGTTGGTATAAGACAAAGTAGTGTTATTTTTTAATGTTGGTGATTTTATAACTACTTCGGGTTCGATCCCCGGTTGGGGCAGATATTTGTATGAAAAATACGAATGTTTGTTCTCAAGTCTTGGATGTTTAATATGTATTTATCTATATAAGTATGTTTATCCGTTATCTAGTGCCCATATTACAAGCTTTCCTTAGTTTGGGGCTAGGTATTATTATTACCTTGTTAAATTTGTGAAAGTCTATACATACCTAAGTTCGTGATGTTTTTGATTAGACATGTTTATTTTGATAGGAGGTTCTACCAAGTTATGTTATTGTTTTTGTGAACCTTGTGCAATTTTCAAGTCTGTTTGCTCATTATTTGACTGATTAGGTAGTACCTAAAAGAAAGTTACAGGAGCTAATAATAAGATGACTAATTGTGCTTCTTTCATTGTTATTTTTTCAAACTTGAGAGACTGACTAAAAATAATGTATCTGCGTAAAATAAAGTAGATTTGTGATGTCATTCAATCATATGTTTTTTATTTGTTCATTTTAAGCAATAAAGCAGTAAAGATGGTGGAATATCTTATAGTTCTTCTGGTTTTCAACTAAGCATCAAACTGCCCCACCCTATGTATCAAAGTGCCCCGTGGGTGGGGCAGAATGATGCAAAACCGTTTTTTCATTAAATCCAAAATAACTTTATTACTGATAACTTTTAGCGGATGTTTCATACCAAAAATTTAAACTGAATAATTGAGCTATCCATACGTCAAAAAAATATTGAAATATGACGCTTTAAGCCCGTCAAACTGGGTTTTGAATTTTTGTGCATCAATGTGCCCCCCTTCCCCCTACCTACAGCGTGCAATGAGTGACTCCTCGCAAGCGGTATAACGACTAGTGAAACTACCAGTCCCATTATTTAATGGAAATCATCCGTACCCCGCATGCGGGCCACATATTGTGACAGGTAACTGCGGAACTACACTGCGCGTGACCCGCTCGACACGCTCATGGCCGGTTTTTTAGATTCAGGGATACATTTGTCGAATATATTCCAGCTTAAAATGCCAATTTTCCGTAGAGCCGATTTCTCAGGCCCAGGCCAGCTTTATATATTTACTTTTATATTTATGCGGATCGTAGCCCTCGCGAGAGGTACGGGTGACTGTGATAGCTTAATAAACTAGGGATAAAGGTCACCAAGGTCACGAGGACAAGTTAAGTTAAAACTTCAGTAAATTGTGACAAATGACGTGTGACGTGTCAATGTGAATATGATGGCGCATTATGTCCTTATACATAATTAAATTACCTACTTTTTGAAGCTGAACCTAACAGTTGTTTTTTTATACCTACATGTGATAAAATTCTCGTGTCTGTATATGTACAACAAAAAAATTAAAGAACTATCACAGATAAACGCTTCACAAGTTAACTAGTGTATACGGTCAAGTGCAAAAATAAGTATCGATACGAACTTCTCAAAAATATGTCCCACGACCTTATTACGTCGGTGTAAGAGTGTATGGTACTTATTTCTGAAACTTTGGCTAGATACATATTATTACACTTGACTGTACACCATAAATATAGTATACTAGTTTTTGCCCGCGACTTCGTTCGCGCAGAATCGAAATTTGCGCTAAAACTTCTTCCTCTCTCCCATCGAAAATGTACAAAAACGGGGGGTATAGTACCCTCTCTTACTACTAACTTGCTTCGAGTACTTCGAGTGACAATAACGGCGCGCGCCGCGCCGAGATCTTATTTCTTATTCGATAGATTAATAGCTTTATTGAGCGATAAGTACATCGAATTACGAGCAATCGTTCGTGTTAGTTGTGCAAATAAAAGTTTAGGTATGTATTAAGTGAGTGTTATTTGCGATTCCAGTGGTTCCCTGGGGGGTCCTGGGGCGAGGGCGCGGGCGCGGCGGAGGCGCGGCGCTCGCGCGGCAAACGCATCACGCAACGCCGGGGCGCCATCAAGCATCACAGGTAAGCTTTGAAATAATAAAGACTTAAGTATTTAGTCAGTGAATGACAGTGTCTCATCGTGCGACCTCGCAATAGTGTCCGTAGAAAAACCGTAGGAGCCTAGTGGTTTAACCAATGGTCTCTCCAGCAGATGGTCAAGGGTTGGAGCCCAGGCTCGCAACTTACTTTCTCGGAACCTGCTTTTGACAGCAACCATGAGCTTTTTAGTAAAGGAAAACATTATTAGGTAACCTATACATATTTACGAAGCAATTCAGTGATTGGAGGTACTTCAGAGGTAGGTATGAAGTAGTTTGTAAAGGCTATACTACACGAGCGGTTCTCCGGCCGCGGGAAACCGTTCGACGGAGCTGCCGCAGACCATCAAACTACACGGAACGCGGTTTATCGCTGTCTTTTGTTAATTTCAACATGGATCCGCCAATGATAACTGCGCTTTCAGCTATATTGATGCCCCGCGCAGAATGACGCAATAGCGGAAAATCGCCGGTGTAGTTTAACGCGGCGGTTTGACGCTGCATGCGGCGGTCGAATTTCTCCCGCCCGTGAACCGCGACGGGAAACCGCGCAGTGTAGTATGCAGCATACAACTTCCATTATAAAATTGTGTCTAGTGCGGTTCAGAAGCGGATTCCCACGGCGGGAGAACCGCCCGTGTAGTAGTAGCCCTAATTCGCAGTGATGGGCATGTTTAGGAAGTACAGACCAAACCGTCTCATTCTGGGAAGAGAGATAATGAAATCCTGCATTTTAGAGACATTTTATGCATTTGGCCTGGCAAGGCCTTTGTTATTCCGTTAGTTTGATCTAAGGCTTAATTTTTTCGGATCAGACGAGCGTCTTGCTAGTACCGTACTGCATTTCATAAATGCATAAAGTGCCGCGCAAACCATATTTATTTTATAACCACTTAAGACTTGGCAGGTTTCCCAGAAATAGCATTGTTGTCGCATTACAGATGTTAGACGACTATATCATGCTGTCGTGGTTAAACGATTTTGTATATCTGAAATTCTTTTTAGAAAACCTATCCTAAGCTCTTCCTATAGCCTAGCTAGAAAAATCAACAGACATTTGGAAGCGAAATACGTGTTTTATCGGCTGATGCGGATGATTTTATATTCCTAGTCTAAAGTGTGAAGCGCGAGTAGACGGCGCCCAAAAATAGATTAAGTATCCAGAAACTAATTTGATATCGGTAATGGTCTCTTTATTACGACGATAAAATTGAGCTATATCAAAATCACGGTCTGAGCGGAACAAGCTCTCAAATGAGCATAAATTAAGCTGAAAATATTCACGCATATTTAATCGCAATCGGAGTTAACGAGCGAGATGCGCGCGTCGATTCAACTAAACTGTTCGTGGATAGGTAGCTAGAAAGATTGTTTCGTATCAAAAATAATTTGTCAGAGAATAAGTCTCGCGAAACAACGTGGTAAATAATGCCGCCAGCCCGTTGGACACAACGAATAGAGATGATCTTTATATGAAATAAGATATATAAAACTGTAGGAAAACAGAAATGTACAACATGTAACGTTCACAAACACACACACACACACTTTGCATGTAAGTAAAAGTAACGAATAAACTAGGTTTTAAGTCAGGATAATCTCATTTATAAACCTTTATTTTCTTAACTGTGGACTTATTGTTAAAATGTGCTATATTTGGAAGAGTAAGACAATACAGTTACATATATACCTACTGAGAGGCCCCAACCTTGCCTTCTTTGCAACCACTTTGTTTAAATGAATAAACGAATCTGAATTGAATTATAACTTAGAAAATACCTACCTAAATTCAGAAACGACACGTTTAATGATGCATGTTTTGACGAATTTGATATCGGTCGCAAAAAATGATCGCTCACTTATTTTGCTGTATTAAGCTTGTACCAGGTAGTCTGTCTGTTAACACGTCCGCTAAGTACTTGCTTGTTTACCGGCGACGCCTCCTCGATATTAGTTACCTGTGCGTCGAGTCGCGACTGAATTCTTGGCGCGGGAGCCGACGCCCATCCATCACGTGCCCACGTGGGCTTGTCATTATGTTAGCACTTAATACGCTAAAAATACAGTTCCGCAGAACAGAATGTAAATAGGGAAAATCTTCTCATTCTACATTGGGTCATTCTGAGTGACAAAACAAAGAAAATAAGGAAATGACACGCCCGTCTGGACTAGTCAGCTAACGAGAACGCCGTACTCGTCATTCTATTCCTAGACGGAACATGGATTAAATCCAATTAAAAAACATCACCATAAAGTTTTATCATAAAACCATTTTTCACCAACACCACAACATAATGATATCCTATTCATAATTTATATGAATAGGAACGCAAACGAGCAAGTGGGTCACTTGATGGTAAGTGATCACCACTGCCCATAGACACCCGCAACCCCGGAGGGATTTCAGATGCGTTGCCAACCTAGAGGACTAAGATGCAATGCCCCAAGATTTTCCTGATCTCACAATACTTATCGTTTGTCAACCTCGTGGCTCATCCTTCGTATTCCATTCACAAATTGCAACAATCTCTGTTCCAGGGTGCACGAGGTAAACGGGCACCGATTCGTGGCCAAGTTCTTCCGTCAGCCGACGTTCTGCGCGTTCTGCAAGGAGTTCCTGTGGGGCTTCGGCAAGCAGGGCTACCGCTGCGTAGCGTGCCAGACGGCCGTGCACAAGCGCTGCCACGACAAGCTGCTGGGCAAGTGCCCCGGCACCTCGGCGCACTCTGATGCCACTATCGTGAGTTCACTCACTAGGTACAGTAAGGGAAATGTATTCATGTACCGTTGAACCCTATCGCATTAAGGTTACATTATCACTCGAGTTTAAGTGATGGCGGGAGTTAATTGCGACAGGGTTCTACGGTGGTACGCAATTACCTACATTTCCCTTATTGTACATACGGTCACCACCCGACCCGGGAATGTTGAGCCACTTGTCGACACTTAAATTCGTAATATTATAAACTTTGTGTCTAAAGTATGCCCGATTTGTGTTATATAGACTTCGTCCGCGTAGAGTTACCAATTGACATGTTAATCGCTATCCCGCGGGAACTATGCAATTTTCCGGGATAAAAGTAGCCTACGTTTTAATTCAGCATACCAGCTATGTTCGTTTCAAATTTGATTGAGTTTTCAAAAATGTGTCAAAATAAATTTTAATTTAATTCAAAAGCACTAAGGGGTATTCATATCAACTGCACAACAACTTTTAAACCATGTTAGGAGATGAATTTCAAGGAAATAGGAAACACATGTTCCATGAATTCTGTTAAAGAATGTTTATACATAGTTTGAAGAAGATAGGAGCTTCTTGCCACAATGGGTTGGAACGGAATGTCAAATCAATCTTCCTTTGTCTCAAGTATTTTTAAACACCAATATGCATTCGAAATAGTTAAACATATTGACGTCGCTAAAATCCAAAGTGGTAATTTGGAATGAGAGATCATGACCGATGAAATCCATCACCTTTGCGATTTCTTGCCTAGGATTGTTTGCTATCATCCAGTTCTGTATTTACGGGTCTACTTATTTCTGATCCAAAGATAACAGACCACCAAAACTTAGTATTTAATCTAATCAAATCTCAACTAGATTAAAACACCTTCGAAATATATGAACAATAAAAATAATATAGATAGATAGATACGTATAGTAGTTAACGTAACGTAAGTTTATCAAGTTGGCGACTGACCTAGCACGTGCTACAAGGCTCTACGTCGTAGCGCTACACACCGCGCCGTAGCGCAATTTGCCGTAGCAGTGTCGTAGCCATGTCGTAGCACATTAATTCGTGTTTATATACAACACACTAAATCATCGCACCTGTCTCAGGCATTTTTTTTTAATCTTTTCACATTACTTAGGTAATTGATGAAATCAGCTGTAAGCTGTTTTAAAATAAGATTTAGATACATTTTGCAAGCATTTACGTTTTGACATGACTTGAATTTAAGTAGTTCTGTTAGTACTAGGTCAGGATCAAATTTACCCATTTTCATTGGTGGAATTGAATGACACTGCAAGAAGGTTCAACCAACAAAGAACTTTCTAAGAACTAGAAAAATATTTCTAAGCAATAACTAAATTGTTTTGTGTATTGCTACAGTACCTGCGCGAGCGCTTCAAGGTAGACGTACCGCACCGGTTCCGGCCGCACCAGTTCATGTCGCCAACCTTCTGCGACCACTGCGGCGCCCTGCTCTATGGCTTCTTCAAACAGGGGCTCAAGTGTGAAGGTACCAAGCGGCACTTGCTACCATTCACCTTTATTAAGTATTAGTGAAGCAAGAGATAGTCATATGGTGGTTTTGGCGACCTAAGTGAAGTCACGTTGGTTAAATGCAACCAAGTCACTTCAAGTTTGACAATCTTCAAAGATTCGATTCTGCCATTGCAAAAATTAATAACATGGAGTTAAATGAAAGTGATTGCGTCGGGTCTTCAGAAGCACCATCTTGCAGCCGCGGGACACAGTTTACAAAGTTTGTAAACAAGTTCTCTGTAGGTACTGAGTTTCATTGTCAGCTAATAATGAAGATAGAGGATAAAGATTTTTACAAATTTTTGCTACTCCTTCGCTGCTACCTTAGTTTAGTTAGTTTTTATATGTATGCTTAATGCGATGAGCTGATGAGTAATAAAAAAACAGTACAATTTGAACAGACTTAATAATATTTCAAACTCAGTACTTGCCTGGTACTTGGCTTACAATCTTTGTCTAGCTTGGCTTTTATTAATTTCTCATAAAAATAAACGAAAAAGTTTGTTTGTTTTACGTTCTGCGGTCGATTCAAAGTGAAACGAGCTCGCATTACCCATGAGTGCAGAAGCCGTATTGTCTGACCCGCTAGCAATCGCTATCGCTTACGCTATATATTTTTCTACCGTCATCTTATAAATACTTTACTGAAACGTTTCAGATTGATATGGTGTGATTGCGATAGCAAGAATAAGCCTGAGGTCGGTCAGTCGGTCAGGCAGGGAAATGTGGTCTACTTTGCGTCTCTGCATTCTTAAATGGGACTCGCTCGGTCAAATTGCATGGTATCCCAAATAAAAACAAATAGGGCTGTTCAAAGGATAAAAGATGTTAATTAAAGTTTAATCAGACCGCTGGATGTATTCTTATGGAGCTGTGCCGCATTTGCTTGCGTTCCACTCCGCAGAAATTGGACGTAATAAATGACGGTTTTCTTGTGAACTTTACGGGATTGTTGTATAAACCCAATAATTTAACTTATCCTTTATTATTGAAACATAACTATGTCAATGAAATGTTGTACCTAGTATCGTTTGACTGGAGCCTGATTTTTTCCTAAGATAAATAAGTTATATAAGTGTCTTAAAATTATTCCGGTCTATTTAAAAATATTGTTTGGATTATTTGAACATTCTTGTTAAGATTTTTTATCGTAATTTCTAATTCAAAATGACGAAATTAATATTAAGACACTGTATGTTTTGATTGGGTGTTTGTGTGGTGATTATTGTTGCTGTTGTTAGTAACAAAATAGTTTTGTTAGAGGCAATGTTAAATGGTGTAACTGGCTGTGACTTTGCTATGATTCTTATTCGGCATGTTGTATTGGTTCAATTGGTAATAAATTAACTTACATGTTGATACCTGTCCATTGTTATCATGAAACAACAAATTGCATGCACTAAGTAGGTACTAATCAGTAAGTACCTATAAACTTATCAATACCTAGTACTAGTAGCATCACATTTATTAAGTAGTTGATCATTAACAATCAAGTTCTACTCTTAAGCCGACGAGAAGTAAGTTTAAGTAGGTACCTAAGTGAACCAGGGAATCAAATATTAATTCAAGTATTGTGGTGTGGTTTGTACCGGTGTCTACAATTGTGCAGGCGCATTTTAATTCCAGGGAAGTTGAAAGGAAAAGAATTATCATATTAATTCCAAAAGGAAAAGTATAAGATTATCCATGATGGCAGCTCTTGTTTTGAGTCGAAGTACGCTGTGTGATTTTCCATATTTAGATCCACCACGGATGACAGGCGTGATACAAGATTTTGGCAGCATAATAAGAATTTGATAAATCACAATAGTCACTATGCTCTTGGTTTGTCCATCTGTTTATGCGTTCCAGGTGGAATCATTAATCATAAAGGTATGATACCTACTTATATCTTTATGATGTAAAAGCTAAAAGTAAGTCTGAAATTAGCTGAAGTAATTTGACAGACTAGTTGATCAACGTACTCAAATTTTGCTACAGTTTAACCAGTGCTGACCGCACGCTGAAGCTACCGAACAACGGCTGAATAAAAACAAGTAGTCTTCTTCAACCTCGACATTGGCAGAATCATCGACAGTATCGATGGATCTAGATTTTTAAAAATTGAATAACCAGTGCTGATCTAATCAACATTTCAAAAATAACGCTCTGGATACCACGGGTTTGGTTTTACATAATACTACTACATAATTGTGCATATTCGCTACTACATATTTGAAATGACAATATTGCTGCGCATCAAAATCGAAACAATATTTTTTTGTTTAGAAAGAAATTGCTATGATGAATTTTAGTTTCTCATGACATCTCTATCTCTCTCTCCATATTCTTTATGGTGATACATCGAGTTACATTTAGGAACCTAAGTTTATTTGGACTCGACAAATTTTTATTTTTATTCGCCACGTTTTGGAGGAATATGCGCTCTAGACTGGAAAGTGGAACTGGAAACCAGAATAATAGTACCTCTGTCCTAAAACTATATCAAAAGTGTAATATATGTCATTAAAATCATCAGGGGAGCATCACGTGCGTCTACTTAATATGGGATGATGGGACAAGATCCAATATGGGGGCGGGTGCTTAATTGATTTATACGTATAAATAGCACGGCTACCTTGATTATACCTTGATTGACACGAGACTCTTAGTCAAGCGTGTAAAATCTGCGAGTAGGTAGATAAATGACGCAACAAAAATTATCACAAATAGCATCACCATTTGTATCAACACATTCTGATCGGAGTCCGTTTAGGCAATTACAGCTACCATTTTAAAACTGATAATTATACGTAATAGGTATAGGTACTGCTTTATACTATACTAGCGACCCGCCCCGGCTTCGCACGGTATATTATGCATGTATTATTCATCTAAACCTTCCTCTTGAATCACTCTATCTATTAAAAAAAACCTCATTAAAATCCGTTGCGTAGTTTTAAAGATTTAAGCATACATACGGATTTGGGGACAGAAAAAGCGACTTTGTTTTATACTATGTAGTGATTTGCATGGAGATAAAATGAAAAGGAAAAAACAAAGAAGTATTTTTCGGCTTTCAGCAAGAGATTTACTTCATATTGTCGTTTGCATCTGGAATTAGGTATACCCTTTTTAGGTAGAGCTGCCCTAAATAAGTAAGTCAATCACTAAGATTATTACCTGCACTAGTTATTTTCACCAATGATTTTAAGCATTAAATTCAACAAAGAAACTATTTCAACAAAATATACCACGAGGCATTTCTCCGACATACTCCAAAATTCGAAATTCAAAGTTCATGTCATACCGTCAGTTTCACTCTCCTATTAATGGCTGTGTGAATGTGAGCGGAACAGCATGAAACTATTTCAAAATTTCGGAGTAGAGATCTCTTATAAAAGAGCTTTTATTTTTAATAAAATTTGTTCCATTCGTTGTAACTGGCCAGATTTTTGAATAAACGTCTTTTATTAGGGCAGAAATTGTACTCTTAACAAGCAAAAAGGTAGTTGAGCGTATTTTTTTTAAAGTCTAGATGAACATTTTTTTTTAATTTAAACTATTTTGCGTTTTTCTTACTCAGAATCGTTTACCTGTCGTTTACGTTTACTGTCCGGCAGTCCGATATGGCCCGCGTATGGTATAGGTATAGTAGTTTGTGCACTATACGTAATTTTATCGTCCGATATTTTACTTTTCCCCATTCAGGACTAGTAGGTTCTTCAAATGTAGTTATATCGTTACACTTAATGAGAAGTGTAGTGTCATTCGCGAACAGTACAGTATTATGATTTGTAGCTTTCCGTAAATCTTTGGAGGCTTTATAAAATTTACTGAGAAAAACTCAGTGGTATTTCGATAGATAGATATCTGAACAAACATATAAATAACTATGTATATAGCTATAATGTCGTGGATAGCATACAGAACTTTTTTTTACATTTACAAAACATTTCTGACACTCTACATTGAAATTGCTTTAAGTTTAAAACGAAAATTTAGTACATTGTCATATTTATTTATTGATGGACTTAGAACGATACTTAATGGCAAAGTGCCATTTACTGCAAAACACTATAAACATAAAAAAAATATTAAGTTGACTGTACAAGTTGACAACGTTTAAAAATACACTTCGGGAAACGTAGCGATATGTACTACTGACGCAATTTATTAATAGATCTTTAGCTACGGCACACAAAACTTCCTTCCGACATCATGGGAAAAATCATATGAGCTATTATTGTCTCCTTGATAATCATCAATCAATCACCTGAGACGCAGGGCGGGCGGCGCGGAGAGCGGCTCCGGGCGGCGGGGAGGGGTGCGCCCGCGCACGCTGCGCTCACCGCCGCGCGCTCCAGTCCGCGCGAGCGAGCCCGCATGCCGCCACACGCAGCGCCCTCCCGTCGCGACGCAATACTATGCCTCTTTACTCCGACCACATATCCAACATGTACTATAGTGGATCGTCCTCGTACAGTGCACCATACAGTTACAGTTCCAAAACACCTTTAGGGACATCATACAGTGCCTCGTATCTGAATCCCGGCTCCAATTATAGCAAACATTCATCTCTCGGAGGATACTCGCGGGCGCCGGTCAGCTCGAGATGGATCACCAGCAGTGGCAGAAACTACTCGCCCATGCTCAGTACTATATCAGAAAGGGTCACGTCGAGTCCCGTAAGAATAACTAGTCCTAGGAGGATACCCATTTCTAAACGAAGCTTTAAATCGTCTAGTTACACTCCGCGTCCGATAAACATCAATACGGCTGATATTGATGTATCAAGAAACAAATACCGGCCGAAAGCTGAAAGTCCGCCTCCTCCACCACCTGAACAACCTCCAACTGATGCACCGAGTGCTGACAATGAAACTGGCCCGTTCATGCCCCGCATAGATGGGAAACCTGAAACCGGAATAGACTCGTCGCCGGGTGCACATAGAAGTACTATTAGGAGGGGGCGGACTGTCGTAAGGCTTCACACAATCAAAAGGAAAGAAAGAGATTCCCCCCGTAAGTCCGAAAATGCGGTAGAAAATACTGAAACAAATGTTGCAGAGAACACTGCAAATACGGAAACAACAGAATCAAAAGGATGGAGAGAAAAACTCTCACAGGACTTAATATACGTAGACAAAAAGGAAAAGAAAAGTCTTGGAGCTAAATTGGTAGAGAAATTCATCGTAAAAGATAACAATGACAATGATAGCGAAAATATTGCAAGTGAACTCCGGAATAAGCAACAAACACCTACCACCTTAAGCGAACCACCGACGCCATGCGCTGGTACCAGTAAATCACCCGATAGACGCTGTTCAATGGAGATATTAGCGGAACAAGCCAATCTATTAGACTCGTTAATCAGAAGTGAGAATTTAAGTACGGCTACATTAGATTTGAGTAAAGTTGGTGTAACGAGTGAATCAACATCTAAAACCAAGAAAACGAATGAATACAAAAATCCATTAAAGACGACAAAATCTGATAATTCTCTGCATGATCGGTTTAGAACATCTAAAGACCTCAAAGAACCTAAACACTCGACAAAAAGGCGTAGTTTGAAACGGTCTTCATCTGGTGGTAGATTAGATTCCATCACGGAATTTCCTCGAGAGGCTGTGTGTTCTGCGTTGCCTGCGATTGAGGAAAATAGATCATCAGTTAAGCTTGAAAACGCTCAATCAAAGCCAAAATTAAAAGCGAAAATAACCTCAACTGTGGATGTTTCACCACCAGCTAGTCCATTAAAATTCAAAATTGAGGAAGTAACAGTCGAAGAAAAACCACGGGTGTTGAAAAAAGAGATTTCGTATAGTTGTACTGTAGATGTCAATTTTGATGAGTGTCCAAAATCGATAAACCAAACAAATAAAACAATTACCAATGTACTAAGAAAAAGTAAAATGCGATCCATAAGGAAAAAACCTGAACCTGATGGCAATGTTCCATCTCCCGAACCTGACGACGGTAATTTTTGGGATAAAATTGGAAAAAGGGAGACAGTATATTTGCTGAAAAGAAAGCAGATTATTGAAGATTCAAAGGAGCAGCGGAGGAGAGCTTTATATTGGTTTCCTGATGATGAGGGATCTAGCGCAAACGAGGATGTCTTTGAACAAGCAAATGAAAGCAACCTGGTTGCAGAAATTGATACAAAATCATTGGAAGCGATTGAAAACAATAATGTTTTAGCTTCCGCAAACATTGAAGTAATTGATAATACAATGAAGAAATTGGATTGTGTTACACCAGAAGCTGAAGAAGAAGCGCCTCCTGCTAATGTACAAAATAATCTTACAGAAAAGATGATTGAGTCCAGTGTCCAGTTGGAGTTAAATAGTGGCGCTGTGACATCTGACATCAAAAGCGATTCACAATCTCAAATGAGAATCGAGAACTCCGCAGACAAGCTTACAGAATGCGGCAATAAGAATGAAATTGACACAGAAAATGCTACATTGCCTATTACAGTAAAGGAATGTGAGCTTAAAAATATTGATGAACACCCGACAGAACCTATAGTAAATAAAGTTCAAGAACCTAAGATACTTAAAGTAGATACGATTACTTCAATGAAGGCAGATATTAAACAAGATAAAACGGAAAAATCTAATAAAATTACCATATCAGAAACCAATTCTGTCGCAACCGACAGTGACAACCAAAAAAATACACCTGTGACAATCCAAACTAAAAATTTACAAACAACATCGGTGTTGTCACAAAATGTTAGCGACAGCGGCGTGGAAAAGGTTAGCGCAATTACCGTGGCTCCTAAACTTAACATTAAGCCAGATGTAAAAAGTACAACTAATCCAAAAAGCAAAAACGACGTTAGTAAAGATGCCAAAACAGCTGTACCTATTAAAGATAGTAAATCGTTGGGCACAGCAAGCAAAAACGCAAACAACGTTGTTAATTCCAACAACCAACAAAGCCCTAAACTCAATAAATTACCCGAAAAACCGTGTCCAATACACGGTAAGAAAGACAACTCTCTTGCACAAAATGAAACAAAACAAATACATTCTCAGGAAAAAGAAATATCTACTGAATCTAAACCTGACGTTAGTAAAGTTAGTACGGATTTGAGTCCAGATGTAAGCAAAAAATCAGAACGTAAAGATAATTCGGAAATCACACAAGAAAAAGTTGAAATCGAAGACAACATGTCAAACAAACTGGACAATGTCGTTTCTGAAGACAAACTTACTGTCTTTGTTCAGGAAACACCAATAGTAAAAGAATCTGTAAACATTCCAAAAGATGAAACTGCAATTAAAATTGAAGAACAAAAGACAAGAGAGAGTATTAAGGCTGAAAATAAATCTAAGAGCAAGGAAAGGGAAGAACTGAGTCAATCGTTAAAAGGAATTGTACCACCAGTGGTATCTAAAAAACCAGTTAAGGAGGAATTGGCAGTACGGCCACTTATAGCAACGCCTCGCCCCCTTCAAAAGAAAAGTCCTCAAGTCATTCACTCATCAAGCTCATCTGAGACTTCTTCATCGGAAGAAGATTCGTCAGACGAGGAAGACGCGGACGAGTCGGACGCTAGTGAAGGTTCTGCAGAGTTTTTCGAGTGTGAGAACACTACGGACGGCAGGACTTCTACGGGATCGAACGATTCAGGATTTGACTCTTCAGCGCCTACATCCCCGGCAGGTTTCGTCCACGTCAAAAAAGGTAGCGTTTATTTGTTAATGCACGGTTACTATTATTAGGAAAACACATATTCTGTATATTATTAAGTGACACCAACCTACTAACCACCTTCTAACGTGTACAGAATTCCTACCAATGCACGGTTGCTTTTGCACGGCTTAGCTTAGGATAACGTAAAGCGTTTATGCACAATCCCCCTTTAGCGGCGCGACCGACGTACGGTTAATTTTGTTTTAGACTGCGATGTTAACTGCCATCGAAAGTGTGAAAAATTGACAGCGAACCTGTGCGGGGTGAACCAGCGACTTTTAGTTGAAGCTTTATCGTCTCGGAGCGCGTCTAAAAAAGGTGGGTAAATTTCTTAGAAATAATTGAGAAAGAAACCGCACCGGTGGTATTGAGATGTCGTTTCCTGGACACAAAATAATACCAACTCGAGCGTCACTAATACGTCATACGACTTTTTCGAGATAAAGCTGTAAGTTTTACGACGGTACTGAATCTTCTGTAGCGAAACGGATATTGTTAGACATCAAAAGGTTGCAAAAAGCCATAAATAAATGTCAGCGCATATCCGTCAGTGATATTGGATTATTGACCTCTTTGACATACCTACTTTGCGTTCGTTTATAACAGTAAATGAAGTATTGGTGTTTATTCAGCTACGATGAAACAAAACAAAAGAAGATTGGCGATAACTCTTTATAACGAAGTTAACCTGTTTAAAGATTTATTGTAAACCAAGTGAATATTATAATGGCAAGTGGGTAGGCGCTTTATGCGTATTTGTTTATTAGTCGAGAACATTGGTGCGTGGGCGCACGATGTGGTTGCTCCTGTCTGGACAGCGGCCAATCACTCCGCGCTCACCTGTACAGAATTAATAGCACCTATTGCCACTGAAATTAACTTAAAGAGACACAAGCCTCACTCAAAATAACTTACAACGTATTAATACATTATATACACACACACACACACACACACACACACACACACACAAATCACGTCTACATCCCTTACGCTTACGGGGTAGACAGAGCCTAAGGTAACATTAGATGATTAAAATACTTAATTTCTTTACTTAACTATCGGTGCCGACGAGCAAAATAACGTAGAAAAAGTGTAAATAGTCACCCGTTATGTTTGTGTCAATATTATATTTCGCTATCTATTTTGGTAGGTATGTGTTAAAATAGATAACTTTCTATTTTATTTACGATGCTGATGCTATAAAATTTGTTCCAATGACGTAAATAAAAAGTTCACGTAGTGTCTAAATTATAGCAATGTTCAGTACGGATGTGGATACTTCATTACATTAAGAATGCATGATTGATCAGTGGCCATTACGATTTAGATTGAAGAGCGATGCCAGAGCGTAGCTCCTCGTGATCATGAGTAACCGATCGACGACCACTATCGTCGATTATTTTGGCTGGACTTCAAACGTCACTGTACGTATTTTTATTCCCGATTCCGACAACATATAGTTTGGCATTGCTTCGGTGTCTGTTGATTTTTTCAAAGTAATTTTTGGTAGATTTTATGGTATCTCCGTTTGTTTTTGATAGATTTATGGCTTTAAATTACACCTACTGAGATTATTTCACGCGATACTGGACGATAAAGACAAAATGAAGCTTAGTTATGTAACAGCGCAAAACAAAACTACTATCTTATAGAAAACAATTTTAATATTTTTTATTATGTTTAAGAATCAATCCCTATTAATTACAATTCATTCCAAAAGGAGCGTTACATTTCTAACCGGTCTATGTTTTATAATGCACCTATCTATTCCCTGTGTGTGTGCGTAGGTATGTCATTTTCTTACACCTTACACTCACACCTTGTTTCAAAATAATTATTACATTATTGGGTAGTTATATTATAATAATTATTATATTATTTACGAGTATACTTATTTTATTGTAACTCGCAATTAACCAACAAAAACAACTATAGAACAAAAAACTCTCGGAAAGGAAAGGGAAGGGAAAGGGGGCCCCGAAGGATCGACAATTTCTATAATAAATGGCCATACTTAGTAAAAAAATGTTATTATAATTACCTTTTTTTACTTTCCAAAAGGGCCCTAAATTCGTGTGTGCCCAAGGGCCCCAGCCTAGTTTAAGACGGCCCTACTCGCGCACCGAGGGTTCCGTACAAATACGCCAAGTTATTAGCTGAGCCCTGCTCTTAAGCGAAATATAAGCAGAGTGAGGTAATTTTAATATTGGTTACTTACATAGACAGACAAACATTAAAAAAAACAGATTTTTAGACTTATTTAATTAGTTGTGCTATAGGAGCAACCGTCATATAGTTTGTTTCAGTTAAAATGACGAAAATGCACTTAACGTGGTATTTTACGACTTCTTTTGTTGCTGAATATGAAAGGAAAAGATAACAAAGAGACGTAATAAAACTGACCGAAGTATGGCACGTATACTGGAGTAGCTCAACCCTTCTTGATTTTGAAATGAAAGATTTTAAAATTTATTTAAAATTATGATTATTATTACACAAAAAATCAACACTTATACATATTCTATATGAACACTAAAATCCAATCGGAAGCATTCAAAGTCCAGTAAGATATAGCCAGGTTGAAAAAAGAGACTATTTTTGCAAATATAACACACTAGCTGTTGCCCGCAACTTCGTCTGCATAAAATTCGTTTATCGCTATCCCGCAGGAAATACGCAATTTTCCGGGATAAAAAGTAGCCTATGTGTTATTCCAGACTATAATCTATCTATGTTCCAAATTTCATCCAGATCTGTCCACCCGTTCTGGCGTGAAAGAGTAACAAACATCCAAACTCACAAACTTTCACATTTATAATATTAGTAGGATGTACTAAAAGAGCGAAAGCCAGTTAGACACTAACAAAATGTTGCACTTAAGCCTAGAAAGTATCCCCTCCTATTGATTATTGTTTATTACCAGAACTGGATACTTTTAAGTAGAATAGGTGCATTGTATTCCAAATACAATTACAGTGCGGCTAACACTCAGGTAAAAATGTCTTATACCTACTATTAAAAAAAATTACAAAATGATATTGACACAGTATATAATTATTATTTTAGAAACGCACGTCGTCTAGTGTAATAACGACCAACAACATCAAAACTACCATTGTTTGTTCACGGTATACTTTGGGCCTACCGATACACCTGCATAATTGTTTTACAATCCCACTTGAAGATAACAATTAAACAATAGATGTTGGTTTTAAGTACTTTCGTCATTTTAACTAAAACAAACTATACCAAATTTTTCTAGGACCACTGGAAGTACCCCATAGGTTTATCGAGCTCGGCAATTTGTATGGAACGACGGTACCTTTTGAATAAGTTGACACAAACGGTTCATTTTTTCCAACTCCAAGGGACCGCTGACCCTCAGTATTTGACTTTTTGTGCCCTTAGCTAATCGGAATCCGAACATCAAATACATGTGTGGTAAATTTGACAAAGTCCATTTGACAAAATAGGTAAAATCAGATTTAATAACGTTACGCGTGCAGGTGGCGAGACCGCCGGGCCTTCCGCGGGCGCTGCGCCCGCGCTCGGCAACACCCCCAACTTCCATGAACAACAGCTTGGTGAGAAATCATCAACATTGACTTTGAATTCCACTCTACTACCTCATCCATTAACAATTTTCCTGTGTGTGACGTAATTTAAAAACTGTAATGTACCTATGTGTCTATTCATTTGGTGTATGTTGCTTATGCTGTAGATTTACTTTCGTGATAATCATTTTGCTCTCTGCCCGCACTAACTTTGCATAAATCATCCTCATTCCTTTTAGTTCTAAGATAGGTAATTTTAATTGTAAAATAGTACTTTAATGTCAATCGCCCTATTAAGTTCGTGGTTAATGACTGTGTACTAAATCTTTATTCACGTAAGTAACAGGTATCTACTATAGGTAAGTCTAGTGTAAACGTGACGTCTGTCGAAAAAACTTTTCTAACTATTATTGACATTGGTAAGTACCGAACGTTTTTGAGGCGAGAAGTATCGGCGGACCGAAGATTTTAATTGGGGATTTTAAAATATTACGCTATGATCTTAGTCGCGTTGTAAACAATCTCTCCCCCTTTTACTGTATAATATTAAGGTAACGTTGTATAACAAGTAACATCGTATTCAAGTTATATGTATTTTGAATTTCAATCTTTGTACGCTTTTCAAACTTTATATCGACCATAACTGAATAATCTCTGATACGTGATTTAATAAAACCATTATATCACAGGCACCTATTAAAAGAATATGCAAGCACCTTGATTATATTTGATCTTGTTTCGTGATTTATTGGATAACATTAGCAATCTGCAGGATAAATCACTAACATGTACTCTTCATATCTCCCACTAGCAACAGATTAACCTGCCAACAAAACTGGACCACGGTAATTTCAAATATATGAACGAGACTAGAACACGATAATATTGTAATTGCCAAGTGCCCTGTTTATTCTCAGTTATCTAAATCTTAACTTAGCATGTCGATTTACATTAGCATTCACTATGATGTAGGAATTGTCATAAAAACTGTAAGGCACTTGGTCGACTTTACAATTATATCTACAGATGTTATACGCGTTTGCAAATGTATGAATTAAAACATTGACAATATTCAACATTATAAAATAAATATGAATTTAGAGGATCCGTAGAAGGGCGGTTTTCGCCGATCTGATAACCAGGTGAAAACTATTCAAATTTGTGTTTCTAAATAAGAAGATATATTTCAAATGGGTTGCAAAATTCTTCAGTCAAAAACCGCTCACTTCGCTAAACTCATCAGGGTTTATGAGAATACAATGTAATGTGCAGATACCGTCGGCCCATTTCGCCTGACACGGAGCACTCGTGTTGTGATCGTCCCACTTGCGGGTTCCGCGTTCCAGGCTCAGCAATATTACGTAATCCCGACACAATTGGAACTCACTTTATCTTACTGTAAAATGAAAATCAAAACAATCTGCGCGTAGTCGGTCGTTGCATAACTTTTAGTTGCGTAGAGCCATAAATATGAAAACATGTTTCTATGAAGTGCCGTCATGCTCTATCCAAAATTTGAACAAAGAAAATATATTATTCGGTGTTTCTAATAGTCAGTTTGAAACTTTTTTCAAAAATATTTACACCACGTCATACATGACATTCGTTAGGTATACTAAATATTTCAATAATGCGATAAACAGAACCTAGATAATCTATAATGAGGCGATAGCGCGAGACGAATATTGCGCACCCAAGCAAAAATGATGTCGCCCATCGGGCCCTTTTTAAGATCAAAGTGCTTGCCGTCCTATCCTGACCAGAGTAGAGATAGTTTCAGTAGAGCTAAGTTTTATTGATTTTAAATATTTGTTTAAGTGCATAAGTTTAAAACTGAACAGGACGTCATTAGGAAAAAGATTCAGTTTCAGTTTATGTATGTGCGGTAGAATCGTATACTTTTATTGTTTATATGCTGCATCTACGCATTTATTCTCGTACAGAATCCAAACAAACAATTGTGCACAATTATACAACCCCAGACACTAATTATAGAATTTACATAATCACAAAGTTGCATTGTGTGAGATGATATGATACTGAGCGCAACCTAAGACCAACGACCGATTAAACGATGCCATAAACCTCTCAGTCAAACGACTGCTATACACCAGTAATATTTTACTCGTCACTACCCCTTACGTCTGTTCTATTAATATAAATGATAATATTAATGATCCCTGTGATCAGGCAATATCAAATCGCGAGCCAAATTCATAAATTGTAAACGCTGCCGAGCTCCGCCATTTTATATTCGGGTCGGTAGATATAATGCCTGAAGAGAGTAATAGATAAGTCATTAGACGCAAGTTCGAAGGCGGAGGTCATAAATTATGTTCATGATTTTGTTAATCACTACTTAGTATAAAACACAGTCTCTTTCCACCGTCTGTCTGTCTGTCCATATGTATGCTTAAATCTTTAAAACTTCGCAACGGATTTTGATGCGGTTTTTTTTAATAGATAGAGTTATTCAAGAGGAAGGATTATATGCATAATTCTACGCAGAAGAAGTCGCGGACAGAAGCTAGTCATCACTACATAGTATAAAATAAAGTCGCTTTCTCTGTCCCTATGTCTCTATGTCCCTATGTATGCTTATATCTTCAAAACTACACAACGGATTTTGATGCGGTTTTTTTTAAATAGATAGAGTGATTCAAGAGGAAGGTTTTTATGTATAATTCTACGCAGACGAAGTCGCCGGCAGAAGCTAGTTAAATATAAAACAAAGTCCTTCACCGCGACTGTAGGTCTGTTGGCGATAAACGCAAAAACTACTGAACGGCATTTAATACCGTTTTCGTTTTCGTAGATAGAGGTGATTTACGAGGAAGGTTTAAATATATGTAATTTGTGCATGTTTTGTGTTAATTCAATGAAATATAACGATAATTGTTGGGAGTGTCAGGAAAAGCTGCCTAGGAGACAAATTTTAGCCGAAGTCGCGGGCAACAGCTATTACATCTGTGAAGATTCACCTACATGTAAGAAAACTTTCATTTACAAATCAGCCACGGGCTGGAGGAAGGAGAACTTCAGGCCCCGTATGGACGACCGATACTACCACTAGCTTTTATACGTACGTACTCGTACATACATTAAAAATTAAAGGATTGATTTACGAATTCAAGAAGTTGAAAAGTTAACGGCTCCGACGTTAAAGTTTATTACAGTAAAATTTCAATTCACGCTAAACTTGTTCTCAGTGAAAAATTGGTCATTTGACGGGAAATCAAATTGAATAACAACTGTATAAGGAAGTCGCATTTGTCTGCCCAAGCCCTGAAATTAACCGAGACGACCTTGATATTGCTCTGTCTCTTCTCAGCTAATATTTTTAGCGGCGGCCGCGATCTACGTCGAGGTGAAGGAATTAATTTGTTACTCGCTGTTCGCGAATTATGTCATAATCATAACGATGAGATAACTCAAAGTAGATATAATTGAAGAGAAACAACTATAGCAAGTGTTTAAATGTAACTAACAGGAAGACAGACTACAGTAAAAATATACCTTCACCTAAACTCCATTACCTACTGAAATATAAATACACAAAAGGTAGAACAGATATAAACGAACACTTCTTCTTTGCAAATAAGTTGAACTTTTGAAGCAGTTGTAGATAGACCAAGTAATTTGAAACATATTTATATTGATTAGGACAATAAATATTTAGTAGAGCCAGGCACAGCACAAGTAAATGCAAACACACCGTTATAACGAATTTTTTTTTTGCTCTAAGAAAAAAAAATATTTTTCCACAAAATAACCAACAATAGATGTACTTATCAAAAGCTCGTCTTGTTGTGAATAAATGAACTCGTTACCGCCATCCCATCGGTACCTACCTAATTTTGGTTCAGCTGTTATAATAATTATGCACAAATCTTCTTATTTTAATGGGCTAAAAATAAGTGTTGTAGTTTAACTCATTTTTGATTTTATTTAATGGGTCAAAGCATAATACATACATTAAAATTCACTCAATAAAATAAAAACGAAAATAGTCAAATCATAGACGGTTTATGGGTCGTTCTTTTTAATTTAGCAAACCATTTCCCGAATCAGAAATTCCAAAAAATTTTATTTGAATGATATTTGAAAAAAATAACCTCCCTCGGCTAACGCACTCAGAATCATAATTGCGTTCACCATCTTTTTCTTATCACACAGTAAAAAGAGATTTTAAGGAAGGGAAATAGCCAATCCCCTAAATACGCGAGCCGCACTACCCATGGACACCGGCAACTCTAAAGAGATGGTGAATGTGATTGCGAGCGACCGCGCTTTAGACAATATAGCCTCTGGTCTTAAGACAATACATTTGTTAACACAATCGCGGCTAGCGCGAATTAGTTGCTGCCTCGCGTACCGTTACAGAGAGCGTAGCGTAGGCCGGGGACAACACAAACATATTTCTTTAAATTCAGACGCGTTACACCTATTAGAATGTAAAAGTGAGAGAGAGAGAGAGAGAGAGAGATACGTTTAAAAATACCAAATAGACGATAAAAATGTTCTGAGGCTAAAATTGCTACGTTATTTTATAGTCGCTCTGGAGGTACATTGTACCTACAATGTCACATTAGTCTAAATGAAGATAATATTTACAAAAGGCGCATCATAACAGAATACTTCGCAGTGGTAGTTAATTAAACTGATAAGGATCTTTCTGGTGTCAGGAAAATTAAGGATGTTTACAGTGATATAAATCTCCCGCGTTGAACGCGCCAGCACACATGCGCTAATAACTCATTAAATTCGAAGTCAACGGACTTAAATTGCAAATCATAAACTATATTAATTGCTCATTTCTACCAAAAGCTGACAGTTTTAGACTAAGCAAACTTTGATATCATTTTAATACGTTATGCCAACAAGATGTAGTAAATGATTTGCCATCGCGTAAACCCGGCAACACCGACTACTTACGAAATGTCAATCAATTATCGTATTAAATGGTTACATAAATTTATTATTCAATAACAAATGGAATGAAATTAGTTGAAACACGTCAACATTCAATACGTAGGTAATTGATTGATAGATAGTCGCAGTTTCAAAGTATAGTGTGGAAAGCCAAACTGGATCCGTGTGGGAATTAAAACGGAAACCCCTCTTTCTTATGGAAATCTGTGCCCAGTTATGAGCCATGTAACTGTAGATGGTGATGAATTGATGGTATTTGTTGTATTGCAGAACAATCGACGGCGTATGAGCTGTTCCGCAAGACGGGTCGCTTCACGCCTCCTGCTCGCTCCATCCCACGATTCAGGAAGTACAATATCGAGGACTTCCACTTTGTCAAAGTACTGGGAAAAGGCAGCTTCGGAAAGGTTGGTACCGAAAAAAATTAAGAAGAAATTTGTTGCACTTTCATATTTACAAGGGTGGTTTGGTTTTGTTTATAAGACATCAGGTGTCGAAAATGGTTATTGACCTGCTCCTACCAAAGGAAAATTTACACCTCACGCTGTAAATATACTTAATTACGATAAATCCACTTTTGTTTCCTGATCAAAACAATACATGATTCAAATTAAAGCACTCAGCACCTACGAAACGCAATTAGCTTTGTTTTCCCCCGTTGACCTAAATGCACCCAACAGTTGAGTCGAGTGCCAGACAACCGACGTGACTGCTCTGAAGATAAAAATGGCACGATGTACCTATCAGCGCAAATCAATTTTATTTCTGACAGCCTGTGTTTCTGTTTAGATATTTTGCGAGTAATTTATTTTTCAATTGAAATTAGCTCTTTAGCTCTCTTAGCAGTCCAGCCAATTGGCGTAAGACTTTTTTCACAGAACAATTGTCATTTGACGTGCCAGTTTAAATCTTTAATATCTAAATAAGTAATGTATTCAATTTAAATAATGCTACAGACCATTACGAGTAGCTATATGCACAATGATGAAGGAGCTTAACCCTATTTAAAGCACAAACAAAGAAAAGCATAATTACTACGTAATCGTTTGTTATCAAACCCGTTAATATTCGTAAAGCATAAGCTTGTACTAGCGTCCATGTTATCCAAAAATAAACTCACGAGAAATAAAACAAGGGATATTGCCAAGAAAAAAAAAACGTTTCTGAACACATAGGTGCGATGTTAGTGTAGAAGCGAGTATCGAAGATGAATGTGTCGGTGCTGAGAGACATGTCCCAAAAGTAACGCATGACAAACGCGAAAATAATGCAATGATTTGACTTGCCTTTGGAGCCAGCACCGCAATTTTCTAATCGATGATGACGATGATATCCCCTAGCTGTTAAAAAAACAGCAAAAAAAATAAATATGGCTATGGGTGGATCAAGTTACGTTGTTTAAGAAATAGTCAGTATTTTATTCTGAAGCAATATAGGTGGAGATGTAATGTTTTCCTCTCATGTGTAGCCGTAACTAAATGGAAAAGGAACCATGTGGCGTGTAGAATAGCATTGTGAAATCCGCTCGATATAGTTTACGATTACGACCTATATGTTCGTCATCCACATTACCTGGTATAGCAGTGCAGCGCATTGTAGCGGTCAATATCGGTTAAACTGCGGTCGTCGTGATGAAATTTGTGTCAAGCCGTTAAGAAATAAAATGAAAATAGAGAAGATACCTGTTACCTACCCGCGCAACCAGAATAGTTCAGTGGAACTGGGTCGCTGGAATACATTAGTACTTGCCACTTCGCAATATGACAAATCGCTCATACACATATTCTCTTTGCGATTGCGATTATAAATATAGTAGGTACATACGTAGTGGCAAAAAAACGTAAAAAGTCCTTTTGATGGTTCTATATGACGAAGAATAAGTTTTGAAACATAGGCGCAAGGGAGATATTTAGATAAATGAAAGCCTGCAATAAGGGGAGCTCAAGTGGTTCCAACGACAACAAATACCGCCTCACTTATTAATAAACGAGGTGCTTGCGTTTCAGAGAAGAAAACTACATAATTATTAAAAAAAACTCTAGCACAGCGAAAGTGTTAAATGATAAATGGAAAATATTAGACAGTCAATAAGACCGTGATCAAAATGACGCAAATGAGACCTGAAACGTTTTGATGATGAAATTGGCAATTGAAATACTACGTAGCTATCGAGTATTAGCAATACAAATACTTGGTCTTGCCAAATTAATTAATAAGGTATACAGCGGACTAGGTAGTTGGTTAGGTACAGGATATAAATTTTGCTTTTACGCATACGATGTCACCATGACCATAGCCATGACGTAGGTCTGTAAGATCAGTACGACGCTAGACTTAGTGGTGCCAACGCGAACTGAGCTACGGGCTGAGCTAGATGGAATGAGGAACTTCGCAATCAGGATAGCTCATCAGCCTATTGACATTTGAGTGACTAAATTGTTGATTTGCCAAAAACATTGACTGCTCAATATTTTGAAAATAACAATATAGGTAATAAGAATACGATGTTCAAATAAGTTTCCTAGCGAAGTAGTTGCAGCTAACCGATAATGCACTGACCGTAACCTCCTCGAGAGCCGTGTGGCACCTTGCCATTTGCAGCAGGGCGCGCAATTCGCGCTGGTTCACCGTTCACCTGGCCTGCCATGCTATCCTATTTGTATTACTACATCCACACGGTCTATTCTCGGCTCCTACGTCACTGGCCACCTACTGCTCGTCACAAAACACGTGTCATCGGCCCCGTCTTAAACTATCCTATCGCCAAAAGTCGCAAATTACATCGTCTCTCCCACAAACGTCATATTATAGTAATTGATGAAATGTTATTGGGTTGTAGTGGAAATATTTAGAACAGGGGCCCGATTTTTTAAATCACATTTGTGAAAATGCCACTCGAAAGTGGTGAAAATTTTGCTGAATTTTAAATACGAGTATATTAGAAGAAAATTACAGCTCTAGTCAACTAGTCCAAAATTTGATTTGAGCTTATAGTTTTGTTGTATTATACAGATTTATTATACCACATTGGAGTGAAAAAGCGCGGGTCCCAAGAAGGCTTTACTTGTATATTTCTCGTATTCGTCGATTATAGAGTCGTTTATTGTTATTATAATTCCGGTGTTCGTGCAGACAAACAGTGGTAATAGGACAGATGTCACAGGTACCAACTGCTCCCTAGAAAATAATTAAATATTGTCGTCAAACTTTCTTCAAATAATCTTATAGGCTGTGGCGGGACTGGGCCTGGGACTACAAAAGCGTTCATTGGTTGGTTTCCAAACGTTGACATTTAGCGTTGTAGTCGATGCTTGCGTTACAAATATAATGTGTTATTATCGAGTATGTCCGTCTGTTACGCGAGCCAGTCTTCCTGGTTTAGCGCAGCTTGGCCCAATTGCCTTTGAGAGCGGGCCAAGAATACAGAGAAAGCAATGATATATTCGTGTTATAAAACGAAAACCCCGTGTCGCACGGTTGTCGCGCGCGTTTCCTGCAGCATATATCAACAGCTAACTTCCCAATGATGTTTTACTTTGAATATACTTAATGCTTTATTAATTTATTGAGTTAAAACCACGCATTGATTGAAATATAAACCAAAATTATTTTTAATGACCACTCGTAATGTTTGAGAATTTTATCGGGCCTAACCAAATAAAAGAGGTGACTGATATGTCGGCATCATTAAAAATAGGTAGGTACCATGTAGGTACACTTGAAATAGGTACGTAAAACCAAAATAAACCTCAGAATATTTAACATGGCAGACTTTATTAAGATGTTTATTCTATGATCGTATTTAATTTTGTCGGACAAATTAGCATTGTTGTTTGTACACATCAGTCGTTTCAAGATTATAGCCAGTTAAAGAGTCATCTCTAACTTTCCAAAACACTTTCCAAAACAAAAACAATTGACACACTAACGAAATAAGAAATAGATTGCGACCTGTCTTTCAGAACAGCGTCAGGGCACAAGTCTAAGGCAGTTTTTGCATATTTTTCTCTAAGAATCCGACCACCAAAAAACAATAAACTACCCGTTAATCTAATGAAAACTTTCAGGTATTGTTAGCAGAGTTAAAGGACACAGAGTACTACTACGCTGTGAAATGTTTGAAGAAAGACGTCGTACTCGAAGACGACGACGTCGAGTGCACGCTAATCGAGAGAAAGGTGCTTGCTCTCGGGACAAACCATCCGTATCTTTGTCATCTGTTCGCCACCTTCCAGACTGACGTAAGTAAAATTAATCTCCACAAATTGCCGCGTATTTACGTTTTAAAATACTTATTGACTCTTGTAAAATAAAATCAGTGTTTTTTTTCGCTGCAGCTATTTTAAAATCACT
This sequence comes from Pandemis cinnamomeana, assembly GCA_932294345.1. Classification (NCBI taxonomy): domain Eukaryota; kingdom Metazoa; phylum Arthropoda; class Insecta; order Lepidoptera; family Tortricidae; genus Pandemis; species Pandemis cinnamomeana. The sequence goes on from OW028706.1 coordinate 5,618,990, forward strand.
CCTAGGTATATTGTCGGTAATCGACAAACCTAAACCCATTTTGGCGTTACCTCGCCTACTCAACAGTTCGTAGTAAAATGGAATCAACATCTTATTTCAGTCTCACCTGTTCTTCGTGATGGAGTATTTGAACGGAGGTGACCTGATGTTCCACATACAGCAGAGCGGACGCTTCCCTGAAGCTCGGGCGCGGTTTTACGCGGCCGAGATCGTTTCAGGACTGAAGTTTCTGCACAAAAGAGGAATTGTTTACAGGTAGCGCTTTTTTTAATTGTTACCGTAAAGTTTCACACTGTTTTGTTATTTCTAACCTGAGTATTTTCTTTTATTTCCTTAAGAGATTTGAAACTCGACAACATACTGCTGGACTTCGACGGGCATGTGCGAATTGCTGATTTCGGCATGTGTAAACTGCAGATATATTTGGAGAAGACAGCCGATACATTCTGCGGCACGCCCGACTACATGGCACCTGAGGTAGGACTATTACCTATTAAGCAATTATCACATGAATACCTTGTCAATTTAAACTTCCATAAAAATCACTGTATTGATTAACTTAAGAAATGCTAGAAAAAAACCGGAATAAAATGTAGTGAACTACTTATCTATATATGGCAACGATTATGTAATCGTAATATTTAGTTATTGTAGGCAGACTCTAGTCTTACCTCGACTGGCTTCCAATAGAAAGTTAGAAAGAGAGGAAAATTATGCCTCTGTTATGTTATCTTACTAAACTATACAAAAATAGGCACGTCCGAGCCACTTTCTTTTCTTAAAAATGTAACGCCTTGTTATTTAAGAAACTGCTTTTTTGTCGTAGATCGTCAAAGGTCTTAAGTACAACCAAACGGTGGACTGGTGGTCATTCGGCGTGCTGCTGTACGAGATGCTGATCGGCCAGAGTCCGTTCAGCGGGTGCGACGAGGACGAACTGTTCTGGTCTATCTGCAACGAGATGCCCTCCTACCCTCGCTTCTTGTCGCAGGAGTCGCTCAATATATTAACAAGAGTGAGTTCTATCGGAAATGTTAAATACGACGTAAATATTACTAATAATTAGGTTAGTAAGCTGTCGCGTGTTTTGTATCTATTAATGTTATCACGCTATGAACGAACTGTCGAAAGGCATCTAGACGAAAACTAGAAAGATGCGGTCCAAATTTCAACTTTAGTATTATTTAGAATAACTTTTACTTAAGTTGCAATGGATTAATTTGTATAACCCGCACCGGTAAGATAACTTTGGTACCTAGTGGACATATATAATTTAGATACTTATACTTTTCGCACACCCCTATATACCCACCAGTTAAGAAATAGTAGGGTAGACCGGGGGCAATAGTACCACGGGTCAATAGTACCATCGCCTATAACTCTTCAACTACACTGAAATATGCATGTGTGTGTATACACGAGTGTGCCTTGAGCGTGTCTCAACCTGCTCACTAGCTGGCCACTCGCTGCCGCTCGAGATGCACATTCTAGAAGACGATTTGTATTTTTGACTGACCAAGGTAAATATTTACGATTTACGTTTTGTACCAGTGTTTATAATGAAATAGTCGTAGTGTGAAAGTTTTACTGACGTGTGATTCTTTAGTTATTAAAGTTTGTAATGTATCACAGTTTGGGGGTCAGTTATGAATAGAAATCGAGATTTGTGAAGTTTAGTGGGTGCGAGTAAAAAAGGGCAATTGTACCACTACACTCGGGGTCAATTGTAACGTTACAATTGACCCTGTGTTACAATTGACCCGGAATGTTTACCCGACTGCTGAAACAAATCGTGTAATGTTTTCAAGGTTCATGTACGTATGCATGTATGTGAGTTTGTTTGTTCCACCATAACTTTTAGAACCGTTACCAGATTTTAACGTATGAGACATCGTTAGAATTCTTATTTTATTCGGACTAACGTCGGCTGACTAGCTTTTGAAAACAATCAATATGGCGGCTGTCAGTTGTGAAGTGTGCAAATGTGAATTGATTATATTTTGACTAATAACGAATAATGATCGATCTATTCGATGTAAGGTCGTGATAAGTATAAAATATTTTTGTAACAAGTTACATCTTGGTATTCTAATTTATATATTTATTATTTTAATTTATATAATAATACCTTTGATTCATTCCGATATTTCGGGATCTATATAAATTAAAATCCCGCAATGTTATCTGTTTCAACTGAATCAGATAATACTAGGTGCTGCATTATTTAAAAATTATTTTTTGTGAAGGATGGGGTTGATTGTACCAGGGGTCAATTGTAACTGTATGGGATTAGTAATTATTAAATAATTCGATATTTATACTGTATTGAGATGTTGTTATTACTGGAAAGGTGTGCTATGAGCACCCTTAAGTGTTTTTATATAATAAGTAGACATAATATGTTTCAAAAACTTGGAGATTATTATAATACGCTTAGGTCAACTGAAATGCTAGCTTTGTCTAGTCTAAATACGAGTCTATAATTAAGACTGATGTAACGTAACAAGCTAATTCGTCTTAAGAAATTTACAATCAATACTGATTGATTAGTGCATTATTTTGGATTTAATTTACCTTTGTTTTTCTGGTACAATTGACCCGTACGAGGGGTCAATTGTAACACGAGGACTTCATGAACAAAAACTCATTTTGCACCATTCTGATGCGATCAAATATAAATTATTTTCTAGATTCTGATAGCCAATTAGACTAGAATGTTATATCCTAAGCGATTTCTAGGTGGTGGCCTTAGATTCTGAGTTATGGGTAATTATTTGGAAACTGGTACTATTGCCCCCGGTCTACCCTACGTTACAGACCTAGGGCGGTGAACTCGTAATTGTCCCAGATCGCAGGTGTTGGTGGCCCGAACCGAAGGTGAGGGCCATAAATATGCGATCTAGGGCTTTACGAATTACTGCCTGTGGTTTGTATAAAGTTTTACGTCTTGCCTTGGCCAGGAAGTGCGATTTTCTGCCCGCGAAGCGGACGTAATATCCATATTACGGCCTAGGGTGACGTAAAGACAATTTATTTCTATTTGGTAATTCTAAGTTGAACAAGTTTAAGTATTCCCGAAAGTTCAGAAGTTTTTTTTTCTAATAAAATTTGCAGTTGTTGGACAAGGACGCGCGCACGCGGCTCGGCGGCACGGAGTGCATGTACGGCGACATCCGGGACCAGGACTTCTTCCGGCCCGTGCACTGGGACCGGCTCGAGCGACGGGAGCTCGACGCACCCTTCAAGCCTAAAGTGGTAAGTTATTGAACAACGACGACTCAGCGTGACTCTGTGGCAAGGAATGCATGTGGGGTGACGCTCTTGTCCGTGAGATACTGGAACCGACTCGAGGAACGGGTGCTCGACGAGCCCTTCAAGGCTAATAAAAACATATCCTTTCTTTACATGTTCATAACTATAGGTGTCCAGCTCTTGTGAAAACGCCTATGAACTAAGCCAAACCTTCAGATTATGGACTCCGGTAGTAAACAGGCCTACTAAAACGGAAATATTTTTTATTGCCAAAGCGTTTGGCGCTGTGCCATCAAACGGTTTTAAATGTATCGTTCATGGCGTAGATGTACAATGAATCGTTATGTAATCAAAGATGTTTTATGTTTTGTTATCATATAGCTCATTGCTTGCTTGCAGAGGCACCCCCTGGACACGCAGTACTTCGACCGCGCGTTCACGGGCGAGCGCCCGCGCCTCACGGCCGTGGAGCCCCAGGTGCTCCGCTCCATGGACCAGATGCCCTTCAGAGGATTCTCCTACACTAATCCCAACGCGACAGACCGCTAATACGAACCGTAGAACCACCAATGGAATGGTGGTTGAATTTTTCTATAGTTAATTTGGACACAGTTCAAATTTAACGCCGTCCGATTTAGATTATTTTTTGGAGTTATCAATCGGAAATTTTAGACTTGATCGGCTAAAAGCTTTGGTTAGGTCGACGTAGTCGCAATGAGATGAGTTTTGACGTTTAATAAGGAGTCAATTAATTTCTGTTATTAATTGCTGAAAGTAAACGAAATTTATTTTCACTCGACATTTACCTAGCTAGAACTAGGTACCAATCCAATCACGTGAACGGGGAGTTTTGATTATATTTTCACTGTGAAATTAGCATTCTAGGATTAGCGTTCCTAGCTAAAACTCTAAACCACACGATGAACAAAAGGTAGACAGACTACTACGTAGGTTTACTAAAATATCAGCAACTCTACAACCGATCATTATGAGTTGAGGGACGTGTTCATTTTTCAAAGGGACTCTAAAGATTCATGTAGTAATTATGAGACGAGTTTACCACAGAGTAAGTATTATTGTAATGTGAATAAGAAAATTATAAATTAACTAAAAAATGCATAGAAAATGCTCAGTTTAAATGTACATGTACATAACTGACGTCGTAGGTTATAGCTTGTTACCTATTAGATAATATAATAATAAGTCATGTGTCTGGTACACGAATTGAATTAAAATATATGTTATAGTATAGATATAGGTAGATATTCATTTATAATTTAACATGTTTGATTATCTGAAAATATTTCTATTCAAGTCAAAGACATTGTTATTGGCTAATATTCAATAATCAATAGAATTTGGACTAAGCGCATACTTATTGCTTATAGAAGTAATATGGATAAAAAAAACTCCATACCTAAGTAAGTAGCTACTCTTAATATTGTGCTTGAACCAATTACTGTTACAAATCGAAACCGTTGCTATATTATATTGCGATGTTAACTTTGTTTATTTACTATTGTTGTTGCTATACGCCTACATATCATTAGCTAAATGCAACTTCCATCCTATTGTACATTGTTTGTTAAATAAATTTTATATTCGTCTTTAGCAACCCGAAGTTTTATTTAAGCAGGTTAAGCCGAAGGCCCGCGCACAACAAATAATAAACCTGTGTCGGTTCATCAAACTACGGGACATCTTACTTCAACTCACAAAACCTGTGAACTTAGGTAGTTTAATATTTCTGGGCGCAGAATTCATGAAATAACGAAGGCTCAATTACATCTTTAAATTTATTTCATTATGTGTTTTAAAAACGTGTCATATTAAATAATCACAAAAATTCAAAATTATTCTTACTAAATATAAAATCACAAATCACATTTTGCCCTGTATAAAGTGCATAATAGTTATTTTATATTTGTCCATAGCATTTAAAAGTCAACTTGATAATGCTTAAACTTACCGTAATATCACATAAAAACATTTTGTAGGTACTTAAAAATAACGTAATTGATAGTCAGTCCAAATGAAATAATATTAGATATCCGCAAAAACCCACAAGTACGAAAACAAACTTTGGGTGATTTGACTAATTTGCGGGAGTTCGCTTAGTCGATAACAAAATACATTCTGACCAAGACAAACGGACTAAAACGGGTCAATTAATTAAAATACTACATACTTGATTAATGCCGTAATTGATCTGTTTGGTCAAGTTTCCAATGTTTCCATCAAACTATCAGGGTACTTTATGAGCAACTGGTACATCTTGGAGTTAGTTTTAACGAACAACATGTGCCTATTATTCTGGAGTTCGCACACATCCAAACCTGTAACGGCTGGGTCGACTAACGAACGCTTCTCAAAGTCCTTCATGTTAAAAACGCGAACAGGCTTAGTATAATTCTTCAACAAAACTATCGACACCTAAAACAAAATTGCTCATTAAAATAGTTGTTGCCGTAGTTTTATTTCAACCTGAGAAACTTTTGTTCCAAAAGCGGGCTAAGGACGCCAGCGCAGTATAATAGTGGACATAAAGCTTGCAACCAGTTTGCACTCGCTTAGTGATTAGAAGGGGAAATAATGAATGCTTCATATCTGCGAAAAAAACTGCGAGTGCTAGCTAGGCCCGCAGTTTGACTGAATCAACAGAAATTAATGACAATATGATAAAAATGTGAAGCAAAACATGCTCAACACCCAAACACTACAAACGCATTGCCAGCCTAAAACGCTAAGACTAATTACCTCTCCTGCCCACTCTCCACGCCGCTGCTGCTTGGCGACAGGATTAGCGAGTAAGAAGGCGGTAGCGTTCCGTACGAATCCCTCGCAAGTTACCACCAGATTTGTATAAAGCACACATACATACACAAATCACGTCTTTATCCTTTACGGGGTAGACCGAGCCTAGGGTAACAAGACCTACAGGCCACGTTTAGCAAGATTGTGAGCGTATAGGTGGAAAATGGAATCAAAATAGTGATGGGTTGCTAGCCGCATCGCCTATAAGGTGATTCCTATGATTTTCGCCCATTCCCTCGATGGGCTTTTACCACCTGCGCGGTATTATGTAACTGTATTAATTGTTCACACGTACCCTTCCGTCGTCGTACCCTAGGAACACGACGTCCCCATGTTGCATGCCACAAGACAACTTAGGATCATCGTAATAGAAATGTATCAGCTCGTGGTTCGTGAACTCCGCATCGAATCCGACTCCAAATGGTGCTGGAACATAAGCATGAACTGAGCTTATCCCACTATCGGCATCCACAGCTATTTTATCGATAGTAGGTATCTGTTTTCGTTTTCGCAATCACAAACGAAGTACTTACTAACACGGTTGCAATTATGACTAATGCTTGCTACACATCTAACGGTATAACGTAGCGATTAATTTGCGCAAACCGATTTGCACGGATTTATCGAGCGTGTGTAGGTATGACAAATCGTTGTAGATTATTGTTACGATTTGTCATATACGGCGATCGATGAATCTGTGCAAATCGGTTTGCGCAGATTAATCGCTACGATATATCGTTACATGCGTAGCTAGCATAGATGTATACTACTGCCACTCGAAACTCGGATTGTACATACCTACTTCTAGAAAAAATCTACTTGCCAAAAAATGGGATTGATAATTCAATGTAGCCGTTTTTAGGATCAAGTATAGGTACTTAAATGTGTGATTATGAGAAAAAGAATATCTTTTTGCATAGATAAAATGGTTTTACATTCCGGTGATCAGATCAGCTCAGTTCAAATGGTAGAGGCAACACACAGTAAATCATAAACACACAATTTGTCACTTTACGACAATGCAATGCAATGCTAACAATAAAATGATCGCTACAAATTACAATGCGAATCAGTTACTCATAAAAAACGATGATGTTACACTTCTACTCGATCTTGTACACTATAGCTGTATATTAACCGTAAACTGGTGTCGTAGTCATTCATTGTGAAAAGGTTCTACATGGAATACTACAAACATTTCCACAGGATTCTTATAAATTAAACGTATGTAAATTTTAAGTATTCATACCCGTAAGAAAAGCATTAAACTTGTCACATCCTTTCTTATATGGCTTTCGGTTAATAATGGGGCCTGTAATGACGTGTGTCGGCACTTCGGGTCGACGTACTCTACGGAACTCTATTGTATTTTTTTCTACTCTCATCAGATCTCCAAATTTAAATGATACAAAAACATCCTCTTTATAAATATGCATAACACTAATTGAATTCTCAATGGCGTCTTGATAGACTCCAAAGTATCTAGCCAACGATTTCACATGCCAGGTGCTATCCACCCTCTGGGCCTTCCATAAGATAGATTTAAAGTCTATTATATAACAAGCGTTATTGTGTAATCTGAAAAAAAAAATTAACATCAAATATTAATTTAACTTGATGTTTAGTTGTTTTATATTCCTCTAATAGAGTGGATCGTAAGAGACGCGTTTAGGGAATTAAAACCGTAAAGAATGAAATCGTACACTAAAATCTCTTGTTATTTTAATACCAACAGATTTTAGCTAATAAAAACTCAAACCAGCACCCACAGCTCTCCTGGAAATTATGATTCCATTGCAACTTGGCGCGCTATGTCCATTCACATTTCACCTTTCTGCTAAGTTCGTAAAAACCCCATAGCAAATAAGTATAAAAATTAATAAATAAACTATGAAAAACACACTTCCATCGCCACGAGCGGCTAATTTCACACGCGTCGTGATAAGTGTCTCCAAGGAAATGCTTTTCAACATTTTTAAGATTGTTACTGTTATCCAGTTTGCCAAACAAAGTTATTCTGAAGTAATCACCGTTTTTGCTACTGACAACAATCATATCATCAACTTCTTCGACAGAGTCACCTGTAACAAAAATTAAAATAAATAGATCATAATTATTATAAGGTGATTATAATATAATAAAGGTATAAGAATATAGTTGTGAGTGTCAAAACAAGATTACTCACATGTTACAGAAATAGCAGAAACAAGTTCAAAAGTTTCAACATTATAATATTCCACACTAGTACTGCTTACAATTATTATATTGTCTGAAAATTAAAAACATATATTTATGGCCCTACAGTGAAAAAAAGAAGACCAAGAATTATTTTAGAGGCAATAGTTATGACTTTTATTGTTTAAAGAAAATACATAATATAATTTGTAGACACTTGTACGAAATTTAAGTAACACACAAACTAAATATTTATGTATTGAAATACTGATACTTAAACAAAAGAACATTTTGGAAGACTTGATGTTATCAATTATTTTTTATTTTATTTTGACTATAGTTATGTTTTATGAAAATATAAAAAAGTAGGTACCCTGGTAAACAAAAATGCTCTTAATAATTAACTTGTCTTTTTCATACAATTTTGTTATTTGAGCGGATTTTATATTATTCCACATTAGTGAGTTAAAATATAGTTCTTTCCAGCTTAGCAAGGATTTATTCCTGTGGGGCACAGCAAAATTGGCTATACCATCCTCTGCAAAGTCCTTCCATAGCTCTTTGATCTATGACAAAAGAAACAAACATGCTTGCCAATAGGTGTTCATATTATACCATAATACACATTTTTATTACAGAAATAAATTGACACACAAACAGAAATAGTAAAATAATGATGTATTCATAAATAAGATGGTTGGATGACCTAATTAAAGTTGCGTGTTCATGGTGGATGCAAGCCGCTTCCATTCCAACTGAGGCAAATGGATGTCTATGGGGGAGGCCTATGTATGTCCAACAGTGGGCGTTCTACAGCTGATATGATGATGATGATTCGTAAATAAAGGATAATTATGTGATATATATTTCAATATCTAAGGTTATAGTTGGAAGTTATAATATAATTCAGACAGCAATTAGTTTAATCACATTTTTAACATAATGAAAGAAAGTAGGTAATACTAAAGTATAACATATTAAAAGTAGAGGTGCATCAATGTACAACTCAGAATGCACAGCCAGGAATGGACAACCTCTCTTAATGCATGACCTGATTTTTCAAATCTCTCATTATAATTCAATTCCAACCCCAAATTGTCTGTGCCCTCTTCCCACTTTGGATTAATTGGGCTAAAGATTTAAGCACTGCACTGCACTTGATTACATTGTCCTAGCTAGAAGTTATCTCAAATTCATAATCTCTTGAAAATGAAACCACTTCTGAACCACTTCTATATTAGTCAGAAGCTCCACTGGAGCTCACTTGGCTAATATATACGCTCTTTTGTACTTATACTCACATCGCATATATTGTAGATTAGCTCTTTCCACCTCCTGTTGACCAATGAGCAACACCTCAGTGATGTGATGTCAAGTTTCTCGAATATAATTATTAGAATTTCGGCAGGACAATCATCCCAACCAACCATTGGATTAACTTCGAAACTGATTTCCATTGCTGAGGTCATTCTTCTTATCCGTATATTTCGATTGCACTGACTAATAAAAATAACTTAAGTTTCCTAAAACTAACGTAAGCAACAATACTAACACAGTAGCGGATAAACTTTGGTTCGGTAGAAATTGAATTGACTTCATTATTTTAGGCGGTAGTTTTCAAATGGCGAACAGACTTAAATTTGAAACGGTAGCAAGAAATAAACACAAACTGTTTTCTTACGTTCGCAAAGTTTTCTATTCTAAATTCTAAACATAGCTGAGCTGTCATTGTCAACTTCAAAAATGGCGCTCTAATAAAAAAAAAGGAAACACGAAAGTTTTCAACTGCAGCTCAAACAGATTACCAAGAATTAATAAAATTATTACTATTATATACTGTTATATCTTTTTCTCATCCCAGTTTAGTAATACCTTACACTATACTGAAGGAATACCGCAAATAAGTGCGTTCCGTTCCATGATATTTTAATATAAAGCTTCTACTACACTCCATTTGGATAATTGTCATACTCTATGCTGTCTGTCATGTTATGACGTGCCGAATGTCAAGCTAGTTTAGGCTGGCCGCAGACGCACGGAATCCTGATTCGGTTTCCTGATCAGGAATTCAGATTCGGAAACCCGAATGCAACACCAACAATGTTTAACGAAGCGCACACGTTTCGTAAAGTTTCCGAACGGAAAATTTACGAAACGTGTGCGCTTTGTTAAACATTTTGTATGAAAGGTGTTGCATTCGGGTTTCCGAATCTGAATTCCTGATCAGGAAACCGAATCAGGATTCCGTGCGTCTGCGGCCAGCCTTAGTATTTAGTAGACACACAGACTGAGTGAATTGAATCAAAACAAACTTATATTTAAGTTTATTTGTACCTTATTTAAGCAATATCGCATCGAATTCGCTATTCTTAGAAAGCTTCCTTCAAATTCCTAATAAGTTTATATGTTAATAAAGATTTGACAACACCTAAGTATTTAAGATGGTAAGTTAACCTAAAACGAGTCATTTTTCGTATTTGCTCGAACTTGATGCGCCGGTAAACTACACTGTTTCTGATATTCCATAGTAATATCACAAAAGTATAATGAACGTAGACATTTAAGAATATATTATACTTGGTTTTATCTATTTTTGGTGTATTTTGTCACGGATTCGAGCAGCCTCTTCTTGCAATAAAATGTTCTCGTTATCCATTTATACACAGAAAAGTATGATGTACTTTTATGATGAGAAAGAAAAACGTTTGGACAAAACATAAACAAAAAATAGTCCAGTTTTAAATAAATCAAAGTGGAAAGAGCAACTGAAATAGGCTGTTCATACAAATTTAATTAGTCTTAATAATTAACCCAATGAAAATGGTTTTATCTTTGCTTGAAACATCAGGTTTAAGTTATTTTCATGGAATCTTGTCGGTTGTCAACATGTGACAGATAAAGATCTATTATTTTATGAAACCCTGTCTCAATTATTATGTTCAATGGAATTTTGGTTAACCTTAGAATAAAAAATAAACATTGTGTGTTCAAATTAACTTTAAACCCTTTATTTTTTTGTATACCTATAGGTAATAATTTCCACTTTTTTACTATTATTACATTGTTACAGGCTCGTAATGCAGAAAAAGCTATGTAAGTAAAAGAACCGTAATAATTACTTAATTTTTAGGGTTCATAGGAGTTTACGAGAATTCCATGAGGATTCCCAAAAATAACATTGCGGTCTTCATATTTGTTGCATGGCGAAAACTTGTGCACGATGCCATGTCTCTAGACTGAGCGGTTTGAGATTTCGATTCTTATAATAATATCTTTAATAATATCAGCGTAATAAGTAGCCTTTGGGGTATTCCTGGTACCAGCTATCTCCAATAATCTCCATAGCAAATTTCATCCACATCCATCCACTTCTTTTAGCTAGATAGAGTAACAAACATAGACATACAGCCTCGCAAACTTTTGCGTGTGTAATATTATTAGGATTATTTTTAATTACACAAAAAATAACTCACTTATAAAACTCGCGTGATGCTCCACATGTTCGTTTCGCTGCTGCCGGAGCAAGTGCTCCAAGAAAGAAAGAAGCAAGACACACAAATATAAGAGAATATACACAATTTTATAGAAAATACGCAAAAAAAAACAAAAACAGACATGAAAAATAGATCATCAGCATTGTGCGTGTCTTCGCAAAAGTATGTGCTATGTATGTTCAATTTGATATAATTTAATTTTGTTTCATAGGACTACGTTGGCGCGATGGCGCGCGGCGCAAGTTCAGGAGGCAGGCGGGCTGCGCGAGCGCCGGCCCTACCTCGCCTCAGAGTGCAACGACCTCCCGCAGGCCGAGAAGTGGCGCCTCCAGATCGTGCGCGAGATCGCCAAGAAAGTTGCGCAGATACAAAACGGTGAGTGACAGTTCACAGGTTTTCGGCATTTAATAGTTCACAGTTTCAACAAATGGCTTATTTAAATTAAGTTGTTGGGATATACAACAGTCTACTGCCAGTTTGGAAAAAATCCTCTGTTACAATCATACTGGCAACACAAAGAGCATTCATTTAAAAACCAAAACTATAAGACTATTGTTTTTCAAGGTTTATTTTTTCTACGGAAATTAGACATTTTTTATAACTTTCGACCCTTATAGCTGCGTAAATGTTCACATTATCAGTTTTAATCTATTTTTAACATCTTATAACAATAGTAATGTGTTTTCAGTGACCAACAATTTTACTGTGGCACATTTTCATAACTATTTATAGGCTTTACTTCTATGCTGGTCTGGGAGCAAAAGAAAAACAGAATGTACCAGTTGCTTCTCGTCCCGCGCAGATGGTAAAAGCCCATCGAGGGAATGGGCGAAATTCTTAGAAATCAAGTTATAGGCGATGCGGCGGCTAGCAACCCATCACTATTTTGATTCCTTTTTCCACCTATACGCCTACAATCATGCTAAACGTGGCCTTTAGGTTTTGTAACCTCAGGCTCTGTCTACCCCGTAAGGCAGTGGTTCTTAACCTTTCAGACATGAGGGACCATTTGACAATTTTTTTGTCTTGCCAAGGACCACCTAAGTAACTACAAAAAATCTAACGTATGGCTTCGATCGGCCCCAATGGATGGAATTGCACATTCACGCGTTGTGTCTGGGTGTCACTTATCTAATTATTTATTCGATTGGCCCCGCGGACCACTTTGGATGCTTCCAGGGACCACCAGTGGTCCGCGGACCACCGGTTAAGAACCACTGCCGTAAGGGATATAGACGTGATTTGTGTGTGTGTGTGTTTATAGGCTGGATTAGTTTGGCTTAAACATGTAAAAAAAGTTGTATATTTACTTTATTCAATAAATTCATTGTGATCTATTAGGTCATGGTGATAAGTCAATTTTTTTGTTTAGATCCATTTTTAAGGATGGTTAAAATTTTAAGTAAACCAGACTAAAGTGTTTTACCTAGGCAGTTACCATAATGGACGATATTATTCCCGAAACGTCAGAATTATCTCCAAAACCACAATCACCTAAAGAACCAAGTGTAAAATCAGATAACGCGCCGATGAATGACCAGTCTAGGCCGACTATTGAACCTCAAACTGAATTTTTTGAAGTGCCTGCGATTAGAAGCCAACAGTCGGCTGTACAGAGTAAGGGGTCACAGAGATCCACCCAACCCCCCATAGCCACCTCACCTCGCACTTCCATTCGTTCTGAGCCTGTAACAATACCTGTTCCCGCTACCCCCAACGCTAGTATCAGATCTAACAGCATTCGTAAAACTTCTCCTACGAAAGTAGATCAGGAATCATTAAAGAAACAAACGCCGCAGACTTCGCCTTCGGCACCAAGCCCGGTCCGACAGCCTTCACTGAAAACAGAACCCCGATCCAAATCACCAGAAGTTGTGGTGCAAAAAATGTCTAGTCCTGCTAGGTCGCCACTACCACCCAGTCCACGGCGAGAGAAAAAATCCAGTGTTACTGGAACTGTAAGCAATAAGGCGGATGAAATAAAAGAAGACGCAAAAGAAACTATAGCTAATCTCGAACCGCAAGGCAAACGTATAAGCGACCACATCGAGCAGTTAAATGAATCAGTAAAAGAGCTCTCTGGCAATATGGTGGGTGCGCAGTCTCCAGTGTTGGATAGTAACATAGATAAAATCGCCAACATGAGCAAAATATTAACTGATGAAGCTAACGCTCTTCGAAATTCCATCAGACACTTGTCGGAAGACATTGCTCGCACTGAAGACGACATTGGAAGAGTTAAAGACATAACCGATTTTCCGTATCATCTCTTTTTACTTGAGTTAATAGTTAACAAGATTCAAATGAAATGCGACTGTTTCGATATGGACTGTAACAACCTCGTCATCGCCGCAACATTTTTGGGCAAAAATCCGATTATACTATACGACTCCAATAATGGCAGTGTTGAAGATTTTTTCAAAATTAACGTTGGAAAGTCAATTCTATTTGCTATGACTTACGACAAAATTTGTTCCGTTGAAGAATTCGAAATTGTCGTTGAATTGACCAAGCAACCGCCATGCTCACATTGTGTTACTAAATTAGGTATATCTCGAATGGATTACACAAAAGAATTTCTGGCCCTCAGGGATGATTTATGTAAGAAATGGACCGAAGAACAGCCTAAAGATAACATAATTTGTACTACGTCTACGCCATTATTTAAAAATCAGTTCTATTTGTCCTGTGGCGAGAGTGAAAATCCTGAAGCGATCGGTGTTATAGAAGTATCCGTGCGCATGTCATTTCTCGGCAAAGAAATAACAACGGCATTTTCCGCTGCGCCAAAGCCGAAAGGAACGTCGTATCTTCTGAAAGAGGGCAATGGCATGACATTGTACTCTTGCCAAAAGGTCGAAATGGATGATCAAGGCAAAATATTATTAGATGAAGATGCGTTTACGAAAAGAGCTGAACCGTACCATAGACGTGTACCGCTCAGATCGCGGTCGTCGAGAAGTGACAGCCCAGTGTCCCAGTATTCTGCATTGTCTCGGCCAAATATGTCTCCTCATCGATACATGGATACTAATCCTCCAGGTGACCAAATTATTTATTATTATCAGTAATCGGAAAAGACCACATATATTCTTGAACCTTTTGCAGGCGAATTCGCGGTATTATAAGTCAAACCCATATTATGATTTTGGGATTACAAAGTACCTAATATCCCGGGAAAATGCAATACCTATCCCAAATACTAATTATTACAGTAAAATAGCTGATGTGATGACATACATATAAATTTGGTTTAACTAACTAATGTGTAATGTCTTTCCAGATGGCATGCCAAGATTTGACGAAATTTTTACAAAAATGAACGATAACGAGTTAAAAATAAGAGTACCAAAGAGTACTAAAGTTGAAAGACTGGGGAAATATGACAAGATCCAAGAGCTATGTGAATGTGAAGACACTCCGTACAATACAGGGGATCAGATACAGTTCGAGCTACCTTCAGATGTTCGTAGGAGCGACAATACATATACGTCAAATTTGAAATATTCTATAAATGCTCCTAGCAGAAATTACGATGGCAAAGATAGAAAAGTTGTAAATATAACACCTACCAACTGCCCCGTGCCTGTCAACATGGAGAAGCGTTATCATCCACAAAAGGATGTCTTTATTCTCAAAATCGGCAAGAAAATGGAGTCAAAAGACAAAAAGACTGATCTAGAAATCGAACTCGTAACTCCAAAAGCGCCCGGCGCCATTCCCGTCGAAAACAATAACATTAGCCAACAAGTCAGCGGCAGTAAACTGAGTGCCAATAAATCGAAGAAAAAAGACAAAGAAAAAGGCAAAAAGAAAAGTAAAACCAATTTGAAAAAGAAAAAGAGCAGCACCAAGACTGGTAAAGCTAAGAAAGGGAAGAAATAAATCTGTGTCGTAATATCACAAAGTGTATGAAAATTGAATAAAAGAAAACATCCTAAATTGCTTACTCGTATAATTTATAAAATTGCTTATGTCTCTTTAATTATTATAATTATGGTCAACGCCGTTGTCGTACAAGATGAATTTCATTTGTCTCACTTGTTATCCATCAAAGTTATGGCCGATGCGGTCATTAGATCATGTTTCCGGTTTTCTGATTTGCCTATGCCTAATCCTAACGTGATGACATCTTTTGTTTTTAAGCCGGTCTCGGCGAGTTCCGAATCCGGGACCTGAACGACGAGATCAACAAGCTGATGCGCGAGAAGCGACACTGGGAGGTGCAGATCAAAGGGCTGGGCGGGCCCGACCACGCGCGCGTCGGCCCGCGCATGCTCGACCAGGACGGCAGGGAGGTGCCCGGCAACCGGGGGTACAAATACTTCGGCGCGGCCAAGGACTTGCCAGGTGACTAAAATTGCCTGTGATGAACCATCCAACAAATTGATTCCTGACCTACTGCGGAACCCTCTCACAGTAAATATCTTAGTGACGTTACATTGAATCGACAAGGAAAATTATGTGACGTTTACTGTGAGAACGCTCTATGGTCAGGAATCAAATTGACTAGTATCGAAATACTCATAGTACTGGGGCCTTACCATGACGTCTTAATGCGATTCAACTCGGACTCAGTTCAGGTTTTAGCTGTCATTTTTAGTATGGATCTGACAGCGAGCGAACCTAAACTGAATCTGAATTAAATCGCATTAAGACGTCAGGTGGTGGGACCTTGTGCAGGGTCCATCCGTTTCGAATGAACTTTGGTGATTCATGACTCAATTAAAAAAAACAGCCCAACCTTCATTCTGAGAGAAGGCATGTGTAAATAACGTATGAAAACTACACAGATAGAAATAAAATTGAGAACTATGTAAATTTTAGTTTGAGATTAAGATAGGTATATATGTAGTGTATATGGATTCCCGGCCATAGCTTTACTTTTCGGATTTTTCTATGTGTTCTAATTTTCATAGACATTTAGAAATTAGGTAAATATGGTTGATTTTTAGGAGAGATAAGGTGGGCTGCACTGAAGTTTGGAGGCACTGGTTCTGCGATGATGCGAGTTTGCTTCCACTGGCACTAATTAACGCCACTTTATCGATAAGATGTTTATGACGACTGTATCGGCAGGCGTCCGCGAGTTGTTCGAGCAGGAGCCGCCGCCGCCGCCGCGGCGCACGCGCGCCGATCTGATGCGCGACGTGGACGCGGACTACTACGGCTACCGCGACGACGACGACGGCCTGCTGGTGCCGCTAGAACGGGAGGCTGAGAAGGAAGGTATGACAGTTGACTTGGAAATGTATTAGTATATTATTTTTTATTTCTATTTCATTTTTGTCAAAATCTTAAAGCTTAAATATTCAATTCTTTAAAGCATTTACTGCCAGCTTACGCGGGACGTCTTCCAGTGCTGGAAAACGCACATGTGCGTTCGAATGACTGCTTGACTGTGACAGTCGCACTGGAGGAATTAATAGTTAATTGATGCTTGTGCTTTTGTTGTGCACGATATGTTTTAAAATATACAAAGTGATCAATCAATCAAAATGGGTCAGTAGGGAGAAGTCAAAAACATAAAGAGATGACGGAATCTATTCTTAGGAATCATGGCATCGATTTTAGTTTTAATAAAAATGACATGCAATTTGTTTTTTAATCATGCATATTTTTTCATAATAACTTTTTCAAAATTTTTGCAATCAATGTTATAAATTGGTTCTGTAAGTTTTTCGTTATTATTTTTGATGGTGTTATTCATTATTGAGCCATAAGGAACCCTTTCCTAATAAAATCTTGTTAGATAATTAAAAGAAAAACTCAAAAATTATGTCATCTAGCAAATTTTATTATTTTGACCCTTTCCGATGTATCTTTTTTTAATTGAATGCCATTTTTATCAATTTTAAAATCGGTGCCTTGGTTCCTAAGAACCGATTCCCATATCTCTTAGTTTTTGACTTCTCCCTACTGGCCCATTTGTATTGATCACCTGTATATTAATACATTTGAATATTTATTTAGCAATAGCACGGGGAGTTGAAGAGTGGAAAAGGAACAAAGAGGAAAACAAGGATCAAGACTTACCTGAAGAAGAAAATATTTACCCTGAAGACGTAAGCACACTTTATTACTATCTAATCTAATACCTTTAAAGGAGCAATTCTTGTATTATATATAATCTGAATCTCGGAAATGGCTTCAACGATTTTCATATTTAGAATGCATTGGGTTTCGGGGGTGATAAATCGATCTAGCTAGGTTTCATTTTTTAAAACATATCAAAAAAAATACTGAGCCAAGCTCGCTCATCCTGGTACTGTCATTATTTATACGGGCAGTTTGACGACAGTTCATAGCGTGAGTACCGTCCTTATAAAATTATAATTTCTAACAGAATGACTAGAAGCTTAAAATTCTGCACAGGGCTTCCTTTTATCATTTAGGCTCACCAACCATATAGGACAGGTATTTGCATTATGATGCGCAATTTTGCGCGCTTCGTTACGTTGTATTAAACAGGCCGTTATTGTCCAACGCGCAGGAGCCTGCTATCCCATTCACCATATTTTTCTTACCCTGCACCCAGCACCCAGTTTGACAAAGTATTGGATAATGCTACTGTGATTCAGAGTGCATTAGGCAGAGCGCTCAGATTTTACGTGCTAAAACGCGAAAGTAGTACTGTACTAGTGTATGAGGAGCTAATAGGATACCACGACCCATTTTTCTGCCTGCCCTAGAAATATAAATTGGCACTCCAAACCAAAACATCAGTCTGTATACAGGAAAAGCACTTCCTATGGACATTTTTATTTGTTCATTTCAGCCAGAAGATAAGAGAGTGGACGACGACGACACAGAGCCGCAAGTCATCACATCGCACGTGGCTGTTCCGTCGCAGAAGGATATAGAAGAAGCCCTTCTTAGGAAGAAGAAGCAGGAGCTTCTAGAACGTTACGGATGCCTCGACGTCAAAATGGAAGAGAGCTGACAGAATCATTCCAAATTAGTAAATGTATGTTAATGTGTGTTTGAATGCTGCAAGAGTAATAAAATCAGGTTTATTCATAATTTATTTTTATTTGAACAATAATTTCGTTATCATCTCGCACATAGCTCTCGATTACTAAGCAAAATATACATTTAAATCCGACAGTATCGTGCGATAATACCAGCTCATTACGATTACAAGTGACAAAATAAACTGTAGTCCTCTAAAACTAAAATAAGAGTATAAAAGGAACTAATCGCAATCACGTCGTGAAACAAATTTGTGGGTTGCGTTAATTGTAAACTTGGAAGAAGAACCTATTTATTCAGCTCTAATTAAATTAGGAATGTACAAACTTAACCAAGAATACCTTAAATGCCTAGTAAGTACTATTTTTAAACAAATAACTGTTTATTTTTACATTATCGAACTCTCTTATATCTAATTATTTTGTATGTTGCCATTCACCACGCATGGATAAAGGAATACCTCCTAGAAACCCAAAAAATAGAGTAATGTAGTAATAGTTATTTTACTGATTTCCAAGTGCAGATTATTAAATAATATTCAACCAATTTAATAGCTACCTTTTGTTCTCTGCCTCAGTACATAATTACAACAGATGTGAATTCTACGAACCTATAAAAGTGGTAACTCTTGTGATCTCCGCTAGGTTTTTTAAGACCATACTAAAATTTTGGAAAATGTGTCTTTACCCCAATTAAATAAATTATATAATTAACTGCGTGGTTTTTATATTCGGCACACTACAAGACAAGCCATACGCTAAGATAAAAGCTATATCAACAATGAGATAATTTCGAAATTTTATATGTATTATACAGCACCTCAGAAACAGGTTTGTTAGATGTTCAACGGAATAAGGAACTTCCGATGAAAAACTTAAACATGTCATTTTTTTTATTTAGGGCAGAACTTTTTATAGTAAAAAACGTAAAATATTTCTCTGTCATGCTGTATAACAGTAAAAGCTTTATAATTTTACGTGCAAGGCTCCATAAATATTTACCCATATTTCCGAATATACAATTTTAATATTAATCTTTTGTCTCGTCAAAAAAATAATTTGAGCTGCTAACGCTAAATACGTGTTTTCAGTATAATATACATTGACTATTATAAATTTGAACATAACAGCTAACATTTAGAATTGTGTTAAATCTCTAAATGGAGTATAATCGGGAAGAAAAATGGGACGTTGACGGTACGCCAGCTAAATATATTAAACTGCTATGTTCATTAATTACATCGAAATAAATGTGCAACTTGAATTAATCGACGTCTCAAACTTATTTTATGTAAAACGACTTAGCAGTTTACCAACATTAAGCCGATGGTAGCCTTATTTGGGGCAACAATGACGTGAAACATCTACTTTATTGGTTATGGTACGATGTCTGCTAGACTATATTTTTGTTTCATGTAATATCAGACTTTCAAGTAGTTCTTATGAATATTTAATGCCTGAGATCTGACGCAGCTTCTGATACTAAGGAAACTTGAAGTATTTCTGATTGACCATGAACCGCGTTTTGGAAGTCGTAAATACTGATAATTTTCGATATAAGATTCAACTGTTAATGCTATTATAACGCACAGTATAATTTGATTATATTTTAAAGTGACAGGGCAGCTTCTGCCGACACCGGATCATAGTTTGAACAGTTTATTAATATGTATTTAAGAATGCCAACAAAAGCAATACCTTATTTTAATAAACTGTAATCTCGTTTCTGATCCCCACTCAAACTCAGACACAAAATATGAAATTACGGTCTGTTTCAATAAGGAAGGTATGGGTGACAGATCCATTGAATGTAACTGTTAGCTTTCTTATTGAAACAGACTGTAAAATAAAACTTTATTTTTCGCTCCTTTTCAAATCAAACAAACATGTAACACAAACTGCGCTGTACAGTCTATCGCTAAAAGGAACTGATTACTTTTGTAAAAGTAAAACCGAAAAAAACCGTGTACGGTTCGCATTCATAGCAGGAGGAACAAAACGTGGCAATATCGATTCAGGAAGGAGATACAAACGACGGTTATACTATCAGTCCTGCTTTTTTCCATCTTAGAAAAATGTGACGTGACTATATTTAAGAAGCTACTTTTGACTTTCGAGTGAACGTTTACGGTTTTTGATAAACGCACTGTACCGAGTTGTGATGTTGTAAGAATGTATTGTATTTTCCTTCGAGACCGCCACTGTGCCGGTGTCGGCAATCAAAGCCTATTCGCGGCTAACATTAAGCTCTTTCAAGGTACAATTTGTACGGCGCAGTCTCGGGCTGGCCTGGGCGACAACTATAGCATTCAATTAAGACTGGAACAAGTTTTGTTGTTTGACATCACTCTCAAAGTCAGTCCAGGCGTTATTTAGTTCCATGAATATCATTTTTGCGATGTTCTCGTTGTCAGTGCCCATTTGCTGGAAAAAATCAAAATTAAAAATTGTAGACAAACTTCATTCTTTGAGGGTTGAAACTTAAAAATATGATGCGACGTGCATTATTAGCTTTTACCATTTATTCAGTTAAAATTAAATTAATCAAACGTTCTAAATTAGAAAATTAACAAAATGTTTACGCAAAGATATTTTCCATTATTTTTACGGGTAGGTAGAACTGTAGGCGCCTACCTTGTCAGGATGCACAGCGAGACAGGCCTTTCTGTAGTTCCGTTTGACGTCCGCGGCCGAAACGAGCTGCGCCATGTCGCACCGCGTCCAGCGACAGTCCTCCCACACCACCGTGTGCAGCGAGCATAGCAACGCGCGAATGTTCGCTTTCTTGCCTTCCGTCTGTAAACGGGGAAATGTTAACAAAGTTCTGCGGAGTCTAGCAATAGACTCAGTAACCGCATGGAATCGATAGATGAAGTAAGGGATGTGGATTCTGATGGACAAAAAGTGTCCTAAATTTTCCATATAAATGTTATGTATGTCGTGACGTGACGAGACGTTTTCTTTATAAATATGAATAATACTCGAGATTCTGAGAAAGAAAACTCCCAAACCAAAGAACATTTATAAATGTTCTTTGTTCCATTTATTTACTGTAACATTTAAAAATCTGAGATGACAGAAAGAAGTCAAGGTACACTACGAGGGTCAAACTGAAAGTTCTTAGAAAATCAAAAACTGAGCAAACTAGCAAGTTATTAGTTTTATTATATCTTTTCAAAATAGTGTCCATTCACATCAATACACCGCTGCATCCGATGGAACCACTGAGAAAAGCACTTAGCCCACTCGTCCTTAGGGGTCTCTTCGACAGCCTTTTGAAACGCACCCACTGCTTCCTCGGTGTTCATAAAAAGTTTTCCTCGAAGTTTTTCTTTTATTTTTGGGAATAAATAAAAATCGCAAGGTGCGAGGTCGGGGCTATACGGCGGGTGACCCAGTAATTCCACGTCTGACGTCACTAAATAGTCGATCGTTCGCCTGGCGGTGTGCGACGAGGCGTTGTCGTGGTGAAGAAGGATCCTACTTCGAGGTCGTTTCTCCCGAACTTTTTCCAATACAAGTGGCAAACAATTGTTACTGTACCACTCGGCAGTAACTGTTTTTTGATCCTCTAAAACAATTGTCGCATAGTGACCTGTCCTTCCGAAGAACGAGGCCACCATCTTTTTTCCCACGCTTCGACCTCTCTTCACTTTAGTTGGCAACTCCTCGAAAGGAAACACCCATTGAGCAGACTGTCTCTTGGTTTCTGGATCATAACAGTAAACCCAGCTTTCATCACCCGTAAGTATGTCGAACACAGCATTTGAGTCACCTCCGTTAAATCTTTGAATCATTTCACGGCACCAATCAACCCGACGGAGTTTTTGGGCCTCGGTCAAATTATGAGGTATCCATCGGGCACAAAGCTTCCTGACCGCTAAATGTTCATGGAGGATTTTATGCACTTGACTCATACCGATGCCTAAGCTTGTCCGAATCTGCTGGTACGTCACTCTTTTGTCAGTCTCTATCATACGCCGCACAACACTGATGTTATTTTCAGTCGTCGCCGTAGAAGGCCGTCCCTCACGCAGATCATCAGTGAGATTAGTGCGACCACGTTTAAACTCACTAAACCAGTTGTAAATAGTCGCACGAGATGGGGCTTCATCACGAAAGGCCAATCGAAGTCTATCATAGCTTTCTTGTTGACTTAAATGACATCGAAAGTCATAAAAAATCATTGCACGAAAATTTTCTCGCGTTACATTCATGTTGACGTGACACAGACAATTTTCAATTTGCCGCCAAATCGTAAAACAAATGACAAATGAATGAAATATATACTCAATAATATTGGCAAAGAGTTCCATTTTCAAAATTTAAACTTACTTTTTTATTATATTGTTTAAAAATGGCCAGTTCTAAAAACTTTCAGTGTCGCCCTCGTATACGCACCCATTCGTGAATCTTCAGTTTGTCGGGGTCCATCTCGCGCACCATCTCCTCCTTCCGCATGGCGTTCATAGTCCGCGGGCCCGCCTCGCGCTTGGCCGCGAACTCGTATCCCTGGCTGCCGAGTAGGTCGCCGAACACGTCAGCCGGCTTCTTGGGTTTGTCGTCCATCGGAGTCTTGGCGGGTTCGAAGTGGGTGCGACTGGGAAACGAGATGTTTTTCTTAATTATACGAAAGGGAAGAGGAAATGCTAAGTAATCAACACTTTTAGAAGTTTTTAATGACGGCTGCGCGCGCGCCTCCGACACGTTGCCGATGCTGGCGCCCAGCAGCAGAGCCAGCCCCGCTAGTACCTGTAGTCGGGCTGGTGATGCGGCGTGTGCGGCTGGTGGTGCGGCGTGTGCGCGGGCGACGTGGCCGGCTGCGCGCGCGCCTCCGCCACGTTGCCGATGCTGGCGCCCAGCAGCAGAGCCAGCCCCGCTAGTACCTGTAGTCGGGCTGGTGATGCGGCGTGTGCGGCTGGTGGTGCGGCGTGTGCGCGGGCGACGTGGCCGGCTGCGCGCGCGCCTCCGCCACGTTGCCGATGCTGGCGCCCAGCAGCAGAGCCAGCCCCGCTAGTACCTGTAGTCGGGCTGGTGATGCGGCGTGTGCGGCTGGTGGTGCGGCGTGTGCGCGGGCGACGTGGCCGGCTGCGCGCGCGCCTCCGCCACGTTGCCGATGCTGGCGCCCAGCAGCAGAGCCAGCCCCGCTAGTACCTGTAGTCGGGCTGGTGATGCGGCGTGTGCGGCTGGTGGTGCGGCGTGTGCGCGGGCGACGTGGCCGGCTGCGCGCGCGCCTCCGCCACGTTGCCGATGCTGGCGCCCAGCAGCAGAGCCAGCCCCGCTAGTACCTGTAGTCGGGCTGGTGATGCGGCGTGTGCGGCTGGTGGTGCGGCGTGTGCGCGGGCGACGTGGCCGGCTGCGCGCGCGCCTCCGACACGTTGCCGATGCTGGCGCCCAGCAGCAGAGCCAGCCCCGCTAGTACCTGTAGTCGGGCTGGTGATGCGGCGTGTGCGGCTGGTGGTGCGGCGTGTGCGCGGGCGACGTGGCCGGCTGCGCGCGCGCCTCCGCCACGTTGCCGATGCTGGCGCCCAGCAGCAGAGCCAGCCCCGCTAGTACCTGTAGTCGGGCTGGTGATGCGGCGTGTGCGGCTGGTGGTGCGGCGTGTGCGCGGGCGACGTGGCCGGCTGCGCGCGCGCCTCCGCCACGTTGCCGATGCTGGCGCCCAGCAGCAGAGCCAGCCCCGCTAGTACCTGTAGTCGGGCTGGTGATGCGGCGTGTGCGGCTGGTGGTGCGGCGTGTGCGCGGGCGACGTGGCCGGCTGCGCGCGCGCCTCCGCCACGTTGCCGATGCTGGCGCCCAGCAGCAGAGCCAGCCCCGCTAGTACCTGTAGTCGGGCTGGTGATGCGGCGTGTGCGGCTGGTGGTGCGGCGTGTGCGCGGGCGACGTGGCCGGCTGCGCGCGCGCCTCCGCCACGTTGCCGATGCTGGCGCCCAGCAGCAGAGCCAGCCCCGCTAGTACCTGTAGTCGGGCTGGTGATGCGGCGTGTGCGGCTGGTGGTGCGGCGTGTGCGCGGGCGACGTGGCCGGCTGCGCGCGCGCCTCCGCCACGTTGCCGATGCTGGCGCCCAGCAGCAGAGCCAGCCCCGCTAGTACCTGTAGTCGGGCTGGTGATGCGGCGTGTGCGGCTGGTGGTGCGGCGTGTGCGCGGGCGACGTGGCCGGCTGCGCGCGCGCCTCCGACACGTTGCCGATGCTGGCGCCCAGCAGCAGAGCCAGCCCCGCTAGTACCTGTAGTCGGGCTGGTGATGCGGCGTGTGCGGCTGGTGGTGCGGCGTGTGCGCGGGCGACGTGGCCGGCTGCGCGCGCGCCTCCGCCACGTTGCCGATGCTGGCGCCCAGCAGCAGAGCCAGCCCCGCTAGTACCTGTAGTCGGGCTGGTGATGCGGCGTGTGCGGCTGGTGGTGCGGCGTGTGCGCGGGCGACGTGGCCGGCTGCGCGCGCGCCTCCGCCACGTTGCCGATGCTGGCGCCCAGCAGCAGAGCCAGCCCCGCTAGTACCTGTAGTCGGGCTGGTGATGCGGCGTGTGCGGCTGGTGGTGCGGCGTGTGCGCGGGCGACGTGGCCGGCTGCGCGCGCGCCTCCGCCACGTTGCCGATGCTGGCGCCCAGCAGCAGAGCCAGCCCCGCTAGTACCTGTAGTCGGGCTGGTGATGCGGCGTGTGCGGCTGGTGGTGCGGCGTGTGCGCGGGCGACGTGGCCGGCTGCGCGCGCGCCTCCGCCACGTTGCCGATGCTGGCGCCCAGCAGCAGAGCCAGCCCCGCTAGTACCTGTAGTCGGGCTGGTGATGCGGCGTGTGCGGCTGGTGGTGCGGCGTGTGCGCGGGCGACGTGGCCGGCTGCGCGCGCGCCTCCGACACGTTGCCGATGCTGGCGCCCAGCAGCAGAGCCAGCCCCGCTAGTACCTGTAGTCGGGCTGGTGATGCGGCGTGTGCGGCTGGTGGTGCGGCGTGTGCGCGGGCGACGTGGCCGGCTGCGCGCGCGCCTCCGCCACGTTGCCGATGCTGGCGCCCAGCAGCAGAGCCAGCCCCGCTAGTACCTGTAGTCGGGCTGGTGATGCGGCGTGTGCGGCTGGTGGTGCGGCGTGTGCGCGGGCGACGTGGCCGGCTGCGCGCGCGCCTCCGCCACGTTGCCGATGCTGGCGCCCAGCAGCAGAGCCAGCCCCGCTAGTACCTGTAGTCGGGCTGGTGATGCGGCGTGTGCGGCTGGTGGTGCGGCGTGTGCGCGGGCGACGTGGCCGGCTGCGCGCGCGCCTCCGACACGTTGCCGATGCTGGCGCCCAGCAGCAGAGCCAGCCCCGCTAGTACCTGTAGTCGGGCTGGTGATGCGGCGTGTGCGGCTGGTGGTGCGGCGTGTGCGCGGGCGACGTGGCCGGCTGCGCGCGCGCCTCCGACACGTTGCCGATGCTGGCGCCCAGCAGCAGAGCCAGCCCCGCTAGTACCTGTAGTCGGGCTGGTGATGCGGCGTGTGCGGCTGGTGGTGCGGCGTGTGCGCGGGCGACGTGGCCGGCTGCGCGCGCGCCTCCGCCACGTTGCCGATGCTGGCGCCCAGCAGCAGAGCCAGCCCCGCTAGTACCTGTAGTCGGGCTGGTGATGCGGCGTGTGCGGCTGGTGGTGCGGCGTGTGCGCGGGCGACGTGGCCGGCTGCGCGCGCGCCTCCGCCACGTTGCCGATGCTGGCGCCCAGCAGCAGAGCCAGCCCCGCTAGTACCTGTAGTCGGGCTGGTGATGCGGCGTGTGCGGCTGGTGGTGCGGCGTGTGCGCGGGCGACGTGGCCGGCTGCGCGCGCGCCTCCGCCACGTTGCCGATGCTGGCGCCCAGCAGCAGAGCCAGCCCCGCTAGTACCTGTAGTCGGGCTGGTGATGCGGCGTGTGCGGCTGGTGGTGCGGCGTGTGCGCGGGCGACGTGGCCGGCTGCGCGCGCGCCTCCGACACGTTGCCGATGCTGGCGCCCAGCAGCAGAGCCAGCCCCGCTAGTACCTGTAGTCGGGCTGGTGATGCGGCGTGTGCGGCTGGTGGTGCGGCGTGTGCGCGGGCGACGTGGCCGGCTGCGCGCGCGCCTCCGACACGTTGCCGATGCTGGCGCCCAGCAGCCCTAGGCCCGCGAACGGGTCCTTTTTGGCTTGCGTTTCGAGTGGTACGCTTTGAGAACGCTCTGGAAATAATGACAATGCGTCAATTCTTGTGATCGACAAAACTTTGTGCAAGATTCGTCCAGATACTCACCATCATATGATACGTCGTGATTTTATGTCTTAAAATGTTGCCCAATGAAATAACACGCTTACCATCTTCTTTAACAAGTTGCGGCGTGAGCAGGTTGTCCTGCTTGGGCAGGGGGTCGTTCAGCCCGAAGGGGTCGAAGTTGAGGTCGTTGCCCTGCTGCGCGGGGTCGGGCGGCGCCGGCGCCGGGGCAGCCCCGAATATAGACTCCGAGAATGGCTGGAAAACAGATTTTTTAAGATGCATCAACTTAGTTTTCATCAGTCTGCTCGTACTGAATTCAAATGGCAGGAAACGTCATTTTCAAGTCACAGTCGCGATAGAATTTCAATTCGTTTGTTTCTGTAGGCAGTTGAACAAAATGACAATTTAACCACGAGACTATTTATTCGGAACGGCTAATCGAATCAATTTTTCATCCACCCATCGAAGACAATCTGCCGCTAGTGGGACGTTTATGAGTCAAAGACGTTGTAAAATTACAACACTAACCAAAATACAAATCCAACCTGTACGTTTTCCGTGGGCGCCTGACCGCCGAGAAAATCTCCAAACGCGTCATCCTGCTTCTCCATCATGCCAAAGAAGTCGAACGAGTCGTCGCTCTTCAACTTTTTCTCCTCCTTCGGCTTCGCGGCGGCCAGGTTGAGGAAGTCGGCCGTGTCCGGTTGGTCGTCGGCCCCCGGCGGCGGCGACGGCGCGGGCTGCGGCGGCGGCCGGCGCGGGGAGGGCGGCGCGGGCCGCGCGGGCGCCTCGCGCCGCGGGTACTCCGCTGTTACTGTACGACACCACGAGTATGATCAGTATCCCCGGTAATGATCGCGAACCTAAGGTCCTATGTCAACGCGGGGTGCGTCGACGTTGAAAACTGGATTTGTTTCGGTCACCACGTAAGAAAAGTTTAGGATTTGAATTGTTTTTTGATACACGTGTGTGATGAAAATAAGTGCATTGCGAAAAAATACAAAGCCAACGATAAAACCATAAAAAAGGGGTGTTATTAAATTTATAAGCAGCTCGAAATAGTGTTTTGGACAATCGTTGCATGAAAGGACTCTTTGAAGTCGAATACCGTGATTATGCCGCGATGCTTGCCGAGTGTGAGAATTCGTTGCTTGAATACTTTGGTTGTTACCCTGCCGAAATCTCATTGTATTATCCTATCATGCATGGAAAAGCCTTATCCAACATCGACATTGGAGCATATGGGGACATCTTTCCATTAATTTAAATTGGAAAAAATAAACAAATTAGCGTACTGTCTGTTTCTATTCACGATCTGCCAACTGGGTATAGTTAATATACTAGAAAAAGTGAAAATTACGGATGAAGTACGTTTTGTTTTTTTTTTTTTTGGCATGATCCCTTAATGATAGATCAATAAAATTAATAGGATAGAAAGTCAATAAAATAAGGCAGTCTTTAAACATGGTTTGAAAAAAAAAGTTATGCTAGTTTTTTTTAAACGGCCTTCAAAGTCTGAACTACTGTCAAAATTTAGTCACTTTTTGTGATTCGATATTTTTTTTTAAATACATGCACGTACTATTCAGCTACTCGTTAAAAAAACAAACAGCCAATTATCTCAATTATTGCTGTCAGAGTGAGCAAAACTTTCTCCGTGGTCGTAGATTAATAGAAAATGTGAAAAAGGCCATAACTCCTAAACTACGAAAAATCGCGGAACATACATGGGGGTGATTTGGATGCCCCTTGAGTTGCTCTACGTCCGAACTTTCGCTAGACTCTACTTTCTGGGACAACCTATATACACCAACACTGCCTATTACACACAATAAAGAATTAGCAATATTACCAATTGAATAAAATGTGTATTGCATGCTTGATTTCTATATTACAAATATGGACAAAAAGGAGTGTAAAACTGCATAGGTTGCTAGTGTTGTTATAAAAACTACCATAATATAATATTGCTACGACGTACTTGTTGGTATATTTGCAGGATTGCGTCGAAGATTTGCTGCGTAAACATACAAGTATAACAATATACAATACATAAATAAAGTATTAATTTTAATTAGACATACATATTCTACATAATTACTATCTATTAATCTATTAATTACTATTAATTACTCAAAATCTAAAAGGTAAGGTTAAATATTCTCTTGACATCGATAATTTGGTCCATACATTTAACATGTACCTAGTATGGCGGATATTTGGGACCCATTTGCAAAAAAATACTTTGTATTGTCAATAGATATTAAACCATAGGGTCCCACTGTAAAAATCGTAAATATCGCTTGCCAGTCGGTGTGTTTACACCGATTTGATATCAGTACTAGCAAAGTGGGCTGCGTTCACAACGCAATAGTCGATGCTTACCAAAGTTCTCGATCATCTCGTCTCTCTCGAGCGTGGTCGAGAACAGCACGTCAGGCGTCCGTACGGGGAAGGAATGGTCCTCCTCCCAGGAGTCGGAGCGCGGCTTGCGGCGCGAGCCGTTCTGCACCACCAGGCTCAGCACCACAGACACGGCCGACGGGAAGTGCTCGTTCAGCGGGGCGGACTCGTCTATGCCGTCGATCTCCGACCTGCCAGGATACACCGGGCAGGAGTTACATAACGTGTGGTGCCGGCCTAGAATTGCACTACCCCAACACTTCCCGTGGGTGTCGTAAGAGGCGACTAAGGGACATACACCGGGGGGCGGGCAGCAGCGCCTCCTGCAGAACAATTCCATCGCCAAACTGCGATCCCCAACCCGCATGCCCAGCGTGGGGATTATGGGCATTAACCCCCAATGAATCGCTATGGCGCTCATTAGCAGTGGACTAACATAGGCTGATGATGAAAGATAGACTGACACATCGTTAGATGAGTATTCTTGTGTAAACTTTTCATGACACGAAGGACAATAAGAATATTCGCAGCATTTTACTGTTCGCGATCTAGATTTTTGTGTGTCAATTTATAGAAACAAAAAATATAAATAGATCTGATTAGAGCTTCAGGTACACGATTGAAATTAGGTACTGTTGACCGAAGTACAATAAACAATGCTTGTTACAAATAAGTTCGACGGTCGATCCGGTTCAAACCGGTTTGTCCATTGACCAAGCGTCCCCGCCAGCTGTCGCATAAGCGAGTGCGGTCACCTGGTGAACTTGAGTGCGTGCTGGTCGGGCGGCAGGAAGCCGGAGTGGAAGCCGACGGCCAGCATGGGCGCGGCGTGCACGCGGCCGAGCTGCTGCCGCGCGTGCTTCGCGATTATGTACACGTCGCCGCACACCGTCGTGTCCAGCGGCAGGGTCACCTGGAAACCCATGCTGTGTTACACTCAGTTCACCACGGTTAGAGAGAGGAGTACGATACGCCATACGAATACGCCAATTGTATTAGTAGAAGAAGCTTTTCTAAGTTACATATGTTTACGTTTTTTGTGATAAGACTCGGCTCATCGCGACCCCAACAGCTTTAATATTTTATTCTATTACCTACTATATTTTATATCAAACAAATAATCAACTGGTGTTACATAAATTCATGTGGTTTATAAAAAGAACCTAAATACAAACTACTTAAATTATACATTTGAAATACCTTGCCCTCTTGTGCTGTATACATGTGTAACTTGTCGTAGTCTTGCAGCGTTGACAGCAGCAACCTATCTTCGTTGTAAACTTCAATAAATGGTCTACAGCCATCCCTGCAAAGAATATAACACAGTTAACAATGTTACTAACAAACACGCGGGCAGTAATAGTTTCATACTATAGCATCGATTCTTACCTGGCTTTCGTAAATAGTGGTACAGGTTGAATCGTTAAGGACACTAAGGATACTGGCCTAAAGTGCGGGAGTGACGGTTCTGGCCTGCAAGATAATATTTAGTGAATGAGTAAAATTCTGTAAACTTGGTGTAAAATGATAAAATCCCTTTCTCATCCCGATTTAGTAATAACTAGGCAGGCTTTTTACCTAATAATTTGACTGAGGTAATAGAGGTATCTAAGCTGAGTGGGCGGCATGTTGATGGGCGCGCGTTTGACCGCGAAGATCTGCAGCGCGTCTTCGGGCACCGTCACCAACTTCGCGTACAGCAGCAGCCCGCAGGTCAGCATGCACGACATTGACTTGCCGTCCTGGAGACGATACGATGTGTTAATACCCCGGTACACACTGGCTCACTACAGGGCATCGCAGTTTGCACAAGCGGCAACGGCTTAGATGGCCAACGATTGCCAGTGGACAATGGATACCCGCGCAACGGCGATTTTGTCGGTTTTTTCGACAAACTTCAAAGGAATTGTGCAAGTATTTTGAATGTTTTTTTTAAGCTTCTTAGCTGCCAGTGGTTGCCGATGTCGGTGTATTTTTAGTTATTAATAAACTAATTTTCGATTGCCTAAAATGTCACTATAAATAGACGAGAGTATACAAACAAATTACTTCCGCGTCTGCTTTATTTAAATGTTTCACCAACGAGCTGTGCTAGTCTAGGTGGCTCATTGTGTACCAGGGCCTCGAGGTAGGTACCTGGCAGGCGACGACGCAGGCGGCGCGCTCGTCGCGGCCCAGCCACTGGTACATGTGCTGCAGCTGGCGGTGCAGCGGCGCCAGCAGCGGCGCGCGGTGCGGGGCCCACGCCGCCCACGCGTCCTTCACGGTGGCCGCGCGGGAGAACTGCAGGCGCCCGCCGCGGTACAAGTTGTACACGCAGTACTTGTCTCCCGGGTGCCGAGTCTCGAGGAACGCCTACAAAAGAGTGTCGTGTTACCGACGTCACGGGACTCATGGCACCAGAGTTGAGACAGTGTGACACGGTCTTGTTTCATCATGACAAGCGCGACCCATAACGCTGCTTAAGGAATGCGATGTATCAATCGTAAGCGAGTCTATAGTTCGACGCGCACTAGGCCGATTTGCGAGTGGTCGTGAGTGCAGTGACCATCTTCGTAAACCGCGACGTAAAAAAATATGTGTTACATGACGTCAGCGTCTGTGTGTGTGTGTCTGTCTGTGGCATCGTAGCTCTCAACCGCTGGACCGATTTCGATGCGATTACTTTCATACGAAAGCCATCCAGGAAATCGGCCCAGCAGTTTTTGCGTGTGGGGTTTTGTAAATTTTTAATAGATGATTATTGCGAGCTGAATTAGTTCGTACATACCCTAACATCATCTATGTGATTAGTCTTGTACGCGCTCTCCAATCCTTCCGACGGGTAGGGCATCACGAGCACGCGGCTCGTTATGTAATTTATATCTAGGTCCGTTCGCGCTATGGATCTGAAAAATTATACAATGCAATTAATTACACAATAATAGCATTCACTAAGTACAGTATATTTATTGAGAGTATAAATTCACTTACTGTTGGACAGTCTGCATAACCTTCGAGGAGGTGTCCTTTAGGTTCTTTAAGAAGCTGCCAGCGCCGCCCTTGATGGATGAGAATAGGCCTCCAGAATAGTCTTTGGGCGGCGGCGCGGGCGCCGAGTGCGGCGGCACGGGCGGCGGGCGCGCGGGCGGCGGCGGGCGCGCCGGCTCCGGCGGCCGGGAGTTCGGCACGTCCTGCCGGCTAGCCACGGGCTCTTTGCTCACAGCTGAAAATCGAAAAGCTGCCGTTCAGACGGTACAAAAAAGTAGATCCAAGAGTAGCCAATTCCAAATTTACAGTATGATTCATTATAGTTGCCGTGCTTTCGAAGTTTGTTGATGCTTTCTAACGTGAGGTTTATTGTCCGTAATTTTAGTAACAAAAACAAATTTTAATTTACATGGTATTTATTTACTAATTGGAATATCTTACATAGGTATATTTTCATATCTTAAACGTCTAATAGTAACAAAAATATTGCTCATCTATAAACTATATAACAAAGGGTAAGTTTTAAATACATCTGTGATGGAATGGAAACTGGATTAATTAATATTAAGTAGAGAAAGTACAAAAAGGTCATCTAACTACATAATATATGTTTGGAAATATCAGAAAATAACTACATATTTACCTATCACAACTATTATAATACATGTATTAGGTACACAAGAAGCTCAGAACGTTTATAGTTATTCATTCAAGCTAGAGGTAAATACAATAAAAAATCTTATGAGAAAACTTTTTAAGTTATAAAACGCAGGTATTTTTATTTTGAGCTTAGATTTCAATACAATCTTATTTAAGGGGAACCGTCTGAAGCGAAAGAACTTAATCGAAAACCAATAAATAAACAAAAATTTAAAAATATATCACCCAAAAACATATTATAACTTAATAACACAATCAAAATATATAGCTATTAGCCGAACAAAAACCACTTTAACAAAACCAACCTCCTTAAGCAATACTGCCAACCAGATTTAAAATACTGATGCAGTACCTACCCACACGACCTACGCTTAATATAACTAAATATTCTATAATCATTGATTTAATATCGTTGAAATCAGATTATATCGATGTCCCGAGAAAGTAGGCCGATTTATTTGTCCATTATTGCAGCTAGTCTAAATTTAAGTCATTCTCCCACCTCCAATCGCAATGCAAGTAATCATTAAACAAAGCGTACTTAATTAAGGCCAACAATCTTATGCCTATAAATTTTTTCACTGTTGTATTAAAAGCCTTTTAATTTTAGTTAGAAAAACTTCTTACATAAGAGCACCAGGAAGTAAATATTTGTATAACTGTGTACATAAACAGTTAACTAGCTTGCACTTTGGGAACGAAATTAGAGTATTTCGTGTAATGATTGACTCTAAACAAATACAATTTTTCTTAAAAAAAAAAAAGATCATTCACTGCGTTGTCGCGTCGTCCACGCTGAATC
This sequence comes from Pandemis cinnamomeana, assembly GCA_932294345.1. Lineage (NCBI taxonomy): Eukaryota > Metazoa > Arthropoda > Insecta > Lepidoptera > Tortricidae > Pandemis > Pandemis cinnamomeana. The sequence goes on from OW028706.1 coordinate 5,652,706, forward strand.
GTACAATTAGTTTCAGTATAATGTCTTCGTGCTCCGCTAGTCAGATATATAAACAGGAAGTCTAAGCTAGCCAACTAAAACCGAAAGTTGGAAACTTTAAAAAAGCTTTGACAGTCAAAAATATTTAAAGGTTATCCGGCTTGTTATGTTTATCGCGGACAAGTTGTAGACCTAATCATTGACGATGGCGCGCCCCGCCAGATTTATAAAACTTATGTATCTGTATAAGTATAACACGTATGCGCATGTGTTACACGGGCGCGTCCTTATTAGCCGCTAAGGCTACCGTCAGTCACGCACACTAATACATCTTATAAGCACGAGCTTTACAATACTATTTCGCATCGATAATTTGTTACAGAGGGGTGCGACTTCGTGAGTGAACAGATCTGTATTGAAAAAGCTTGGATACAATCGCACCACTTGGAGCCATGTGATGTGAATTGTTTGTCAATAGAACCTAAATACCTAAATTTTCAAGGACGCAATTCCATAAGTATAATTAGCATGAGTTGTAATTAGTAGTAATTAAATTATAATTATCCAACGTCCTAATACATATAAGCCTTGAATGTAAGATCTTCGATTATAGAATGTATTTAAGCTATACATCGTCTACATCAATAATTTAACCAGTTTTAAAATTAAGTGCTTAAGTTAATAATAAACAAAATTCGTTTATAACAAACTTTAACCTAATAATAATACAATGATATGGTAACTAAATAATACTACCAGTACAGCCTTGCTGCACGTAGGTTGTGGTTTTGTACCTGATACAGTACGATTATCTAAAGACCCCTTTTGTTTGTAAAAAGATAAATACACAGTAGTCATTGGAAATTCCGCAGGATCCAATTAGTGTTTCATTAATACGTTATCATACCAGACATTTAAGGCGCCAAACACAAAACAATACTTAATATAAATATTTATATTTTTGGAATGTGACAGGAATGTCATAATCATCACTACATAGTACAAAACTAAGTCGCTTTCCGCTGTCTGTCTGTCCCTTTGTATGCTTATATCTTTAAAAATACGCAACGGATTTTGATGCGGTTTTTTTTAATAGAGATAGAGTAATTGAAGAGGAAGGTATACGTACAATACATGCATAATGCAGTAGAAAAACACTGATTGCACCCATGCGAAGCCGGGGTGAGTCGCAAGTGTAGTCATAAAATGTTGTTGCTACTCGTTTTCTATCCCGATGAAGTAGAGTAGCAAATTATAAAATAAGGACCCATAGGTCATAAGTATTATTTTAAAGAGCCCGGTATCGATAATGATAATGACACGGTAAAATCCTTGTGTCCACGAGGCATATTCATTTTCTCGCTCTAACGTTTTGTTACTCCCTATTGCAAGAGTTAGTGTTTAGTGTTATGATTTATTTATATGTATAAATAAATAATATAAGTTATAAAAAATTATATTCTGCAAAGGCGCTGCATTTGCAGTTCATTACCACGACATACCTAATAGGTACTTTTGATACATGTTGAATTGTTGAATTACAATTAAATGCAAATTGCCTTATACAGAAGAACTTTTTTAATATCATCGCGTTGTTGAAAAGTTGATGTTATGATGAAGTTCGACTACTTTAATTATTGTCAAATTATCTGCACTTTAATGTAAGTCAGGTATGTTCTTGTTTTTTAATAAATATTTACATATTCAATTATTTCTTTATATATTTGTTTAAAAGATAAACAAACAATACTACTTAGGAACTAACAAATTGAATGTGACAAGAAACTTTCTCACTTTATCGTAACTACCTAATAGTAATAACAGGGCAATGTCTACTAAAGACTTCCTCCGCTGTCTAGCATTGCGTTTATTGTGGGAAAGTTCCAGGGCGACTCAAAATTCAACTATCGTGACTATACTTATCGGCATGGTCGTTTAAAAATATTGGCTGTATCTTACCCACGACGAATTAAACTTACGGAGCATAATTAATTTGTTTTTAAGTAGGTAATTTACTTTACACACGAATATATACTACTATACTTGTCTTGTCGTACAATATTGACATAATACCTGACAAACGGTGTTATTTTTTTCGATGATCATATAAACACAGAGGTTTTAAATCTTTTCAAAAAGAGGAGCCTCTAGGGTCTTATAAAGTTACATAACATGATGCATACATAACATTATTTGCGAATAAAAGATCACAAAAACAACTGTAGGGTGGATTCAGACCGAGAAACAGTTTCCTGTTTCTTCAAGTTAAATGTGAAAATTTCGTCTCGATCACTATGCTTATATGATTTAGCTAGTCTGTGCCCATCCTACAGTGCATTCATAATTATTAATAAGTAAAAACAAATACTCATCATTGCGAGCATGTCCAATGGTTCTAGCACAAGCGGTCAAGGGATGTGAGTGGAGTCCGGCGCGAGAGTACATGCTAGCGCCACGGGTCATTTAAACGAGAAAACAATTGGGCAGCCGAAAAAGTTGAATACACCTAAAATGAAAAAGAAAACGTGATATGTATAGCAATTCAACGGTGACACAGATGGAAATATGTAGAGTCCCACGCCTTCGTTTGTACCGGTCTGATTCATTAGCAAAGGCCAACGATTGTATCGTCCGAAGACGTCTATTACAATCTTTGTCACTAAATAGTTGCAAATAAAGTTCAAATTCAGGCGTAGGACTTAATAGCACTACTCAGCGGACGACACATACATGCAATGAATTATGTTCAATCAAAGAAACAGAAATAAGCATTGATTCCATACGTCATAAGATGTCTCATGCACATTAGTCGTTTCAACATACGTTAAAACTTTAATCTCATTTATGTGACTAGGATTACATGCCTAACGTAATAACGAGTATAGATTAGTAGCATTCCGTAATTCACCCGTAATTGTAAGTTTTATCTATAAATACCGCGATCTAATGAGATAACAGCAATCTATATAAAGGCTAAGTGCCCAGGCGAGTGTTCTATCTTGAGATTCAACGACGAGGGACGTTCGGTTGATTAAATAATCAAATCGTTGTTATTTCCTGATCCTTGAACTATTTAACCGTAAAACAGATACAGTATGTTAATTGTATAAAGCTCTCTGAATTATTTAAGTGCTCGATGAATGTGTAGGTCAAGTGCAATAAATTAATATGAATTGAAAAAAGTCTGGTGCGATTGCCTTGCCTTTTTTACGGTTTGTGCCGAACTATAAGCAAGCATCAAAGCAACCAAGCTTTATTCGTGGCTAAAGCATTTAGAAGCGATTAACTGGAGGCCGAATCTAATTCTGGTTATCAGTACGATTGTTAGTGTGACTTATTATTTCTTTCTTGTGATTATTAGCACAAACAAGTGAAACACACAAAAACAGAGTAGTAAAGAAAATAATCAACCAAATAAACTATGCGCAACCTCGTTAAAATATCGATAAGGCAATTTGCAGCAAGTAAACGGACACTTTGTATCATGTAACGATTCGCATAGCTTATACTGTTTTCATTATTTTTGTAGCGTCATTTATAAATTTATGTTAAAGTGTAAAGACAATGCACAAGTTTCATAATCGGAAATACCTCGAGTAAATCCCACGTTCAATCTTTATCCAAGAAATAAAAACAAACCATGAATGAGAAGAATATACTCATTTATTTCTTTAGTTAAGCTCTGACATAGTCGCATGACTAAATCATAATATGCACAGAAAATGATGTTTTGTGACAAATTCTACATTAAACGACACTGTGTCTTAACAAAAATATTTTATAAATCGTGACAGTTCACTAAATACGACAATGTACATTAAACATTTTCTCTTTTAGATATTATATAAATCTACACTATTCTATACTTGTACCTCAGTTTTAACATTTCAATTTCATTATATTGTCCGAAAAAGGTATGTCTATTATACCATTGAGTTGAGAGCTTGACTCCCTTGTCTATGGACAGAATGGGTTCCTTACACTTGACGAGAGTCGCAGACCCTCACACACACGCACTACTCTAGTTGGAGACCCTCGCACCCAGTGCGAGACCCAAGCAGCCCACCTTGTTAGTGCCGATCACAAACATGTCACCTTCTCCTTGTTAGTTATGTCTCAAATGCGTTAATAAGCTATAAATACATAAAGTATATCTGAGTACTGGAAACATCTTCAATTAATATATTTCATATTCTAGACAAGTTATGTTAAAATAAAGTCGTTAATTAACACCGGGGTTCAAAAATACCTGAGCAAATTGTGTTTAAGCCCCGTGAAGGTATATTAGTAATAAGTTACAGGAATGTACATATAAATAGATTTAGTAAATCCTAGTAAAGTACGTATCTAACTAGCGAAAGTATTCTAAACTTTACTAAAGATAGATTTAGGCATGCATTTTTTAAATGCACACTGACTTTTTTAATATTCATCATTTGGTATTCCTTATAATGTTTAAAGAAAGTTACGAATCGATTATTTCGCATCTACCCCTAATCTTAATGGAAATGTCTTGAAAAATTTGTAATGAATTTCCAATTTCGTGTTATCGTCAGACTTAAATATTAAAGCTTGTCTCGTCGACTGTTTATGTTAATGTCATTTATATTGCACTGGGACGCGATAAAGGCCTCGTAGCTGGTGGAGCCGCGGCCGCGGCGGCTGCGCAGCCCCACGCTCCACGTCCAACACTAACTACGATGCAACGCTGACATAGTGCTTCTTAATTAAACGAAGCGAGATAAATAAACGTTACTTCAACTGACTAAATTGATCGTAAGTTTAATCTAAATAAATTATAAAAGTCAAATAAATGCTATACTACCTTAATTCCTTCAAAAACATTCCTTTCAACCTTACCTTTGGTGATGCTCAATTTTTGGCGATATTCAACAATGGAATGTAAAGTTATCTCACATTGTTATCAATTCAATAAAATAACCTCTACTAAAATCAACTCAAAATAAATATGAAACAAAAATATAAAAATTTGAGTGTAAAAAGTCAAAAAATACTTGACCATATTTAGCTCGGGACTGTTTAATGTCGAATGCAACAGAACATAATAATGAATCATAATGTGTATGGAACTAGGGCCGCGGTCGCAATGAGTGGCGGCCAGGCTCGCATCGGGTCGCCGCGGGACGCTTAGGAAATGGTAGTGTAATATTTACTTGACTTCTTATTACCTGGCGAGCTAGTGGCCACAGATTGTTCAACTTTTTTACGCTCAAATTTGAGTGGTTGCTTGAGATTGATATTGTTGGACTCCGCTACGGCCGCCAGCCGCTCCAGCACGCCGCTCACACTCAGCCGCTCCTCGGGGTTCACGCACAGGCAGCCGTCTGCGGACAACCAACGAGTCAGCTCGCCGTCGATAAAGTCTCTACAGTCCGGGGAATCGGGGCTGGGGAAAGCGAGCCAAGGGCATGACGCGATGGAACGGTTATCGATCTTGTAAAATTTCAACCTTTATCATTTCACATTTTTTTTATAGAGCTCACGCGCGAACTGTACGATACAAGCTAATAAATACAATAAAACTGGGATACAACAGAGGGCCTTTTCCAAACTTTTTAGGCTTCTGTACCTTAACAGGAAAGGCGGAACCTTTACAGGATCACTCATGTGTTAGTCAGTCTGTGTGTCCGTCTATCACACCCAATATACTTCGAATCTGCTGGATTCAGTGAGTCGAAATTTGGTGCACATCTTTAACCTGTCTACACCATATGCATTTTTGTGGACCCAGCACGGACACACCCAAACAACAGGGCTCACTTTTGGAACCAATTAGAACATAAAAAAGGTCTGCAATCACTATCGTTTGACAAATGAAATAAAAACTTTGTAGTGAGTGTTAATAAATACAATTTTCATGAATAACTCAATACTGTGCGTAAATACGGAAACCACAGAGCGCAAGTCCGACTCGCACTCCGCCAGATTTACGCCAGATCCTTTTAAATTCATTGAGCTCTTTCGTGACTTGTCGGGACATTGGCCTTAAAACACAAAAAGGGACAATAATAACATTACAACAAGTATAGTATTAAAAGTAACTTACTTATAATTTCGTGTAAGCATTTGTAGCGTTGATCGTTGGGGTTGAGGTTGTAGTTTCCGTTCAGTATGGCCAGTTTGGCAGAGTCCTCGAACGGGTGTTGCATGTAACAGAGGGTGTACAGTATGCAGCCCAGCGCCCACACATCCACGGAATGATCTATTTTTCGGTTATCCCACGTGTCTAACATTTCTGGGGCTCTGTACATTGGGGTCGTGAATTGAGCCAACTGAAAACAGGAAAAAAGTTAATAGTACGTAACTAGCGACTCGCCCCGGCGACTAATCTTGCCAAATTATATACCTAATCCTTCCTTGTATTATAGATCACTCTATTATTGAAAATCACATGGAAATCCGTTCAGGAGTTTTAAGTTTATCGCAAACAGACAGACAGACGCGGCGGACTTTGATTTATAATATAATAGTGGTAAAAGTACATGATTACTTTGGTCAACATGGTTCTTTGTTCCCTTTTTTTTTAAATAATACCCAAAGTTACAAACGATTATAGTTCAAGAGCCATGAGTGATATTTAATCAGTATTCGATTCTTTAAAGGCTTGCGGTCACCCGTATCGATAACGCGATGATATCATTTATCCAGAAATAATATTGCGTCTCACACAATATCTAATAGGTAGGTACATACAAAATACCTAGCTATTATGATTTAACAAAAATTTGTAAAAATATAACACATATAGTTTTGACATCAATTAAAAATAATTCCAAATTTAATTAAATTGAGTTAAATTATAATGAATTAATTTATAATCCGATTTAGAGGACTAAAGCATTGTGTCAGCGGGGCGTCGGGTCGGCTATGCCTTGCCAGAAAATGAAACTTACAAAAGTGAACTTTGAATTGTGTACAATTTTTATGATTACGCCATTAATTTTACCAGTTGTTTTATTCTCTACGCCGGAACACAGCAATGCAAGCTGGTAGTAAAAATCCAGACGGACCTCACATAAGATCCTATACATATATAATAAAATATAATTTTTGCAAGTGAAACATTTTTCATTTCGGTCATTTTGGAACTACTGACGTTTCAACACAAAAATGCACCATATTATACACTACACATAACTCAAAGATCACTTATCAAAGTTTCACTTTGAGGCGAAGTTTGTGCCTTAACCTTTACGTTAATATTTCATGTTGGGCACAAATAAAGTAGAGACCCAATTAGAAAATTAAACAAATGTTTAAAAATAGTTTAAGGGTAATCACTAACAATATAATAGGCACGTGACGTTAGCTCGTTAATTTAATGCGAGCTAACACATTACTTGACTCCAAGACGTGAGCGATGAAAACATTTTTGGTGTAAAACACAAACGCTTCTGAGCCGAAAGTTAAGCAAACGGGTATACTGAAGGCAAGCTATTTGTCTTCACAAAATAGACAATTTGAAAAAATTGGCTTTCGAAAAGTGTTACTTTGTTTCATACTTAGATTATGCCTTGCTTCGTTGCAACATATTTTTATTTTTTGCCAGCAGATCAAGAAAATTAGCGAGAAACCTAAGTTGACAAAGAAAACCACACATTGTATAAGTGGCTATCGCTCTTACCTTCGGCTCGTGTGTCAGATATCTGCGATCTAAATATTCTTAGTTTTACAGCTTTAGGTGCGTTATGTAAATAGTACTAGCTGTTGCCCGCAACTACGTTGCACTTTCCCAGGGTGAAACTTAGCCTATGTTAATCAGGAATGGTGAAGCTTACTATTAATTAACCGTTCTCCAAAATTGGCACAGTAGTTCAACAGATTACCCCCCTTCAACATACAAACAAACAAACCATTAACTACCTCTTTATTATATCAGTATAAATCAATATAGGTATAAACAGACAAATAGTATGTTGACCTAGTTAACATCCCATCTGACCTCTGTTACATGGATGTAAGTAATTAGGAAAAACGGAAATCATAATTTCCGAGTATATTTTTCCCAATGTACAAAGAACAAAACCACACAATTATCTACATTGATATTTAGATTAATTTTTAATTCGTCTAATGTTAAAAGAACAAACAAAAAATTGAGACAAACAGGTCAAAAAAAGTTAGGTAGCTCAGTTTACTCACATTTTCTTCTAACATATTTCTTTGATTGGCGCTCCAGGAAGGATTAGGCGAATATACATCGGTTGTTGCTGAACCAAAATCGCATAGTTTCATAGTACCTTAAACACAAAATTTTATTTTAAACATGAATTTGCAATACACAATAATCAAGTAATAGTTGGATCATTTAAATTACCTTCATTAGATATTAGGAAATTTTCTAGTTTGAGATCACGATGGGCTATAGGAGGAACTTGAGCGTGCATGTGCTGGACAGCCTTGCAAGTCTGGTAGAAAACCCGCACTATAGTAGGCAGCGGGAAGGCCTGACCCCGATGCTGGAGTGTCTCCATCAAACTGCCTCCGCTGCACAGGTCTGTCAGCAGTAAATACTCCCCCATCCCATGTGAAGTCTTTGACTTATCAATAAAAGAAGCTGCTATATATTTAATAACGTTGGGATGTCCCGATAACTTTTTTAATATACTAATCTCTTGAATTATATTCTTATTTGCTTGTTCATCGGCTGCCATTAGTCTCTTAAGTGCGTATTCCGTGCCTGATGACACATCCTGGGCGACGAAGACAAATGCAAAACCACCTGCAAATAAAGTTTTTATAGGAGTGTAGGGAAAATCAAGAGATCCTGGCTGTATAGATATAAACATAAAGAAAGAAATATATGCTACTAGCTTCAGCCCGCGACTTCGTCCGCCTTGAATTAGATTGAAGAACTAATGTGGATAGTCATATTCTGCAATAATTATTTACGTTGCGACTCTAGGCAGCTACGACCTTCGACATGTTCATCGCTATACTATGCAATTTTCCGAGATAAAAGTATCCTATGTTTTAATATAGGGTATCAGCTATCTCCCTTCCAAATTTTATTAAAATCCGTCCAGTTCTTTCAGGGTGAAGAAGGAACGAACAAACACACATCATCACATCCATCCATCCATCCTCACGCACACACTTATAATATTAGTAGGATTCCAATTGATCTATACCGTTATCCTCATATTTCAAGCCAGTGGGAAGTTCTCATATGGTTATGTTCTCATCTGTTTGCGGTGCGGAAACGAGGAAAAAAAGCAACACCATGTTGTGTCGACAAGTAGTAAAAGCCAAGTGGGGAAATGTGTACAATACAGTAATGCAGGAGTCGCCAAATGGCGGACCTCCAACCTATTTGGTGCGGACCGCAAGAACACAGCAACTTGCACTACAGAGTATGTGATTTAATAAAAATGTATGCCCCGAATTATCTTTCCTGACGTCAATTCAAAATGGCTGGGCGAAGCAACAACCTAAATATTTTTTCTATAAAATATGCAGACTGTGATAGTCATTTCATTTCTTAGAATGGACCTCGAGCAAAACTAATTGGTAGCAGTAATGTATTCTACAGTCATACAATTATGGCAGATAAGTTTAACACAAACTTTAACATTAGTTAGAGGAAGTCAATCTACTATCATTAGTGCATTTGATAGGTTAGTTTTAAACAACTTTTCAGCATGCATAACACAACAATACAATACAATCCAAAACTCTTTATACCATACCATAACACACCACACAACAACACATAACAGACCATAACATACCATATTTCCAACTGACTGAGTTGGCAATATATGGGTATGTTATTCTTCTGTAGTGCTGTGGATGTCTATGAATGGCAGACTACTTGCCATTGGGACAATCCTCTTGCTTGTTTATTTTCAATAAGTATTTAGAAAAAAAATCTAGTTAATGTGCCAACATGATACCCAAAATAAACATAAATTAATAATGAAAGTCATTTAATTAAACTACATTTCGATGGCCCAGACGAATAAACGTGCAAGTGTCATGCACTTGTAATGACATTTGCACGTTTATTCGTCTGGGCCATCGATTTCTGAAAGGGTTATTTCAAAAATGTTGTGCTTTGTAATGTCAATCAATAACTCCTTTTATGTAAAGTTACACTTCCCACTGTATGACAAAATGTATTAGTTTCACATAAAATATCATTTCATTTGGGTAAGAGAAGTAACATTTATTGAACCAGGCATTACTTTGTGGAGGTCCATTTCAATAGATTAAAAAAATTGCCTTTCTACTCCTCTAATACACATTACATCCAAACCCACACATGTATGCACATGTAGTAATAGAGTGGCAAGGTAAATGCTTTTGTTCATTTATGTTAATGGCTAGAGTTCAATGATGGATAATTGTTATCACTATCAGTTCTTATCTTTAGAATGTAAAAACCAAAATCAATGCTACTACTATGAAAGTGGACTAATAGTAAAGCTAAAAAATCTGTAGGTACATTAAATAAAGCAGAGTAAAAAATCTTTACAAAAAGTTTTAGAATTTTTATCTGTTTGTCGGTATTGGAACAACCTAACCTTAGAAACTACTAAAACGGATTTTCATGGTGTTTCCACAGGTAGATTAGGCTTAAGCCTGAAGCAACATTTATATAGCCATTTAAACTTAATATTTCACCAACACAGGATGTGGAAAAAATAGATAACTTTAAAATCAAAAGTAACACATACATACATACACAAATCACGTCTCTATCCCTTACGGGGTAGACAGAGCCCAAGGTAAGGTATCAAAAGTAAAGTCATTGTAGATGAAGTTGTTAGTGCTGGATAGTCTCAGATATTAGTAAATTTCGTATTTCACTAAGTAAATAGTCTAATGGGAAACTGTGCTGACAAGCTAACAATCAATAAATATGTTTACAGTTTTGACACTTTAAACACACACTTAAAGAGGATGCTGGAACAATTAGGCTTAAAATTTTGCTATAAAAGTGTGTGTTCAATTTAGTCAGACAAAGCTCCATCCGCCCCCACTGAACGGTGACGTTTCCAACTACCAGGAGATTAAGTGATACTATAAAGACAACAGATTTCAAACAAATCATGAGCTGATGCATAATGTTCCTTTTCATTAACATGAATTTGAAGACATACCTTCTGCAATCACCTTTTTGACTCTCAATTTCATGTTTCCGATTTCCACAAACTGACCGACGAAGTCATTATCACTACCACCATTAGCACCTCCAGAGCTAAAGTAGCCCATGGCTGACTTAAATACGCTCATTTTTACGTATTATCAAACAGATTTATTAGGAGAAATAAAGAATAAATAGAATCTTGAATCAGCACCCTCTGCATTAGTCCATTTTACAATGGCAGAATTGGCAGAAGCAAGCAGGACAGAACCAATTTGACGAATTGGCAGATTCGTTTCGTTGGCACTGGCAGAAGATTGTAATGTTGCCAAGAAATTTAGTTTATCGCAACAATCACTAAAAACAGAATCTTATTCAATAAAAAAATGCGTTTTTTTTTTTTTTTGATTTGAGTCATTCTTTTTAATTAAAATTCTGAAGTCTCTTTTGGAAGTTTTAGATGTACAATTTATGGATGGATTTATGACAACTCTTTAATGTGTATAAATAAATAAACACAATTAGAGACAAACAGTAAAAGCAAGAAGAAAACAAAACGGATCACTAAAAAGGAACAACTTCAGTAAACACAGTAACAAACTACACTGATTATTATTATTTATTTAAAAATCATAATTTATGCATAATTTTTGAGATTTATGCATTCATACTAGTAGCAACATTGTTCTGCTATAGACAATCATCTCTTACTTTTAATGTGTTGGAGGGTCGACCGTATCGATTAGGATCGAAATTATGGCCGTAGACTATGTTCTTGCACTTGTCAGGACATCACTACTAAATATCTATGGTTTTATGTCATGCCCTACTTGGTTCGCAGACACATTAAAATAGACTATTTTACGGTAAAAGTTGTATTTTTATATCAAGCTAATTTAAGTCTAAACGGTTTGTAATAGAGTAGTTAATAATATACCAAACACATTCTTGAATTCAACCCAATCGTCATCAAAGAGTGTTTGTCAATCATCGAAATCCAATCAAATGCAAAAGAGAAAAGTTAGTTATTGAAAGGGTGATGTTCTCGATTTGTTGTTTGTTGCCGTTTACCTGGATTTAAGTGTTAAATTTTACTTCAAAAACTGCGATTTAGATAAATTCAGGCCGATGTGTGTTAAATCGCTTAAAAATACTCATAATGGGGTTTGAAATAAAGAGGTTTCAAGGTGACGTTGACGAGGAGTTGATTTGCCCTATTTGTTCGGGGGTTCTCGAGGACCCTTTGCAGGTGAGATTATTTGTTTTGGTTGTTATTACTTAGGTCTTTCCGTTAAATTGGTTGCTGGTCTATATCTTGGTGGTTTACTTTAGGCACCAGCTTGCGAGCACGCGTTTTGTCGTGCGTGTATCACAGAGTGGATCAGTCGCCAACCGACTTGCCCAGTGGATCGCCAGGCCGTCACCGCCAGCCAGTTGAGACCAGTTCCAAGAATACTACGTAACTTACTGTCCAGGTGAGTATTTCGTAACTTATTACATGACGAACCTTTACTGGTTAGCCATTCCCAGTAATGTTTTGGCTGTAGGAGGAACTTGTTTTCCTAGGTCTATGTAATATCATAATTAATGCGTTATGTATACTGTAATTAAATCTTTACCTGTCATTATTTAATGTGGTGTGTTAATATAACAGTGGTACTGATGATGCAAAAGGAAATTAGCAGCATGTTTATAATATGTTTGTTAAAATACTCAAGCTTTCTTCTTGTCTTATACATTACTTTCTTATCGGAAAATATGAAAATGACATTAGCATGATATAATACAACTTGACTGCCTGCCCTTAAGTACTCTATGTGGGGAAAAAATATTTCCTCCTACCCTTATATGACTTTCATTTGCAAGCATTCAATGCTTAAATAACTTAATTTGAATAGATTGTTATGTATTTGGTTTGTTATTGCTACTATTCTTATTATTTGATAATGAAGCACTTATTTTTGCTATATCATCAGTGATCATTCTGTACTCAAGAAATTTCTGTTGAATGACTTCAACATTTAAACAAAATTTAACTGTGCCCTTTGAGTTACACCAGGCCATTCTCCCTCCAGAACCAACAGAGAATTTGGCATTGTGTAGCAGCTTAGGTACTTGGTAGACACGGTCATTTAAAACATCAAACAAACTGTATTTTAGTTTAATTCATGGCTTCCAAGGCAGGGGTGCAATCACTCCTGGGGGAGCATAGAGAAAAGTCAGGTAGGTAAATTAACTGTTCTGAATTTCCATTATATAAATAAAATAAATAAATAAAAGAATATTTATTCACACTCTAAAACAAACAATACAATAAAAACAGAATAAAAATAAAAAAACAATTTGTGAAAGGAAAGGACTCAGCAGAACTGCTGGTTTTCAGTCCTCACCTAAGATGTAGGAAATGGTAGTGTGGCTGACAAAAACAAAACACTACCTAAACTAACAAAAAAAAATAAAAAAATAAAAAATGTTTCTCTTATTCTTGTTGAAATGCATGGGAATAGAAGTGGGAGGGCATGAAAATGTTATATTACTTAACCCTGTATAATTTTTGTATCTAATGTTTTTCTTTCTACAGATTGTGCACTAGTTGTGATAACGCACCACACGGTTGCAACGCTGTGCTGAAACTGGATTCCTTGGCTTCTCATTTAGTTGAATGTAAGTTTTTAGTATTTACTGGAGCACTGAAATGTTTGTTTAAAATTTTCTGTTTTTCCTTATCCAAAGATTTTATATTAGACTTGAAGCAACAGTCTGACATGCTGTAGTTAATGAATGAATTTAAAAAGTATGTGAAAATACACAACTTATTAAGTAATTTTCCTGTAGAAATTATCATGTGTTTTGTTCAATTCATTCCTATGAAACATCCTTCATGTGCATGCAGTTCAAAGGTTAGGTGGATAAGGAAATATTTGCTGAACATTATTTGAAATTAAAGGTAATTATTAATTGTTGTACCAAATACAAATATTGGATAATCATTAAATTACTATATCTAAACGACTCATATGTACACATTTACAATTTTTTTACATTTTTTTTTTTGTTTTACTCAACTAAAAACAAAAGACATTACCTACTTGAACCATTACCATTATCTTGTATTTTTTTACAAACATGTCAGAATAGTAATTGTCATGACGTAAATCACTGCATGTTTTTGAACATTGATTGAGAAATAGTTCCACATTAGTTTTTTTTTGCCATTTTCCCCTTTTTAATATTATTAATTTTAGATTAGATTTTTAATATTAGAAATTATTAATATTCATATAATTTTCTGCTTTGGGTTACGAGTTTAATCTTTATTTTTAGCTTAAGTAATTATACTGTCATGATATTGGGAAAGGGGGCACAGAACCAGTTGTTAACCTGCTATTAAACCAGTAGCAGTCTGGTACAAATGTGTATATTTCAGGTGAATACAATCCAAAGCGACCAATGCCATGCGAGGCCGGCTGCGGCCTCGTGATCCCAAAAGACGAGCTTGCAGAGCACAACTGCGTGCGTGAACTGCGTGCGCTCATCGCCACGCAGCAAGGAAAGCTGACTGACTTCCAGCAAGAGCTGGCTGAGCAACGGCTGGTCATCAATGAGCATAAACGCGAGTTGGCGCTGTTGAAAGTGAGGTTCATCATCGTGTCATCAGGCCTGTTGGCCTACAGTAGAGTAATCTAGCTTCTTGTGAGGCCACATAAATCATTTGACTGATAGAAATATTGGCGAGCGCTGGTTTCCGCAATTAGTGGCCTAACCAGTTCAGTCTTTACAATATTCAAAGCTCCTTATTGTACCCCAGCTTAACAGGTGCCCCACAGTCTAATTGAACGAAAATGATGACTGAAAATTGGACATCCTTGTTTTTTTTTCAATTCACCCCAAATTCCTGTGTGCCCCTCTGGCCAAACTTTCGGCGGTTCTTGACAACACCCTGGACGTGATTGGATATTTTTAAATGACTATATGTTGTTTCAGGAGTTTATGCGCGCCATGCGCGTGTCGAATCCGACGATGCGCGTGCTGGCGGACCAGATGGAGCGCGAGGAGGTGTCGCGCTGGGCGGCGTCGCTGGCGCGCGCGCGCGTCACGCGCTGGGGCGGCATGATCTCCACGCCCGACGACGTGCTGCAGGTATGTGCCCGCTACATGAAGCCCGACGAATACGGCTAATCACACATTTTTTTCTTTGTCTGTCAGGCTCCCATTACACCAACGCGACAATAGCCAGTGACAAGTGACTGAGTTTATTTTATATTACAAACTCGTCAAGAATCTACGCCTGTTTGCTTCGTATTGACTACGCATTGCGTTTTGAATTTTAATTTGTCGCTGAACATTATCGAGTTGGTGAAGTAAGAACCGAGTAGATCAGAAATTATTGGACAGTAATATTTTTTTGTTTTTTTTCACATAAGTTGAGGAGATATATAATTAAGTGATTGAAAAGTCGCATGACTTTACCTCTTTTGGGATAATATTTACTGAGAAGCGACGGTTCCAGCCTTTCCTCCTATACGTTAACCCGCTTTATCGTTCTCATTTCTAACTGACGGACTTAATGAGATTTCGTTTTCTATACCTAGTCATAATCCCTGTTTCCAGTTATGGTTACGAGGCCTCGTCTTAAAACCATTCCATTACAAAGAATTGTTCTTCTTTGCAGATGATGATAAAGCGAAGTTTATCAGAGTCGGGCTGCCCGCCGCACATCATCGATGATCTCATGGAGAACTGCCACGAGCGGCGGTGGCCGCCTGGCCTCTCCTCGCTCGAGACTAGACAAAATAATAGAAGGTAGCGTGTCTACTTAGTGCAGTCTTTTATACAAATCGTTTTATTAGTCTTACAGGCTGATTAATGCTCAAATTGCTATACCTTTTTTTTTCTTTACAGGTTATATGAAAAGTACGTGTGCAAGCGGGTGCCGAGCAAACAAGCTGTGCTGGTCCTACAATGCGACAACACTCACGTGGACGAGCATATGATGACGGAGCCCGGGCTCGTCATGATATTCGCCCACGGCATCGAATAACCGCAACCAGGACATGTCATTTTACATAGGAAACTATAGTGAGGTTCTTATTATGAAAATTTTGAGAAATCGCCTCTGTGTTCGTAACTTGACATGTACGAGCATCCGGAAGTGATGTAGCTGTCAGGATAAGGTGGATAATGTACTTCACTTTTTTCTTTTAACGCTTATTCTTTTTTCATTTTTTTCCTTGATCTCTCTTAACTCCATTCTCTTTCATTGTTTTCTTTTTATACAATATCTATGACGTGCCACGGTTGCGGCGTCACAAAGTATTTGCTCTTTTTTTCTTTACAACACGGATCATATCAGTTTCATTTTCACTTTGATTTATTCATACAGTGTTTTCTGTTTTTCGTTATCAGACAGCTGCATTCTTTTCGGAACGCTAGTATCCACCAACGGTTCTATTTGGGCCCTGTCGACATTAAACAAATAAATGCATAATGAAACCTTGTTCGGGTCCCGCACTGTGTCAAGGAATTCATTATGTGGTTTAAAGCGCGATTCACGTGGCTTAATTGATTAAAAAAAAATCGTCAACTGCGTCCTCTGGGACAACAAATAGTCGTTGGCATAATTGGTCTCGTTGCTTATGTGCGTGCGCCGTAGCCGGCGATACGATGAGCGAATGGGAAGGAAGGGTGGTTGTCATAAATATCTGCGCACTATAATATCTTATCACCTCATCATCATTTATTAGCCACTATAGAAAATTGACAGGAGTCGAAGCTATACTAAGTATAGTGAGCAGGTATTTATAGGCAGGTCTTGTATAGATGGACGGAAGGCGCGCACTGGAGGTCAGATAGACTGTACTACCTACCCTGGCCTGACTAGACAATCGAGTTACCTCACTATTGTGGTTATAACGATATGAAAGTTATTATTAGTTTCGCGAACGAGATGGATGATGTATGTCTGAAACTAAACAAATTCGTCGGCTTCGGGCAATATTAATGAATTTGGCTATTTTTATGGATTAGAAAATTGTACATTAAACATTGTAATTTTGTGTTTACTTAAATCTGTGTTTTAACTAGCACAGAATTTATACGAATTTCAACGCTGATTGATTAGCATAGCCAATGATTGTAATATTTACAAAAGTTGTGAAGTATTGTTTTTTACTAAGTGAGATTTTTTAAGAGTGGTAACATTCCTAAATTAATATGTTTTTTAAATGTGTTGCCATGATTAGAATCGCTTGATTTTCAAATGATTCCGACTATAATAAAAATGTTTCGATAGACTTTTACAAATATTTTTTCATCAGTGATTGTGTGCTGTGTTATGTTTATAGTGTGTAATATTTGTTTTTATTGCTGGATGATTAATATATTGAACTGATTTGGTGTTCCCAGTCAGATTGGTATGCATAATTACGGTCAGGCTTTATTTTATGTTTTTACAAAACCAACTAAAGTATGAAGGAGTTTTTGTTTGAAATTGCAAAGATTATTTTTGATTGGCAACAAATTTAAATCCTATTTTTTGTACGTTATTTAGGTTAATCTTTCTATTCTGTAATAAATATAATGAATTAATTTTTAGCCTTCGTGTTTTTTTTCTACCACTATAATATAATACGAAAGTGTCTTGTTAGGAGCTAGCAGAGCAGATTGTTGTTTTATGATTATGATATGAATTAATGAGTTCAAAGATCCCATACTAAATAAATATACAAGACAAGCGCTAGCACGCTAACGCGCTGTGGTACTACCGGCGCAGGTTCTCTGAGGCTTAAACTCCAAGGCCTTAATCTCAGAAATTCGATATTTCATGTTTATTTCGTAGTGCACCGCTCAGACTAGTTTGAGAGCGAGAGGAAGGGATGGTATAATATGCACTAGGAATTTGAAATTTTGGAGTTATCCCCCTTGGTCTTGTGCTTCTAAATTAGAAGTTGAAATCTTGCCGCTGCAGTCTCGCTCACATAATAGTGTTTGAAGTCAGAGTGCGAGAGACGGTGTAATACCAATTTCAGAATTGGGAATGACCCCTCAAGATCAGATCAGACCAAGGTTGATTCGATCACATAATTAAAAAAAGTCAAATTTAAAATTGTAAAAAGAGGAAAGGCATGCGTAAAAAAAATAGGATAATTAAAAATCCAAACGTTTGAGTAACATTTAAAAACACTCAAATTTATTTAATACAATTTGACGTATGTGATGTCAATTTCATTTCGCGCCTTTTTTTCCCTCCGCCGGCTGTCATTCGGTTTGGTTTGGTGATTGCTGTCGTTTTGTGTTCACCGTTCCAGCGTCATTGAACCTTCATTTTATTCTCAAGCATTTGTCTTTTGGTTTCACTTATAATGTAAGTATCATTGGCAATTTTTTTGTGATATTATTAGTATATCGTGGCGTGAGTCGACACTCACGTGGTTATGAAGATGCAATGAGCCGTTACGTTACATTCTCATTGTTTTAGTACACCAGTACCTTCATAGCATGTTTCTGTTTTTACTCATTGAGCAAATCGAAATCGGCATTAACGGTTTTTTAAAGGAATGTATTGTTATAACATCGATTCTTAGTGTCATTACAATTTATCAGATAACAATGTTCGAGGCACGTTTACTCAAGAGTTCCATCCTCAAGAAGGTGCTCGAAGCCATCAAAGATCTTCTCACACAAGCCACGTTTGATTGCGATGACAATGGAATCCAATTGCAGGTAAGTTTTAAATAAATGTATCCTGAAATGAAACTGCTAGGTATGCGAAATAGACTATAATTCGCAGCAACTCAAGCTCTGCAGGTAAGCCAGACCATAATGGCTATAATCTTATAATAGGTCATCTTGGAATCCTTTAGATAGAATAGAGCCACATTACAATACAATAGAACCTTGAAATAGTAACTTCAAAATGGTTAACCTAATAATAAATATATCAAGATAAATAAACTACTAAACTCGTCGCAAAATAAAAGGCCCGTTTTGACAGTTCACGCCTATGAAGTTCTCTATTTTTTACCGAACGAAATGTTCTGAAGGTAATTATATTTTTCATTGATGGGTACCGCCCACTCGGCTAAGTGCTGTGCATAACGATCTTTTCATATTGTCCACAGACTAATAATAATCGGTTAAAGAAAAAAATAAATCGATCAAGATATTTTTTTTAAGGCCGACTCGCACTTGGGCGGTTTTATTTAATTAAATACTAGTGTTCATCAATCAATTAATTACTGACTTTCACCAGCTGTGTAGTGATCTTTACTGAAAATTATGAGCTTGTAACATTGTATCATTTCAAAATCTACAACATCAGTGTAAGTTAAATTTTCTAAACAGAACTTTAATCCAATGCACTTTACAATATATATTCAAATCGATCAAGTACTCATGCAAACTTGAATCGATTTATCGTGAGTATCGAGTACCGAGTCGTATGGTTACATCACTAGTTACGTCGCGAAGACAAATGTCAAAACGGGCCTTTTATTTTGCGACGACTTTAGTTTGAACATGTTTACAAATAAGCTATTCTTGCATAACAATTTTTTTTTTTGTTATTACATAATGCTACTTCTTGCCTTTGTTTATCTGGGCTAATGTAGCTTTCTATTCCTTAAGGTTTTTTTTTACTAGTTCAGTATGTCCAGAGATCACCGTCTAAAAACAAACTAAATCATGCTTTATTTTCTTTATTTGTAAGAAATAAAACTGGTAATGCTTCTACTAAGTCATTCATAATAAAACTAGGCTAAATTGTGCATGTAATTTTTCTTTCAAGTTTTTTGAGCATTTTTTTATTATTCTACAGGCAATGGACAACTCCCATGTGTCACTGGTCTCCCTCACTCTCCGGGCAGATGGCTTCGACAAATACAGATGCGACAGAAACATTTCCATGGGCATGAATTTAGGGAGGTGAGTGGGTCACTGTTACAGATTTGAAGTTTCTTAGTGTCACTAGTGTGAAAAATGTTGATCCATTTTTAATGATAACACCTGGTTTAAGTCGGACAGTTCCACACATTTGATACCTATTATGGCATGATTAGAACTACTTAAAATGTAATGATTTTGTTGGTGCAAGTATGTATGTATGTATGTAAACTCTTTATTGTGCAAAATAAACAAAAGAAATAGAATTGACAAACACTGAGATACATGCACAAAGGCGGACTTATCCCTTTAAGGGATCTCTTCCAGTCAACCTTTGAACAAGTGTTAGCCATTTAAATTTTTATCAACAGGCTGATGCCTAATACTGTTCATTTATAGAAATGATGGTGCAGTTAAGTCTATTGAAAATTTTTAATATAAAATCTTCACAATTTTAGCATGTCCAAAATCCTGAAATGTGCTGGTGACAAGGACACAGTCACCATGAAGGCGCAGGACAACGCAGACACTGTCACATTTGTCTTCGAGAGTCCCAACCAAGAGAAAGTGTCAGACTATGAAATGAAACTCATGAATTTAGACCTTGAACATTTAGGTAAGCAAAGAAACCATGCTGATAATGTAGAAATTAATTTCGGTGTCTGTAACAAGAAAGAATTTTTAATCTATAGACTAAAAATTACTTTAACTTGACTGTAAATTTGATGTATTTCAAAAGGTATATTCTTCATGACAGATATATTATGTTCTGCTACCAATATAATATATCGTAAATGTTAAGCTTGATCCACTCTCTAATAAAGCTGTTGCACCCCTGCCTCAAAGAAAACCTCTAGGGCATTTAACAAATTTTGTGTACAAGTTAAATAATACAATTTTAATTTTCAGGTATTCCTGAGACTGAGTACAGCTGCACGATTCGCCTGCCGAGCGCAGAGTTTGCGAGAATCTGCCGTGATCTGTCACAATTTGGAGAGTCCATGGTCATATCTTGCACAAAAGAGGGTAAGTTTAACAGTACCACAAAAAGTAAACTTAACACTTACTAGCTGTTGCCCGCAACTTCGTCTGCATATAATTCGTTTATCGCTATCCCGCAGGAATTACGCAATTTTCCGGGATAAAAAGTAGCCTATGTGTTATTCCAGACTATAATCTATCTATGTTCCAAATTTCATCCAGATCTGTCCAGCCGTTCTGGCGTGAAAGAGTAACAAACATCCAAACTCACAAACTTTCACATTTATAATATCAGTAGGATTACGCCTTTTAAACTCGGGCGTAACTGTAAAACCTGTCTAAAAACAATAGTTTGAATAATAATTATACATCTTGGCAATACTAACACTTTCTATTTTAGGTGTTAAATTCTCATCAACTGGCGACATTGGTTCGGCCAATATTAAACTGGCGCAAACAGCCTCTGTGGACAAAGAGGAGGAAGCAGTTGTCATCGAGATGGACGAACCCGTCACCCTAACGTTTGCCTGCCAGTACCTCAACTACTTCACTAAGGCCACGTCGCTCAGCCCTCAGGTAATAATTTGCTTTCCAGCTGTTTCTTAGGTCTATCCAACCTTTCAAATTCAATTTTCAACACCAATGACCAAAAATTTATTCAGCTTTGCTCTAAGAAAAATTGAGTCATGACGACGCCACGTCCTTCAATTCAATATTGCTATATGACTCACTGTAATATAAACATTGTATTATCTACAAACAATGCTGAAACTTGGACGTATAAACGCGTCTGGAGTCCGTTGGATACTTTCATGCATGCATATGCTAATGCCAAGTTTTTCACTCTATCATGAACTGTAGGTAACTCTTCCAAAATTATTTCTGAAATTCCGTATTGTTTCTTGTTACAGGTCCAACTGTCGATGTCGGCAGATGTGCCTCTTGTAGTGGAGTACCGCATCCATGATATCGGTCACATCCGCTACTACTTGGCGCCTAAGATTGAAGAGGAAGACAGCTAGACAAATTATGTTTAAGTTAAATGTTAATTTTAAACCACGCCGTTCAACATTGGTCCAAACTATACTAGGGTGCTAAAAACCGGGTCACTTTTCATGCAACTTTCTACGGGAAGTGACCCGGTTTTTTTGCTCACGCATATATAAATTACGATTTCTGTTGTATAACATGATCATTTTTTATCGTGGACATGCGGAATATGAGTGTATTACGAACCAAACTTTCAGTTTGATCAAGCAGGATCTCTGGCTCATGTTTTGTTGAATGATAGCGATAGCAAATTATGATATTTTTGTAACCTCCACAATATACCTATTAAATATAACAAAATATTTGTTTCATTTGCACATTCTCCTTTTGATGTGTCCTTTTGATCTACTGTATCTATCCCTTCTCTCCGATAGGAGATAAGGTGGTTACATACACCAACTCCTTTTTGCTACGACATAAAATCACACAGTTCCAAGTTAAAATAAACCGATCTCCGTAAGATCGACATCAACTCTGAGGAATGCCCTCGTAAATATTTTTCACATTTTTTGTACAGATATTTAAATAAATAAATATTAGGGATCAATTCACACAATTGACCTAGTCCCAGAGTAAGCGCTAGTAAGGCTCGTCTTATGGGTACTAGACAACGATATACATACCTATATACAGAGAAATACATACTTAAACCGATGGATACATCCATGACTCAGGAACAAATATCCGTGCTCGTCACAAAAATATATGCCCTTACCAGGATTCGAACCCGGGACGCCTGCTTCGCAGGCAGGGTCACTGCCAACTAAGCCAACGACGTCGTCATATTTATAGCTAGTAAAAAGTCCAACCATAAAAAACATTTATTAGGGGCCCTAAAACTTTTAAGTGCCTGTGACACACGAACATACAGATGGAGCGAACGAAACTGTGGCGGTACCGTTCTGCCATTTAAACTTTAAGGAAAAATGAAAAGAAAAACTTTATTCTTGTAATTTTATTTTGACATTCCATATACTAATTAGTACACATTATTCTTCATGTCCATGTTTCACATGAGTATTGAATCAAAAGATAAATAAAATATCTGTACCCATTACAGAAAAGTATAAAATTAAAATGACGGCCATAACTTAATGGAATGTGAAACTTACATCTATACAATAACTTATCAGGTTTTTAACCCTTGCTTTTAAAATAACCTTACATTTACAAATGGCTTTGGTCACATGCGTTAAATAGCCTACGTTATTGTTATTTAACGTTATGTTCTTTTCATGCATATTAGGTTTCTAAATTCAATATTACATAAAAGTAGCTATTGAAATCAGTTAATTATTGAACTAAAATGTATTTTGTAGAATCTGTAACATTAATGTCGAATTTTTAGCGTTCATTATTAATTAATAGGGTTGACTAGCCAAGGCGGAATCATCGTCAAATCACAAATTAGTACTTACGTGGCTACGCGACTAGACCATAGTACAATTAGATGAAGACACTCGATAACACTAAGTAACTCAGAAATTTATTCGAAATACAAATAAGACACTCTTAAGGATAAAAATAATGTCAAAACTAAAGAGGGCGGGTGGACGAGAAGTGAAATTCAGACGCGGCGCGGCGTTACAAATTTTGATAACAAACTCAGAAGAGATAGAAATCAAAACTGAAGTATCCACGAGCCGAGGCCGCATCGTTGACCCTGGGTGCGAGTAAGCCATCATATCAATTCGAACATTAAATGTTTACAAACTTGAATAGAAGTCGAGACAGTTCAAAATGTATTAATGTTCGACGTTTAAATCAGATGGGCCTCGCATTGAGTCAACGTGGC
The DNA here is from genome assembly GCA_932294345.1 of Pandemis cinnamomeana. Classification (NCBI taxonomy): domain Eukaryota; kingdom Metazoa; phylum Arthropoda; class Insecta; order Lepidoptera; family Tortricidae; genus Pandemis; species Pandemis cinnamomeana. The sequence continues at coordinate 5,676,501 of OW028706.1, forward strand.
AAACCCGGCCGCGGTCAGCGCAACCCGTCTCACTGTTTCCACTTCTTGGCGGAGAAGAGCACCGCTCGCTGTTTGAGGAACAGAGAGTAGCTCTGTTTCCTGGGCAGAGCGGCGGCGACGGAGGCCGGGCGGCCGGCCATGGCTCCGCGGTCGCGCGCGGCGCGGCGGCCGCGCGCGCGTCCCATCCCGCCCCCGCGCCCTCAGGACTCGCGCTTGACTTCAGAGGGCCCGGGCACCTCGTCGTCCTCTCCCTCCACCGACGCCGGGCTGATCAGTTGATCATGCAGCGTGCGCAAATGCCGCAACAAATTCGATTTCACATTGAACCCTTTGTTACATAGGCCACACACGAACGGACGCTCGCCTGAAACAATTTATTACGTTAGTAATGCATCTCTTTCATACCGCAATGATAATTCATAAATACAAAAGGGACCCAGAGAGGATCAGTAGTTACTTTTTATTTACTACGAAATCAATACAGGTTGTTTTGAACTTAAATTGACTAATCCGACATTGTCTACCATGAATATAGTTGTTATATCGATAGGCACCCACCTGTATGCGTCCGCATGTGTATGAGCATGGACGCATGCGACGGGAACGTCTTCTTGCAGTGCGAGCAAGTCTTGTTTTGCGCGCCCTCTGTGAAACGATTGTGACGTTTTGGTGGGGCACTGTTGTTTGATATGGCCAATTCTAGACAACCGACATCGATACATTTAGAAAGGGTACATTAGGTTTCATAATGCTTTGCTTGCTGATCGCAAAAGCTGTGCTGTAAAGCGAGGCACAAGCAAAGCCATCAGGTTTAACATAACTGAAGTGATTATCATGAGTGTAGCAAGGTAATGGTGTAAAACGAATGCAAGGCAGGAGTGGTTTACTGTTAGGTAGGCAAAAAAACTTACGTGTTTGATATCGGAGTTATCTGTGTTTATGTTACACTTTTCTCGAATTAAAATGTATTAAAATGTGTTGTCGAGAATTAGCCACATACATAACAATCAGTTTTCAGCTATGTTTATTAGGTTACACTTGTTTAATAGTTCAATAGTTAAAACCGTAGTTTTAATGCTAACCTTTTTGCTGCCAAGCGTCATACTAATTGACACGTGATAATAGTATATGCCAGCAAAAAGTTTAGTGTTTAAGAACTTTCACAAGGTTGGGTTTGTTTTGACCACATATATGACAATTATTATTTAAGTTTCTGTAGGCTCCGTTGTTTCTAAAGCCTTACACATAATACTGCGGAAAAGGAAGCGTGGTTGTGTAGTACAAGGACACTAGTTACAAGATAAAAACATAGTCAGTGCTTTGAAATCCCGTGACGTTTCCTCTTCCGCGCATGAAATTAATAAAGGTCTAATTGGGATTGTCTAAAAAGAAGAGGCTGACCACTGATTATGCAAAAAATCTTCTCCCGCAAGTTGATGACGTCAGAGTACCGCGGCATGAAGGGCAAATATAAAAATAACAATAACAAATCAAAAACACCATTGTTATAAAATCTGATTACTGCAAATAATCCTGAAAAACTATTCCTCGAAATGGTTTTTGAATCAGTATACATTGTAAAAAAATAGACAATCCCAATTAGTGCGCAGATAGAATAATTTTTAAGCCTGACCAGAAATAAATTTCACCTGGACTGGTGGCACTTTCTTTCATGCCTCATATGGCAACCCTTTGTAAAGAAACATTTTCATATATACTTCTGGTTAAGTTTAAACTTGAAATTGGTTTAATAAGCACGCCACACAACACACTCATGACAATCACAACCTTTTATTAACGATGCAGAATCAGCTTCAGACAGTAGCAATTTTTTTTCTTGGGTTAATAGTAGCATTACTTAAATAAGTTTTAAATATCAAGCTAACGATTTTGTGTTAAGGTGCGTCCTCAGTATCAAAATTGTCAGCCAACTATTTATTTATTTTATTTAACTGCCAAAATTCTTGTCTACAAAACTGTAAGGAACTTGACCCTTGCCGAATGCAAGAAAGATTAAACTTAAAACTGAACTGGATTCAATTTGAAACTGTTGAATTTATTAAAAAAGAAATTATAATAGTGTGCTTTCTCCAAACATGAGTATCTGGGCAGTTACAAAGTAACTACTCAGACCAGTGATTTGTTGTTCTAATCTAGGATATAATTAGGTGGGGTGGGTGCAGATACTGACCTGACTCTGTATGCGTGCTCTGTATATGGCGTACCCACTCAGCCGGGTTGGGGAAGTGTTTCTGGCAGAGGTCACAGCGTAGAAGAGCCATTGTTTCTTCAGTATCGTCGCTCTGTTGATATGATGTATAATGTTGTTATGAATCCCAAATCGATTTTATGGAGTCCGTGATTTCTCCACTAGAAATATCTCACAACATACAGCAGGCTTTGATGAAAGTAAAATAGCGGAAGAAAGCTAAAAAAGCTGAATAAATAAATAAGCTGCATTAATTATTTAATTAATTTAGCCCTGCCACTGATACATTTACTCACGCTATTACTAAGATACTATTACACGCCAACAGAAAAAGAGAAAAGAGAAAGAATGACGCTAATAGATGGGGCGCGACCAAAACAAGACATCGTGCTTCTTGTAAATTCGTATGAACGAAGTCTTGTTTAATAAAAAAATGTACTCGCATGTGAAATGTCATGTAGAGTAATTTGTTTTATCTTTTACAATCATTTATACAACAAAAAACGCGCGAAAACTTTTAAAATTTTCTGCTATCATTGAATAACAGATTACAATAAAGTCAATCAGGTAACGGGAGCCTAATAAAGGCAGTCTTCCGCTATTTCAGTTTCATCGAACTCGGCCAGTAAGATAATTTAGTTACTGACGGCGGAGCGGTGTTTCCGTTTCCTGGCGTGCTGCTGGTCAGAGCGCGCGTGGCCCTCCACGTGGCGCACCCAGGCGGCCGGCAGCGTGAACACCTCCGCGCACAGCTCGCACGCCAGCGGACTGTACACCTGCAAGAGACAAACAAACACTGTAACTACAAATTACACTTCATAATAATGATAAGCCGATCGCATGATAAAATGTTAAAAAAAAAAAATATATATATTAATGATGATTGACGAAACAGGCCCATAACCATTTCACGTCCAGAAAATGCTAAGATGTCTAACATTTTGCTAATTCGTGAATTTGCGTTACCGGACGTTTTACTACATAGATTATTCAGTATTGAGCCAAGGTATCATCAGACATATCTGCCACCTGGAAAATCCTTTGCATGTCATAGAATATAATGTTGATATGACGCAGCTGTCAAGTTGAAAGTTCGACTTCAGCGACATTTTCACATTTTCATTTGATAGGGAGTTGGATGAAAACTGATAGAATAGACCACTTTATTTGGACGGCCATACATTGAATTGTTGCCATCTGCTTGCTACCTATGGAATATTCAAATTAATGTTTAATAGCTAGTGCTACCCATGAATGAGACAGGGTTAACTAAAAAAACCGGTCAAGTGCGAGTCGGACTCGCGCACCGAGGGTTCCGTATCATTATCTATAAATATATAAAACCAGTGTAAGCAGAGCCCTGCTCCAAAGCAAAATGTACGCAGTGTGGGGTTACTTTATATTGGTCACTGCTATATACAGACATACATACACATTTACGGTTTTCGCAATTATTCTTTAATCTGTGCTATAAGACCTACCTTCATACCAAATTTCAAAATTCTGCGTTCACGGGAACTACCTTGTAGGTTTTGATTCCCTTGAGAGTTGAAAATTTGCGGAAATTTGCGGCATAAACGGCTGTATCTTTTGGCTTAGAAGTTTGATTTTTTCACAGCTTCAAGGGACAGTAGACCTGAGTAATTGATATAAATTTCAGCTTCATACCTCCACGCGTTCCTGAGAAAAAGGGTCTTGACAGACGGACGGACGGACGGACAGACGGACAACAAAGTGATCCTATAAGGGTTCCGTTTTTTCCTTTTGAGGTACGGAACCCTAAAAATCAGTACTCTTGACCCCTTGACCCCCATGAATCACGCCATGGGATAGGAACAGCGCCTGGTTTTTGCCTGCGGTCGAGTGTGCGTGCCTTTGTGTGTTTGTGGGTGCATGTGTGAACTGACCAGTCCGTCGTCGTCGATGTCCAAGTCGTCGGGCTCGCGCTTGACGCTCATCTCGTGTTGAAACATCTCCGCGATGCTCCGTTCCTCCTCCTCGATGCTGGAAGCGTCCCACTCTGGTTCATCCTTGACGACCACCTCGCCGCTCTCGTTGTTGCTTGCCGTCGACTTTTCTATAAACATAAATTAATTATTAGTACCACAAAGAACGTATTTCTGTTCCTTCTAATAATATGAATTATTAGGGTATAATCGGTGAAGAGCGTATAGCTGTCGAACGTAATCGAATCTGACATTTCTCGTTCTGAGACCAAATGAAAAAAGATTACTGCCAATTTTAAATCCATATCCTTTGCTGGGAAGGAACGTCAAACAGGCTATAATTAGTGCTATTTGTGTCATACCATACTGGACAGTAAAGTAAGACAGGCAAAGTGACACAAGCCCACTTGGGCGTAAAAAAGCTAAAACTCACTGGACACAACAGAGACGTTGTCCTCGCTGTCTTTCCCATCGTCTGCGTCCGCGTCGTTCTTCAGCCGCTTGCCGTACTTGCGCTCGGCGGCTTGACGGCGCAGGATGCGAGGCGGCGGCGTCTCGTCCGGCGAGTCGTCCGCTATCGTTGTTGACGCTACGAATAAAAACAAAGATCCAAAACTTTATTAACTGTAATTAGATAAAGCATCGCTTCAAGATCGAGGTAGAAAGGTATCATGTATATGATTATTTGCATTGCGAAATTACCAAAGTATTCTGTAAAGCAAAGGCTATTTTGTCTAAACTACTTGGAGTCAAACATTATAAGATAATGATAGAAAGGTGGCGAATTTGATCGCAAGCACTCACACGTTACACAATATTGTCTCGGGTGCGGGCGCTGTATGCACTGGGTAGGAGTGCCTCCATTGTGGTGAACAGGCAAGTAAGTTACCTAATCTTGGGCAGTACTTACCAATGGCTACAGAGGCAGTGACAGAGGTGGTAGTGGTGGTGGTATCCGGCCCAGGCGCGGGCGCCACGAGTATGGTCTGCTTGTGTCCGCCGGGCCGGAGCGCTGCCGTGGTGCCGCCCTCCGTAGTCTTGATGAACACCAGCTTCGGTGGCCCAATGAACATGGGGCTGGAATGGCAAATTAAACTTGTCTAAAGTAAGATAGAAATATAGAAAAGACAATAAGATTGGCCAGGACTCTCAGGAACCTATTCAGCAGTTTTTATAAACCCATTTTTATGTGTATGATTAAATGAAGAATAGAAATAAAAACAACTATAAAACATGTACATGTAAACAAGGGCTATGTCAGATACGTCTGAAACTTTTATTTTAATTATGTTCTTGACCTTGATTATTTAAAATTTGCAGGGAGCATCGGCCAAAACCTAATCAACCAAAAATTTAAAGATTTCATGTAAATGTTTTACCGTGTAACTCCCTGTTGCTGCATTGGACTGAATGTTTTGAGCAGCTTGTCATCTTTCTTCACTGCAATCTTGGGCTGGGTATCTTCAGACTTTTTGCTGACTATCTGCTTATTAACACTTGCAATGACTTGGGTGGTATTTTGTGTGGTTGTCTTCTCAGCAGGAGGGTCCCCTGCCTCATCTGTCTGTCTCCAGAGACCACGGATCTTCAGGACCTCCCCAGCTTTTAAAACTGTGTCCAACACTTCATTTGAAACTGTTGTTTCACCTAAAAGTAAATATGTAGGTTAATGAACAAAAAAAGTACATAACAAGGGTGTAGTTGAAATACTTCTTTTAAAAAGAACTTAATTGTGCCCACTAAATAAAAATAAATCGCTAATTATGTGTTGCTAAGAGCAAAATTCGAGAATGACTGGACCAAATTTGATAATCCTTTTTTGTTGTTCGTGATTGTCAGGGTAAGGTTGTTAAAAAAACTAGAACAAAACTAGTTAACAATGAAAAGATCTTAAAGTTTTTTAATAAGGTAAAGTTAGTTCGTATGTATTAATATGTTACGTATTCCATTTACCTAGAGGACACAAAAGTAAGACTTGCAGGAATCAAGATATACTGTTAGATTTAAAGACGCAGCAAGTTCTATTCAGCACTAACCTTTGTACATATACTCCACTAATATCTTGAGCGCCTTTGTAGAAATCTCCGAAGGCAATACTACGTACAGCATACCGCCCATTCTCGTCACGTGCCTCTGCCCCTCGAACAGCCCGCTCAAATAAACACTGCACGAACTCAGGATAAACTTATGAGCCGGTATCTGCGATCCATCCATCGTGCACAGCACCACGTCCGTAAACCGCTCCGAACGCAGCAAAGCCGCCACGGAACCGTTCAAATGCGAACTGTGAGAGTGCCATTTCAACTGATATGTGTCCGTTGACGTCATTTTCTATTAAATCATTTCCACTTCATCTGCAGTTGCGAAAATTAAATTAGTTTATCACGGTTTGTTTGTTTGTTTACCAACCAATGCGAAAACGCCGCCTTCGAGCGGCGGCGGCGCGTCTTGTTTTGATTTGGCCGGTTGCCGGAAATCAAAGAAATAACTGATTTTACTGATTACACAATTTAAATTTAAAATGTTTCTTTTATTATAAAATCTTTCCAATCACTCATTATTAAAATTATTATAAGCGTTATTTTATTAAAAATATTTTCTGTGACAATTTATTGTATTTATTACAAACAAAAGTAAAAAAAAAACTTAAAAAGAACTTCAGAAAATAATATTACCTCTAGTAATAACCGGTAAAAGCGGAAATCGATAATGATGTAATGTTTTAAATTAGTAATGAAGGCATTATCGGTTTGCTCACTTTTATCCACGTTGAAATCCCGAAGCGAATTAGTTTAAGAACTACAAAACAAAACTAAGCAATAAAAGCAATGCGCGCAACCACCGCGTGCGACCCTCGAATCTCGTGTGCGGCGGCTGCGGCTGCGAAAATCGATAGAAAGCGTATTGATTTTAGGAGCGGGGTTGCGCGTTTATCTCATCGATCCATGCCGGTGAGCGTCGGTCTGCACCGCGCGCCTGCGCCATGTGCGAGGGGTGCGTCGGCAGCGGCTCGCACGCGGCGCCCGCCCCGCCGCCGCGCTGCGCCACCCTGTTCACGCGCAAATTGCTTGGTTTTTCTCACAACTCAAGTCGCCATCCTGTCTATTTTGATATAGATGTAGTCTAGTAGGTATTTATCTATTACGCATAACAATAGGCATATATTTCAGTGATATTTTTTTTATAGGAATCATGTTATAGGCGATGAGGCTAGCAACCCATCACTATTTTGATTCCATTTTCCACCATTACAAGCATTACACATTTTTATTTTGTATTAATCACTTCGTGCTGTGCATAACATATACATGGCCCAGTCCTATGTAGACATTTACGTAGCAGTACGAAGCGATTCATTACCGATGTTTGACTACGTTTTAGACTTTCTGAAAGAAGCTTGAACGTTTATTTGTCCTAGTAAAATATTTTTTCAATGATCTTGCTGTGCCTAGCAACCGGACTTACCTATTTTGGATGAAGAAAAATGAAAATGAAGACTATTCTGTTTTAGTCTTAGCTCAACTATTCGTTCATCATCCCTTCAAATACGTAGTAGGTGTACCCCTGTACTACCGTTGTTGTGACAATATCATTGACGTTTATGATCGTATTACTATAATGTTAATATAATTAGTAATGCTTTCACGTCGCAGTACTTAGGTATGTAGGTAATTTGTTTATACAGATAAACAAACTGCATATCGATACAGGGTGCTAGAAAATAACATGCGGATATTTTGAGGATCGATTACTTGCATCGTTGTTAGTTAGTTTAAAGCACATTTTATTAATTACAGTATCTGATAAAAGGATTATCTTTAGACGGTAATGATAATTACCATACAATACATAAATAATTTATGTTTTAAATTGATTCTTAGGTTATTAATTACATTGCCTGAAAATATCCGCATCTAATTTTCTAGCACCTTATATGTACAGTGTATAGTTACGTACTTATATGATTATGGCGGCCATGACGACATGACGAGCTTGCGCGGATCGCGTGCGCAGTCCGTATTGATTGCCGCGACCCCACGCATTACTACCCCCTATATACCTACCAACATATTTCTATTATTAATCCATACGTACTATTCCATCGATTATAAGACCTTTGCAATGATTTGAATGCAATAAGGGAATTTTGAATGAAAATGGTTTGAGTAAGTAGGTGTACGAACTATTAAACGATTAAGTTGAACAAAAAACCCTTATAGAATCACTTTTTAGCCGTCTGTCCGTCCTTCCGTCCGTCTTTCAAGACCGTCTTTTTTGAAGAACGCATAAAGATATAAATATAAAGTTGAGATTATTACCAAATACTTTGAGCTTTGAAAAATTAATCTCTATCAAAAGTTAAAATCATTACGAAATGTTTTTCCGCACCAGTTGCCGTGTTCCCAAAAAAGAAGTGCCTATTTCCATTTGTCGTGAAAATTTTAAATTTTGGTATGAAAGTAGCTCTTTTGGCACAAGTAATGAAATAAGTCTAAAAAAATATTTTTTCGTATATCTGTCTATGTAAGTAACCAGTTCAAAATTACTTCACACTGCCGATATTTTGTTTAGGAGCAGGGCTCTGCTTCACTTGCTGAATTTGTACGGAACCCTTGGTGCCCGCGCATTTGGCTGGTTTTTTTTTACCCGCAAATATTTTATTAGCAAGTTCTTGGCTACCCCAGCTAGCTCACTAATATTACTAATTTTAATCGTATCATTTTTGTTAGACTTACGAAGCATTTTCGGAAATCTTCGTTTTGATTTACAACCCAAACCAATTTCTCCGTAAAATTAAAGTAAAAAAAAAAGTTTGTTTTGTAACATTTTATGACACAGTTCCTACATCACAAAACAAACAATAATATTATCGCACAAAGAATCGCAATCGCAGTTCAGCGCGGGAATACATTTTAAGTATCTGTTTTTTCATACTTACATGAAATAAAATTAATCAACATAATATCGAACTTCAAGCGAAAATTTAAATATACCTATACGTGGCCTTTAGGTCTTGTTACCTCAGGCTCTGTCTACCCCGTAAGGGATATAGACGTGATTTGTGTGTGTGTGTATAATTTATTCATTTATTAAATAATTTAAATAAACCTAATCGTATTATAATGGCAGCTGAAGCCCACGTTACGGTTTGATACTTTTTCTAATAATTTGAATTGTATAATTCATAATATCAATCAGCTTGGCAATTATTGCGTGGTCTTCTAGACTATTCAATTTAAAAAATGATCTTTCATCGTTTTTGTATCGGTTTTTAGAATAAAGCTATTTTTACTACCTGTGTTTTTTCTTTTTTAATTTTTTGGCCTCACTTCTAGACCTTTAAGCCAAGTCTTTTCTGGTTAGCAACGACGTTGTTCTTATTAGCAACGATTTACACAGCAGACAACACCGTTTTTGTTAATGTCACTGTCACTGTCACTTCAATATCAAAGTTCTTTAAAAGTATTTTTAATGTATTTATAAATCATTTTTTAATATTCCATCGAGGCGGCGGGAGGGGTCGCTAGTTGATTTTTTTGTAGAATATGGCTTTGATAACACTTCGTATCCACTCTGTGTTTTTTGAGTAATCTATGTTACCAAGAAAACGTGAACTTTTTAAAACTTATTTTACTAAAAAATATTTCTATAATACTTTTATAAAGTTTTTCAATGTAAATTTAATATCCAATAATACAAAGAAAATTAAAATAATAATTATACAATAAAATACTAAATAAGTTTTTTTTTTCTGGCTCGCGCGGTTTGCGTATTTGCCACGACGCGTAAAGTTAGAGAAACGTGAAAAAGTACGGAATTTGGAATAAAATGTCAGGAAAGGATTATTATGGGATTGCGTAGGAACATAATCGATTTTAGTAATAAGTCAATAAGAACTTTATACAGGTGGAATTATAAATTATAATATACTAAATAAGTTATGTAGTAAGAGATGGTTTTGTAATGTCAACTTCAATAAAACGCTGTCACTGTCAAAGTCAAAGTGGTTTGTTTTGCCAATGCCAATGTAATAATGCATTAGATTAGCGTGCGTTCGTTCTTGCGTACGTATTATTTTAATATTGTTTCTTAATCAACTAAAACTAAAAAAAATAGACAAACTATAAACGATGAGTCCCGCAACCAGTTCTACTGCTCTTTCTGGTGATCTTAATAGCTTTATTTACGGTGTATCACGCAGGAATATCCAAAATACTTTAGAGTTAACTAAGATAGGTATATCCCTCCTAAAGAACTTCCCTGCAGCGCGAGATGCAGTTCTTGAGTATTTTGCTATGGTGTTCCATAGCGCCGTGAATGTTTCTATCAATCCGACGGATTACGAGGTAAGTGGCGCTTTTATTGTAGGTTGTGTGTACCGGTTTATATTTGTGCTTTGTATATTTAGTCTTAAAGCCCTACCGCGTGCTGACTTTGTAATAAATGGGACGATACAAATTTTGATGCATTACTTGACAATGTAACAACTCATTACATGTAATTTAAAAAGTCATTTGGTTATAATTAGATAGAATACTTTGTTATTTCTAATTTGTTTGACCATTTACAAATTGTTTTAGGGGGACCCAAGCACAACAGGGGCTCTGGAGAGTGTGAACATGATTGGCCCTGAACTCTGTGGTCTCGGCGACGCATGGGCACCCTTCATTGCACCATGGTGCATAAACTTGATTATGGATATTGCTACACAAAAAGAAAATGTGCCGAGTAAGTGTTTTTGGATATATTTTTGTTAGGCACTATCGTTAAATTAATATTTGGAAGCCATAAGGCTCCTATAAAGAAAAAAACCATAAATATAAATAAAAATAAAAAAGCTTTTTATTTCTGGTATTCGAAAAGAAATTAATAGTAAAACGTACAATACACTTAATAGTAGTTAGCTAGCAGTAGTATTAGTCACACCAGAACCCTCCTGTGAGGTAAAGGCCTCTTCCAGAGAAGTCCATGAGGTTGTTGGTGGAATTGTAAACTAGTTGAACTATAATTTATTGTAATTTTAGAGATTTTTAGGTAATTTATTTTGTTTATTCTGCCTATTAAAATTATGTTTTCAGTGTATAGTAACTTTCTTATATCTTCAGATGGCTCTCTACAAACTACCGAGCCAATCAGAACACTTCTAGACATCACTGCTCAGAATTTGACATTGCTCGACACCGATGTGAGGGCAAAATGCATCGACATGATGCTCGGTGAGTAATATTGCAGACTATTTTGTTATTTTTATATTTGCTGCCACGCATCCGACGCGTTACGCTCGGAGCAGCATTTTTCCACTCGATAACAAAAACTATCTATGAACAAAGAACTTCCCTAGCATCTTCTCCGCAATGAATGTTTTAATTATTTATTTATTTTGTAGGTGTAATTATTTGTCTGCAAAACTTTATTTTAATCGCTCGGGATGGTGTATAATATCAATTAGCACGCCTCAGAGTCCTCCGAAGACCCGGGTTCAATTTTTATTTTTATGTCGTTTCCTGGGTCAGTAGAGATTGGAGAAAGTGATTTTGTTATGGTCTGAGGCAGGCTGCCGAGCGTGCTCGTGGGCGGTGGGCTGGGTGGGGCGCGCGGAGCCGGCGCTGGTGGCGCCGCGCGCGCTGGCGCTGGGCGCCGACGCCGTGCTGGCGCAGCTGGCGCACCACCCGCCCGCGCTGCTGCACGTGCGGGCCGCGCTGCTCGACCTTTTCACTGTACGTATGCCAGGAAGTTTGGTATAGTGAGGATCCTTGACTATGAATCTACGGCGACTATGCTCGTGACCAAAAATAATAGATTAGTTCATATACATTTTTCACTAGTCAGTGTTAAAAAAACGGCTGATGCGGTAGGTGAAAAATTTTTTAGATGGTGACCGATTAACATTAAAGATTTTATCATGTATGTATGTATGTATAACTCTTTATTGTACATAAAACACAAGAAAAAGATGAATACAGGATAACACACATGCACAAAGGTGAACTTATCCCTAAAAGGGATCTCTTCCAGTTAACCTTGAGTTGTTCCGGGTCTTAAATTTTGATAATAAATGATGATTATGTTTATAGGAGGCCCTCGTGTCAAACGGGAACACGGATAAGCAGCGAGATGTCATCCCATACTTGTTAAACTTGGCGACTAAATCGGACATAGTTTTGAAGGCCATGACTCAGGATATAAAGCAAACACGTGAGTATAAATTAAATTGCAATATTTTGTTGATCCAGTTCCTGTCGTTCCGAGTGAGGTCGTAGAATGTTGTGATCGATCGTTTCCCGTGTGTCTGTCAGTGACAGACGAGGTGGTCCAACGGCTGCGGGCGTTGTGGACGAGCCGGCGCAACACGGCGGGCTGGGAGGGCGTGGGCCCGGCCACGCTGGTGGCGCTGCTGGTGCGCGCGGACGTGCACTGCACGCTGCTGCTGCTGGAGCACCGCGCCTGCCGCAAGCTGCTGGGTGAGTGCGCGTGCTGGTGATGCTGCGATCCTGACTTACCACAGAAACTTCAAACTCAACTGTCCAAATTAGATAAATGGCTCAAGTAATGTAGAATCAAAGTTTGTGCTCAAAAGTCTAACCACATCACTTTTACTCACAATAGACAAACATGTCCTGAAGTAAAACTAGGAAATTAGACCCTGCGATAGGTAGAATGCGTCAAATATCTTGGAGTACACCATGACAGAAGATTAACTTGGAAAAATCATATTAAGGCTAAACGAGATTCACTAAATATGAAAATGAGATCCATGAACTGGCTACTTGGAAGAAGATCGAAATTGTCGTTGGAAAACAAGACTTATTAATAATACAATCTTAACCCCCGTCTGGACGTATGCTCTGGAGCTGTGAGGAACTGCTAGCAGATGGAACACTGAAATTTTACAGCGTTTTCAAAATAACGCCCCCAAAACGATATGCAGTGCGCTATGATTTACCAGAAATGAGGATGTTCACAAATATCTTATGACTCCTACAATATATGAAGAAATATCTACACGTAGTAAATCATATAAAATCAGAATTAGAATTTGTTCTTGTCTTATTTCCAGAGTATCTCCTCCAAAAGTTGGAGTTCGAGGCTTTGCTGTCGGAGACCGATTTCCCGCTGCTCGCGAGCGCGGCCGAAGAAGCGCCCGTGTTGCGAGAACGCTTGCTGACTGGCTACCCACTGGAACAGTACACAATCGCCAGGCTGCTTATCCTTGTTTGTAAGTAGTTTTTTACAGGACTAGGTACATTACAGGATAGACAGATGGGTTATGTTTTTTGAGATGATAAAATAAAACGTATTTTCAGGTTGCAATTTACCATCAGAATACGTGAATACCCTAAGTTTCCTTCTGCAGTATTCTCGCGATGACACTACTTTAGCTCTATTCGTACGTATACTGTCAGGCACCATGGCTTTGTACGTGCCGAATGAGACTTCAGAGAGGATGCTAGGGTGCCCTGAGAGATACCAAAACCTGGTGCGATTGGCTGTCGGCAAAGCCCTGGGGCAGTCTATGATATCAGACAGGCAGATTAAAACGGTCTTCGTGGCTGGCCAAGTACCAAAGGACCAGAAGACTTACTTACATCATCTTTGTTTAAATATTATCAAATTGTCAAGGTAAGTGTCACAATTGTTTTTATTTCGCAGAAAGTGTGGACGTATTTCCTGTAGATTTTTTTTTGCTGAAAACGTTAACCTGGCTTGTGGTCAAATGTACTTTTCTAATTAAAGTCAGAGTTTTCTAAATGCATACTTTTTCCTGACGACACCAAAAAGTATTTAAAAAAGTTGGTGTCTTGGCACGTTATGATAAGATTGGATGAAGCCAAATCCAGTCAACCATGCCCAGCAGTTTTTGCTTCAAATGCCGTATCAAACATTCTTCTGGGAAGACAAATATAAGAAAGATCTACACATAAAACCACATTGACTACTCATCAGATGGGAGAACTCGAACCGTATCGACCATCTGCACTGGCAGCCGATCGGACAAGCAGTGGAGGCCAACCTGTGCCGGTTCGCGACCGCCTTGCAAGACACCGCGTCGCTCCTGAGGGTCAAGCTGGATTGCACCATGTCTTCGCTTAACGAGATGCCCACTTGCCATGCGCTCGCTGAGGTAACCAAATAACCATTTTTGTTCAGCAACTTTGTTTAGCAAAATTTGGGTTTGCAAAGTTTATCTTACCTGCACAGTAGATACATGTACTTTAACTTTAAATGAAGGCCCTTGAATAATCGCATTACAGAATAGATGTTTATATTTTACAGGTGTTAGACAGAGTAGACATGTCGGGAACGAAAATTTTGCCTGTGAACGTAGAAGCCGTTATGAAAGTAATAAAATCAACAATCACGTATTTCTTCAGATGTATACACGAAACAGGTATTACTGCTTGTACCTATGCTTTTATTGCACACGAATATTAATTGAATTGTACACTAAAAATGCTGTTTAATCGTGCTAAGATCAAATCCTAATAACAACGGAATGTCTGGGACACAAACATAGGCAAAGTTAAAGTACTGAAAGACCATTTCGAAGTAAAACTTAAGACCTTCTTTCACCATTCTCTGTTGAGATCCTGGGTATCTTAAATATCGTATGTATGATGCCGTCTCTTTTTTGTCATACAAATTTAAAAAAAACATACGTACATACCGTCATTCCTCTTTCCCATAGGGATAGACAGATACTACTTGTTCCACTTGGGAAGATCCTGATTTACCTCTTTCGCTTCATCCTCATTCATCAATTTCTTTATACATGCTCGCCGGTATAGGGCACTCTTGACCTGATATTTTGTCAAAACGTTCCCAATTTGGTCACGGAACGTCCGTCTAGCTAGGCGCCCTTACCACCCAAATAAGACGCTATCGTAAGTACTTAACACTGAAGCTAACAGGAATTTAACAGAGTAGTAAAACAGGTTTTTAATTAATCTTTTCCCCCTAGATGTATTAAACAAACTCCGAGGCATCCAAACCGCATGTCGTCTTTTGCGTAAGCTCTGCGTCCACAGCAAGTTAGCGCGCGCCGTGGCTTTGCGTGACTTGCTGGAAACCGCCATGTTCAGGGAAGAGAAGGCTTTTGGCAGTAAGAGCGTCGTCGCCAACACCGTGGTCGCGGCCAAGGACTGGCAGCAGGAAGACTTGCTGATGCATATGAACCAGAAACATGTGAGTACCGATGTAAAGTTTAAGAGTAAAGAATGGTCTTCGGTATATTTATTTTTCGAGAATTCTTACCCGTCCGGTTTTTTTATTTCTACAGGGACAACAACTCATAGAATAACAGACCTGATTATCGATGTGCAAATGGTACTGTAAAACTCGTGCTTACATGATATCTTTGTGTGCGTGAGTGACGGTACCGACTGCGACTAAGGACGCGTTCGTGTTAAGTGGGCGACAGACGGGCGAGTAAGTTCAGCCTAAAGTTCTAAAAGTACATATACTTAGACTGACACACCGGCGAGTAAAGTCGTCGAGCCGTAAGTACGCTAACTTACTCGCCCGTCAGTCACTCACTTTACGCACACTACGATTCCTAAAATATGGAGGGGCGCGATGTTGTGAGTGAACTAGCCCTGTTAACATTTTCTGTCTGCCTTGTCTTTTCTTAAACTATTTCCTTTTTTTTCCCAGGGTCCGATAACCCAGCTGACTCAAAGCCACACATCCGTGTTCCACGCAGGCATCATCGGCAAAGGCGTCCGCAAACAGAATCTGTTCGAGGCGAAGAAGGATATACCGCCTATCCTCACCGAGAACAACGAACTGCTTATGGGCGCTCTCATGTCTTGTATGGTGAGTACAGTCAAGTGTTATGATATGTATTTAGACAAAGATTCAAAAATAAGTACCATAGGCTCTTACACCGGCGTAATAAGGTCGTTGGACATATTTTTGAGAAGTTTCCATCAATACTTATTTTTGCACTTGACCGTACATTGTAAACTCTGAATGTTTTGAAATACCTATGCCTTGAAAAAGAAAATGATTAGCTGTTGCCCGAAATAGATCTTTAATATTTATTGAAGTACTATCACAATGTAAACATAAATACGAGTATCTGTACATTACGAAAAGTTGTAAATTTAACTGTAGTGAGCATTTTTTGCGGCACTTTTCTTTTAAAGATTAATAGACCAGTGAAATTATTTAATAGCCGAATTATGCCTACTAGAATTTAAGTTACAATTTCGTATCCTGCCGTTCCCAAGTGTTTAATGCGAGAGTGAAAGGGACAGTATGATACAAACTTTGGACTTTGCATTTGGTAGACCCACTTATTATGTTTTTGTAGGATGGTAATAATGGTATCGTTGAAGGCTGCACTTCATTGGCTCTGCTCCTCGTGGAGTTGGTGTCCCCAGACGTTATGTACAACGGATTGCCGTGGCCCGACGAGGACTTTACCAAGGTAAGATCTCCACGTTGATAGACGCGCACTTGACATGCGTAGGTGATCTTGCGCATCGGTAAGAAGGAAGTGATGTAATGAGTAATCGAGGTATTTACTTTCGCTAAAAACTCGAGATTAGAATATACACACGTACAAAGAAATTATACCTATAATAAAATAATAAATTTCGATTATTTTAGGAAAAGTTTATGTAACTATGTAAATTACTAGTTTTGTCCGCCTTAGCATGACTAGCGGCTTTAAGTGGCTCTTCAATCCACATTCCTTTTGAAAAAGTCGGATGACGGTATCAGAGGTCTAAAAAAAATAGTGAATGACGTGTAATTTTAATTGTTATAGCAAGTGAGCATCGAACGCGAACTGTACATGCGTACAGCGTTAGAGAGCAGTGCCGTTGCGCGTGCGGCGCTCAGGAGGTGCGCGGGCGCGCGGCCTTCGCTGTGCCTCGCGTCCGCGCTGCTCCGCGCCGCCGCCGCCACGGCCGCGCCGCTGCACCGCCTCAGCACCCAGGCTGGTACGTAGCGAGCTGCGCTAAGGTGCGCGGGCGTCCATCTTACGAGACAGCCATTTTCGATTTTGGGCCTTATATCAATCAAAATCGTGCCTTATGCAGCTTCCTTGTCGAGGCGGTTCGCTCAGTTAGGACCCCGGCTATTGGTGGTGTCGAATACCCTATTTAAATATAATTCTGTTTACAGACTCAAAATCGCCAGAAATAATCCGAGAAAAGACAGCGCTCACAGAGCTTCTGGAAACTATGACTCTGGGGCAACTGCTGCCGCATCCGCTGAGTCATATGGTCGAAATGGTGCCCACTTTGTCTGCTATAGAGGTGAGTCTCATATCGGCAGCATTATCCAATAGATCGCGCTAAAGATGTAACTGTTTACGAATTTGCAACTTATTTAGGATACGTTTAGAATAGGTCTCATTTTATTTATTTGTCATGTTATAGATTGTCCAGATTCTAAGAGATTGTCTGTGGAATTACACAAGAGACAACGTCCCCTCGCCGGCTCTATTTACTTGCGATTCATCAGGTAAACATTAGTTTGAATTCATGATGATGAGATGAATATGAAAATAAAAGCATCTTAACTAGCTAAAAGAAATTTTAAGTTTAACCGCCTTTGAACATTTTTTATTGTGTCAGGTTTACACTGGCGGGATCCTGCGACGTGCAAGCCTCTTCCGACGTACACGGATACGCTGCGCGCCATCATACAGAGCGGCATTGCTAAGCATGGTCAAATGTATCCGATCATGTTCCTGTGTTTAGACAAAATGCCACCGCCGCCGCGGCCTATCCCCTTAGCATCATCGTCTAACGCGCCTTACTAATGTACCTACTTTGAAGGAGAGATTAGATCGTTTCCCCAAACTTGTTAATTCCGCGTAGCAATATTTCCATTCGCATTTTTCCCCACTCGAATTTCTATTCATTCACCTTTTTTTTTATCATTCGTTTGTATTCCTATTCTCAAACATGCCTAACCGACATTTCGCACAATATTTTAATTTCTCACGCGATGTTTTTCCCATACCAAAAGTTTCCCTGTCGTTATTTTTTGCAATATTCTAATTTCTTACGCGACATTGTTCCCATATTTAAAAATTTCGTCGATGCATCGATACGTCTTTTTGCCGACACGATACCGATACCTATATTCGAAAGTATCTATCGTTGTACCGGCTTTGAAATTATAGTCGATTCACTATTAGGTACCTAATCAGGACCCTGGTAAAATTCGCGAATAATGAAAAAAACTGATTGAGTAAATTCGGTATTAGGAAATCAGGACCCTGGTAAAATTCGCGAATAATAAAAAAACTGATTGAGTAAATATGCAATTGAATAATTATGACTATTGGCAATACTCATGAATGATAAAAAAGTCGAATGGGTAGAAATTCGAGTGGCAAAAAATGCGAATGGAAATATTGCTACGCGGAATTAACGAGTTTGGGGAAACGATCTAATCTCTCCTTTGAAGAAAGAAGAAAAATTAGTTGGAATAACTCAAAAACAAGTGACCCTTGATATTTGGGTGAAAGAGTTAACGCTAGATAAATCTGTTAGAATTTTGTAGATTATAAGGAAATGAAAACAAATCCCTGTAAATATGTTTATATATTTTTGATAATGTTAAATAAAACTGTCATAGGTTTATTTTGAGTAAGACTGGGTTTTATTTTATCAATTTCTTTGTGCACGATGTATTGTACCACAATGTGGTTAAAGCCATTTATAGTCGAATCGCCACCAACAAGTGAATACGAGGAAAGCACTACCCGAGCGCGAGGGATGACGTCACTCTTAACTTAAGAGTAGTCTTAAGAGTCTTAAGACCCAGACAGACGGGCGAGTAAGTTCGCGTATTTACGGCTCGACGTCTTTGACTCGCCTGTACTTTAATCTAAAAGTACGCGTACTTAGACTGACACACGGGCGAGTAAAGTCGTCGAGCCGTAAGTACGCGAACTTACTCGCCCGCCTGTCAGGGTCTTTAGGAGTTGCGTCTACCGTGTGCCACTACGGGGTGCCTGCTAGGTCTGTTTATTAGAATTCATAGTGCTCCGACACTCCTAGATCGACGTAAGAGGCCCACGTGTGCCAAATGTACAATTTTTGCTTTGGTAAGGTACCATTCATCGTTACTTTTATTTTTGAAGCACGTTAAAAATCATGACTCAAATAGTAGCGCTATTGTCAAATGTCAATGTCAGAGATGTCAAATATAAAAACGACGTTTATTGTGTTGTATTCTGTTTTGATTTCCCTGTTTTAGATTTTATCCTTAATAAAAAAAAGTGCTACTTGATCTATCACTAAGAGGCGAATACAAATCTTTAATTAAATTATAATGGCTGAATCCAAGCCAGAAGCCATGGAGCAAGACTCCAGAAAGCCCATTAGTTTGATTATTTTAGGTTAGGAAACTACGACTTACAATGGTACCTATGCTGTTTTACATTATAACTAGTGTTACTTATTTGATCGTTGGGATTTTTTTAGGCATGGCAGGTGCTGGAAAGACTTCATTCACGCGGCAGCTGTCTAAGAAAGTAGTAGAAGGCTCGAGGCCTTACATTATTAATTTAGATCCGGCGTGTCGAGAAGTGCCCTATCCTGCTAATATTGGTTAGTATTATAATACAATACAATACAAAAACTCTTTATTGAACACCACACATAACAACCAAAACAGAAAAAAGGTATACAGAATATTACATGTATTGTTAGAATGTGATGATAACTTTTTAATCATTTTGTCCTCACAACGTCAAGTTATAACTAGTCTATATTTTTATAGTGTGATTGTTTTTAACATTTAAAATAACGGTTCAAGTTTTAAATTTTTATTTCAAGGCTTAGTTTAACAATCAAAATCTCATCAAATGTATTTGAGGCTTTTATCTTTAAGGATATATGAAACTTTTTTCTAGATATAAGGGACACAGTGAATTACAAAGAAGTAATGAAGCAATATGGTTTGGGTCCTAATGGAGGCATTGTGACAGCTCTAAATCTCTTTTCAACAAAGTTTGGGCAGGTTGTAAATTTGATTGAAAAGGCAGGCCAAAAACATAAATATTGTATTATTGATACACCAGGTAAGACCTAATTTTGTTAATAAAGCTCCACAAAATTGGCACCAATGTACCAGCTTCTAAAAAAAATCTATCTTACATCCATTGTAAACTCAGAAAATTTTCATAAAAGATACCTGTTGTGAATTGAATTCATACAACAATAATAGTCTGGTCTGGATACTGCAAGTAATTAAAAAGTATTATTTCTATCGCAAAAATGATGGTGCAATATTGCTTCTTTCACCTTCAAGCCACAGGGCCAATAATAATTGTTGATCTCCAGGTCAAATAGAAGTATTCACATGGTCAGCTTCGGGAACAATAATAACAGAAGCGCTGGCTGCCTCATGCCCCACAGTAATTGTGTATGTGATGGACACTGTGCGCAGTGTCTCTCCTGTTACCTTCATGTCCAACATGTTGTATGCTTGCTCCATATTGTACAAAGCAAGGCTGCCTTTTATTGTGGTTATGAACAAGGTGAGTAAGTTTTATGGACTTTATGGAGTATTAGAAGTATCTATTTGGTGTATGTGTGTCCACTTCAGCAATTTTTTTATTTTCTATCAATTCCACATAAGAGAAAAATTTCCACACATTTTTGTCCTTCCTTTGCTTTTTAGCTTTGGGATATTTTTTTGTCTTATTACAATGAATAATGTTACCTAATTTTGATTATTAGCACTCCATATTCTCTGTGAAAAATAAAAAATACTAGTGAAAGAATTACTTCGATACGTCAATTAGTTTCCGATTTAGAAGTAAAACAAGTTGAACCGTACGACGCGGGCCGCCGGTTACGGTGTGACGTCATTGTTTAACACGCTCAGTCTGGCTCACTAAGTCCGCTCGCAGCCGCGCGCCCGTGCCATCGAAATTATACCTAAACTAGCTTCTGCCCGCGACTTCGTCTGCATAGAATTATACATAAAAACCTTCCTCTTGAATCACTCTATCTATTAAAAAACACCGCATCAAAATCCGTTGTGTAGTTTTGAAGATATAAGCATACATAGGGACATTACCGGCCGGTACCGCCGCAAACGCTACGTCCCGCAATTTCTTGTAATATCTTCGAAAATATTCATTTAAATCATATGCTGTAAAGGGCTATATAGATCTATATTAAATCAACAATTTATTCAATTGGATAAGGATTAATGCTGTATTGGTTAAAATTGCTTCGAAAATTAGCCATTATTTGTCGTAAAAAGTAAATGACAAAAATGTTTTATTGTGGGATATCCATAAGAGATACACATATACCATGGCGGAGTTTTCTGTAGACCTTTTCAATGTGTACAATACTTAGTACATTGTTTTGATAAATCTCGTAGGGTTCAGCCTGCGTTTGCTATGTAAGCGGAAAAAATGTAATTATTTACGACATCACATTAGAAACCTCAAAAATAGCAGTACTTCTCCACTATGTTATTATACATATAAACCTTCCTCTTGAATCACTCTATCTATTAAAAAAAACTGCATCAAAATCCGTTGTGTAGTTTTGAAGATATAAGCATACATAGGGACATAGGGACATGAGGACAGAGAAAGCGACTTTGTTTTATACTATGTAGTGATGATGATGACTATGTAGTGATGATACTTTTAAAAATGTCCAAGCCAAATACTAGGAAATCATGTGTTGTGCCTAAATGTAAAAATACAACTACCAATTCGTCGGAAAAGTTGTTTTTTATTGTTCCAAAAGACGTTAAAATGCGAAAAAAATGGATAAAAGTTATGAAGAGGTCAGATCCATTTGGAGATAAAAGTATAGTTTATTGTTGTGAAGACCGATCTGAAATAAGTTTCAAATAAAAATAAATGGCCTTACGTATTTTGTTAGTAAAAAAAATACAAATAAACAAAATAGGCTTAGTACATCTGTTCAAACGTCTATATTTGCAATAAAAATTAAATTAAGCAATGGCCTTACGTATTTTGTAAGTCAAAAAAATACAAATAAAAACAAGGTTTAGTACCTACATCTGTAACGTTCAACCCACTACATCTACATCCTAAGTACCTAACCTATCCTACTTCCTACTAATATTATAAATGCGAAAGTTTGTGAGTGTGTGTGTGTTTGTTATCTTTCACGAAAAAACTACTAAACGGATCTGGACGAAGTCTGGACTGGAATAACACATAGGCTACTTTTAACCCTCGGAAAATGTACAGTTCCCAAGGGAAACGGGGGCGAAGCTGCTGGCGGAAGCTAGTTTGCCATAAGTCAATGTATGTATTCATTTAAATTTATTAACAAGAGCGGTACTTACCTATATATACATACGTACCTACCAATAGCTACAAAACTATAATAGTACATATTTGTTGTCTTTAACGTAAAAATTTAATGGTAGGTAACTAGGTACTTCTACTATTTGAGTTACATTAGTAGCACGGAAAGTTCAATCACCTTTGCATTTTTATTCCTCGCAACCATTAATCCATCTATTTTAGGTAGATTATCCGATTGCCCTTTTTCGAATCCTTCATCCATTTTATTAATCGAGTAATATTTACAAAAGTAGTAGTAGTATTAGACAATTAACTTAATACGCGGACGAAAACACAACAAAATACAACAAATTGATACTAAGCGGCCCGCGGCCCGCGCGGCGTGTTATACTGTGACGTCACAAGCGGTCACGTGACTGTTAGCGGGACTCGATATTTTTTGAAACTTTAAATGCCTATAAAATCAAAACTACTAGGTATTTTTGACTACAACAAAAACTAGTGTATTTGTATACATACAGGCTTTACTGAGACAACGTTTCAAGCGATTTGGCATACCTAGTAACATTCTCTATTTAGGATCCAATGAGCTTGTGAATCATGATTATGAGTGGAAACAACATAAAATTTGTAGAAAATGACACAATTTAAAAAAGTGGCAGCTTCACAACACGTAATTGGATAGGTTTAATTTAAAAACTAGATAATATTTTCTTTGATCCTAGACAGATGTAGTAGACAACAGTTACGCGGTGGAATGGATGCGGGATTTCGAGGCGTTCCAAGATGCTTTGGACGCGGAAGGCGACGCGGAGGGCGGCAGCACCTACGTAGGCAATCTGTCGCGCTCCATGGCGCTCGCGCTCGACAACTTCTACTGTGACCTTAAGTGCTGTGGCGTTAGTTCTCACACAGGCGCAGTGAGTACTGAAAGATTTGGTTCACTAAGTCTGTTATCCAGTCAAATCATACCGAACTTTCATTGTATGTGAGCTTTTTTCATTTTACAGTACAATACTCTTTATTGAACACCACCATCATCATCTTGTTTAGTTTTTATTTATGATGAGAATCAAACCTTCACCATTGTGTGAGCATTTCTTGAAGATCAATGACTTATCCCACATGTTGATAGAATGTGCTCGGAATTCAGACCTAAGTAGCAGAGTTTTAGGTGGTTTTGGCTCCATGTATAATGGTCAGGTGAATTGCTGGCTAGCGGAGCCATTATCAGATAGGGCAATTAGTGTGTACCATTTCGTTGATTTGTCCCTCGAATAGGGAATTGTGTGGGCACCCATGTGGCTAACATGATCACCTGGAGTGACCAAAGCCTCGTCAAAAATCAGAATAAAAAAAAAACATCTTGGAAAGCATGAATATTTACTACTCTTCATTACCTCACCTCCCACCACACAGGAAAATGACCTATTTGATTCATTAATCTACTAAATATTTCAGGGATTTGATGAATTCTTCAAATTAGTGGACAAAGCGGCAGAGGAATATGAGACGTAAGTTTCTTTTCTCTGTCTTATTATTCACAGGTGCTGTTTATAAGGTTTTGGTTTTTATGTTTACGTAAATGTTACAGTGAATACAAAGCAGACTGGCTGAAGATGCGCGCTGAAAAAGAAGAAGAACAGAAAAAGAAAGAAGAAGAATTACTAAAAGGCCCAAGTGTGTATAATCCCAATCCTAAATTAATTCAGTTACTAAGTGTTCTTTATATTAACATGATTACTTTTACAGCAAAGTCTGCTACAGTGATAGAAAAAAAGAAGTTGATTGAAGAAGTCATGATGGGCCGAGAAATGAGTGATGTGTACTTAAAGCATCCAGGTAACGAGAGCTCAAGCGATGAAGAAGGCACTGAACAAACAGCAGAAATAGGTAAGCCAACACTGGGTTTTCTTGCTTAATTCACCATAACGTTAATTTAAGGTTTTAATTTAAATATTCCTTTTCTACTGATCTGAAAACCCTTAACGCCTGACGAAGCGTTCGAAATTCTATCACACTCTTGCACTTAAGAGAGCGATAGAACTTCGCTCACGGCGTTTAGGGTCTCCACTTCAATTACGTCTCGTCTAAGACTTTAGATAGCTGACTCAGACATTGTAGACGTGTACTGTCTTTTATTTTCAGACGACAAACCACAAGACGTGGCGATGTTCAAGGAGTTCTTAAGAAAACATGTGAAACCAAACGATGCGGAAGACAAGTCATAGTAATTGTTTTTTGGTGTAATTAATTGTGTACACTTATAGAATTTAAGTATACCTAGTATAAGAGAAAATAAAGTTATCACGTAAGTCTTTGTGTTTTTTATTCTTACTTAGGCGGGCGTGCGAGGTTCTAAACTAAAAAATACAATCGAAATTAAAACCTCTTTTTTTTAAGGAGGTTAACTAAACATAATATACATATCGAGTTAACAACTAACTCTTAAGTAGTATCAAAATGTATGGAAATGTCAACCCTCCTAACTCAGGTACTATTTAATTTCGTAATTCTAATCGCGCAAATAAATATAATATTTGCAAGGATGGTCTAGTTTAAAATAAAAAAGCAAAACATTTGGTGCGATAAAATAAATTCGTATTCTTTATTTGCAACTTATCACATTTTAATGATTACTGGAAAAGAAGATTGTACATTATCTAATTCACTGGAGGTTTCATGTCGAATAAAACGTACCTTGCATTATCATTATCACTGACAATTCAATACAGCCTTTTCTTGTCTTTCTTTACTTGATTTGTCGTAAAGTTAGTACCTAGGTAAGACAAACAAAATTAAAGAAGACTTCTAATTTGCAAAGCAATGGGGACTATCGTTTCTTTGCTCACCAGTTGGCGCCACTGTTGACTAAGGTCCAGAGGTATAGCTGTCAAGTCAAAGGCGATTTTATAATGGCGCCGAAACAAAGTTTTAAATCTTGAATCTTATTAAGTTTATCAATTATAAACAAGTATCATCATATCAAGTAGCCATGCCGCAATGTTGTGCAGTTCCGTTTGTTCGGAAAAAAACAAAGCGTTCACATTCATCGCCAAATAGTCCATATTTGCGATAATATCACGAAGGAGACCACTTTTCAACAGGTAAATGAAAGAAATTATAATTTATGTCACGAAGCCCGCCAAAACCAGTGAAAAGTGAATGTTATTGGACCTCACGCGACACAAGCGCCTCTAGTGGCAAATTCACACGCGATACCCCGCATTGTAGTGCAGCACATTTAGCAGATTTAAATGTAAGACTGCTGCCAGGGATACAAATAATAAAAAAAAACTTTTTGTTTCAAAAAAGGTTAGTTAGCAACGCATTGAATTAGTTTACACTACCTAACTATTATAAGTACCTACTTATTTGATATTGCATTGAACACTTGCATCACAGTACAGTGGTTAGTTCTCGTGGTCCCACTGTTATGCCACACTGTTATAAAAATCCTCACTAGAGATTATAAAATTAGGCTAGGTTTGTTAGGTATCTTCAAATGCCCGAAAGGGCAAACGGAATAGAAATAGGACCCCCGCTTCGACCTTATTTATGGTGGAGTGTAATTTGTTTTTTTTATAAGTGGGGCCACGAGAACTAAACCGCATTTTTTTACAGTCAATTACATAGTTCAGCAGTGGATGTCTTTTGGCAGATGATTTTGATGGCATAATCCCTTGTGAACATTTTCAATTGCGAGTTACTGTAGAAGTTACTAATTGTTTTTGACATAAACCTTCTACTGTAACTTTCTTTTTAGGGTTCCGTAACTCAACGCGATGGGATCGTGTTATAGAGGATTGTATTTTTTGAACTGTACTTAATACGTACACTCAAAATAGTCGCATTGTGTATTACAATGTCTAATAATACAAATTACTGGTCTAGGTCGGTTTTAAATATACGTTTTGTATGCTGAGCTGGTACTTTTATAGAACTTTTATCGGGATTACCTATATCAGGCAAATAATAATGACGACTGGAAGTTGCTCAAATGAGACTTGCAGGATGTATGAGATAATACATAATGTACCTACGTACAGCCGAGGGCATTAATATCGATACCGCCATCATTTCAAATATATGACGTGTCGCCGACCTTATTGTTTCTGGAATAAAGCTGTATAGATGTTTTTGACGCCTTGGTAACGTACATTATATTTATGCCCTTGACTGTACGTTGTTGGTCCCCTAGATAGAATAGGCACTAATGAAATTAAGTTGAACATCCACTTATCGTTTTGCAGTGGTCTGGAAATAAAAATGGTTGAAAATACATACATAGCATATTTAACATTAGCACATGATTTCACAAAATTAATTAAATGTAAAACATAAAGTACACCATACAATGTCGTATAGTAAGAATTAATCTAAAAATAAATAATCTTTAATCATCTATTAAGTATATCCATTTAAGTACTTATTTATATGAAACATAAGTAACAGAGACAAATTCATCTAAGTCAAAATTCAAGACACATTAACTAAGACAAACATATCTAGACGAACGTTTTAATTTACAAACGTACTAAAAGTGCACAATCACAAATCACAAAAAATAAAAATATGCATTGTATCAGGGAACAATTTTAATTATTTTCTTATGTTCATAAACTTAATCGTCAGTATCAAAAGCTAAATGAATATTCTTCGGACTCTTATTTAGTTCCAACGGATTTATTATCCGACTATTGGGCCACGCTACACATTGCATGTAACTTCTGGGGCAAAACTTGCATCTGATGCCGAAAATCAGTGTTCACACTGTCGGTGTTTACTGTTCTGAAAAGTATAAAATAACGGCCTCTAGGTTAGAGAGTTATATTACACTAACTATCATTAATATAGAAGTGGTAAATTATAGTGAAGAGAAAGACAGTGGGCGTTTGTATTTAAATTTTTGATGGTTATGCATATACTTCTGTTCAGAAAACTTTCGTCTTATGAGTATGGACGCCAACGCCCAAAACAAAATTTCATACGTTATTAAGTTTACAGACAATGCAAGAACTTACTTCGAACTTTATTTTCTTTTTTGTATTTGATAGCCATACCTACTGTCTTATCTAATAATTATGTAGAGTACGAAAATAAAGAATAGAAATAATTCTGGGCAGGCTAGACTGTGTTCGCTTCTGTCATAAGACAGGGTAACCAATAAGTAGCTACATATGTGAATTCCACTTTCTTTTAAAACTTTTCATTCTCGTACCTACTCTACTTGGTGCCGTTAAAATAATTTAATTAAATTTTGTCATAACAAGCACTCGTTGTCGAAACAAATTAAACTAATTTGAACTATTAAAACTATAGTACATTTTCACTTAGAATTTGTCCGTTTTCCACTGTGGATGTGGGTAGGCAGAGATTCCCGAGCGAGGAGGGCGCGGATCCGCGGCCCGCGCGCTCAAACGCACCGTCGGTTAGAAGCCACGCGGCGCGGTAGTTCACGCAGCCCGAACAGTCTTTATACGCCAGGGCGGGATTAGGCCACGTATTTTTTGTACTGCCTATTGATGTGTATCTGTGAATGACATTTTATTTAAAGTTAGCCGCTTATGTGTGGCTAGCAACCAGGGGCGCCGACTCCGTGGGTGCTCGGGGGCTCGAGCACCCATGAGAAATAAACAGTGGGTGCCGAGCACCCCTGAGAATAGACATCACGAAACAGATCAGTAATCGCCTTTTAGGGATAGGTGTTTTTTCATTACCTGACGACCCGTTTTCGAGTCATCAAATAAGCATGAGCACCCACGAGGTTTCCTATAAGTCGGCGCCCCTGCTAGCAACCGTGCGTGGCTCGATTTAGTTAAAATAATGATTGATATTCAGACTTTTTTGTATATGTATAAAAATAAGTAGGCACAATATATTTTGCAACAGAAATAAGCCTACACAATTTAAAAACAATATTTAATAACTATTTTATTTTAAAGGGTGCTGTAAAGCAACGAGATCTTAATTAGACACTGCAAAATTTTTTATAAAAATGTTTTTGACAAATAAAAGGACATCCACATTCCCATTAGCTTGTAAGTAAATTAAATAAACCGACTTATAATAAAACCTACTTTTATGTTTAATTAACTACTTGTTACTATAATAGATTAAGCTTCTCACCCCTTATCATAGAGGCTGCAATACGGCACTCGTTGCGCCAGAATGTAGCTCCATATTTGGTGGTAGGACCAGTTCAGTAGAGGCGACACCCGCATTATTTGTGGCCAATTCGCGTCTGTTTTCTGAAACATACAAAAATTAATCATTTAATATGACATAGCAGTAAATAAATATTAAAATAGTAACTACGGAAATATGCATGTAGGTAGATACTGTAGGAACTTGAGTTTGTTTGTACAAAGATTTGTACAAACAAACCAACGTGCTGGCAGGTAGTGCAATTATTTGTAATTTAAATTTGGAATTTTAATAGAATAAAGAAACAAAGTGTTTCTTCAGGGCATTACCTGGACAGCTGCCTCCGAAGGCATGATGGTTGTATTGAAAAGATTTAAGTTCCTAAGTTTGAATACATGGTTGAAGACCTTAACAGTTTTATTAAGTTATATTCAGTCAATAGTGTAGACCTGGCTACAACCCTTCACAGTACCTATGTAGAAAGTCACGATCTCCGCTAAGTAACTTGAAACAAGTAGATAAACGTAATACTATGTATTGATATTTACTACTGTAGCCATCCTATTTTAAAGCAAAAGAAAGACGTGAAATGATATTTTAATACAAATTATACACCTGCATGAACTCCAAATCGCTGCTATGTGGATCAGTTCTCCGTGTTCCCATCAAACACGCTTTCAATTTGTCATCTTCTTCTAGAACCCTCTGCAGTGTACTCTTCATTTCTCCTTCAGTGATCACAAGTTTCACCCCATAGTGGGCCTCCACTTGTTTCACGAACGCCTCTAGCTCTCTGAAAGGGCTTGTTGTTCTTATGTACAATATTTTGAGGTCATTTATCACAGAGTTCGACTTGTATATGTCGAGTAGCACGTTTATGGCGATGTCTAGAAGCACTGTGCAGTCTTTGCCGCCGTTGAACGAAAGAAATACTTCGTCATGGTTGTATTTTTCAAAACATCTGCGTAACACCTGAAAAGTAACGGGAGATTGTTTAGACAGGAACAAGAGGGGTATCAATTAGTATTCTTCCATACAAAATCTTTCTACGGTTTCCGCTTTATAAACGTACTTGAATTGTCATCCAATTTAAATATGTATGCTTAATTGCTTACTAAATTTTAAGTCAATTCAACCACAGGAAGTGGATGAAATTCGAGTCGTAAGATTTGACCTAAACCTCTATCTTCTAAGCTACTCGTATTTCAAATTCATCACAATTTTTGACCACTCTCGAGTGGTATTTTCACACAAATGCTTTCAAATATTGGGTCTCAGGCCACGCTAGCTAAATAGCTCAAATCGCTTGTTTCACAGTTACGGTTTTAATCACCGCCATTCGCACCTAACCGGGCGGGACACTTAACTAACTTAATTATTCGCAAACATTTTATGTACCTACCTATTACAAACTCTGAGAATACAAATGGGTTCGCAATACTCATGTCAAACATGGACGAAGAAGTGTTGAGGTGTAACCTCTTTTGAACGATGTGATAACATGATTATGACAAACGTTAGTTTTTTCTTATGTCATGTGTCTAGTCGGTATTGTCGAATGTCGAAATAAAATAATGTCCCAATAAATAATATTGGCGTGCTTTACTGATTGTTTAAGGTTCTTCTAAACTGCAGACTGCTAAGACTGTTAGTAATTCTACATGTTCTAAAAGGTTATGAGGCCCAGAAATCGTATGAAGAATTTTAACGAAAAATGGAATTGAGTAAAATTCAAATATCGAAGTTGGATGGAACCAACTGGGTGCAGTGGAGGTACAGAATGGCCGCACTGCTACGCGGTATGGATGGACTCATGGATATTGTTCAAGGAAAGTTATGTAGACCTGAGAAGCCAGCGGAAAGTATTGGTGATGGAGATGCCAACACTTCAGCGGCATTGGCTATATACAATAAGAATTTAGGAGAGTACCTAAAGTTGGAAAGTACTGCTCTTTTATTGATTACGAACAATATAACAGATGAAGCACTAGACAAGGTAATACGATTCACAAATCCAAAAGATGTCTGGGATGAATTGCATAGACTGTACGACGGCGTGAACGACGACCGTCTGTACAATTCCTGCATGGAGTTATTCCAACTTAAAATGGACATCGCTGATGACATGGCGACTCATATATCAAAAGCTAAGAATTTGTGGCACAGGCTAAATCAGGAGCTGATCAAAGCGGATGAAGGTAAAGAACTACCTGAATTACTGTTGATCTGCAAGATATTAGATACATTGCCGGAAGAATACTTTTCTTTTAAGTCGAGTTGGATAATGATGTCAAAGAAGGATAGAACTGTGGACAACTTGACCAGTCAACTGTGTGCTCACGAAAGAGCGTTGACGACAACTTCCAAAGAAGATGGATGCGTGTCAAGGTCTTCTGGTGAAGCACTGGTAGTTGATAGCAACAAGAAAAAAGTCAAGAAAAGAACCAAAGCTTTTAAATGTCATTCCTGTGGAGAGGTTGGACATTTCAAGAAGGATTGTCCTAAGAAGGAACGTAGTGGAAAACCTGGCATGACTAACATGATGGCCGTGTTGGTAAATGTTACAGATTGCTGCACAGATCGGAACGAGTGGTACGTTGACAACGGGGCCACACATCACGTCACGATGAGCAGCGACCTGTATCAGGATTTCCAACCTTTCCTGGAACCACATACCGTAACTACCGCAGATGGAAAGGCAATTGAAGCAATAGGAAAGGGTTCAATTTTGATGAAGACGAAGAAAGGAACGTTCTTGATGAATGATGTGTGGTATGTTCCAAAGGTCACGAAGAATCTTTTTTCGGTGCTTTCAGCACAAGATATTAACTCGAAAAGTTTGTTTGAGTCACGAGGTACCACATGTTCGTTTAGTATCAACGGAAAACTGTGCGTGACCGGAAGCAGACAGAAACACGGTGGTTTGTACAAACTGAATTGTAGACCAGTTCAACCAAAAGAGAGCGTAATGATAAATGCGGTTGATACTTTACAGCTTTATCACGAACGTATGGGTCACCAGGACAAACGCCATGTTAAGCGAGTAATAGAGCAAGAACTTGATATAAGTACCAAGGACAGTGGGAGTTTATGCGAAGGCTGCATTTTTGGAAAGACCCATAGACAGAAATTTGGAGTCCGAGAAAAAGCTACCAACCCTGGAGAACGCATACATTCGGATGTTTGTGGTCCATTCCCACTAAGTTGTTCGAAGTCTCGTTATTTTGTTTTGTTCAAGGATGAATTTACGCGATACCGTTATGTCTACATAATGAAAAATAAATCGGAAGTGCCTGAGTTGTTGCGTCTGATGTTGGCAGAAGCTAAGACAGCAGGACACCGAATAAAGGAATTTCTGAGCGACAATGGCGGGGAATTCGATAATGAGAAAGTCCGCAAAGAATTGAACAAACATGGAATACATCAACGTTTGGTAATGCCCTATACACCAGAGCAGAATGGGTGTAGCGAACGAGATAACCGCACAATCGTTGAGATGGTCAGAGCGATGATGCATGCACACGAAGAGCTTCCTCAATACTTGTGGGCAGAATTGGTGCAGACTGCTGTTTATATTCTAAACAGAACAGGGCCAACTACTGTAGAACAAAAGTCTCCGTTTGAGCTGTGGTTTGGGAAGAAACCGCAAATAAAACATTTGAGGATCATCGGCTCTACATGCTACGTGCATATTCCTAAGCAGAAAAGGAAAAAAATGCAGAAGAAAGCAAAGAAGTGCATCCTAATTGGATATGACAACGACGATGGTTATAGATTATGGCACAAAGAATCGAACTCTTTAGTTAGGTCCAGAGATGTTACTTTCAATGAAAGGCCATTGGAATCAAACATAGACACTAAAGGCTCTGAGGTATTGAAAGAAGTGGCTGACATAGAAGTTCCCTTACATGTCAGAAAGGAATACCAGGAGACACCTACATCTGTCGCTGTAGAAGTAAGCGAGGACACACCTATTGAAAGGCACAACGAGCTTGAACTGGACAGAAACGAAGACGTTGTTGAGGCTCCAGCTACTAGCAGTGATGAGGCAGAGTTTGAAGATGCGTGGCCAGAAGTGCCTGGACAAGATGAAACGCTTGAATTGGAGGAGGAGAATGAGGAGACTGCTGGTGAGATCGTGGAGCAGTTAGCTAGACACGGTATGCAGTTAAGAGATCGATCTCTCCTCAGACGTCCGGCCAAATTCAACGATCACGTGTTTTACGTTGGCACAGACTCCTACGTAGAACCAAGTACGTATAAGGAAGCAAAAGCCTGTCTTGATAAGGATTTGTGGCTAAAAGCCATGGAAAGTGAAATTGATTCTTTAAAATCAAATAAGACATGGATTCTCGAGAAGCTACCCAAAAACCGGAAAGCCATTCCGTGCAAATGGATATTTAAAGTAAAGCTGAATGCAGACGGAACTGTCGATAAATATAAAGCACGACTGGTGGTAAAAGGGTTTAGACAAAGAAAAGGAGAGGACTACGACCAGACTTTTAGCCCTGTAGCCAAGATGGCGACAGTACGAGCTGTAATAAGTATAGCAGCTAGTGAAGGTATGGAATTAAGTCAGTTCGATGTCTCCACAGCCTTCTTGTACGGATCTCTAAATGACGAAGAGATATATATGAAGCAACCAGAGGGTTATGACGACGGAACGGGTCGAGTCTGCCTGCTAAGAAAGGGTTTATACGGATTAAAGCAGGCTCCTCGTTGCTGGAACAGGACTATACTGGATTTCTTCAAGGAAATTGGACTTGAAGTCAGTGAGGCTGATCCATGCTTATTCAAGAGAGAGAACTCTTTTGGAAAGTTAATTGTAGCTCTTTATGTCGATGATGGCTTGATTGCTGGGTCAAATAAAGAGGTGATTGAGCAGTTCCTTGAACAAGTAAGAGGAAAGTTCAAAATCACGACGAAACCAATCTCTTATTTCTTGGGAATAGAGATAGAAATCAGAGAAGGTGGTGATGTAAGAATACATCAGACAGCTTACGTGAAGAAAATTTTAAAACGGTTTGGAATGCAAGAGTGCAGACCGGTTACCACTCCAATAGTAAAGGAAGATGCAGCTCAAAAACAAGAGAAAGTTGAAGACTACTTCCTTACACACTACAGACAAGTTGTGGGAGCGCTGGCATACTTGATGGTTGGTACAAGGCCTGACATCGCATACGCAGTGAGTGTGGTTTCCAGAAGCTTAGAGAATCCAACTCAAGCAGATTGTGTGAGATTGAAACGCATTCTGAGGTATTTGCAGTACACTCCAGACATGGGCATCGTGTACAAAAATAATTATAAAAGAGGTAACATAGAATGTTACAGTGACGCTGACCACGGAGGTGATATTGGGACAGGAAGATCAACCTCTGGCGTTTTATGTATGTATGCCGGTGGAGCAGTATCTTGGCTAAGCCAAAGACAACAGAGTGTGGCTATATCCACGACTGAAGCGGAGATAGTTGCAGCGAGTGAAGCAGCGAGAGAGAGCGTTTGGCTAACTCGGCTTATCAGTGGACTAGTTAAAACAGAAGGCCTGCCTGTATTGCATGTTGACAACGAGGCAGCTGTTCGTCTAGCCGAAAATCCTGAGTTCCATAGAAGAACCAAGCATATAAGAATCCGACACTTCTTTGTACGTGAATTGGTCAGCAATGGAAATATTATTGTGAAGAGGATCAGCAGTGAGTTACAGCTGGCAGATATTTTCACAAAAGCACTTCCTAGACCCAGGCTTAACCAGCTAGTGAATCAGCTAGGTCTACACATCGAGAGAAGGTGTTGAGGTGTAACCTCTTTTGAACGATGTGATAACATGATTATGACAAACGTTAGTTTTTTCTTATGTCATGTGTCTAGTCGGTATTGTCGAATGTCGAAATAAAATAATGTCCCAATAAATAATATTGGCGTGCTTTACTGATTGTTTAAGGTTCTTCTAAACTGCAGACTGCTAAGACTGTTAGTAATTCTACATGTTCTAAAAAGAAGCTGGTATAATACCATCTTTACTAAAGTACCTAACTACCTACTATAACTTGAATATTAACTACATAGCTACCTGTTCAGCTTCTTCAAGGGCGTCAGTGAAATCCGGCAGATCCATATCCACGTCTTCGCGTTGCCGTGGCATTTCCCTCACTAATCTGAAATCAGCATTTACAATATATTTAGGTACACGTATCCAATACTTCTGCAGCATTTAACTACGACTTCAACAGGTGGCCTCGACTTAATTCGTCGCTGTGTGCAACTTTTGCAATTACATTACTTCCGTTTAATAGGTATTGAATAAGCGATAAGTGTGAAATTTGTGTTTGTTTGTCCTTATTTAAACTTAAATAAACTGGTTTTGGAAGGTACAAGATTGATTACATACTTTCGGATATTTGTCAGTTCTGTGCTTTCTGTTAGTGTCGTCACAGTCTAGGCATGTTTTTGTGTTTAGTTTTATTTGGGTCCAACTGAAAAGCAGCGTTGCAGCTTGCCGCAACATTATGCTGAGTGGGGCTCATTTTACGCCATATCGGTACATTCTTAAGTATATTGTATTTCTTCCTTTTATATATCTACGTGTATCAAATTTGTGTAAATAAATGTTTTTCTCTCTCTCTCTCTCTCTCTCTCATTAAGTGATTAACAAAAGAATCTGTAAAATTTGCTTGATAAATAATGGTTAGTTTGCGAAACGGTGAAACTTGTCTGTAATCGGTAATGAACCGTTAAATTGTGGGATGTGTGTAAATAGATGTATTAGCACAACTGATACAAGATTAGTACTGTTTTTTTATATAAATAAGTTAATATATAGTAGGTATTCACGCGACCACGTCAGTCACACACCGGTCTTACTTTTATGTGACATACACACTTTCGATTAAAATGGCATTGAGGTACCTTTGGTATGAACAACTTATTTGATGTTTGATGAGGTCATATGTCTTTTTTCATTACTTAATTTATTTAAGAAGGCAGTTATATTTACTGGAAAAATATTCAATTTCATTAAAAGTAACTTACCTACTCGTTACTTTCACTCTTGGAACAATTACCGTGACTCTTGGGGCTTAATCGCGTAAAATATTTTTGAAATCACCACGAAGTTTCACAGTTGTGGCTACAAGTACAGTCAGACAAGCAGAACCCTAGGCCACTGTAGAACCTTCTCACAATCAACGTCGGAGTACTTTACACTGGCAGACAGACACATAAAAAACCGATCACTTATTGCGATAGGTTAGACAGAGGCCCAGGGTTATTTTGGTTAACCGTACATATACTCCGTTGTTTTAGTAATTTTCAAGATATTTCAACGTGATATAGTCTCGGAAATCATAATAATTAAGTTGTTACAAGACTTGTTTAAAATTAAGCATAAATACAACTAATAATTCGATATTTGTATGCACGTGTTGCAGCGTAACTTCTGGATTCAAGCCCTATCTAGGTATAAAATTTAAAGGCCGGATAATACCTACTTGATAACACTATAACGTAGGTTCATAAAGACACACAGACACCTAGTGGATACACTCTGTAAATAATTACGTAGAACAAGTAAGAAACGAGTTTGATTATTTAATTGCTGATAATGAGACTATTAATGTAATCATGCGACGTTTAATTAATTGCGACTCAATATCAAAGTAGGTAAAACTGATTTAATTTTAGGCATTACTGAAAGACCTAGTAAAAATAATCATAGCGTAATAATTTGTAATAGTGGGCGCATTTCTTTGTTGTGCCTGTGTGTGTTTAAATTGATGTTGCTTAAGCAGTTTTTTTTTTTTAATGTTAGAGAGGCCAGACAAACGAACTAGTGGGTCACCTGATGGTAAATGATCACCACTGTCCATAGACACCCGCAGCGCTTTACGCGATGCCAGTGCGTTGTCGGCCCTGCAGAAAATTGAAAAACGAATCAATATCTAAAACAATTTTTTTTCTTTGCAAATGGGCCGCCAAGGGCTCCTTTAGATGACTTTTTGTTTTTTTATATGTTTAATTTGCTCTAGCTAATTGGCAATTACTTTTTTGCATCTTAACAACCTGTCACGACGTGATATTTTATAGATTACATAGTTGTATAGATTACAAGGACACTGCAATACAATAGTCATAATGAAATAAATATAAGTAAGATAGGTTTGACAGCTTTAGCAATATAATAAGCATTTATTATGTTTAAGAATAACCCAGCATGCAAACTTAAGTGTGGGTACACCTGCTATGACCTCATACATAAATCATATTGATAACACCACAATCTTTAGATGACAATCATTTTTTTACTAAACAGAAACTATATTATTATTGCATAATAATCATGCCAAATTAGTTCAGCAAAGTTGATTCAGACCACAATACTGATGTTTAATAGTCTCCTTAACTGTCTTAATTATTATTAATCTGAAAAGGCAGCTAATGAAACAACACAATTTTTATAAATCTTTATAGGTAGTTAAAGTTCCACTTATTCATGAAAATTAATTAACAATATAAAAATACAATTGGTTTCTTACAAATTATCTTATTAAATCTTATAAAACACTCAAATAAGATTATTTCCGTAAGTGCTGTTACCACAATCCCACAATTGTTTATTCAACCAACACACAATCACTATTGGTTATCAACACACAGTTTTTTTTTCGGTGGCTCACTTATACAGTCCTTAGCACTGAAAATTACTTTATTGAGTTTAAAGCCCACCCTTATCATTTCCTTTTTTGGTGACACATTTCTTACATTAAAGATATCTATTATGTCATCAGATATGTCACAGTTAATATTATCTATTACCATTGCCTTAGCTGTAGCGAGAACATCATCACCAGCAGCAAAGCAGTATACATAAACTATGACTTCACAGTCAAAATGTTCTGATAGTTCTTCATCTTCTATTAAGCCTTTGAAACATTTTAAGAACTGAACAGCAATGGCAGGTAGATTCATTGTCACATGTATTTTGGCACCTTTTTCTAACTTTTCCTTGCCGAGACAGTAATTTATGATATATTCTTTAAAGGTAGTGGTAATAAAATCTTTCCCATCTAGATTGTATGACTTAAAAAGCGCCATGTTGAGCTTGTTAGTCTTAGCATTGTGGTTAAGCCATTTAAAGGAGTCTGGGTTCAAATCATTTGCATATGCTTTGCATTTTTTCTTTACTGCTGGTATTGCAAATGGACCCACACCACAGAAGACATCAAACAACACATCCCCTGGTTTTAAGAAGTTCAAGATCCTTTCATGTTCTTGACCAAGGCGGGAGTTCCAGTACACCTTAGAGAAGTCAAATGTGAAGTTGCAGAGATTCTCCTTCACAGTGACAAGGAAGTTCTCTTCACCAGCAATCACTTCCATGCTGAAGTTACGATAAGTGTTGTCAATGGTGCTATTCTTGTTTACCACAGTGCGACAGGATTTGATCTTGTCCACAAGTACTTGCCCTATAAGAGGCCGATATTGTAGCAAGTGGTCTTTCAAATTTAAGTGAATTATATGACCAACTTGTGTGAAACCACTGACAATGTCCTCATTTTCTGGCAGTACAGCTTTGAATATAGTTCCGTATGACCAGTTTTCATATGATAGTTCAATATCCTTCTTGAC
This sequence comes from Pandemis cinnamomeana, assembly GCA_932294345.1. NCBI lineage: Eukaryota > Metazoa > Arthropoda > Insecta > Lepidoptera > Tortricidae > Pandemis > Pandemis cinnamomeana. The sequence continues at coordinate 5,714,698 of OW028706.1, forward strand.
AAAGTTTGTTTCATCAACACCATGCTCGGTTAGAGAATTGCGATCTGTTTCAGAAAGATCAGTCCATGCACCAACTTTCTCTGGGTTCAGGTGGACATACTTTAGGTTCTCGCCACTAACACTTTGCACAGGTTTGAAGTTTTCTAATTTTAGAAAATACTGTTTGCATATCGGTGTAATTTTTGATAGTTTTTCTTCAACCACTTTCAACACGGGAGCTTTTATGTTACGTAAAAACTTCGTACGATCTAAAACGTTCATACCGCGAACGCCCACGGGTGCCAAAATTGGTGATGAACACGTAGACATTTTTTGATAAAATATGAGAAATAATGAGCGGGCTAAAGTCATACCCATACGGTATTAAAACGAACACATCGTCATACTAACCTATATATTTGAGGTCAGAGTTCATTTACGTTCCCAGACGTCCAGCAATGACTTATATACTTCTTATTAAAGGATTTATTGTACTTCGCAGTCAAAATATTAACGCACAATGCAGAAGTCTATTAATTAAGTAACATTTTTGTAAGAAAGTTTGGATTCGAGAGTGTCACACTACTTGTCAATTTGACGTTTCACTAGACGTGACGGTTTCGTTTCGTTGCACGCGTTGATTGTTGTAAATGATGGGGCACTGAAGGTGGGCCTTATGAATTATGATAGTGCGCAAAAAATACTCAATTCCGAGCAGACTGAGAGCAAAACGTTCTGTGTATTGCGCATTGATATAATAAGAAGTGTATTAAAACTGCGTTAGTACTTGATGTAATGCGCAGTGTACCGTTTCCGCGGGCGAAAAGGCGCGAATTTACAATGTGACGTCGATAGCTCGAAATTGTGTTTGGTCAAAGTTAAGCATTTTATTTCAAAATTATTATTAAAATCTGAGATTTAAACTATATCGCGTAGTTAAGAAAAATATACGTGATATGTTTATTATCATAACTCATAATATAAAGTAACACAAATATTTACATCCCAGGATGTTTCGTTTTTTTTAAATTATCTGATCTGTCCTTTTCAAGCATCCTCAAATGGATTTTAGAGCCAAAATTATGTGTTTGGTTACCTACCTGCTTTTAATGTAGAAGATATAATGACGCCTTCTTTTGAAATACGTAGTCTGTGTAGGTACCACTGAGGCTACTTGGACAGTTCGAAACCTTCTAATAGGTAGGTACGAACAAATAGCATAGGTACCTACTTTATAAAACGATACATTTCATCGTTAGTTACGCGCTGCCGATTACTACGCTGTTAGGTAGAAATTAATTGAATTGACTGTAAATTGGTACTTGCAGTACACTGGCACCTATTTCTCGTCGCACGTGTAAAATTAAGGATTCAATTTTAAATACTCGATAGGTACAAAGTTAACTTACGTCGTATACCTATTTAAGTTGGAATTCAACGGATAGCGCTTTTAAAGTTGTTGGTGGAGAATGCATCAAATCCGGCCCTGCCAAGTTGGTGCTCGTCACCTAGACTTGAAGACAGCCAGATTGTGACGTTCACGAAACACAGACGTACCCCTAGAATTCCACTTCTCAGCCTGTAGTGTCCGCGAAGGATGAGTGAAAACGCTTTGTGCTCATTAATGAGACCCCGCCCTTATCTGGTCGATCTGTACCATAAAAGAGCTGGTGGAATATGGTCGTGCTGCCCCGACGCACACAGAGCACTCTCCGTAGTAAGAAGAAAACTAAAAGTTGAAGTTGTTAGATCTTTTCTCGTATAATTCAATGTTTTTTCTTACTAATAAAAATCAAACTAACACACCCCAAGGAACTCTTAACACCGGACTCTTCTAAAACTCAGCTTTAAGGGCCCCAGTGAACGGAGATAAACTACGTAAAGTATAGTGTAGCTCGTTTTTCTTAAACTGTATTGTGGGGGAAATAATTTACGCCAGCAGTCCTACGCGCAGACGATTCAGCGTCTTAACAGCGGGCTTTATCAAAGTCGTCTAAAGCACCTAACCATTATTTTCACTTTACAGAACGCTCCACTCCAGACGAGCGAACTTTGACCTGTGTGAGCTCTAGAGAAAACCCAGCAGCTATTAATTAATGTTGTTAATTCTTTGCTTATTTCACAAAGGTTATCCAGGAATCGTCAGTCCGGTCATAAAGCATCAGGTTGTTTTCATTGGCCAGAATCAGATGCACCACAAAAATGGGGCTGCCACTAAGTTCTAAGTTTTACAGTTATTCAGTGTTAAAAGTATTAACTAAAGTCACAGTTAATTACTCCAATGCGCAAAACAGAAAAACAATCGTGGTAGATATTTAGGTATTACTGATTTCGTTTTATTTAAACTCTGACGTCATCAACATTCGATAATATAAAAAAAATATACTTATCCTTTTTATATATTTTTTTGGATAGAAAATTCGATATTTTATCATAAAACGTTTAGACAATTGCGTATTGTTACCAGACCTTTAATTACCGTTATTTTTGCGTAACGCTATTTTTCATAACGTTAGATTACCGAATAGCATTTTTCAATAAAACGTTTTTAGGTAGCGCTATTTTTCAGTACGTTATATTACCAAATAGCGTTTTTTAATAAAACATTATTTATTCTGTAGCGGTATTCATTATAACGTTATTAATAGCGATATATATCGATACTTCGGCAAGTGATATAATAACGTTATAGACCATCTCTTTCTTACACTCTATAACACCCGCTCTATATAACGTGCGACAAACATATGCAATGACAAATCTGTACTGTTTTCGTGAATTGTCAAATCATGTCATTCGTTCATAATCAGTTTCATAGCGTTATTATACCTAACGCTATTTCATAACGTTATGGTTTTCTTTAAACACAAACGACATATACCGGTATTATATCGTTTTTTTCATAACGTTTTAAAGGTCTATAACGCTATTTCGTAAAGTTACGGTTTTCTTTTCGTTATGATATGATATAACGTTATGAAGGAATATAGAATTTGTTTGAACGAAATTTTAAACACAAACGATATATACCGCTATTATATCGTTTTTTTTTATAACGTTATAAAGGTCTGATTGTTACTGCTTAATACTTGTTACTACCTATTGTTATTGATATTATCTAACTACGTTCAATCGCACTTCTTGATGCTCGAGAGAAGATTAAGCGGTTAATCTGTCGATTTCGCAGTCCAATGGATATTTTTTATTGTTTGACCTGTTTGTTTAAATAAACTGTTTGTAATTGTATTTTTCTTTTTTCTTTTAGGACAATAGTTCAATAATAATAATAGGTAGTTCAATAGAGTTTTTCAGGATAGGATAGAAAACACTTTTACACATTTTCAATCACATAAACCTAACCATACCATTCAGCAGAGTTGATTTTGCAACGCAGTTATTTTAACGACATCTGTTGTGCAATGGCAAAACTATTACTTAGACAACTGACATTTTCAGACTTATATTTTGGCTACTTCACGCTAAATGGTGTTTAGGTACAATGGACTTTAAGCAATATTCTGTGGGTGGAAAGTTCAAATTATAATATCGATTCAGAACTTATTACATTTTTGTAATAGAAAAGCTACGACCAATAATTGTAAAGATTTCAAGGTATGAAGTAAACAGTCAATGTCAAAGTTTGGCGACACCGGTTTCCTTAGCGAAAGCGACTTATCGTAATTCTATAATCTCTTTTTTCTATGCCTACAACCCTGCAAGCCGCCGAAATATTCCAGAATAACTTTAAATAATACTCACTCGATCTTGTTCTAGTCTTCTGGAACGGGTTCTTCATATCCCTCTTGTTGCGTCCATCGCATAACGCATAATGAGCTCAGAAGTAAACAAAATCGTACCGGTTCACCTTTTTAAGATCACCCAAGACTCGTAAACCGGGATACAGCGGATAAAGCAAAATGAGCTGACCTACACACAGGGTTACCCAACCGAACCGAAAAAATGGTGTGATGTGAAACCGTAGATGAAAAAAAACTACTTAAGAAAATTTACTTTTTGGGGGTAGGGCAAACCTTGGTCAATCCGTGATATGGAGTAATTCGGTGATAGTTGTTTATGGTCATAATAGCGGAGTCACCCGATATCTTTAGGGCTCAGAATAATTTCCAGTAGGTGGCTGCACAGTGCCGCCACCTACTGGAAATTATTCTGAGCCCTAAAGATATCGGGTGACTCCGCTATAATGACCATAAACAACTATCACCGAATTACTCCATATCACGGATTTACCAAGGTTTGCCCTACCTATTAGAAAAGTTGACAAAATATATATTACAATGTCTGGCTGTTTGTTCACGCTAGGCCGGAGTACATTAAGCTTAGTTTCATCAAAATCGCATGTTGTGAGACAAAGATTCTCATTAAAAGTCGGATATCATTTTAGATTTCGCCACTCACCTAAAAGTCAAGTCCACGCGAATGAAGTTACACGCGCCAGCTAGTACAATACGAATTTAATCTAATTTGACAATGTCCTAATTCAAGCAATTCCCAGAGCTCCATTCAATATAGAAATGGTAATAATTCGTAGTAGGTACATAATTCTAATACCTAATTCTGAGAATGGCATAATTTCACATTGATTAATCGATAGGTACCAACTTAGTTAACACGTTACTACTTATTGTTTCTTATATACTTAACTAAATACAGGTAAGTAAGTGAAAATTTGCTGTGTTTTCCTGTAATTATTAGTTTTATGGTGTGAGTGTACCTAGCGAACAAAAAAAAAACAAAAGTGAAATTCAGTACCAGAATCTAATCTAAAATGTCATTCTATAGAACTTGCTAACTATATAAACAAACATCACAAGTAAATTCATCTTCAGAGACTATTTCCATGTGGCGGTTTGCATACATAGTTAGCAAGTTCCACAGAATGATACTTCATTTGAACTTAATAATAAATAAACTACTTATACTACATATTTTGTTTTATTTGTCTACCTATCAGCTATCACTGATTTTCAGATGGAATTTCTTTTTTAAAGAATTTACATTAATTTATTTTGCATATGGGCAATATTGGTAACCCTGGATGTAAATGAAGGCTCGTGAAGTAAGCAGGTCTGACCCGATGCCGTATTGTTCCCTGAGGCAGGATTTGTAAACTCATTCGCACGTAAATGCTTAGGATTTGTCCCGTTTGAAAACAAGCGACTTGTTCATGTGTGGTAGAACAAAGTGGCATGTCGATGTGTGTATAAACACGTAGTTTAAACATGTAATAACGTTAGTCTGATACGGCAGTATTTTTAAAACCCCCGGAATTGCCTAAAAATTTGAATTATTTTATGCTCTTTATGTAGGTCTCAATCATGTATTTAAGTAACAATTTAGTACATATTAATAAATTGTCAAATTAAAAGTTAAATGATAAACCAAGGAACCAAATAGAACGCAACAATACCGATATTTTTGTATGCAGAAATACCGGTAGCCGACCCCTGGCGACCGGTTAATTAACATACCAACATTGTATATTTGCGTCTATCAGAGTTATTCCGCAATATTTTAACGGGTGGTCGAGTCTTAATTCAAAATGTTGTCCCGCCCTTAATGCAGTTCACGTTGAACATTTAACACACTTGAATTCAGCCTTTACTACAACAGCATAATCGGCGCTACAACATGTGCATCAAGCCAAAGCCAAGCGAGAACCCACCCCCAGACCGCTGCGCTCCGGCCTTTATAGGCAGGTGTAAACAACCCAGTTAGCACGACCCAGTAACTGAGGTCCAGGTAGTGCACCTGGGCAGCGGTAGTGGCGTGGTCGGCTGTTGCTAGGCCCGGTGCAGGTGCTGTGTACAATGTTATGGCGTTATCGGCGGCACCACTTAAAATGACGTGTTGACGTCGCGCCATCATATACATTGACTGAAAATAAAGCACAAGCAAGATTCACACGTTCAATTATACTTGTGTTTGTGCTGTCATTGCACCATTGCATTGTAATCATTTAATTTTCAGAATTTTGTCGTTGACTTGGCACGGAGTCGCAGATCAAGCGTGAGCGCCGCGGTAAACACGCGTCCCCCGGCAGATAAATCAACGGTCGGGAACAACGGAACAACACAGGCGCGAGCCACAAAGCTGGCGCGTTGCAATCATACATATTAAATTATGGTATGTATGATTTTTCTTTCTAACTGACTAACTGCTGTTAGCCTCTATTGATTTACAACAGGTAGTCAGTTAGAAAAACAGCTTACCGGAGAGAAAGCGAGCCGCAGGACGGACGGCTCAGAAAGGAGACAAGGGATAGAACGATTATTTTTATGCTATTTTTATAGTTGCAATAATCTCGAAAAATATAACGCAGGCATCCGGTAAGTAACTGGCCATTGAGTTGAACCCAAAACTGACTCTGCATCAAGGTCGTCGTTTACGGAGGTCCATAATAATATTATAATACCTACCAATACTAGTTACCTACTCTACTTGCCAGTACTCTACCTATTTTGCACATCTAATAACAGTTACAAGAGGCTGAAAAAAGCTTTCGCAAGTGATTGGTGCTGGTTTCGTGGCCTCCGCGTAGAGGCTCAGTTGATGGAGGGGAAAAATCATAAAAACACCATTATAGCGCAGTTAACAGATCCACGGCCCAATACTGAATACTGAGCAGTCGGCGTTGGCAGGTATAAACAACTCCCAGGCTGAGTACGTACTTCCTGTTTACCATTTTTTTATAACAATTATGATCTCAGAGATTCATTATAAAGGAAAGTCTAGGTGAAATATGTGTATAGGAACAAATTGATAGAAATATTGTCATTGTTTCAAGTGTCCCATCTGCCAATAGTTGGCCTGAAAAACATAAACTACGATAGTTACAGATAAATAACAATGATCTTTGACATATAGTTTAGTCTGTCATCCTGCTAGGCTAGGTGTTAGTCTACTACACTAATAACACTAATAATAATTTTCAAACCCTTTTCTTCGCAGTATCGATTATAATCAACATATTTTAAGCTCGTCTTTTTGTATTTTTTCTGATAAACAACAAAAACCTAACGAGTCCGTTGGTTCGTCTTCTAAAAAAAAGGTTAAAAGATGGACCATCAAGGTATCAAAAAGAACTTTACCAGTCTAACTACAGAATACCACGTCTAAGGTCCGCTTTTGTGCTCTAAAGCTAAAAAACTAAATCTTTATACAAGCATACAAGCCATGCCTATAATGACAGGATTCCAACTTACAATTGATTATTTAAGTTTTTTTAGTAAACGGTAAAGTAGGGTAGGTACCCGAATAAGTAAGGTAAGCTGGGTACCGAACTAAAAGTGGGAAACATTTTTACCGAACACTCGAAATATAACATTTAACAATTTCATTCACTCAAAATAACAAGCAATTTTCATTTGCATATTGACTTTAACAATCGGCTGAACAGAGAATTGTGTTTTCAAAAAATACGTGGACAAATGGTGGACCAAGCAAATGAATTACATAAATTCACCAAATTGGCGCGCGAATTGCGCACCGCGCAAATAGAACGGAGCAAATATTTGTTTTTAACATAGTATTATTTGGACAAATTTATTCCCAATATTAAAAATAACTCAATAGATAACAATAGAAAAGTAAAAAGTGGAAGGTCCAATTTCTTGGCTGCTTTAAACAGAGAATTTAAGTTGAACATTAACTATAGTTTTTACTGTTACTGCATAGGTATTATATAAAACGTTTGGAGTCGAAACTCCGTGACCCATGTGGGAGCCAAGTGAGCGCTGTCCTAGGTTATGTTTAGTAAGGTACGCTAAGGATAAGGATTATCCTTAGGAGAAACGAGTCGGTGAAATTATTGGATCCCCACCCCATTAGAGTAGATACCTACGTAAGAATAGCGCGGGAAATCACCCCATATATGTTAATGGTTATAACTTGCATGACATTTAAATGTAGACACCTGCTATATCTAAATAAAACATAGAGCAACATAAAACTATGAGAAAGGATTAGATAATCTAAAAACCGCTGAGCAGTTCAATAAAGAACATACCTCCAGAGAAAAGAGAAAACTAAAGTTTTCAGTGGTATTACTTAGGTAATTAAATAAGTTCATGAAGTACCCCATAAATCTGCGAATTAAAGGAAAGTATGTCAGAAAGCTTATTTGTGTTTTCCTTAAAACGTGGAGTTTATTGCTTCAGCGAGCGGTTTGATAAAAAGCCATGAAACAGACGTCCGTCGTAAAAAGTATAAAAATCACATTATCGCGATGCTTGTCTAAGGAAATATTTTATTGCATATTTACTGTCTTGTTGGATAGACATTTTTCGCTCAGTTATTACGAACGCCAACGACCATTTGTTTTATTCGAGCTAAACGTACTTATTCGGTCTATCCTTTAATTTAATGGGATGGCTCAGACGGAGATAACTACTTAGAATATTCGGATTTAGATGGGCTTTTGTTGTTTACCTAACTCATTACCTATATTTTGTTTTAATTTCAGGACAAATAACACATTTTTAAAACATTTCTTGCCCGTGACTTCGTCTACGAAGAATTCGCTGAAATTACGAAATTTTCCGGGCTTACGAATTTATTGAAAAGAAAAGAAAGAAAGAGAAACATTTATTTACATACACGTAGATATAAAACAAGGAGAAATACAATATACTAAGGAATAATAGTACCGAGTAGTAAGGAGTAGTAAGAAGTAGTTCTTTTTTATTGAAAACTTTATGTAACTTATAAAATCAAACAATGTAAACCACTATTTTAATAGGCAACAGGCGACCCTGGCGCTGGCAGCCATTTCGCGCAAAGAATCGCAATCGCAGTTCAGCGCGGGAATGGGAATGGTGCCTGCGTGATGGGCACCCTGCTAAGAGCCTCACGTCTCTTTTACAATTAATTTTAAAGTTTATTTAGTTTTTTAATTTTATAGTAGTTTTAGTTTTGTATTTACATTTTAAGTATCTGTTTTTTTATACTTACATGAAATAAAATTATTCCTATATAAATATTCGAATATGACGAAAAATATTAAAAAAATTATATCCCATTGTTTATTATTTATTTGTTACTTGCTGTTACTTATTTTGTAAAACATTTTTTTATTAAAAAGACAGGTCGTAATCTCATAATTCTATACCTTCTACTATTGAAAAAAACTTCTTTTGAATGGTTAGTGGACTTACATAAATATTAAAAGTGAATATAAATAACTAGTGAACAACTAGAAATCTTTGACAAATATAGTTAGGAGGCACTAGTGTCGGGATTATGTAGATATTCGTAGTCCGAAGATTGAACCAGCAACAAATCTCCTATAAACAACGCTCTGAAAGCTTTCAAACACAAACAGCACTCTCAGCCGGCCCGCGGATCTGTTGACCAACCAATTACACCTCCATTTATCTTTTAAACCCCCATACGTGCTTTAAAAACGTCTTTCAATCGTATCCAGTGCTATTTATAGGGCGGCCACCCTTTGGAGCTTGTATTTGGATGCCAACTGGCTTCGGCAAATGTTTGCTTGGCTAGATATTGCCTGACGCATGGCGCTTATAGTCCCTGCGTTTGAGCACACCCAATGCTACGTTCCTTTATTAATTTCTTGACGGACTTATCAACGATATTCACAACAGGTGGTTTTTTTTCTGAACAAGAGTGCTTATGAACGCACTGCAGAGCGCTTACTAAAAGCAAATGCCTAAAGTTTCCTAGTTTTTTTAAGCGTTTGGTCAACAACGTTTAGACGAACGTTTAGAAGTGCTAAAAAAATTCAATATTGTGATATTGAACAGTGAACAGACGAAACATTTTGATGAATCACAACATCACAATCGTTGTCACGGAGTAAAATACGTACATAGGTATGGGTACGAGGGTATGTTTATATCTACCGAATAGTACCTACCTATACATATACCTGTGGTTCATAATAATATTTTTTATTTGAAGTTATACATTATAAAAATTGTTACTAACTATGTCACAGGCTTTAAGCTCACTACGTTTTGTGAAATCATGCTGTTATTTACAAAGACAGGTTTTCATGCAAATTGAAGTGGCGGACTGGTATTTTCTTACATTATTTATAGTGAGCATTTGTCTTTACATACAATATTCTTTTTAAAACGTCGAAATTGAATAAAATAAAATGATTGATTGATTGAGTTTATTAAGTAGATCATCAATATGTTGTGTTAACTGTCAGATACAATTTAACTGTCAATTGGCTTTACATAATGCTCTAAGATAATGTTCGATATAAAGTATATTCGTAAGGATATTATATTTAGAATGACCTCAGTTTCATCACTGATGAATATAGAATTTGCATAACATATATTTTTTCTGCAAGAATAATAATTGAATAAACAAGTCATATTTCTTGTAGAGAACCATAAATGGGTTTTCGAAACCTTATCTTAGTACAAAAATAATAATTTGTCTAAGTCAAAATATTTGTAAAATGAAGTTAGAACCATTATAAGACTGCAAAAAAAACAACTCAACATACTTAGGTATCATGCTTGTACGTTGAGACGAAATGACCAAAAGATTTTACCATAAATACTCGCCCAGCATTCCAGTAGAATATCTAAACATTCAAGAGTGCAGTTCACTAGGAATGCATTAGCTCCAGTGGTTACCACAGCGAGCTAAGTACGGTTAACTATTAAGTATCTAAATAAGAATCCATTAGTCGACTGTGTATAAAAACCTTTAGAAACTAATGTGAAGCCGAAAGCGTTATTAAATGTTATTTCAAACTGGTTATGTGTCGTAGCTTTTCAATTATAAAAATGTAATAAGTTCTGAATCTTTCCATCCACAACATAATTATTGCTAAAGATCCATTGTACATGTATAGTAAAAACACCATGGAGGATGAAGTAGCCAAAAGATAACAGTCTTAACATATTTATCAGTTGTCTTAATAATAGTTTTGCCATTGCACAATAGATGTCGTTATAATAAGGTTAAGATTTAGGTTAAATTGATTTAAATCCTAACTGATGACAGCGGAATATTCGAGAAAATCGATTTCTGACAGAATCATTTTGCTAATCGAACTGACTGACGTTTATTAATGCGATTTGCGCATAAAGGTGGCACGCGTGTCTTGTTCACATGCCACCTCTACTTTTTCTTTTTTCTATGTTTAAACACACGCTCATTACAAATTGCTACTGGCTGCATTGTAAAACGGCAATTCAAACCAAACTAGTATACCTATCGATCTTTGACGATCACATTAAGTCAAAACGACGCGACGTCAACACAATCGGTGTTATATTGAGTTGACATTGGTTAACAATTATATTTATTAAGCTGTACTATAGTAGAATAAAGCGAAAATGTCGTACGGTAGCGTAATAATGGAAGAAGAGACGCCGGTCGAGATAATGTTCCAAGGCAACATGTCTGACTCTTCTGAGGAACCTCCCATGGAGGAGTGGCCCTCGCTTGTACTAGATGCCCCGCCAACGGATACACCTAAAGTAAAGTACAAAATTATCTCTTGCATGCCAAGTTGTAGATATAGGGCCACTAAGCGAAAATAATTAAGTAATTAATTTCTAAATGTCTATGAAAATTAGAACACATAGAAAAATCCGAAAAGTAAAGCTATGGCCGGGAATCGAACCCGGATCCTCGTCATTCCGTGACGCGTGCTATACCCCTACACCACCCATAGCAGGTAAAATACATTAAGTAATCATTACTTATTCCGTCGGAATTTCAGAAAACCTTACCTATTTACTCTGAATTTAAAGTCTTAGTTGTAATATACGTAGATAGGGCCAATTTGAAGTGAAAATGTAAATCTTTTTTTCCCACCTCATGAAAATTTCAGAAAATCTATTTTCCAAATTAACACTAACATATTAGTCTCAATGGCTTAAACTGTACGTCTGTCAGTCAGTCAATCAAGAGTTAGTTACTTTTCTCTGTAATAGGTGTACTCGCATCGTTCTCAAGCCGTTCGCAAGGCGTTCAGAGTATAATCATCACTACATATTATAAAACAAAGTCACTTTTTCTGTCCTCATGTCCCGATGTATGCTTATATCTTCAAAACTACACAACGGATTTTGATGCGGTTTTTTTAAATAGATAGAGTGATTCAAGAGGAAGGTTTATATGTATAGTACATGCACAATATACCGTGCGAAGCCGGGGCGGGTCGCTAGTTATAAATAAATATATATGCGCACATTCGTACTCGATAGGTTTTACGTTCGCTCTGCACGAATTGAAACAGTAAACTTGTTGATTATATCGTCAAGCCAAGCATAATCGTTCTCTATAACAGTTCTATTTTTTTTAAAGATGATAGCGTTTAAGGAAGGCCGGTACGACCCTGGCAGCGGGGAGATTTGCGCCAAGTACATACCATTCTCCGACAGTGACGTTCTCAACCATGTCTACTACGCTTACCCAGGAATTACGGACCCCGGGATAGTCGCGGCGTTGAAATTACCCGGTAATAGCTCTTACTCATAACATATGTGCATTGTCTTCTTATCATCTTTTTACTTTTGGGCCAACCGATGAAGTAAAGTGATAGTGTCCATCGGATGAATTTCGATCGAAAACTTTTGGGAATCAAAATATAAGACTTGAGTGTTATATTGACCTTTTTTATATATAAAATAAAGCAGTCGGACTGCCGTTTATTTAAGAAACGTTTTTCAAAAATTTGTCGTTTTTAAGTTTTACCAAGCCCATGAAGAGTAGTATAGGTAGACGACCTAGGAAAAACAAAGTTATCTTTTTTTACATATGTGGATGACATATTTGTTGTTTTAAATAGTATATATTAGTATAAAAATGGCATTGGTAGCATGGTGAAACCACTATTATTTAAAATAATGGCAAAACAACAACTTAATTATCAAGCGGCGTTATTTTATTCGACCAATCTTCGTATTTAGATAATCTTGTATGAGTAATTTGCAACGGACAAGATAACTATCTATTGTAAATATTGCAGTGTTTGAGGTTGGTGAATTTTAGTATTCGTCTTTTGATCATAAACATAGTTAGTAGCAAGCGGGTGAAATTGCGTAGCACTGCTACGGCGTAGGTTCGTAGCATAGCACAAGACCGTTTAAAACTCTCCTTTGATCAATTCGAAGCTCTACCTCTGGAACTTAAACTCAAAATACCTTCCTTAGTACCGTACATTGCCGCTGAATCTTAATCAAGGCGGCCTTTGTTACCTCTAATCTAACCTATGTAACTTTGGCATAGTCTACCAAGTAAGTGCTTTACCATTTTTTGTGTGTCATTGAGCCTTGGGTTAGAAAGGTATTCCTTGGTCAACTATTTAATTTGCGAAGCCACAACGTTTTGTGTGCTCATGAATAGATTTCTTTATTTTATTCAAATCCGACAATGCAGACTTGTAGCCAGCAACAAATCCAGAATGCGACAGGCCTCTGCGAAAGCGCTAGGCGATAAAATCTCATTTACCGGGTTTGACTAAGTAATAAAGTTTGAGATCCCCATCTTACAATAACCTGACGACGATGACGGATGACCTGGTTAAAGTCGCGAGTTCACGGCAGATTCAAGCCACTTCCAACCGACTTCCGACCGAGGCAACTGGGGGTCTATGGGGAGATCTATGTCCAACAGTGGATGTCCGATGACTGATATGAGGATGATGTTATAATACAAGATGTATATGTGTTTGGGGTCCTATTTCCAGAGCCCAGGCGCATATATGGCACAGACGGTCAAGAACTATATCTGGACCTCTGCAAGAAGATGCGACTAGTGCCAGTCAGGAGGTTTCACCGCTCTCTCATCGAGAAGGAGATTAATTTAAAGGTAAGTAAGGGTGGCGTTGCGTGGTTGAAATCGTCTTCTGTAGGTCTAAGGCAGAAGGGCATGGAATGCATTTTGTTGGCTTGTAACTCTCATATTTTTAGAATTGATGGACAGACTGGGCAAGGTGGACTTTCAAACGTTTAGAATATAAACTTCAAGGAATACGTATATTGCCTTTGTCAGTAACGTAGAGACGTATATAACACTGACCAAGATTGAAGAAGTGAACGTCCGGTGTATCGTAACAAATGTCTCGGGTAGATTAGTGTTCAAGTGATAATGTTATGAGTACGGTTTTACGAATAATTACTTGTGATTAGAAGAAACTAGGAAGTTTTGCCCTAATAGATCGAAGACGTTAACGTTCAAACGTTTTCATGGCGCTTGTTGTGTTAAAAGTACATTTCAGGTTGGTGTTTCAGTACTACTGTATAAATCCGACCGGAGTTCAAGCGATGTGTCTCGCGTTGGCTGTCAATCCCTTCGTCAAGAAGCTTGATTTAACCTCCAATTTCCTCAGCGATGACGCTTGCTACCATATCGGACAGATGCTCAAGGAAAACGTGACTTTAGACGAGTTGGTTTTAGCTCAATGCAAGTAAGTACAACCAGAGGCAATCAGGGGCCCGACAGTGCTCCCACTAAGTCGAGCAAAAAAACGGCACAGCCGTACCATCCTTTTCTCCAAGCATAATATTAATTATCTAGCGCGCGTTCCACATTCATCCCATGCTTGCCATTGCATCAACAGATAGTCTGCAATCACTCTAATTATAATAACAGTTCTCGCCGGCTTTGGTGATGTTGGTTGTTCCGGTAGCAGGATAGCAAGGAAAATATTTTGGCATTATTGATTGCCTTATGGCTGACCGGATGGGTGGCGAGTGTTCTCTGATCATTGTGAACACCGTCTTGTAACCACTGGGTAGCAAGTCGCAATCGTTTCATCCGCGTAATGTACCGAGAAAACGCTTGCAATGCCGTCTTTCTCGCGTAGTTCGTGGCCGGGCCGTCAGTGACCCTTTAGAAGCCATAATTTATGAATTTTGGCTGTCAGTCAATTTGTCCATTTGTATGAAGTGTAAAAATGGGGTGCGAGTCGGGTTACCTCCGCGTGTGGTCAAGAGCTGTGATTCCTTTTTGGATCCGTCCGAGGGGAAGAGCAGTGATTGGTCTGGTGCACCCTGGGCATCGGCTAATGATTTCCTGGCGGTCTCCGAGGGATATCATTGACCGTTGGCTAAGAGCCCGACAGGAGGGGGGGGGGGGAGGGGTCTTTTGACCGTGTTCTACCGTACAACGTTGCCGAAATTTTTGTCACAATATTTTTGGATGCTGTATTTATTACTTTGACATTGGCGAAATCACCGCATCGATCGATGGGGCCATATTGAAAAAGAAGAAGAAGTGTAAAAATAAAGTTACAAAACACTGTTAATTTAATACAACCATTAAACGTTCAAGGTGTTAAGATTAAGAAACTTTACAATGCCGGGCCGGGGGCTACAACTGTCTTAACTTAATTAGCTTTGATCGCTTACTAAAATTATTAGTTCTATTTCTTTATCAAGGAGGTACTTTTGAGGGGTTCTATATACTACGGCTCCGTTGCCTGTCCGTCAGACTATCACATGGGAGTATCTTTTGAACCGTAATTTGAAATTTTGATACTTAGTGTGTTTTACTATGACTAACTTCTATACTTCACAACAATTATTATCTTCATTTCTTAATTTCGTAAAAGTCCTTACTTTCTTTACAATAAGTCTCGTTTTCGTAATTAGTATTATATATATTGAAGAAAAATCAATTATACACTTTTTCACAATTCTAGCAATGACAATTTGACGATGGCACGGAACCCTTTCAAATAATGCCAAAGTAATGTAGGTGTACTTCGTGTATACTTCAGACTTACGCTTTCAAATACACTTTACCTTATTTCTTGCTAAGCTTGTTTTGTATCGTATAAAAAACAAAAACACGTGAAATAATGCTTTGACTACCAACGCCTACAAAAGTAGAGCCTCAGCATCGTTACAAATCGAAATTATTCACTTTTACAGGATCGGACCCAGTGGCGTACGAAGAATCGTAATGAACCTAGCAGCTCGTACGATGGAACTTCTAGATTTATCGTCAACCGATATGAGAGATGAAGGGTTTCAGTACTTGGCAACCGCGCTTTTAAAAGGCGCTATTATAAAAAGGTACAAGTACTTTTCTTGAAATTCAAACAACTTGTCAATCTATGTGTTAACTGTAGGACGACTAATGCACAATAGGGACTATGAAAGATACGCAACGTAGAGCCGTACGCGTATTTGTAGTTATTTAATGACATGTAGGATATCATAAGCATTTGCTGCTTATTTCATCGCGTGGCGCGGCGAGCATTAAATTTTTCTCTTTTCATAGCGTGTGTTGTAAGATATTAATTGTGCGACGAACGTCTTTTTCGCACATGAACAGAGAAAACGCTCGCCACGCCGTCGGCCGCACGTAGTGTTGGCAGGCCGTTAATAGATACCTACGATGGAGAATATATTAAATATTCCAGTAACCGGGTGAGTAACATAAGCTGGCCTAATTCCAGGTTGAATCTTAGCAAAAATGAGTTATCGGGGGAGTCTGGCACGCTGTTCGCGGAGTCTATCGAAGGCAACAACACCATCACGCACTTAGACGTCTCGTGGAACGGATTTTATCCAAATAGTGGTACTCACGTTCATGCCATTTTTGTTAATGAATAATGATCAACATTTTGTAAAAAAAAAGTAGATGTAGTAATCTTCCTTCTTGGCAAAACCTAAAAGATGATTATTATAATCAACTTTCAGCCTGCGGCCGTCTGCTGAAGGTTTTAAGTGAAAGCCAAAACATTACAGAGCTCAATTTCACCTGGAACAACCTGACCCTCGGTCCACCATTTAAAAAACTACTCCAGGCGCCGAAGTTACGTGTGCTTGATATTAGCAATAACAAGTTAGTTCTTTCGACCTAATATAATTTTAAAGGTATCTAATTTGAAAACCTTGTTTTGTCGTCGTGCGCTGTTATTTTAGAATTATGTCACGTTAGATCAACACGCGCGTTATGCGGACTACTAAATAACTAGTTTTAATTCTCTTCGCATGTTCTACCGACTAATGCCGTAAAATACCAGTAAAATCCCGTAATATCCCAGGAACTCATTTTTAATTCATAAGAATAAAGCCTTTTAAAACTATTAGTAATTTTGACACTTATCTTAATATCTTTCCTATCTGGCAGCACATGACATTTGGTTGCTTTTGTGCCAGTATGCAGAACTAATTCATTTCTCTGAATGAACACCTACTTGCAGACTTGGTGAGGCAGCAGCCAAAGCCATAGCAGGGGGGCTACCATTGTCTCCGAAGATCCAAACTGTGAACGTGTCCCACAATCCTATGGGACCTACTGACGCCCTGCAGATGCTGCGAGCGATGATGTTGAAAGACGTGAAGCTGGTGAACCTTTTGATGGCTGACATAGGAGTCAGCAAGGAGTTTGTGGTGGTCAGTTATTTGGCTATTTAGATCAATAGTTTTTGCAGAAAATAGGCCAAGTGTTTGACTCTAATACATTCGTAGCACTATACAAAATAAATATAGCACTTAATGCTAACAACCGGGAGTGTACCTGTTTTCCACGACTTGACTTCACTATACCAAGGAGAAAGCAAAGTAAAATTATTCAGTTGTTTTTATTTTTTCGCGTTAAAAAAACGCGTTTCCTTTAAAATTGATTTTATTTGTATTACCTACGTATGTATGTGCCCATGAATTACTAATTATTGTAAATGAAATACATACAACCCTCGATTTTGTCCCCTTGTCGCACAATTTTTGTACGGCGTTGCGGAATAATGGATTAGAAGCTGTATTGAAACAGTATGAAACTGATGCCGTACAGAATCAAATGACCAAATTTACCCTGGAAATTGTCAGAAAATCAAAAGAAAATATCGACTTTGTGGCTCACCATTTTTTTACGGCACTGCGCGCTTTCTTATTATTTTTCATGGATCTATCGATGGTAAAAATGCCGTACATAATCAGATGACCAAAATGTACTCACTCTACCTGCACTTTTGAATTCTCACCAGCACCCAGTTGGACAGCTTACAAGTGACGGCATAGTGTTGAATCTTATTATTTTATGCTCTTATATCGTCCTATATACGTCACCTGGTGGTTCATATGACCCACATTTTTTGTACGTGGGCCTGTAGTCTAATGTTTTAAAGAGTACATTTTGCGGATTGAGGGTGACCTGAACAGAAATATAAAAGCTTTCTGGCGTTACACAAAAGCTAAGAAAACCACAAACCAAATTCCCAATCGTGTGGGTAATCGTGCAGATAATGGCCATGACGTTGTGAATCTCTTTGCTCAATATTTTTCCTCGGTCTATGATGCACCTGGGGCTTCTAGCTACACACCCGATTTTTCAGAAAGTAACTTTAGTATAAGTAACGTATCATTCTCTGAGGAGGACGTGTTGGGGAAGCTTCGGTCGTTAAATGTCGCAAAAGGTGCAGGCCCAGATGGACTACCAGCCATTTTTGTACGGTCGTGTGCGGAAGTATTGGCTAAACCACTGACAATGATTTTCCGGAAATCAATTAGTGAAGGTGTATTCCCAAGTTTATGGAAACTAACAAAGATAACCCCAATTCATAAGAAAGGAGACAAGAGTGACGTCTCCAATTACCGACCTATTAGTATCCTGAGCTGCTTTGCAAAGGTCTTTGAGGGCTTAGTTTTTGATTCATTATATACTCATTGCCTCCATGTACTTAGCCCGCTTCAGCACGGTTTTATTCGAAAGCGTTCCACAACTTCGAATCTTATTTTATACTTTCAGTATTTATGCTCTTCATTCCAGGCCAAGGTTCAGACTGATGCGATATACACTGACTTCGCAAAGGCTTTTGATAAAGTTAATCACCAAATTCTACTTATTAAATTAAACCACCTTGGAGTACATGGCAACTTGCTTAGATGGTTTCAGTCTTACCTTAATCACCGATCCCAGTTAGTAAGTGTATACGGATACGATTCCCTGCCTTTTGTGGCTGAATCCGGTGTTCCACAGGGGTCGAATCTGGGTCCGCTGTTGTTTCTCTTTTTTATTAATGACCTTCTAACCCGTTTGCAGTGTAATGCCTTGGCCTACGCTGACGACATCAAAATTTTTCTCACCATCCAGTCATACGAGGACTGTTTAATGCTACAAAATGATCTGAATGCAATTCATAACTGGTGCGTACACAATATGATGTCCTTGAATACAAACAAATGTCAATGTATCACATTCACAAAAAAATTAAATATAGCTAAATTCGATTATTCAATCGGTGGGACAATTTTGGAAAGAGTGACAACAGTAAGAGACCTAGGTGTGTTGTTTGATAGTGACTTGTCGTTTCGCAGTCATTATGAGAGCATAGTCTCGGGGGCTAATCGTACTTTAGGGTTCATTATTCGCAACACGAAGCCTTTTAAGAATGTTAGTAGTTTGATCATATTGTACTGTTCGCTGGTAAGGACTACACTTGAGTACTGCTGTGTTATCTGGCATCCTATCTACACCAAATACTGTGATCGGTTGGAGTCAATTCAGAGGAGATTTGTTCGACACCTATGCATTAGGACTGGGACACGCCGTTCGATTCCTGAGTATGGCGATAGACTAGTCAAATTCAATCTCGATTCTCTGTCTCAACGACGTAATGTCATAGACTTGATAACACTGTATAAGATATTGCATGGCGATCTTGACGGGAATCTTTTGGATTGTATAGGATTCAGGGCTAGTACGAAGCGCACACGAAATCAAAATTTATTTGCCTTATCTATGACCAATAATAATGTCAGCCACAACGCTCCACTACAACGAATGTGTCGCTTATTTGATAATCTGGACCATGACGTTGATATTTTCTTTGATTCGTTAGCCACCTTTAAAAGTAAAATATCCAAGAAGGCTTAAATATACCTAAGCATTTTATATATATTTAATATGTTTTTTGTTTTTTTTTTCTCTCTTTCTTTTTCCGTAGAAAAGTAATCTGTGTGCTGAATGTTGTGTACAATTGTAATTGTGTTGTAAACACAATACTTTTTTCTCTGTATGATCTGTTTTGTTATGTTGTTGTTTACAATATGTAATTGTACCGAATAAATAAATAAATAAATAAATAAATATGTTTTGGGGTGCGAGTCGGGTTACCTCCGCGTGTGGTCAAGAGCTGCGGTTCGTTTTTGGATCCGATCCGTCCGAGGGGAAGAGCAGTGTTTGGTCCGGTGCACCCTGGGAATCGGTTAATGATTTCCTGGCAGATTCTGAGGGATATCATTATCCGTTAATTGGCTAACCCGCCCTAACCTAGCTCGACAGGGGGGAGGGGTCTATTGACTGTGTTCTACCGTACAACGTTGCCGACATTTTTGTCACATGATTTTTCAATACTGTACTTATTACTTTGACATCGCATCGATCGATGGGGCTATATTGAAAAAAAGAAGAAGGAGACTTTGTTTTCAAATGAAAAAGTTTCTAAGTAGGTGTGCTCAACATTTATAATGATCTAATTGTAAACAAACTCATATACTATCAGGTGATATATTGGGCAATCGCTATTCAGTTTTTGTGCAAAGAAAGGACGGGTAAACGATCGTGTAGACAAAGAAATCTTAATAACATTTTGTAAATATGTAATATTATATATTCTGTTACCTTGACTCACAGACCTTCACGTATTACAGGTTCTGCGAGATGTACTAGCGTTGCCTTATCGCAAGAAAGCAAACATAGTGTACGGAAGAGTGATCCGCAACTACACGCTCTCAACAGTGGACTTGCGGTTGCTTGTGATGAATCGCCTCGATTTTGTCTTTGCCAGGGCGAATAAGAAGTGCAAAGTCGACATTGCGTAAGACACCATATTTGTTTCACTTACTTTAGCTTAATTTAATGATTCGCGGCTGCCTATTCTATCAACTTACTGCAATGATGTGTGATGTCTGCACCGGTATGAAGTGTGTTTCTGTTGATGCACAAAAATGTCGATGTAGATAATGTCTTTAGCCGAGACGTTTACTATCGTCTATAGTTCTTCCAATCATTAAGTTTCTCGATGACAGCTCCCGTGGAATGTAACTGCGCTTTTTACGCAAAAATTAACTTTTAAATGCGAGGTATAAAAAATATGACAACTGCCTAATTTTGTTCCTTGATCTCATATAATATTCATCTAAGACAAATTGAGTCCATATATGCAGTGATATTTTTTTAAAGTGCGATAAACAATAAACATTTTCATAAAGTTACATTCTATGGGATTAATCATTGTAATTGTAATCGAGAAACTTAATGATTGGAAGAACTATAGCTATCATGCTTAATACGTCAAGCGAATTTTTTTTTTTTTTTACTAGAAACTGACCAGTGATTGACCTCTATCTTACTTGGTGGAAGGTGCAGATGAGGCCAAAGGTGTAACTCACTGGTTCAGTAATAGCCTATTCACTCTAGCCTTGAAGAGCCCTAGGTTGTATCTGTCCGGAAATACAGACGATGGGAGCGAATTCCATTCCCGAGCAGTTCGCATTAGGAAGGATGAAGCAAACCGCCTCGTGCGGGCCAAGCGAAAATCTATCCTTTTCTCTTACACGTATGACTTGCACGTACGAGAGGGCCAGAATTTCTATCACTTAGGCATTTAGCAGGACAGAAATAGTCTTGACAGAATCTGGGAGTAATTAGGTTTACTGTAACAAAATAACTTTCCTTTTGATAGTAGTACGTACTTTTTGTAGTTGAAAGGCTGGAAAAGAATTAAAGAGCCTCTGATGCTTCTTACTTGCCAGAATGACATCTTTTTTTTAAATGTATTTTATGTAGGTGCATATAAAAGTTGGTTTAAGATCTTTGTATACATATGAATGCTTATGAGATAATAACCCTGCTGGGTACAGACGAGCTCGTAACGGTTTCATAGAGTTTCTTTGCAGCTGACTGTACTCAAATTTGTCTCATGTGGGCTTTCTTTTGTCGTGGCAGTTTAGCTTCTACATTTTCCATCAAGTGAGATAGGGGACAATTATTGGTCAGTCTTACGTACAAATAAAATGATGATCCACAGGTTGTACTTAATGGAACAGCGCAAGCTGCGTCAGCTGGAAGACCCCGTGCCAGTGATGACGCCACAGGAACTGGTTCGTTTCATGAAGATAAGTGGCGCGCTAGTCGAGGATGGCCTCATTGACGAATTGGCCAACTGTTTCCCTGGCCCCCCGACGGATAAAGGCGCGAAGACCATCAAACTTACTGGTACGCTGGCGGCATTAAGTTTCTATGAGCTTATAATTAAGTACTACAAGCACGTCTTATGTTAGTAAATTACGAGAAAGACGTGTTCATACTTTTATTTTAAACTCAAAAAACTTTCTACCAATTTGAAATGCAACTTTCGAGCGATGTACATTTAAAAATCGAGCCCTTGGTCAGTACTCACTTTATTTGTAAAACTGATACGCGCTCCAAAACACCTATGACATGGAAAATTAAAATAAAATACCTAAACAATGTAATGTGTGTGTGTACATGGCTGCAGATTATCTGACACTTTAATACACTGAGGATTCTTTTATGTTAAAATACCCTTAAGGCAATGAGTTATAATAAGGTAATGAGATTCGACTTGAACGGAAAAGATCGCGTTTCATGATAACACTGAGGTTTGTCGGTTTTTTTTTGCGTAGTCTTTAGTACTAAGTTTCTTAGTACGCTAACAAATTAAATAATAACCTAAGCTAACAATTTCAATTTTGATACAAGTTTTTTTGCTGACGGTACTTTTTGTTGACTGTACTTGCATTGCCATCCGTCCTACATAATGTGTACCAAATTTCAAGGCAAACGGACCAACCGCTGAAGAGTACCCTCCTGCGGAGCCGGTTCAGACCGGGCCCCCAAGATTCTAGTACCAGATTATTGTATTATCATCCAACTTCCTCAAGTATGCAAAATTTCAGCTCAATCGGTTGAAGACATCTGCTTCAAAATTGAGTTGCAAGATTCCACCCGGACCAATATACTTACATACGTACATACATACATACGTTACAAGTTAAAAAGCTTGTAATAATTAATAATATGAACAAACTTTCTGCAAACACTCAGGTCCTGCTTTTGTGATATTTACTTGGACTTTTTTTCTATTTTTTTATCAAAGCTGTTGAAGAATATTTAAGAAGACGGTGGCCAGAGAAAAAGCTCCCTCCTACGCCGCCGCCGCAGCCGCCACCACCAGTGGAAGAGAAGAAGAAACCTTAGTTAAATTAAGCGATTCTTAACATGATATTTACCTACTTACGATTTATTTGTGAAACGTGTGCTACGCATTGTGTTAACATGAAATCTCAAAATCGCTTCTGTTACTTTTAAGAAGCAACGAATTATATCACATCAGAATAGAATTCTAAAATAAAGTAAGTAACATGAGATTCTGAGGGTCCAAATGGGTCTCCAAATATACAAACCGTTATTGTCACTAGGTCTATTATTATTGTCATTATCAGCTTAACTATTGTATTGTTTTCTTTTTTTAAGATTATGTACTGTCTTTGAATATTCGCCTTAAGTAACCTTTGTAATTTAGATTGTTACGTTATATTTAACATTTTATTTTATTCTACTCATTGCAATATATTCAGTTATACGTTTTAATTATTATTTCAGTTTTTAAAGTAATTTATTCACAATTTCTTAGGAAATATTAAAAAATAAATGATTGTAGTAGTTTTTAAGATTTCTTATTAAAGTTTTTGTCAAAGAGACTGGTTTCCTTATTTTTTTCCGGCCTTTGGAATAACAGAATGAGATAAATAATGTTTTCTACATTAACAACTTTCCGTAAATTCATATTAGAGACGGTGACTATATCGCAGGGGAGTAAAATGCAGGATACAACTAAGCAAAAGAGGCGCCAATAAGAAATATGTATACGTGCGTGATTTTGTTAAGTCGGCACACAAATCCACGGCCTACGCTGTCACTTCAGAATGCAAGGCAACCAACAGAAACCCTCCATAAAGCTTCATTAGGAAGTTAACTTAATATTTTCGCAATAAAGTCATCACATTATCATGCGTTGCCGATGCTTTTTGCCCCGAGAATTTTATAGGTGCCACAGGCGCGCATCGCTGTGCGTTCAAATGGCAGCAAAGTGATCAGAGCGGCACTGTGGAGGAAGTGGATACCCAAAATCCATATTCATGTGTTGCCAGAAGTAATTAATTGCGCAACAGTAAACCGAATTCTTTTGTTTCGAAAATTTTCTTACGAGTGTTGTGTGGACTTAGAAGAAGTGGTTTAAAATACTCGTTTTTTTCATTCGAAGCCGTGGAAGAGTTCATTAAACGGCAGTGGCCAGAGAAGAAATTGCCGCCAACGCCGCCCTTGCCGCCGTCGCTGCCACCACCACCTCCGCCACAACAAGCACAACCAAAGAATAAAAAATAATGTAAGTTCTTAAGCGATACTACTACGATACGATTATGAGTTACAGCAATGAATTTAAGCAAAATATGATTGAACTGTGATACTGTTTTCACTAGTCTGTCATTACATTTACTTAATTTGAAGGTGTTTATTTTATTCCTTGTAAGCTATTCTATTCCAGACTGCTAGGTAATTTATCCATAATATAAAAGTTTGTAAAAAATCAAGCGTATCTGGTATTTATCCTATGTACAATGTTTGAAGACTTTTTTCATTGACAACACTTTAGCTGTTCACGAAGGAGATCAGTTGTCAACAGGTAAATGAAAGAAATTATAATTTATGTCACGAAGCCCGCCAAAACTAGTGAAAAGTGAATGTTATTGGACCTCACGCGACACTAGCGCCTCTAGTGGCAAATTCACACGCGATAGGCCCCATTGGATGCCTATTGACATACAACGACAAAAGGGAACAAGCAAGTCCAAATCAATGCGCTTTAAATCAAAAGGTATAATTTACCGCGCGAGTAGCCGTGACAAGAGCCGGGCCAAAAGGTTTTCCATTTATTCCGGTACTTTACCTTTACAGTATATGGCGTACATCGCGTACATCTGCCATGTACTCTTACGTCAAAGTTGCTGCAGCAAAAAGCACAGCACGCCCCGCGCTGGCGTATGCTAGCGACCACGTTTTTGAACGAGTTCGATATATCGCAGAGACCAAAGTAGCCAAATTTATCGGAACACACTTTTAAGTCCTTGATACAAAGTATTGATTCGATATTATTTAGTTATTTGCGCCGCTACAATATAACATATCTGACGCTGACTGAACTACAGTGCGATGGTGCGATGTCCATGCAAGCCTTAAGATGCGGGTTGGAATGTTTGAATTCCGGATACATTTGTATGATTTTCATTTACGTGGAATTTCAAACACGGGGTAGACAGAGCCTATGGTAACAAGACCTAAAGGCCACGTTTAGCATAATTGTGGGCTTATAGGTGGAAAGGGGAATCATAATAGTGATGGGTTGCTAGCCGCATCGCCTATAACATGATTCCTAAGATTTTCGCCCAATTCCCTCAATGGCCTTTTACTATCTGCGCGGGCAGAGAAGCAACTAGTACATTCTATGTTATTTCTTTACTCCCAGACCAGTATGGAATTTTACATTGGTTTAAATTATATTAAACTATTTTCCACATTCGTACAATCTCTTCCGTACGCTTCAGAATTTGGATATTAGATGGGGTTTCTTTAGGAAATCTGGAATGGCCAAAAGGTATACCACCGAGAAATAAAGAGCTCACTATAATTTTTTTTCAGACAATTTTGTCGAATCTTAAATTGTACAGCGGAAGTAGTACGGAAGTGTCCGGAGCTAATCTTTTTCGGGGTAACAGAGAATCTTATTGGAGTCTAAAAACTTACAATTCGTTAAATGTTGCAATGAAAGCCACATTTCACCAATGCGATACAGACTTTGCAGTTTGGTGACAATACGGGGCGTTGGAGAGCCGCCAGATCAAGTTTTTGACACACGAGACACATTGTTGTGTAACCGGCCGAACTTTGGCCAAACTTAGATTACATCTCCCGCGCCGCAATGGACTTAAATCGACTGTGTTAAGACTATAAACGATTGAGAGAAGGTACATTAAATTTCATAATTGCACAAAGATAGTTATACCGTTAAAAATATGTGGCAGAACTCTGTGGTTTTGGCTACAAATCGACGCACGAACACAAGACTATTCGAGAACAGAACATGTTGTGGTATTCAATAGAAATGATTAGAGTATGTTGTAAATTACACCCGAAGATAAAGCAAAAATGTTTTACCCTCAAGCTTTTCATGGATCATGGCATCGTCTTATGTGTCTATTAAGTATAATGATATTAATGGTCTACTTTTATTTACAAAAAAGACTTGGTCATAAAAGTCGCTAATGAGGGAGATTAATTACAGGACAGTTTACGATTCGCGCCCGGCCGTAAAGTACAGTCGGATACGTTTACTGCGTGCGTTAACTGTCGACAGCTAGTTTCGAAAGCAGCCAAAAAATTACGACCGTTTTTACCCGTGGCGAGGGTTGCCAGCGCCAACGCTGATCTATGTGTTGCCAGCATACATCGCAAAAAGGGCCAACTAGTGGGGATATTAATAATAAGTAAATAATTACCAAATACAGTTATAACAGGCAAAGTCTTAAGTGCTAACGAAATGGGTAAACTTTCTCTTAAAATACTTTTTACACTTTTTCGCTGTATATGAGGAAAAATCCAAGAAATGCTTTCATGAGAAGCTCTTACAAAATGATTGTTCTTTTTATTCTTCGATTTAAGTACTTATTGTCAAGGCCGGATCATCTATCACGCACTATACTCAACTGCACCGAAAAAAAAGCAGTGAAATTTTAGAAAGTTAGAAAAGGATAAATGGATCCCACGGTAAACACGTTTTAATACGTAACAATCTATTTAGTGTAACAAGCTGGGAACTCTAGGAACTGTAATGTGATGCAAACCGTTACATATGCAAGTGATAATTCTTTGTATTCGTACACTTCGAAGATTACAATTATTTAGCCTCACAGCAGATTACCAAGTACTTAAGCCCATCACCTAATCTCTGCTCAGTGCAGTGAGGCGCCGCGAGCTAATTACCATGCGCGAAAGGCACCTCCGCATTCGAGCGTACGTGACGCATACAATACGCGCCGGGGGTATTCTGATTGCCGATGAAGGATTGATTTTCAAATAGACTTACGTTCAAAAGGCGTTGCATATAGGAAAGAGGGCGTTGACTTGATTGTAGGCCCCAAACGAAATGACTCAAATGTATTGACGTTCATCAGGCAACTAGCACTGATACACTCACAAGTCCCGCATACCTACATAAGATACTTAACACTTGGCTTTTGCGTCAGCATCAGTTATATCTTGGTCACTTTGGTCGCTACGATATATTTGCCATAGTATACTCTATTTGGAATTGGATTCCCTACGTAAAAAAAATTGCAGGATTCCCAAGTAGTTGACACCAACATATTTGACGCTGACAGTACACGTCTTAATTGTACACGCTACTGGCCTCACGGGAACTTCAGACTGTGGTACATAATTTACATGTGTAACACTGGTCTGTTTCGTCTTGTCGTGTCCACATATATGTCTGTTTGTATTTTTTATGTAAAATAAGATGACTAACGAGTAAGTGGGAGTTAGGGACATGCCATTTATATACATACATACCGTCACGCCTCTTTCCTACAGGGGTAGGCAGAGACTAATTCGTTCCACTTGCTACGATTCTGACACACCACCGCTTCATTCACATTATTATAATACAAATACGTGCTAAATTAAATTTGCAGGAGAGAGTCGTTAAAGCTACCTAAATATTAAATTAGAACAATTTTAAACAAGTACATTCAGTTGTACAATATCGTTGTAATCCCGATAGTCTTCATGCCACATGCATTCCGAGTTCGAAAGTTGCCGGCATTAATTCTGACTCCACAAAACAAGGAATTTGTAATGGCATATAACGCGGCCGTTATTTAGATTTAGGCAAATCAGTGCCGAGCAGCCTCACTTACACGCGTGCCGTTCGTCTTCCAGTTTTTGGTACATTTGGGGTTCGGGCCGTGAACGACCACCGAAGAAAGCGAAGCTATAACATTTTAAAGTCACTCCGGGACGGAAGTAACATTCACCGACCGCCACATTACCAAAAATCTTAGGTTAAGGTTAAGTTAAAATATTGTGTGCAGTAAAGTCAGATATGTTATGTATATATAACGCGAGTGTCCAAATGGGTATGTATATCGGAACAGGGCTTTATATTAAACCTTTGTTGCTATGATGTGTGTACTTTTTTTTTTTTTTTTTTTTTATAAGAGGGGGCAAACGAGCAGACGGGTCGCCCAAGGACACCTGCAAGACCCGGGGGATCACAAATGCGTTGACGGTCCGGCACTCGGACTAACGTTAACTTGTTATGTGATCAAATGTTAGGTATAGGCTGAATCATGTAGGATACAGTTAACAGATTTAGGCATACCACATTAGAAGTGACGAAAAAGATTTAAACAGGCACACACTACGTAGACACATCAAAAGGAACAGTTAACTCCTCGGGGCTAGAATCCTGCATTAGAAGTTGATTTGATTCACCTTCAACCTCGTGATAAGTAGTAAACTAGTGTTTACCTGTTCTATCCATAAACGCTTGTCAAGCTTATGTTAACTTAACATACGTTGTTTGTCTGTGTCTGTTGATGAATCCTTTGCCAGGCACAGATAAAATAATAGGACTGTGTTCTTATTTACGTGGGTAATTCTTTATCCTGTTCTTACCCTTATAGTATAGCTTTGTGTATAGCTTCGGAGTTAAGTTCAAGGCAATTATTCCGCACTCGATTGTCTCAGTTAATTAACGCACATTCCTCTCCGCCGTCTCCTCATCTTTGTCGTTAATTCCTTTTAAATTACTGCTCATTATTACCGTTTCCGAATATTAAGGTATTAATAGGATTTGATGAAAAATTAGAACGGTGAGGTAACTGTTAATTGAAGAAAACCGATTTATATTCCGTTTCGTTTCTTTGAAATTTATTGTTGCTCTGCGTAATAATTCGTTTTTTTAGTACATGCTTGATTTTTGGCCTGTTTAGGTCATCGATACGTATGAATCCTAGGCCTGTCTACCCCGTCTACCTGAATACCCCCGTCTATCCTTTAGGATAAAGACAGTGTAACAAGGTCATCGATAAGATTAGTAAAATAATGGTTTTAATGTATAGTCAACCCCGTGCTTTATAATTTTGATGACAGTTCCCACATCAGAAAAAGTAGTCAAGTTGACTATCAAGTTCGTTGCTAAGTGGAAATAGTCTGAAGTTTTAAACCGTACAAATATCGAATCTTATGGTGGGAAAGGATTTCTTTGGTCGACTCAATGAACTCAACTGTATCACCAAGTCCAAACTGTTGGAATAATAATAATAATGAGCAGGCCAAATATTTTCCCCTACAAGACTGCTGTGGCTGAGCGACACAAATTTTGTCGTGTAAAAAGCTACGCACTGACCACATCTACATAAATCAACATGTATAGACGATAATTTATTTCAAACTACATACGAATTCATTCCCAAAGCTTAAAAATACGGAGCACGACCTTTGCTTGTCCTAATAATAAAATTGAGCTTATGGAACTATTACCTAGCCTGCCTCTATGAACTGGTTAGTGTAACTCGATGTATATTAAATGTACCTACGCTTACTCCTCATTTCCATTCTGATCGTGGAGCGATAATACCGGTTGTAACTATAATTCTGTTACATGGCGCGACAGCCGTCATGTACGATATTAGATAAATGCATTAGGATATCCAGTCCAATTGCTACCAGTGACACTTGATAAGCACTAGTTAAGCGCAATAGCTGGGAATGGGACCCATCCAATTCCAAATTTCGTTAGCGATTTTTCACTAATACCGTACCTACTAGGTTTTCGTAACTGTTTTTTTTCAATTTGCCTATGTTTTTGATCAACAACATTTTTACAGTTTGTATTGTTTTTCTTTTTCGACTAAATGGAACAAAAACGTTTGAGTTAATTATTCCTTAAAACAAGTGACTGCTATTCGCTAAACGATGCAGTAATTACATATTATCTACATTAATATCTGCTTGCCTAGCTCTAGCGTCATGCTTGTCACCTAGGGCCGGCTAATCAAAATCGTTCGTTCTTCGTTTTTTTGACATTTTAATAATGGTAAACAATCTAGCTAAACGTGGCGTTTAGGTCTTGTTACCTTAGACTCTGTTGACCCCATAAGGGAAAAAGACGTGACTTATGTATGTATGTTATAGGTATACATATTTCAACAATCTTGACAATGTATTTTTATTGAAAAACACTTTTGAAAATAAATAACACCAAGTTACAATTTTCAACCTCTGAAATGTCGAGATGTATGTTGTTATAGTTTAGTATGTTTCAGTAACTGATTAAATTTAAAAAAAAGTTTTTTTAGTAAAAAGACATGTCAAAATTGTTTATTGTTGTTGTTTTTTAAAATGTCAAATAAAAACGAAGAATAGCAAGCGTCACCGCTATGAATCCAATTTCCGCAGCTCTATTGCTTATGTAATCGATGTTTTGATCAAGCAACACTTCCAGACGAAGTAAAACATGTATATGTAAAATATTTATGATGTCTAGTCATAACATTAGAAAAGTTTCTCTCTTCTTTACATCTCCTTTAACCTTTTCAAGGTTGGTTGGTACTAAAATAAAAATATCATGTACCTACAGTACTGTTACCCGTAACTTCTTTTGTGTCCCATAAGAATTTTGCACTATCCTGGGTACCTTTATATTAATTATTAGGGATAGTATAGTTTTTATGAATGAAAGAATTTCAAGAATCGGCTTAGTACCTAGTTCCAGAGACTAAATGCTGTAAAAAAAAGAAACAAACTACATAAATTAGAAAATATAATTATATTTACATAAACTCGAATAGGTACTAATTTAAAAGGTCAAATTTTGACACTTGACGCTCCAGTAAAAAAAAAAAATTAGTTTTAAATTTTACTGGAATGGCAAATGTTATATTTATATAAAACGTATCTACCTCTAGGTGCAAAAAAACAATCTAGATTTAATACTAAAACGTTAACTTTGTTCTGTGGAAACATTTTCATTCAAGATGCTGTGGTATTAGGCGGGTAACACAGGGGTGTCTCCTGTAGTAGGCGGGATATTGGCCGCGTGCAGGCTTTTGTTCTTCCAGTCTCTCTTATGCTGTTTATAGAACCATCTGAAATGAAAAAGACATTTAAATATCTTTAGTAATATAAAAATAGCTTGTTGTATACTTCATGCCCTGCGTTAATGCTGCTGAATGCCATGGAATTTCAATATTGACTACTTACATACATACCTACATACATACATAAATCTCGTCTTCATCCAAAGGCCACGTTTAGCATGATCGTGGGCTTATAGGTGGAAAGGGGAATCAAAATAGTGATGGGTATTAACTACTTAAATAGGTTTGTTATTTTAAAGTTAGGTTAGAATCATTCAATGAAACTTTATGGCTGATATGAGCATCAAAGTATACTGTTTAGTTGCCAGCAAATCTTTTTGTAGTATCCTATGGCCGGCAGTGGGACGTTTACGATTTCAATCGGTAGAGTCATCGACATTGATCGGTCGCGCCAATGGATACAATAAACAAAGTCATTTCAGCTTACTGAGGCTAGAATTGATGTTGACTTGAAAATTACCCGAAAATGATCAGAGCTGGTATTGTGGCGGCCACACTGAACAGCATGAAGGTACCAGGCAGTGTCTTCAGTGTGAGGATGTACACGCGCGAGTAGAGAGGCGCGAAGATCAGAGGCATCAACGTCTCTGCTACACCGAAGAGAGAGAACACCTTCCCTGGGCAAAGAAACGAAACTTTGTCGCCGTCTCAGAAAATAAAACACTACTACTCTGCTGGTTAAGCGTACATCTAATAGATGGCGGTAGATGTAACAAGTTAGTTGTGACTGGCTTGTAACTTTTTTATGAATAAGGAGTAAAGTTATCAATGAGGCTTCAATGTATAATTAGGTATTTCTAAGTACCAACCCAATTCTTTATACGAGACCAATTTTGAGGCGATAGACTTCAAAGCAAGGGATGCGGTCCCATTGAGAATCTCCACAAGAGGACCTGAAAGCAAAAACAAACAATTAAATTAATGTATTAATCTTACGTATTTTTTTTGAGACACTTGAAGCGTTGAGCAAAGTTATGATACCGTATAGATACCGTGGAATTATTAAAATAGAACACGCGCCGTTTGTTATAAGTACCTCTGAATG
This sequence comes from Pandemis cinnamomeana, assembly GCA_932294345.1. NCBI lineage: Eukaryota > Metazoa > Arthropoda > Insecta > Lepidoptera > Tortricidae > Pandemis > Pandemis cinnamomeana. The sequence continues at coordinate 5,746,933 of OW028706.1, forward strand.
TTTCCACCGGTTTTCCTTATCAAGTTTTGACAGAGACGCGAAAGTAAGATACAACAATTCCTAAGCGGATTCCACGTGGACTCTTAAAACTTTGTTTAACAATGTAGTTGACGTCACTTCAGAACACTTTGCGCGTTATTCCGAGCAATGTTTTGAACGCGTTTTAGTTCAGCAAACGAAACACGTGTTTTTTGCCAACGAGGCGCTGGTTGACAGAATTTAGACATGTTTACTATCATCTTTGTATTAAAAATTAGGTATAATAATAGATTTTGAATATTCATCAAAACGGCGATGAGATGAAACTGTAAGAGCGGTGCAATAGAGTTCTGTTCGCTGTAAAAAGACGACCTAAGTCTCATATTCATATTTATTTAATGTTTTACGGTATATCTTGCATCAAAGTGGGTCATAATCAACTGTATCTGTATGGTAAACCCAAGGGCTCCGAGTAAAAAAAGAAGAGTAGAAATTAAATGAGGGCAATACTCCTTTACAACTGTCACATTCTTGACGTACTTATATGGAAAATTTATTTGATAAGACGAATGACCATACGCACGGTCATTTTTAGTTCCTATTTCATCTATTAAGTAGAAACTCTCTATTGTCGGAGTCTATATTATCTGAATAAAACTATGAGAAATTCTGAATATGGAAACAATTGTTTCCAAACTTCGTTCGTATATTTTTGTTGCCAAATTCTATTCAGTCTTTTCAGTGACCTTAATACTTGTGATAAACACAGCATTTCAATTTTTGTGGTCAGTAGGTAGGTATAGGCTAGCACAATCAGAATGACTGGTGTGAAAACTTAGCTCAAACGAGCATAACCTATTTACTCTCACATGTTTTTGTTCAGCTTAAATAGTAAAATGAAATCGGTTTCGAAGCTCCATATTTCTTGAGAATTTCCCAAAATAAATACAGATTCTTCTTTTTTGGCGTTACACTCTAGCCTACGTTCGTGTAGTGTAGAGGACCGTCGAGAGCGGTCTTTATTTGAACTGTCCACCTCATCTTCCGCGTGGTCTGGTGCCCTCGACTTTTCCCTGCACTACCAGTCGATCGATGGATTTGTTTCCGCGTCGCAAAATACAGATACGAGTACCAGTACATACTTAGTGTTGAGATTTAAGAGCAAGATTTGAGATTTAAGGATTATTTATATGGCTTGTCCAAATTCCAAGCCTACTATTTCTGAGAGGAAGACAGTACCCCGGAATGAGACGTCCATACGCTGGTTGAACTATTTAAATGTAAAACTATTAAACTTACATAAGTAGACTTCGTAGTCGGTCCTAGCGAAGGCCATGAGGATAGAGCCGCAGATCTTGCTGGTGGTCGATATGATGCCGAGCACTGCATCGTCAACATTCATTCTGCGGCTGAATACACTGATGGAGAAGAGAGTCCCTGCAATCATTGGAAGAAATCATTGTCATCATCAACAGCCATGGTCACTGGAAGCCAGAGAGCACCGTCCCATATAATGATTAACATTGGGTTCTGTGTACCTCATTGTGCCTCAGTATACGTTGGGCTTGTATTCCAAGACCAACCTTTCCTGCACTTATGTGAGACTTATATCAGACTCTTAAGATATCTGAATACGATCCATGTATTAAAGAAAATTTACCGCTTGAATTTTTTTGAGAGGGCCGTTGGTCCGATTAGAAATGAGGCGTATCTTTTGATGCTTCCATAGTTCCGTAATTACCGATCTAGTTTTTCTAATCGCAGACTCTCAAGGATAGGTTCGTTGACTCCCAGGATTTCGCGGACCCCGTTTTGAGTAGCAATGTCCTAGCTTATTATGTCAGTAGCAAGCATAATTATCACTCTCTGTTGAGCTGTCTTAGGGGTAATGGCTGACTTACTTTGGTGGGTAGTAAGAATACTGTAGATACCAACAACGCTAGTCCCAGCTTCTTCAAACATAGCCTAACAGTACTAACCGATGGAGTGAGCGATGAAGCTGTAGGTGGAATATATGCTGAACCGCACCTCGTCCCAGTTGAAACGGTACCGCATGAAGATGTAGACAACGCTTAACTCGCCTGAAAAAGGTAAAAAGTGTACTAGCCAAATGCCTGAGGGTGTATTGTCTAACGCTCGGGGGCTCGCGATCATGTTCACCATCTCTATTTGCCTTCATTGTATACTATAAGTTATCCTTGTTTCCGAACTTTAATTCCGAATCAAATCAACGACTGGCGGTTTGTGAAGAATCGCGGTTTGCCCGAATAAGCTGTAAGCAATACGTGCGCGTACAAATGAGGCGTGTCTTTTCAAAAGGGCTTATTTTTGGATTCATAAAGAATTGAGCCTTATTGAAGTAACACTCTAATATACATAAATATAAAATATAAACACATACATAAATCACGTCTTTGTCCCTTACGGGATAGATAGAGCCTAAAGTGACAATACCTAAAGGTCATATTTAGCATGATTGTGGGCGTATAGGTCAAAAGAGGAATAATAATAGTGATGAAATTCGAAATACTAGTAAGAAATCTTTGTTGTACCCACGGATTCTGATAAATATTACTAATTACAATTATTATTGTTGCTAGTATAGGTATTGAGTATGTATTGACATGCGATCTGAGAAAAATGTTATCGTGATTTTCGCTTAGTTTTTGTTTGTCCTAAATATTTACTTTACCAAAAGAGTTTCGAAGAAGGTGAAGTGAACAAGGAAAATAAATATTGTGTAAACACTGTTTGAACAATCTGGGTTTTTCCTAAAAAGTTAGTGTGTTAGGTTACCGTAAAATTACGTTCTCTTATCATCTTAGGTACCTATACTTAACATGTCATTATTTCAATTAGGTATGTATTAAAATGTTTGTAATACAGTTATCACCATTTTAAAAAGTTCATTTGAGTACCTACTCTACCCCAATAATCGCACCCCTAGACAGAGACAGAAGATGCTTATTGTTTGACGATGTGTTGTTTTGTTGTATGGTATGCATATGCAGGACAGAGAACACGTCAATTTTCATTCATCAAAATTCAAATTTGTCTGGCACTACTTGGAACTATGCCGATCACCGCCCAATTGTTTAATAGGAGTGACTGACGGGATACGAGATTTGTTACATTGTGTACTATTGTGAGAAGGAAAACTGTGAACAGCGCTACGATTTAAAGACTAGATGGAAATAGTCGACGATGTAAGTAACCATTTTGCCCATCAGTCGATATTTCTCGATGAATTATCGCACCAACTATTTTAATACTGACGATATGTAAGTTTGTTGCTGGTTTGTTGCCCTAGTTGTGCCACATTTTACAATGAAATTAACTAAAATGTGGATAATGTTATCAAAATTTTGTAAATGTTGTTATAATTTGTATCTGTGACCAGTTTATGTGAAATGTGACACTACTAAACTGAGATAAAAATAACACCAAGTGTAAGTGCAGAAATAAAAATAATACTATTGACAAAATATGAACATGATTTAAAAAAAAAAATTAGGTATTTAATTTCTACTTTGAATGTGAAAAAGACTTATATTTTTACTTAATACTATATTTAGTTTAGGTAGTAGGTATACTGACGTAGGTAAAACTAGTGTGTAAACCACTACACTTACAACAAAAACAGAGCAATTCACGTAATGCAATTCATGACTGAAAACGTATTTGTTTGCGACAAACAATAGCGTATTATTACTTGAAGTGTATATTGTACTGAGTGAGGCAATCCATTCAAGTATGTGTCTTCGTGCTGAGTCAGTTAAAGCTAAATTCGTAATTGTTGACTCAGTGGGTAGGAAAGGCCAATAAATGATTAACACGAAGGATTATTACCAGGATGATAATAAAACAAAGTTAATAGAATATTGTTGCAAAGGCATTAGCGGCAAGTTTTCGTCGTGCCGATATAAAAATTAATTAGAATGTACAAATGAATACATAGCGTAGTATTTAATGAGCACGTACATATATAAATCACGTCTTTATACCTATCTGTTTGACAAATAATAAATACTCAGAAATTGTGCTACTTCCAAAATAAGCAAAGCTTGTGTACAGTCAGCGTCAGATAATATCGTAGCGACCAAGCAAAGTGGCCAAATATATGAGAATCCGCTCTCAATTAAGCCCTTGACACAAAGCCTTGTTACGATAAATTTGGAGTCTTTGGCCGCTATTGTATATCTGACGCCATGATATATACTTTTACGAAGACTAAATGCATTTTTAAATACACATCCAAGACACGAGGGTAGACATATACGTATGTTTTGTAAATAATATCTGCCCCGAACCCGAGCTTCTAAGCGTCGTTGCTAGGTTGTCTGTCAGGTAATCCGGTAGCCATGGTTTGTTTATAATTATTCTAATACAAACCGTAGTAGAGTAAGAATCCCGAACAATAGAGAAGACGTTTCTGCTTGCAGTTGTTGTCATAATAGAATTGTTTATTGATAGCTACGTGGTCGAAAACAATCTTAAGCATATCTCTCACTACGAGTTGACGCCATTGTTATTACGCCTGTATTCCGAACTTAAGAGCTGTTTAAAGCTTCAGCAAAACCTTAAAAAGTATTGCACAAGAAATGTACAAATTCTTTCTCCTTTTTAGCAGGTTGTAATTTATGATTCTTGTCACTTTGTTTGCTGTTGACCATAGATAGTTTATTTCGCTCTGCCACTGCGCTATTAAATATTAATTTTATTATATTATTATATTTTATTTTATATTGTTGTACCACAGTATAAACCAATCACTAAGTTTTTTTGTAACGTGTTTATATAACTGTAGGTTTCCAATAGACACGTCTGATATTTACATTTTCCGATAACTTAAACACTATTTGTTTATTTCTGTATTGATATCGCCAATGTTTATTTTTATGGAAGTTCCATTGTTTCTAATGAAACAAATAATAACAACGGTTCTTAATTACCAAACAATTGATAAATTCTTACTTGGACATTTAAATTCTTCCTTCACTTTAAATAAAGTAACTCCTAATTGCAAGGGGCATTTAGGAAACGATAGGCACATAAGTGTTTATATGGTATTTGCTTGTATAAGTTCATGAGATCCTCGTGTTAGTTTATTAAACTCATAAATTGTACATAAAGACATATTAAATTGATTGTTAATGATAGTTCATCGTGACCACGACCATGTAGTAATGTAACCGAAGCGTGTAACATTTAATCGTATTTTTTACGATCTTTTTTATTTGTAATGACTATGTGTGAGTGGCTGTTGCTCTCTCAATTATCAAATTAAGATTAAAGCTCTTTTTTGTAACAATAATTGTAAATAATGATTTGAACTATTAATATGACCCTATAAATTAAAAGAGTCTCTGAAATTAGAGAAGAAGCAGGCAATAAATATCTAATTCGCGCAAAAATTTATAAAGTTAACGGAATTAATATTTCTCTTTGAAGTTTATGTCATGTATAGGGGTTAGCTCATAGTGGTAAGAGAATTTGATTATGTAGCTGGAGGTCCCGGGTTCGTACCCCGGTCAGGGCTCTGATATAATCAAATGAGAATTACGAATGTTCGTTATAGAATCTTGGATGTGTAATATAAGTAAGTATTTATATCAGTCGCCTAATGTATATGTACATTTACGTTTACATTTATAATTAACATTTCATTTGTCATTGTTATTAAATTAGTTAACACTTACCCATCATCGGGCCAAAGGTAAGGCACACGACAGTGAGGGTGAGACATATCCTCAGCCGCCGATTGTTTTCGCCTTTTCTGAAGACTATCTGCATCGTTTTCTTTAGACCGACGAAGTCGAAAAAATCTCGCAGGTACCCCGTGCATCCAGATATAGTGCCCTTAAAAAGTCATTTTTTTGTTATAGTCGGTTAAGAAAATTCTTTGAGAGCGTATGAACGGATTGAACCATTATATTTTTCTAGTCCTTATTAAATAAATTTTGCAGAACATACAGACAAAAACCCTCACACGTGTCTGAGGGGCAGGGTAGTGTAATCGAGTTCGAAGTTTCCAATCTGCTATGGCGATAGGAATGTTAAAAGTAGAAACTTACCTTTTCTCTGTTATCAAGCCAAGTGTGATCTTCAATTGCGAAGAAAACATAGCAAAAATTCAAGAACTGTAGAGTTGCTGATATCGTAAACACTCCGTAGTATCCTAAATATCTCAATAAAATTCCACTTAAACCCATTGCCACGGGGAATCCCACTGTCATGCACAGACTCAGTAATCCCATTCGGAAAGTTCTAGTTTCTCTGGGTGTGATGTCTCCTATGTAGCTAAAACACCCAAGAAACATCGTGTACCAGCCACCAGTCAGGGCGGGAAAGATTACTTCCATGAATACGGTCAGTTCCATAGAGACTTCGTAGAAAAAGTACGTGTTGACCATGTTGAGGAGGCACGTAAGGAATTCCCCAGCGATCGGCATCAGCATGCATATCTTTCGCTTACCAGTCTTATCACTCCAAGCACCTATAAACAACATAAGAATGGTAGGCACGGCTGTATGGATCACAGTTCTCCACGCTTGTACCGACGCTACTAACTTCTGTACTTCATCTTCTTCAAACGTGTGGTTCGCGCGCTTTCTTAACCTTAAAGCGGTGCACACTTCATCTCCAAAATGGAGGTTCACTCGACAAGCCTTGTCCAAATTCAAATTCTGTATCGCCAGTACAGCTAAAACACTGGGCATCACAAAAAAAGCTAACGCCGGTTCTATAGTTATATTTGATCTAACGTATTTCAATTTTTCTAACATAGTCATATGTTGCAGTTCTTTAACATCTTTCTTTAGTGGGGATTCCTCGGTTTCCTCCGATGCTTTAGAGTCACTTTGGTTTAGTTGGTCCATTTTGAAAGTATGTGTTATTTTAATTGTATTTGTTTCACGTTAGTTGATCACGTCGCGGGACATCCGCGCAACACTAGATAAACATTCGATCTAATATTGAATGTTATGTGAGGCGGGCGGCCGCGCTGAGCACTATTGTTCGACTCTCCGTAAGCAAACACTCTTATGTTGCCATATCAGTCTTTAATGCGTCCACAAACATTCGCGGGAATCGAAAATAAACCGCGTATATTGAAATCAAACAGTTTGAATGCTATGGTAATGTTTATACTTTATATCCGATAGAGAATAATAAATTAAATGTTCTAGACATTTGTAAGGATTTTTATTAGATATTTTTTCAACTTAAACAACGTAAACTGCACTGTAAAAATATGTGAAGGCGCACTAGACTTCCTTGTTGGCGTTTTCGGCCTCTGCGAGACGTTTATCCTCTTGCTGCTCGAAGTACATCCATCTGGAACGAAGGGAGCAATATTATCTACTGCTTAGTTGAAAAGTACGGTCTGCACTGTATTGGCAGACTAAGTATGCATGCGGTAAATGCAATGTTGACATGAGTAGTAAACAAACGTTTAGTCAATAATTGCTAAGATGGGTCGGCTTTATGTCTAAAAAAGGATCGACAAGGATCGAGTTTTATATATAATGGTCTGCTCCGGAATTTCCGAGGATGGAATAAATGGTTTACGATAGTGAGCAGTAGTAGATGAGCAGGTGTTGCTGTTAACTAGTCGTGATTGCGTTTTTTGTTTCCGTACATACATTACGAGGCGAACACACGATTTAACACATATTTGTAGGCAATCAAATTAATGTTGAAAACTTTGACCCGAATTGGATAGGAACTTATACCGGTAAGTAACTCCATTGTCGGCCTTGCCTCAACCCGAGATGTTCAGTATTTTTTGTATGAAACTCCAAACTGCAACGCACAATAATCGGCGTCGTAACAACATCGCCTATACGAAGGATCGCGGCGGCGACCAGGTTTTCAATTTAAAAATTCTCTTACGGATGACCGTGAACTGAATTAAGTATCGTATATAATATTTTATTCTCTCATTATCGTTACTTGGATGAAATACCGGGTATGACTATACGTTTTTTAAAATCGAATCTTCAGGGCATAATTGATGACGATACTGTTATGAACTCTCTATGAGGAAAGGGAGAGGAACGCAGGGTTTTTACCAAAGTCTTTGATCACACTCAATGAGTAATTCAAAATAATTGTCCTTATGTTTACAGGTATTTCAAGAGTTAAATTGTGGTCACTTTACATAAATAGGCAGTGACAGAAAAAAATATTTATTTTCAACCACTGTTTCAACCACATTTAATCGCGTTAAGTCCACAGTTTGACACGTTAAACAAAATTAAATATAAATCCAATCATTTTTGAAAAGATACACCTAACGTTGGTACGTATTGAATTTCATAACTTAAAAAAAACAAGCGAAAATCGTGTCCATTGATAATTTATACTGACATAATAATTGAGATCAAGAAACAGTTAACAAATCCTTAAAAAGCTATCAATCAATTCGATAAAGATACATGAAGCCACAACGCGACGTATAAGCTCACTGAACCAAAATCAAACGAGCGCAGTGTTTGTTGCTAATTAGTACAGGAGACGCTGCGGGCCACCGTACTCACTTACTTAGTGATATTAACGCTTGATTGCCTCGCCTGCACCTGCTCTTGGAACTAGGAGTAATCAATACTAAGTAAACTAAGTATACGGGGAAATCTAAGTCGCGTAGTCTTTGTAAAGCGAGTTACTATCAAAGTGTTGTGTTAATAATAAAGTATGTATGTAAACTCTTTGTATGTATGTAAAGTATCTGGGCAATCGAGTTTAGCTCGGCTACTTTTGGGGTAGTTTCAAGCTGTAACTTTCATCTATTCGGCAGAAGATGGCGCTACCAATCACCACGAATTTAAAAAATCATTATAAATCACGCGTTATTTCTCCCGTCGGTAAAGGCCTTTTCTAGATTCAAAATAACCTTTAGCTGTCATAGTTGTTTCAAAGCTCGTTGGTGCACAAATTGCTCGTTTAATCTGACTACTGGAGTTAGTCGAAAAATGTTTTGGGAATGTTGAAGTGGACAACTAGCATATGAACAGTGCAAGTTGTAATAAAAAGTATGTTTGATGTTTTCTCTCAACACTATTTATGCAAATAAACCACATCGATTTGAAGTTCCATTGCGGCGTTCAGGAGGATTTTATGATGGGAATATGATATCTGGGGTTTTAACACATTTAGTTTCATGTCTTTCTCGAGGACACGACTAGACTAAAAGTAGTACCAATATTTAAAGTAAAGATGGGTCGTTCTACAAACTAAGGACGAAATCGAGTCTGATTCCGGCCCGATATTTTTTTTACATTCTGGTTGCAAAATATAGTCTATCAAAAAGAATACACTGTCTTTTAGCCTATGTTAAGTGGAACAGTCAAAATATTTTAAAATTTTAGATCTATGGCCATTTCAAGAAATTCATGAAACAGGAAACTGAGGATGTAACCAGAAAATCATCTGAGATCAACGATTATTTATAATTTCACAAATAAAAAATATCCTTCTAAGCATTACTTTGTAATAGTCCAAATATTTTGAACGATAACGAAAATTAGGTCTATTTTTGACTTGCATTAATTCTCTATCAACACCAGTCTATCTCTATCAACAACAACAGTAACTTTAATCATTAAGTATAGAATATTGTCTTCAATCACTGGATTCGTGGTTATTTTTTTCTGTTATTTTGGATTTATTTGGTTTCTGTCTTGTATAATTTACCTCCTTTTTAACTTTATCTTTTCTTGCAGTCATTTCTTTTTCTTTTTTGTTTGCACGTTAACGGTATCTTCAAATTTTCTTTTTTGAGTTCTAGCTTTCCTTTTTTTTTGTTGTAATTGCTTTGTTATTTGCTCTTCGGGCGGGTTTAAAAAGAGAGTAGCTAGGTCAATCTGCATATCAGGCATAGCAGCCAAAACTTCTGGATTTTTTCAATTTAATGTCAGATCGCTTGCAATGCTGATGTTAAAGACTTTACTATTTTAACTTTAAAGTGTATAGTAGAAAAAAGTATCAAATTATCTTGCACAAAAACAGTATTTCAATATAAACACTCAGGGTCCTGGATGCTGCTCAGTATCCTGGGGTTTAATTTGACAGGATCTTGAGACCAGGTTCCTGAGAATATTTGTATTATATTGGAAAAAAACAATCAATTTAAAACATTCAACCAAATTCAAGCAGAACTAAGCCTTCGTGTAAGCAACTTACATATCAAAATGCTAAAATTACCACATTATTATTTTAATTACGTAAGTAAATATCTTACCAGGTTCCTGTGAACCCGACTGATTTCGACGCTACTTCCTCCGTTTACTGCGCCGGGCTGGCTAAACAATACGCTAGGTGCAAACAGATAGGCGGTATTCTTTGTCTCGTTCATAGGCACAACTGATTCAGATAAACGAAATCGTCGCTCGGCGAATAGAAAATTGAATTTTGCTTACATTTTAGATTGAACAGGATCCTGACATAAAACTGTTGGGACAAATTCTGGAACTCGATTTTATGATATTTTTGGTGCAGCGAAATAATAATACGTATCACAGATAAGAAGAAATATTATGTACTACTTTATTTTGGTTTATTTTATGGCCTAAATGTTATAATAAAAAAATCACGGTACACTTTTGATTCGATTTTGTTTGAGGGACACTCCAGGATCCTGAATATTTGACGCTTAGAAAAAAAAAATTGTCAAGAAAAAATGTTTTAATCTACATTATTTTTAGAGACCAGCTAGACATAGGTATGTTTTACAATATGTTATACAAATAAATTCATTTTCAACAAATTTTTCATGATATATTAGCTGAGCCGCCGAAAATTCCTTAGTTTGTAGAACGACCCAGATCATCCTGAGATCTTGTAAAGTAGTGGGTTGTGGGTTCGAATCCGCGTTTACATCTTATAGGAGTTGCTTAATTAAACGTAATTTAGTCAATTGAGATTTACTGCAAGCAACTCGGTGAAGGAAAACTTTGTGAGGAAACCTGACCGTAATACATATATACGACTATGAGGGACGTTTTATATGATTGCGAATCACAATTTATTTTTGTGAAATATCTGGTAGTTGCCCGGCGAAGTGATTTGCTGGATGATACTTTAATTGGGAATGCGAAAAGCGTAAGTAGGTAAATAGTAAATTCATGTCTTTAAATAGACACCGACCCAAGATAGTTTTGAGATACCCCATTTATGGGACCCCATGCCAAGTCCCCATAGGGTAGGGCAAAGTCGCTCGGCCCGATATGGCGAAAAGCTTTTAGTTTCTATTTTTTCTACAAACTAAAAATCTAATATTTTTATATTGACGAGGAAAATATTAGGCCGCCTTGTATGACGATTCATTCAACGTGGCCCAGCTCTGCTGGCCAGTATAGAAATCTATGCACAAGGTAACCATTAAATCAAATCGCCATAAGAAACGCACGGCACGGCAGGCGAAAACACCACGATGTGATTGCGCAGGGTTTTTTAGCTACCTACTCTGTAGCTCATTATGATGTCAATAGGAATTTAAAAAAAAAGATTCTTGCCCAAATATGGCCACAGCGGGAACTGTCATGGCGGCACCGAGTAGGAACACGGCTCCAGGCAGGAAGCTGAGTGTTGCCATGTACACCCTGGAGTAGAGTGGTCCGTACACCAGCGGGGTCATTGCTTCAGCTAGTCCGAATAGCGAGTTCACCTTACCTGCGAAGTGGCGCGAGGAATATATAGGTCAATAGTTATTAAAAAATATTTGCCATAGTAGCGCACGTAATGCATTTTCATGACTTTTGCCTGGACAGTGCGCTGTCACAATTTTGAAGGTATTTGAATGCACATACGTACACATACATACACAAATCACGTCTATATCCCTTACGGGGTAGACGGAGCCTGAGGCAACAAAACCTAAAGGCCACGTTTAGCATGATTGTAGGCGTATAGGTGGAAAAAGGAATCAAAATAGTGATGGGTTGCTAGCCGCATCGCCTATAACATGATTCCTAAGAATTTCGCCCATTCCCTCGATGGGTTTTTACCATCTGCGCGGGACGAGAAGTAACTGGTACATTCTATGTTTTTTCTTTACTCCCAGACCAGCATGGAAGAATGCACATGATATTATTTATAATATAAATAAAGATTGGCAGTGTGTATCGAAGAAATAAAAGCTTTTGATAAAAGGGTTAAGTCAAGCTAAAATCTTATTATTGAGGAATATTTGAAGTTATTAAAATTGCCTAGTCAGCACTTGCCTAACTCCTCACTGGTAACAAGTTTCGAAGCAATCGAGCGCATGGCAATGAACGACGTCCCGTTGAAAATCTCCACTAATGGCGCTGAAAATGAAAAAAAAAAACATAAAATGCATATTAAAACCAGACCACGTTATCTAATAGTACCTATAGCAAATTAACTTCTCTCAACTTCCCTAAATATAAAGCTTTCCTAACTCGTCTCTTTTTTAAATCACTATTTTCTTATTTGGTCTTCTCTTAAACAGCAGACGCATTAAAATGTTCTCCATTTTTTTTGTGGCGCAAGTGTTAATATTATGCTGTTCTTTTTTTCCTCCTCATTGAAAATACTAGAGTTGGTTTTAGATATTATTATAACATAAGGACGTATATAATTTTTTAATTACTTGTATTTAAACTTCGCATCTAAATCTGGGGCTATCACTATTTTGGAGTTATTTTAATCTTAAATTGAAATTAAGATTCTTAATAGCACTAGTATTATGTTACCTGTGTTTTTGCGATTAACTACGCTCATTCTAATTATCTTACTACACTAAGTATTCATAGTTGAAATCCACTATTATTTGATACTTAAGATACAATTTACTTTCAGGTCACCTCGTTGTAATATTCAATTTTCTGAAAATTCCTTAGAGCATTAAGCATTAATTATGCTACGAAATATTTTGATTATTGCGCATTGTCTAGACATATATCTATTAGTAATTCATTAATAGCGTATGTTAGAGCCGATGACACAACGGAAAATATGTCAATCGAAATCTATTTCTAGATAGCCTACTCGTAGTTTGACGTGAAATATTTGGATATATATTATGGACTACTATTTTGGTTTTCACGCAACTACTATGTACGGCTATGATGGAGATGCAATGTCAAAATGCGAATATAAAACATGATCAAGTTTTTTTTCATATATATGAGGGGGCAAACGAGTAGACGGGTCACCTGATGGAAAGTAATCACTATCGCCCAGGGACACCTGCAAGACTTGGGGAATCACAGGTGCGTTGCCGGCCCTTTCAAGAACAGTGTCATATCAATCAGGTATCAAACGTTAGTATTCATGTATGTAGGTATGTTAAGCAGATAATTATATGTTTTGATAGGAATTCTATTGCGTAGCCGTAAGTTAGTAAGGTCTAAGCCGTAGCTATTATTCGGATCAATGTCGATGAATAACTTCGATTGTTTTTTTTCAGCGTGTTTTTCTCATCAATGGTCATTCAACCGCAATAAAAATTGTAACGAGTTAGGTTAGCATACTGCGCTTGTTGCAACTTACCTATCAATTTATACTATAAAATTTAAGTTAGCAAAATCATTAGGTGCACGTTACAAATAGAGTAGTTTTTACTGACGTGCACCTAGTAATTCTACTTTCAGACATAAAAGACAAACGAGCAATTGGGTCACAAATGCTGCTACATAATGAAAAAATAAGTGATTTTAATGTTCTTTGAACTATCGTTACCAATATTAATAATTATTGCTAGGAATCGACTACAGATTTTGGAGTTTGAGGTTTCTCTATTTTCCAAGAACATAATCTTTATTATCTTTAGTTAGATTATACTATGGGTCCAATTCTGACTGGAAGCCATAAACTTTGAGAACATACCCAGGTATATTTCAGCGGTGGTGGTTGCGAAGGCGAATATAAAGGACGCGAGGATCTTGCTGGCACAGGAGATGGTGCCGACGATGGTGTCGTCCAACTTCATGAAACTGCTGAAGATGCTGATAGAAAACAGCGTCCCTGCCACATACACAATAAAAACATATTCGTAAGTAGACGTAACGATACCTAAACACCATTTTAATACTTCGTCACTCACAGCAAAGCTGGGGAAAAATACTGAATCTGAATATTTGAGAATCGAAAGAAAGGCTCACATCAATTTGCTACTGTCTGTATTGTGTTTTTGGTTATTCGTCTAGGCACAGCGGTGTTCTTTGCGCACTAACGGGGTGGGTTTTTGACATCGTAATTTGTGTGCCATATATTTTAGTACGACATGTAAATTATATCGTCAAAATTGTATCCAGCCAGGGTTCATTCTTATTTTCTAAGATTAAGCTAATGAAACCAAAAAAGAACGATGGCGTCCCGCCAAAAGCACCAGGAGAAGTTGAGGAACGAGTACTTACCTACTAAGTTGGTGATGATACTGTAGGTACAGAACATGCTGAACTGCACCTCGTTCCAGTTGAATCGGTATCTCATAAAGAGGTACAGCACGTTCATTTCACCTGCAAAAATAAAGGTCTATCTTTGACACTGACACTGGTTGCTAGTTCTATGGTGATGGAAAATACGATAATTTGGCTGAAGAATTGAGTGATGCTTATAATCCATCTACTTTATAGCTGCTTCTTATATGAAGTAAAAAAGTGATGTCATTTCAAAAAACTTTATAATCAAAAATCACGACGTTTATTCTGAAAGTAGATCGCAAAGGGCTTTTTTACGTTTTGTTTTTAATACTACCTGCGCTTTCAGAAATGTCATCATTGACTGAATTTTAGTTTGTGGTGTTGATAGTTGTAGTAGTATGTATTTAGTACTCACCATGCAATGGGCCAAATATGACGCATACGACGACGATGAGCAGCGAGACGCGCAAGCGCCGCCGCCGCGAACCATTGCAGAAAGCCACAGTGAGCGTTTCCCGCACGTGCCGCGCATCGAAGAACGATCTAATCCAGCCACAACAACCTACTGGCGTTACCTGGGGAACAGAAACATCGTTAGCAACAAACCTCGATCTGAAACAAGGATTCATAACATATGAGATGAGATCTGAAGCAGCGGCCATATCGTCTAGCGTGTGGGCATTTGGAATCACATTAAACATCTATTTCTACCCTCATCCTTTACCGTTTTATAGAGAAGAATGGCGAATACGATCGTGATTCCTAGTGCGCTAGACAATAGGACCTCATTATTATCAAAGGCGTCCTCATCTACAATCGCTTTCAGCATCCCTTTTTTAATGTCATCTTATCTTTTGTTTGACAGATAGAAATAGTGATGGCGATTGCCATTGTGTGCGCGTTGAACAATAAGCTAAAAGACTTTATAAAAATAAATAAGTCATGGTTTAGGAAAACTTATGTTTTGTTAGTATTTAGAAAGAGGAAAGCTGAAAGTGACAGATAATAACAACCTTATATTGAAATCTAAGACAATTCCGAAAATTTTAAGTACTTATCAAAGTCTAAATCTTCTTCTACTTATTATTTAGCTACCACCACTTTCAATTTTACTAATAACCGGAATTATTGATATTGACTCATTTTGCATAACCTAAAAAAATAACTGTAATGAATCTATCTCATCTATCGAATAACTTTTGTAGCGCCTCGCAGTAGATTTAGGTTGTGGTTGGCTTTATTTGCGTTCAGATGCTCTTCTTCACTGATACAATACGAGGGCCACACCGAAATGATCGGGAATTGAGTACCTAGGACTGAGTTAGCGTAAGACCTTTTTGGTGACGTGAGTATTGGCTACTTACGATCAAAATTACGTTTATAACATTAAAAAAAAGTGTTTGTTTTTTTTTTATTCTCATTTAAACTTGACAAGTCGATGAGCAAAGTGGACCTCACGCGAGAAAATTTTCGCGCCAATTTTTTACTACAACTTTCGTCACGGGTTATTGCAGGATGAGTGTGTCGCTGAGCTTGTGTTTATTTACAATGATGACGTATCAAACCAAACAACAATATATCGTTGGTATTTAGAGTTTCGGCGAGGTCGTTCCTCTCTCAGCACCGTACCTCCTACCGGTCGACCAAAAACAGGGGTAACGGGCGAAAATGTGGCGGCCGTGCAAAAAAATATTTTAGAGGACCGACATATTACCTATGAGCAGATACGAGCGACTATGGGCAATGGAATGACTGCAATTCAAAAGATTTTGCACGATGGACTAGGTGTCAAGAAGCTTGTTTCTTACTGGGTGCCTCATAATTTGACTAAAGAGCAAAATGCGGCTCGTGTTGATTGGTGCCGCTTTACTTTAAAACGGTTTAGTGGAGGAACGTCAAAAGCCGTTTATAACATCGTCTTAGATGACGAAACATGAATTTATTCATATGAACCCGAAACAAAACGTCAGTCGGCAGTTTGGGTCTTCGAAGATGAGGTGAAACCAACGAAAGTGATGCGTTCCCGTAGCGTTTCTAAGAAAATGAGCGCATCGTTTGATTCCAAAAAGGGACATGGTGACTACAATTCCACTACAGGAAGGCAGAACAGTTACAGCAGATTGGTACACCTTGGTTTGTTTACCAGGATTATTAGCCAAATTCCGTGGAGGCAACGCTACTCGTCGGGTCATCTTGCATCATGATAACGCGAGCTCCCATACTGCTCGCAAAACAAAAGACTTTTTAAACGGGGAAAAAGTTGAGTTGATGTCTCATCTTCCATATAGGCCCGACCTGAGTCCAAACGATTTTCTTACGTTCCCCAGAATTAAAGATATGTTGCGTGGTGAACGGTTTAAAGACCCTGAAGCGGCAGTAGAAGCTTATCAATCGGCCATTTATGAAGCAGCTACTTCCGATTGGAATTATTGTTTCAAAAATTGGTTCCAAAGAATGCAAAAGTGCATTAATTGCAGGGGAGAATACTTTTAAAAACAATAAAATATAATTTAGGTACAATATGCGTGTAGTTTTTTTTATTCCCGATCATTTCGGTGTGACCCTCGTACATGCAAACTCAAAATTTAAAATCCCTAGTATTAACTTTTCCAAGCTCAAAACCCCTTTCAAGATTAATACGCGCGTGGTTGTTTGCGACATAAATTGCGGATCATTGTCGGCTTGGCGCCGGAACGCGGTATTCCACTTATCTGCCGCGCACACTATCTCCCGCTGTCGGATAGATACAACAATTTTATAAGGGCCATCATTTTTAAGCCTCCCTTTAAGTGCATATTGTATCATATGTTACTGCTTAAAATGTCTAGCGGTAACGCGTCTCAGAATCGGTATACAGTAAGCAGGTGTCATGGCGTCTATAAGCAATTTCTGAGAAGTTGAAAACTTGGCACATACCTAATAATACTAATTCAAAGTAAGGCTGCCGTCTTGCGCTTCCTAGACAAATGTACTCCACGTTTTTATGTGACTAACTCTTGTGAGTGGTCTAAACTAAAAAAAAAAAAATGTTCTGGATAACGCATTCCCCTGCAGTCACCTTTAAAGAGCCTCGTGTAAAAGTTTTGGTCCCCTTCGAATTTGCGTCGCCAATTTATCACTTAGACGTAGGACTAACCGCCGCCAGCGATGATGTATGATGTACCAGACGCACCTTACCGACTTAATACAATAGTAGAGAAAGTTACAGTAGGGATTGTAAATTCTTAGCCTCCCAAAGAAGGCTGTAGGGTGGAAACGATGGTAGGGTGGAAAGAAATTAGCTCATTTATTCAAAATATCAGCGCATAAAAAGAAGCATCAACAGTTATTTTTATTAAATAAAAACATTGGGAAGATGTAAAAATTTAAGGAAATTAAATTTTGTATTTTATATTTATTTGTCAGTCGTACCTTCTTAAACATGGCTGTCTATTCATTTTATCATTTATGAATTATTTTATTTTTTCATTTATGAATGAATACATACTTTTTGAGCAACTGCTCAAAAAGTGCCCTTTTTTTGGCTGTTTGCGTGCGAAAAGTTCGTTTTTGCGCACTAGTGCGATTATCTTTTCTATTTTTTTTAAATTTGTACTTGGTCCGATTCATGACTACTTATCGAAGAGTTATCATAATGTTAGTTTGAACTAAGATGCAATAAAAACTAAAAACCTATTATTAATGTAAAAATATCATTATTTTTTAAATATTGAATTCCTGAAAATAGTTCTTATTAAGGTGTCTGGATGGAACAGAATACCGTGGGAATAGCTGCCGAAACGCCTGTCAAAGTGGAGGCGTTTTTCCATCTGTCAGCATGGCTTTTAAGGTTCTAAAGGCTACAGTAGTGTTTGTGGTTATGCAATTAAATATTTCTATACACAAATTATCGAACATAATGATACTACGATAATAATGGTAAAGTGTTATATATTATAAAATTGTTAGCTTCTTATAAAAAAATGCATGTGAAAAAAAATCTTTCATTGAGTTAGCTGAATAGCAATAGCCTTATGAAATATGAAAGCTAAAAAAAGCCTTTAATTTGTCAAAAAATTTCACTGTTAAAGTTAGAACTTACGTTATTCTGTGTTGTATTTTTTTCGCAATTGTATTAAAAACGTCGTTCGATACACGCGCGGACATGTAATTCTTCACTTGTCCCGGGTCTCGTGAAGTAATTGCATACTTTCCGCACTAGCATTGAAATGTACTATTATTACACTCAACGACGTGAACCTTTTTTGTGTCGATTCAATTTTAATTTACATAGCAGGTGAAGAAAATGCTTTTAAACCAGACCAACACCAGGATACAAAAACGTATTTATATTAGGTACGGCAGTGCCCTCTTGACAGGTTTTTATACCCTGGTCCGGCTTCACCATTTTTATTAAAGCAGCCTTTTATTTTTTAAGCCAAACAACTGACATTGCACCTTAAGATGGCAAAGGAATTACTTGGTCGGCTATACAATTTGAATAAGACCTGACAACGCACTGGCATCGCGTAAAGCGCTGCGGGTGTCTATGGGCAGTGGTGATCATTTACCATCAGGTGACCCACTAGTTCGTTTGTCTGGCCTCTCTAACATAAAAAAAAAAAACTTAACCTACCACTTGTTTAAGGACACTTGCACTTTGTTCTACCTACATGTTATTTCAAACGATGTGTTTTAAATGATGGCCTATTTTACGAAGTAAAGAAATTCAAAATATTAAGGATATCTACTGTTTCTTATTGTCTTGTGATGCTTGTCATGCTTCGTTACTAACTTAGTCGGGTTACAGGCATCCGACATCTGAACTGCATGCACATGTCATGCACCCCAATGGTTTCCATTTCCAAGTCAATACTAAACAGTTGCAAATTGATGACTGAGGCAGCGAGTATCTAAACTTAGATTTCTCGTATCCCGAGTCGTGAGTTATTAACAAGGGTTTATTATAGAACAGTATTGAGTAAGGGTGTAAGGTTCCGAGGCTTACTAGTGCTTACTTACCGAGTGCTTACTAAACACTGTAGTGATTTTTTAAGAAGATATTTTGGTCATATTGCAATTATTTTAAAAACTTGTATGTCTAATTAATTCTGTAATTTAATTTTGACCGTTGTGCCTGGTTTCTAGATCTTTTCCCGTGGGTGTCGTAAAAGGCGATTATAAGTCCTGATTTGGCTTTCTATTGCCAACTATGAACTCTGGACTACACCACTGCGGTGTGAAAGGTAAAAAGACATTTCTACACAATTTTCTCAAGAATGTTGTAATAAAAGTTGAATTCCCGATTGACGACCACGGCTACTCTATAAGAGTAGAGTGACTTAATTTACTTAAAAAAGCATAATTTTAACTATTGCCGAAGAGAGTTCTGAAAACCATCCATTCAACGAGGTTGCTTTAGTGAGCATGTCGTTGCGTTTAATTGTTTTTATTCTTTTGTTCTTCCAGTTAGACTTTAGAACTGAAATAAATATCAAGCCGTTTTGGAACAACTCTACTCATAATAAAAACTATCTGCAGCCCTAAAAGACAAATTGGAAATAATTTACCTTCATGTTATGCAACTTGAACATTTATAAAATTTTAGCTTCTGATATAAATATTGTCGTTTTAAAGCAATTATAATGAACTAAAAAGTTCATTTTTCAATCTGTATTGTATATATGTCACCGAAAACGCCAAAACGGAGAAGAAAAAGGATAAAACATACATACATACATATTATATATATCACGTCTTTATCCCTTACGGGGTAGACATACCCTAAGGTAACGAAACCTTAAGGCCATGGCAAAGGATAAAACAGGTACTTATTATTTTTCATGCAAACTTTCCTGTTATCATTTTTAACTTTTATACTCTTTTTTTGTCGTTCTACAGCTTTATTTCAGACAATAAGGGTCGCCGCACACGGGACACAAAAAACGCCGCCACCGGCATATTTCCTGTGTTTTTCATACATTTTATATGGACTCGCCGCACACGGTTGACGCCGGTGGCTGCCACACGCCAGTTTCTCGTGGCGGCGTTTGTGGCTGTGGCCGGTGGCCCGTGTGCGGGGACCCTAAAAAGGTTAATAGAAGAATAAAATCATCTTTGCTCGTTTTCGAAAAGTATTTGAAAGATAAGTAAAGAAAATACAGAATTGACGGCACTCGTCTTAGAAATTTAATGCTTGGACAAGTTTTTAATTTTTAATTTACTTACTTTCTGCCTTTCATCCGACATGACAGGATCCTTTAATCGAATATAACCATAGATCAAACTCGTGAAATAAAGACAGTTTGATATACAGAATATGCCGTAGTATCCTATCTGCTGCAGTAGTATGCCACTTAGAGACATCCCTAACGGTATCCCGAGCGACATGCACAGGTTTGCAACCCCCACTCTAAATGTCCTCATCTCTTTTGTGGTTATATCACCGATGTAACTAAATACGCCGACACACACCGTGATCCATCCGCCCGTTAGAGACGGGAACAGGTCTGAAAGTGCCGTAATCTCCAGGGGCAGCTCGTAGAAGAAATACGTGTTTAGAATAAAACTCGTACAGCACAGCACTTCTCCCACTATCGGTAAAAGAATGCATGCTTTCCTCTTCCCCGTCTTATCACTCCAAGAACCCACGAACAGCACTAGTATACAGGGAAAAGCAGTCTGCACTATATTTTTCCACGCTTGCACCGATGCTGTCAACTTTTGCACTTCTGCCTCTTCCATCGTATAGTTTTCAGTTTCTCGTCTATTAAGCGCCGAACACACTTCATCACTGTACCCTAGGTTCACTCGACACGCTTTTTCCAAGTTTAAATTTTGAACAGCAAGTCCGGAGAACACATTGGACATAATATAACACGCTATAATAGGTTCGACTGTTATATTAGATCTAATTTGCGCTAATTTTTGCCGAAAACTCGACCTCTTGATCGCTTTAGGCTCTTCCGTCGGAATGCCTTCTTCCACAACTAGTTTCGCTACTGTACTTATCCCATTCATGCTGGCAATTGATGTCATACGATGTTCTTTAATCAATTATCCAGGTATACCGTGAATGGAATCGTCGTTCGCATAGCGTTCATTGCACTTCTTCTGTTTGGCTTCTCACTCATGGTTGAAACTTTCCTGAGCCGGAAGGGTCATTCGATTACGCAAAGTGAGAAGAGTTTCGACACCGTCACTTCACGAGCTACATCCGCGGAGCGCGAGGGTCCGCGACAGCTTTCACGCTTGTTCGTCGAGGAGTTAGCGAGTGGACTGGATGACTCTTGTCTTAGATGATTGGACGGATACGGGTCCGAGTGGCGCGATTATAGGCAATTGTGCTGCTAGGCGCGCGGAGCGGAGAGCGGTCCCCGCGGGTCTGCGCGCGCGCCGCGTCACGGCAGCCTTGCTCCAAGCATCCGATTATTCCATTAGGCCAATGTCTCCCGTATGTGAAACGGCGGGTACGGTGTGCTGCGATTAGCACGGTCAAGGTACGCTTTATATCAATGACATTTCTGTTTGCCACCAGTTGATACCTGCTTAGTTTTTAAAGGTGTTTTAGGCAATTCAATTTTATCCTAACATCAAGAGCTTAAAAGAACCTTCTTCTTGACATCATTAAACGTCAAAGTCAGCTCCTTAAATTTCAGCCCTGTCCATACCAATCCATATTAACCTTGAAACAATTGCATCAGGCTGTTATTTAGACTGAACTTCCCCTTTGTTTCCTCCGTTAATGGCGACCAATTAGGCGTGTGCCTAGGTCAGTAAATAGTCTAAAAAAAAAACAGTATCGGGCTAAACGGTAACGAATCCCTTTTCCAAGTTGTGTTATCCAGCCATCGGCCTATGACGTTCCATAAAATGACAAGGAAATCATTGACCGATGTCCATGATGTACCGGCCCATCAATGCTCTACCTCACTGATCTAGAAGGAAAGCAGCTCTGTAGGACGGACACCCACCCTACTTTAGATACTTCTCTGTGTATTTAAGAAATAATGAATCAAAGCATCGAGTAATCGAAACTAAACAATCGGATTATAGTTAAACCTTTCCATAGACAATTCTTAAGCGACTATCCCGTCTTAAAATATTCCGAGGAAGTAGAGTTACAACAAAAAGTAGCAGCCGGGTGCGCGGATAATTCGTTTTGCGGTCGTGACGGCAGGGCTTAAGGCAAGGCTACGCTAGAATTGTTCTGTTAAACTTGTTTCCCAAGAGCATAAAAAGTACAAAGATGTTTGAAAAACCGCCTGATAAATATGCTTCTAGGATGCATTGAAATAAAACTGTGCATTGCTATTTACATACATAAACAAAACTGTATCAATAGTAATTATGTGCAATGCCCGTAGCCCGCTACAGTATTGTGGTGGTGGATTAAGACGGGCTAGATTAATGGACCAAGGGCCCTACGCAAGACACAAACTGGCGTAAGAGCTACACGCCACGAGCAAAATCCTTCTCTTACGTGTAACTGCGGTACATACAATTTTACTGGCCTCCTCCTTATCAATTCATGTAGGTATCTTGTCTGTGCTGTGAACCAAGTACTTTAAAGGTGAATAGAATTGAGATAGAGATATAATTTTTGACCTCCGTCATTCTAAGGTAACAAACATGAAAAAAGACATACAACCGTGTTAAAAACCTCCTCCGTCAGTTATTGACGCTCCAAAAATCCTAACAATAGTCCTCCAGCACTTTACACAATGATATGCCAGCCTGTTGTTTTCAAAGAATTTAGTTTTCCCATCTTTTTATTTCTTGTTCATTGTAAACTACTTATTTAATTAATTTATGTATTTTTAGCTACACATAAATCGGGCTCTATATATTTATTACTTTGTTTACGTATACGTTTATCGTTTATGTAGTATATTTTATCTGTGTATTGTTTCGCGAGTCACAAACGGTTCTAGCTGAAAATCAGTGCTACAGGTGTCTAACACCTCAGCGTAATGCTGAGCCAGCGATCGTTACACTTTCGCGAAGACACACACAACGCTGATGATCTATTCTTTATGTCTGTGTTTTTTGTTTCTTTTCTATAAAATTGTATGACTGTTTGTCTGTCTTGCAAAAACTTTCTTTCCTTTTTTATATTCTGTCGTATGAAACCTAATTAGCCTAACAATGTTTAGTAATTTTGGAACAGTTCGTAGTCGTACAAACCACAGTAGGGTTTACGGAGCCTTAAGCAACAAATGCCGGGCGAGAGGTGCGTAATAACAAACGAAGAGCGAACATTACTCAATATGAATTGTTTCCACTTACGACCCAACTATTGGGCCAACTATTTTCGCCTGTCGAATTTTGAGACCAAATGAGGCACCGTCATTAGGCGTGAGGGATACGTCTGTCGGCTCATTGCAATATTTCAGCGTCTTAGGAGCAGGTAAGTGTTTGTGAGGATATGAAAGAGCGTAAAAAACAGGGAAATAATCAACTGATTAGCGGTCGTGTTTTGCATTGGGCATCAATTCTATCTTACGTTTTTGCTTCCGTTAGGATAAAAATAACTTCAGATATTCTGTTAGAATAAGTTAATGTCGTTCAGTCAGGAAAATCACGGAATGTTTATTTAGTAATTTCAGTTATTATTTTTATCTGCTACAGATTATTTAGACTTAAATAATTGTTACGTCGAGGTATGATTTGCCTAAATGAACAGAAAGACTAATGGTATTGGAGCTGTAATGAAAAACCATAAACTGACATAATGTGCGAGTGATACAACACGACGGTCTGCTATGTTTAATACCAATTTAAAACCGTGTTGCCGTTGAATAAAAATGAAAAGTTGGATTCTTTACATCTATCATCATCAAGATGTCTAAACAGAAGCAAAAATAGATTTTTTCCTTATTTGCTCCCCAAAAATAAACCTTCCATATCGTTTCCAAACGGGAATTTTGCCTAAAAACCCAATTTATCCGCTAAACCCTACGAATGAAGCAGGTACGCAATTAATTAGAGTCCGCGCCTCTCTAAGCCTGATATGTGTTATGTTGTGTTGTGTTATGCGCCGGGCAGCGCAGTATATCTTGATTTTCAGAACTTGGCCCATTATCCAAGACCTGCGCTGATATTCACACAGGATTTATAGACGCAAACGTTCGAATGTGTTTTGATTTTGAACGCGTTGTTGACTGAGGCAAAGCTTTTGGTTGTTTCACGTTTGTCAAATGACATTGTAAAGTGTGGAAATAAAGAGACTATTTGTGAGATTTTGCCCGCGGCCGTGTTCTAGTTACAAAGGTTTTACTAAGGTTTCCGATCCCACTAAGGAATCTTCACACCAGAATGGCATTTTTCAAATTAAGCTACGTACTTGGACGTAGATAGTCGGAAAATATACAGATTACAGTCAAAAAATTCCATGAATATTAATAATAAATTATTTATACGGCGAATTGTAATCGCTGACCATTTAAATTCCCAGTAATCTCAACTCCTCTTTTATTGAGATCGTTATAAAACTCAAAAATCAACAGCGGTCATTATTTGAATACATCGCATTCATGCCGGCCGAATAAAGACAATAAAACCGTACAAAAATGTTAATCTATGATTTTTATACGAATTTTATGGTGTTATAAATCATTGAGATAAAAACGTATCTGATGTCCTACTTTTGGGGGCGAGTGCGTGACATATGGCGTTTTGATTGCGTTCCGTTTATTTAATCTTCTCCGCCCCTGGGGTGAATTTAATTCATTACAATAATTTACTGCCCCCGGAAAATTCACTTTTGTCACCCGTGTTTTGTTTTTAATTGATCACCGAATTGGTGTCGTGGTCGTTCGTGTGTTTTGTTTGATGTCGATTCTTTGTGTGGTTTCTGGAAAGAAATAATGCTGTTGATGATCAGAAACAGAGACTGAAATGCAGAATAAAGGAAGATCGTGTCATTGAAACAAAAACAAGTGCATCAAGAAATGACTGTTTATCGAAAAAAAAATTGGAAAAACGCGGTCAGACTGCATGTTTGGCTAAACCATTTTTTTGGTCAATTTCATGTCTATTAGGTTATCGTGTGCATTTGAATACGGTAGACAGAGCCTGACGTAATAATACCTAAAGGCCACGTTTAGCATGATTGTAGACGTATAGGTGGAAAGGGGAATCAAAATAGTGATGGGTTGCTTGCGAGCCGCATCGCCTATAACATGATTCCTAAGACTCGCCCAGAAAGCAGATGCTAGTGGATAAGTAAACCTTCCCACCATAGTCCGCAATTAAATTAAAAGGTAAAATCAAACGTTAACCTTTATTTTTTGCCGTAAATCATAACCTAAATACAAACCCCCCTTGCCTGTTTCGAGGGACTCAAATATGTTGGTTATATTGAAATTTCAAATACAGAATTGTGTCGGGTAAACTGACGTGACGTATGCATGTTGGTCTGGCTTGTACATAATGGAATCAAGGATACAGTTGGGGTATCTAATACGAGCAAAGAATTAAACCAGCCCGGCTAGCACGAGAACGCACGAGAGTCGCGTCGCGCGCGAGATATACTACGTCTCTTTCTGGAACGAACAGTAAGAAAAAGACGGGCAATCTGTCTCGCGCGCGACGCGACTCTTGCGCGCTCTCGTGCTAGAAGACCTGCAGACATAGGGCTTAGTGGCGTATCTAATCATTAATTAACGGCATATTGTAAGTTACACTTAATTGAAAGCCTGTAATTATTTTTTGAAAAATTACCGAGCAGCAATGTAACGCAAAAATGACTTAACTATCAAACCATGGTATTCAAACGGCTGACAAGTAACTGTCCACGAGCCTTACTTAACATTAAAATTAACTTTACATTGCGGGCTGAATTATTTTGTCTGGCAAATTTTTACGTTGCAGTTTTCAATAAAAGTTATCTAAATTATACTTCTTAGGTCCTGCACTAACGACCATTTAAATATTTGCTCGTTAGGATTTACACGCTGTATAATTAAGTAGCTACACACGCTACCATACAATGCTTGCTAAATGCATATGACAGGTTTTACTGCCTACCGCGCGGACACTCGATATTACCTATCTCTTTCTACCTTCATTCTACACCGTGAGCCAAAAAAATGTTAAACGCAATTGCGATTCTGAGAGTGTTAGAGTATGAGCTCGGGTGGCGGGAGCATTAATTTTAAATACCGAATTACGGAGTTTTAGGGGTTAAAAGAATCTTGACTCCACAAAAGTACAAGTAAACAACCATTTAGGTAGGTACCATATTCGACCGCGTTTATCCCAAATAATTTCAATATAACAGAAACATCGGGAATGTACGTTCATGCACGGAAAGCAGAGTCCATAACACGTAAACTATTAGCCAAAGTGCTCGATGCAGGTCCCAGTTTCAATCTCGATATTGAAAACTAGAAACTGGGCTCAGATTGAAATTGAGTCATGGACTTTCTTCCAAAGTTGGTTGACTCGCTTTCGTGTACAGGGCGCTGCGGAAACCAGAATTGGCCTCTATTCAACATGTAACGGATCAGGCTTGAGTAAGCATGAACTCGCAAGATCATGAATATATTTCATACATTGAGAGCTAGTATAATTAAGAATATTAATTATAATGCCATCTTACGGGAAGTCGTGAACAACTAGAAGTACTTAGGCCGGCTAATTTTATGATGGGTACTGAAACAAAAGTCATAGTTTTCTATAGTTTCAATTTTCGCCATCAGATGACGCTAATAAAATTATCTCAGGTATTTTAATTAAAATTAGGTTAATTATTGGATAATGAGGTGTAGGAATGATTTAAATATTTTACTAAGTATGTAGTATTAGTTTCAGGAACTTTCAGCGGGTAAAATTGATTAAAAAATAGAGAAACAATATATGTACTGGGAATATGGTTTTTACCAGAGAAAATCTCAAAATGCAAGGAAAATGCTTATTGGAATAAGATGTATGATTCATTAGATTTATAGTGTCCAAGTTTCATTAACTTTGGTGCAGTAAATAAGTCATAATATGATTACAAAGTTTTCGGGGTTTGCTTATGTCAAAAATATGAGAAAAGTACAAGTTTATTATTATTATAAGACGAATGATTAAAATGCAAGGAATTAGATTATATGACAAGAAACTCTATGTTATAAGGGTCTGTTTGTCTAAGTTTCATCAGATTCCGGTTAGTAGTTCAGTAGAAAAGAGTTAATAAAAATGGCTTGGGAAAATTAGTTGCATACAAAATGGCGATGAAAATTTTATAGAGGAAAATATAAGCTTTTTAAATACGCATATATAAATTAAAAGAAAGTTATCGTTTAGAGCTAAATTTAGAGTTATGTTTGGATATATTCTTAGAAATAGTAAATAAGCTATCTAAGAATTAAGTAAAATAAAAAGTTATAAAATTGTATATTGTTACTGTAGCTATCGTGACGGATATGGACAATGTGGAAGTTATAGCCAGTATGGGCGAAACGGCCGTTAAGGATGGTAGCGCCGTTGTGTCACTCTCTATATAAGGAGAGGCATTACGTGAATATGGGTCTTTTGTTTACGTCAGCGGATTCGTGAAGTTCTCCTGAGATTATTTAATTTTGGGTTCGTTGCTTGTGGAGATCGATGTGTTATTTCTTGGCCTTGCGTATGCTAGTGTTTATAATGCTAGTATATTCTTTGCTCGGGATATGATGCTTTGATTTTTGGAAGTAAATAATGAGAACTGTATCGAGTTTCAGCTAGTAAAAGCTGATATCTGTGGATTGATACCCGGGTTACCTCAACGGTGTCAACTGACAGGGTAGCTTTCCTCAGATACGCAATTTTTATTAAGAAAATAACCACTTATGGAGTAAAAGTGGGGTCTTGTATTATACCAGAAGAGACAGACCAATTTCTCCCAGGATTGTGTAGGGTTTGTTATGCCTATTGGTGTTTCAAATTCAACATCGTTCTGTCACCTTATTTATCTATTTATTTATTCACACGGCTTATTCGTCACAGCGATACTTGACAATCCCAGTCCAAATCGTCTTTATCGCTGAGCACACGGGTCTTATGGATAGTTCTTGGAGACTGACCCTCTCACTTAGGGGTAATTTAGTTCAGGACTCATTCATTGCATTATGAATGGGAACGCGAGTAATTTAAATAAGAAAACCGGGTTTTTCTAGCTTGTTGTTACGTGCAGTTTAGTTGGTAGAGCAGCTAGGTTTAATAGGATTAAATAAACTTCAGTATAGTTCAGTGATAGATATTGGGGTAGCTAGTATCTAAATGAATACTTTTTAAGTTTTAATCTGAAGAGAAATATTTCATAAAGCACTTCATTTCAATTCAAATATTTATTTAATCAAAATAATTAAAACTAAAGCAGTTTACAAATTTAATGAACAATAAAGTTCAGAATGAGATTTAAGGGGGTTTTCTGAGTAAATAATGCTCATCTTCTATCCTAAAAGATAAAGGATAAACGAAGGAAATATCAACCTTTTGTATCATTCAATAATATGTTAAATAATAATATACTTCGTCATATTAAAACTACTTTTCTTTGATACCAGAATCTTGGCTTATAATTAAAGTGCTTGAAAGTTTTATTTCTTAAAGACTGAAGTAATCTGTATTCATGAAATTTTATATTAATTAATAAATATAAAAACGTAATAAGTAAATGGAATTAGTAGTCTCAGAAGTTGACTAAAAGTAGTGAAAGTAAAGCTTTGTATTTGTACTAAAGATCTTTTAATAGCATCAAAGTTAATGCTTAATTTCCTAACTATATGCAGCCTCAAGGGGATGTTTATAGTTATAGGGTGGCGTAAGTAGAATCCGAAGGGGAAGGTGGTAGCGGATTCACCCCATTTTGGGGGTTCACATATCTGAAGTACAATTATGAATTTACTTAGATTCCTTAACTTGTTTTCGAACTCTCTTATTATCATTATTTCCTTAAGAATTTATTACATAACAGATTTGCTAATTTTCTACATTATTTTTAAGTAATTATTGATAGGGTAGACATTAGATAGAGTCAGGAATCCAATCTTATTTTCCATGCAAAGTTTCTCGGGTTACTACAATAATCACAGTGTTGGTCCATCAGTTTTAGACGAATCACGCAGCCATTAATATTTTCTATTAGGTAGGTAGAGTTGTTTAGAGGTAGGTTAGTATATAAGTTAGTCTTTTGATAGCTTAGTAGGGAGGGCAGTTACAAACATACGCGTGAAAATAAGGGCTAAGTAAAAACCTGAAAATCACTACTAATCTTTTAAGAGTGCGCAACCGAATCTCGTCTCATTTTGCTAAAAATCACAAGTTTTGGAAGCTTTTTTAAGCCCAGATATGGCAAATTTTTAGAATATTCAAAAGGTTTTAGAAAGATGAAGTCTAAACGAAGTGCACTACAGACTAAAATTTTGAATTTGTATTCGTATTTTCTAACACGACACGATCTTTTAACATCGTTTTGTAATTTCTGAAAACAATGTTTTAGTCTTGAAAAAAGTTTCTTCCAAAAACTTTACCTACCTAGCTACTGGAAATTTAAGCATTTATTTACAATGCTAGATTAATTGCTAATTTACAAGTTACATTTACTAATACCTTTCTAATTTCATCACCATTATTACCATTAATGTGAATTATTTTGGTTCTTTATATTTGTAGAACAAAGCCTTTACTTACTTACTTATCATCTCCAGCCTTTGTCCGCCCCACTCTGCTACTGCGCCAAGGCCTCTTTAAATAAAAGGGATTTCGCTAAAGTTCCCACTCATATAATATGCCCAATGCGGACTGGAAACTTCAACTTCACACACACATTTGAACTGCTTTGTGTGTGTTACAGGATTCCCAGTGATGTTTTCCTTCTCCGAAAAACTCATGGCCAGTTTCAAATTCATGCACATAATTTGCGAAAAACTTAGAGCCCTTAGAGGCGAGGTGTCTTGAGACGCCAACATCACAACGCTGACCAAAGCTTTAAAAAAACGAAGTACCTAAAATGATGTACGTACCTTTTCAAAATCACTACATAGTATAAAATCTAATCTTCAAAACTACACAACGGATTTTGATGCGGTTTTTTTAATAGATAGGTAGAGTGATTCAAGAGGAAGGTATAATACATGCATAATATACCGTGCGAAGCCGGGGCGGGTCGCTAGTACATAATATATTTATTTACGTACTTACTAATTGGTGCCCTTCGATCGCGTGAACTTTAGTTTTAGGCGAGTGACGAATACTGAATTGTATTTAATTTTCTAATGACAATATTCTTACTTCCCTACATCAATTTTGATACAAGTCAACAAAATGTATTTTGTTGTTCTAGGCATTAGCCTGAGACGCCTCGAAAATCCGTTCAGCACCTTTGAGGATTAGCGTGAACAAATATACAGATCGACAGTAAAAAAGGTTAAAATGTATTTCATCTATCATCCTCATTTCCCCTGAGTATTTTCCCTCCACTGTTTTATTATATGTGTAGAAGATGAATAGGTAATTATGTATATGCCCTTCCTACAAATTCCATCGGCCGTAAACGCTCGCGTCCACGTTCCCTAGTCCCTAACCGTTACACAAACGTAAACGTCCAGTGGTCCATCACCGAAGGTCCAGTTCATAAAGCATGTTTATGCCCTCGCAAATTGAAGGGGCTTCCCTCTGCTAACTGCGCCGTTATATCCGGGTACCAATTGTGTTTGACGACTGGATTTAGGGCTCGGTTTATTACTTGTAGTTCGGATTAATTTGTGTAAACTATTAGTTTCGTGTTAGGTTCGGGCTATGAATAATGTTTCATTGTATCGATTTTGATTTTTACAGATATTTAACAAAATGTAGTGCGGCACTGAAAATTTTACAGCACCGTTATTTCTTTAACATGGTAATACACAGTTTTTTTTTACTTTTTAATGACGTGACGGTAAAATACGTAGTCTTATACAGGTTGCGCTATCCTTTTTGCAGTCGACAATTGACCGATTTTTGAAATACTGTTATTTCAAAAATCGGCGAACTTCTTCCACGGTCAACTGTGAGAAAAAAAACCATTACATTCTACACCTACTCTTCTTAACATAACATTGAGCGCGCGCAGAAAATTACTAAGTAGGAAGTCATTTTATTAGTGTTGACTAGTTTTTGCCGTGACTTCGTCCGAACGGAATTAATATTTGTGGCGAAATTTCATCCGTTTTTTTAGGATATTTCGATGAACTTCGCCTATTTTTCACAGTATTTAGCTTTCTCGACTTCAATGAATAAAAATAAATCAACCATGAATGAATAATAATAAAAGGTACTTTTAAATTGTCGTGTTTTTAAATGACCTAATTTATGATTTTATTCAAACAAGGAAACCAAATCTAGCGACGATATGGATAGCTTATGAGAGGTTTGTGCCCAGCAATGGGACGTATATAGGATGGAGACGAGTTAGCTAAAAGTTCGTTAGCAATTTAATAGATCGTGCTTTGTCTCGTAAGAGTGCAATTTAAATATCATACTCACCAGCAAAAATTCAAAACTTGTATGAAAAGTAACACGTTATTTTTGCTCGTCTTTATACGATTTATTTCAAGCAATAGTAATAGTTTAATTATATGAATAGTTTGCTATATAACCCAGATAGGATTTAATAATTTACTATAATACGTTCACATCCTGTCCATACGGACCCGCATAAGTTGTTTGCGTACAGTACCGAAGCATACCTATTCGTAATCAATAGGTATTACCCATAATCCCGCTGACGATTATCCGATGATCAGTTCTCAAAAGTCGAGAGCCTAAGCGAGTAGGCGTAAACCTAGAGCTATGCCGACTCCACACATTAGCCCCAATCTGAGGGATACGGTATGGTTTCGAATAACCTCATGTATTTTCACCGCGTTCTATAATATAACTGCGTCTCTTAGGTTGGCAACGTTTGGATATTTGAGTGGAGCCGGTATTACATTATAGGCCAGGGCTGGCACGTCGTTAACACAATTGTGTCCAGTGCCTAGAATATGTTAAAGCTTGTGGCATGGCTCTGTGAAAATTACGTTTGACATCCCTGCTTCAGGGATCCTATTTTTCATGTGAGTAGTCTGGAGAGGTAATACGTTGGGGCTTATCATGGACACAGAGAATTCATCCCTTTCGTACCTACAAATGTTATATACCTACTGGTTGGAAAAAAACAGAAAAAAATACTTTCAAGATAAAGGCCAGCATGCTAAGCCATAGCAATTTTAATTGTTCAAAAATATAAAAACACGTTGCGAAAATATGATAAGTTCAACAGTCCACTCTCTTGCTCCGGCATTTCGATCCAGAAAGTGACGTCCGTCCGGTCCGGTTATTGCAAATCTGATTTACGGATAATCCGGAGGTTTAAGCCGGACACTGCTCGCTGGCACCGGAGGTTCAATATCTCTGATATTTAAGACATTTAGATAGGAGAATTTCAAAAAAGATTTAACTTTTTAGCTTCTCTATATTTAGACCCAAAATAGGGATAGTTTCGTTTGAAAGTGAGTTGTGAAAAAATCTACCTATCATGTATTGCACTGCACTATTTTGTTCAGACAGTGATATTCGTAAATCATGCAGGTGTAATTAATAAAACAAAAAAAAAACTACCTACTTGATTTTTATTATTTCTCCTTAATTGAACCATGATCATCAATACGAATAACTCATCTTGGTAGGCAAAGAACGTTCACAAGTATTTATTCCATTTACATGGCTTGAGTAATATATTAAGTAGGTACTAGCTGATTCGACAGACGTTGTTCTATCAAAGGATATTTCACATTTTACCGAGCGTTTTTTTCTAGTTTTTGTTTTCCTAAGAATACTGCAATGATGTACGTAAAATATGAATAAAAGCTAAAGAAAGTTTACATTTAATTCATACAAATATACACCATGACATGGTGTACCATCATACAATGCCCGTCTAGCAGGTCGAGCGAATGTTTCAACCACCACGGACTTTGACTTAAATTATTAAAAAAAAAAATCTAAATTTTTATAGCTCTATAACTTGGTTCCAAATTCCAAGTCAAGTCCGGTACACAAGATTGTAATATAGAGGAGTCCGTCGATGCCCTAATATTGTATGCGCGCCGCGCCCCGCCTCTTAGTAGCCCGACTTGACCGTAAATAATTCGGCATATTCGTGCCTGCTTATTGATTTAGCTTGCAAGCTGTGGCATGTAGGGTTGAAGACCGCTTTCAGAGCTCTTAACTCTTGTAAGTTACATTAATTTACTTGAATAACTCGCGGATGGTAATGGTTTCAGTTTCTACGATTACTTTGATTTTTTTCTGTTAAGAATATTAATGTAATTTATTTGTGACAACAACAACTCATACCAAACTTATTAAATAGTAAAATTGTTTTAAATTATTTATGTCTTGGACTGAAATACGCGTATATATTCCAAATACGTTCTATTGCAGGCCATACATTTGTGAAAATCCAAACACGCACAACCCTATTGGCTCCGGGAAAACACATAACTTGTTGCATTTTCTCCGCCTATGACGGTGGCTCCGACGCCATGTAAAGGCAACGGCACACTCATAAACATCAAATACACTTTAAAATTACTTTCATGCAATGGATTTGATTTTTATACTATTAAGCGCACCCTTGCCAAACTGCTTTTGGACATCATGAAACTAAGGACTACCTATTCAGTTTTTGTCATTTTCGTTGTGAAACTCAAAATCCTGAGTCCCGAGAGTTATGATTTATAATAATAATATGAATAAAAATCGCGAGAATAGAAATCGTTCTATGTTTCTTGATGCTTCTTGGCAAACTAGGTGTTTCTTCACTTCAAACTGACGTCATATGAAAAACGAAGATTGCCGAGACACAAGAGAAAATGGAAGCACAGGGGGTTATCATGACGTCTTAATGCGATTCAATTCCGATTCAGGTTAGGTTCACTCGCTGTCATATCCATTCTAAAAATCACAGCTAAAATCTGAACTGAGTCGGAATTTAATTGCATTAAGACGTCATGATAAGGTCCATGTAGGTACTTAACATTTAGTAGGTATCGCTACGCTCGTAGTGTGCGACAGCAGCAAGCAGTAGTGTGAGGCAACAGGATCTTTAACTGCCATACGTTACTGTCCGTCGTTTTATTCCGGGATAAGTCATTTTAGGCGATTTGATTGGATATAAGGATTTGTTTCTCTCTATTTGCAGATTTAATTTCATTTAGACAAAGGAATGATGTGCTTAATGTGTTTTTATTTACTTGGGTACCTACTCCTACTTTTTCAACTTATTTGTCTGATTTCTGTACGTGGGTCAATAAAGGCATGTAAGTAAACTCGTAAATTTTCGTATATAAATTACAAGAAAATTACTTATAAGGATCTTATCTGGCTTACCTATACTAATAAAAGCTTGGTTTCGCCATTTACATAAAAAACTTCTGAAACATCGTTCGTTTGTTCTCAAAATATATCAAACTCATCAAAAACGCGAAAGGACTAACTTTTACGCACGTAATATACTTACAAACATCTAGTATCAAATTTTAGATTCTGGCCACTGCCGTTTCAAATACGACCTAACCATGATACCCAAAAGACTCGCCTTTAGATGAAACGTCGGTCACATCAATTTCCCAAGTTACCGCCACAGTACCGATTGAGGTTAGGAATCGTCAAACTTTTTCAATTCCATCACAAAATTGCCCGAACACCTTAGCGCTTATTAAAAATTACGTGATAATGAAATGTTGCTCGAAATTAAAAGCTGTATTGGGCTGTAAATCACTGGAATGGGCGCAGGTCGTGGACACGATTTACTGTAAAAAGTTCCCGTTTCAATTGTGGAAGTTGTGACGATTAAGTTATAGTTGAGCCTTTTTGGTTCTGAAAAAATTATTCCGTAGCTTAGCTTGTAAAATATTTAGTCTACAGTAAGAATCACGAAGTGAACCAGCCGTGAAGAAGTGGCCAGAGCCGGTGTTAATTTAAGTCATACTATGTTTCAACGCCTTCATCTGAGCCCGATTTTAACTGTCTTCAAAAAAAGGAGATTTTCAATTCGTCGGCTTTTTATGGTCTAAGATCTCGGCTAAGAGCAAACTTCAGCGATCTAATCACCGGATAAAAACTATTTTATTTCAGAGGAGATAGGGCTGCCGAAAAATATAAAGATGAAGATAAAAGATAAAAGATGATTTATTGCCACTAACAACAATTACAAAAAAAAGAAACAGTTATATACAACTTAATCCTAACAATAATATGGTCAAACAGTAGGTAGGTATTTTATTGCATCAGGCGGTACTTTGCGGAGGTCCATTTCAATGAACAAAAATATTTACCTTGCCACTCCGCTTGCGTTGAGTGGCGGAGTAGCAAGGTAAAGATTTTTTGTTAATTGAAGACAGTAGGTAATTAAAAAAAAACTACTACCTATCTATACAGGGTGCTCGCGAGGAACCCGCATAACTTTACCAGTGTATACCTGAGGTCGTAATGATTAAAAAACATTATATAACATAGGTCGAAATATGATTTTTAACTTTTTTTAACTTTTCATACAAATTAAATAAATTATTTTTGGTTCACCAGTAACACAATGCCTCATAGGACGAGCTGGCAACGTTTGTTATTGTTATATCTTTCTCTCTTTGCCCAAGACTTTCGACTTGACAAATTGACATTGTCAATGTTCGCAACTTGCTCGTGTAATTCAAATCGGGGCCCGGACTCTTACGAGGCTGGAATCACGACTTTGGCCGAACTCTGTTGACCAATGAGGCGGGCGTTGCTACAGTTACGTTTAAACAAAAGGTTAACCAATGACGGAACGCGATTTTCCGGAAGCTGACGTTGCTATGGTTACTTAATAACAAAAACGTTCAACCAATGCCTGAACGCGATTTTCCGGAAGCTGACATTGCTATGGTTACTTAATAACAAAAACGGCCAACCAATGACTGAACGCGATTTTCCGGAAGCTGACATTGCTATGGTTACTTAATAACAAAAACGGCCAACCAATGATTGAACGCGATTTTCCGGAAGCTGACATTGCTATGGTTACTTAATAACAAAAACGGTCAACCAATGACAACGTGACATTTCCTGCTGACGTAATGTTTAATGTTTTGAATCCAGCAATGCTACCAAAAGCACGATATAAGTAAGCAGAAAAGGATCAAAAGGAGGAAGTGATTTGCTTGATTAAAAGTAGTATTTTATTTCATTTTGGAAACGTGCTTCGTAAACTTTGACTTTAATTATTCAGTTTAGCAATTCGTATTTGCGTTCAAAAAGTTTATTCTTTGGTATTATTCTCGGTACCTACTGGCCACTTGGAAATTTCCTTTGAGTGTCGAGTGTGTACTTTAAATAATGACATCAGTCACATGGATGATGGGTGACATTGTTGCTATTGATTCTAACGGTGTAGCAAATGTAATTAAGATAAAAATAATCTTTGTAATAAAACTTGAAGAAATTGCGAGTGATCAGACGGTCAACCTAACAGCTAAAAAAAATGTTGCAGAGTGTTTTTGGTCCATGGTGCAAAATATCACTCAGATCCTGAGAAACGTGGGAGTGCTATTGCGGATTTTGAGTATTCTAGCTCAGCGTCCCCGGATTTCAACGCAAGTCCCGGCTTTGCACGTAGCTGATACAGTGATTTACAATTACTCGTGTACTAGGTAGGGTATTCATGTATTGTCGTGTAATAATAAATGAACAAATTGATTAATGATTGTGTATTTTTACTTAAAAAAACAAATAACAAGACCCTTATCATAAAGTTTAATAAAACCGAATAGGTAATTACTAAGTGAACATAAATTTTCATCCACGATAGATTAAAAATCATAATTTTCCTACCTATTGCACAAATTGTGCGGTTTAACTTAGACGGTTGACGTCGATAGTCGAAAAAAAGAGTAAATAAATTGGTCTTTAAGTGCTGCACGGTGAAAAGTTTAAGGATCCAGTAAAAGAAGATACTGGAAGTACTAATACTGTTGCAGTTTCTACTTAAGTGGTCACGGAGATACGGATTTCAATGAAGTGGAAGTAGCCGAACTAGCTAATTGCAATTTTTCGCAAGTTTGCCGTGTAATCTATACTAATAGTATGAAGAGGAAAAATTTGATTGTTTGTTTGTTTGTTTGCATTGAATAAATAGGCTTCGAAACTACCTACTGGACCGATTTCAAAAAATCTTTTGCCGTTAGAAAACTACATTATTACTGAGGCTACTTTTTACCGCGGGAAAATACCTTTTCCTACAGGAAAATTAATTTATCGCGGGCGAAGCTGCGGACGGAAGGCTAGTGAATGAGATTACTCATTAAAATTCGTTTTGATTTATTTAATATTGTTATTGTACATTGAACATAACATAATTATGGGTAATAAAATATTATCATCCCGAACTGTTTAGTTTCATGTGTAGTTTTACGATTTTAAGTGAATATCCAGTCCCACCCAAGGCGGGGGGCCCTTGCGATATCTAAGCATCGTTATTATGCCATCATAAAAAATCAATCGATTTTACAAATAACACTGTGTTACTAATAGAATTTTAATATTCTACTTCTTGTTCTCTCCTTAATGGCGGCCGTATTTATTTTCAATGACACATAAACAGAAAGACAGTGACAGGAACGAACTTCTGCAGTTTACGCCAGTCAGATAATATGACGCGGTCTTGCAACGTCGCTATCATAAAGGTGCATTATACTGGTTTCTATTTAAAGCAAAAAATATTAATTACTCGCAAACTAAGCCGAATCCAGCTTACTTTATACAACATTTTATTTTCTAAACATGGTCAGGAATACGGTGGCAAAGTTATGCGGGTTCCTCGCGAGCACCCTGTATAGTACCTATTTCTTGGTACATATTTCAAATATATTGTGTCCTAAAACTACAAAATAGACTGCAATAAATATTTGGGTCATACAGAAAATTGTTAAAAAAAGCGTTCGTGTAGTATTTAAATTCATTTTTGACCTAAACAAAAGTTGTTAATTTTGTTTTGAGTATTTGACTTTTAGACTAATTATTTGTTCATTATTGAATAGCATATATAGAATTGTAAGTTAACGTAAAATAAAAAAATAAGTCATAAAGTCTCCTTCTGTGGACTGTTATGCGATGTTGTATTTTTCTCGCCAAGTCATTAAAATTCATATTCACTACGATTGTGCCGTACATTTCATGGCATGCGATGTACAATATAGTCAGTTAGCCACTACTGGTAATATCTAAAATTATACTCATCTGCGTTCATACAAAAAGTTAATATACTACCCGTTATATGTTTTTGAGTCTCTTCTGTGGACACAAAAAAGAGTCTCATAAAAGTCAGACGAGAGAACGCATCCCTGACTTTTCTGCATTGGCAAAACTAAATGAAGCTTGCTCAGTAGTCAGCAAAAGTTAGACTGACGTGCACACGCAAAATAAGGCGAAAAAAAATATTTGCATTGCAAAATAGGTAATGTAAAAGATCGGTGCGTCTTTCCTGTGCCACGTATTTATCGGTAAGTAATAAAGCCAAATAATTTTAGTATACTGGATTTTAAATGTCACGGGGAGTAATATCCTTATAGCTCTTTGCATGTAATATAACCTCAAAGTTGCATGTGATAATATTGATTTATGAATGAAACGTCTCCGCTGTGGACATCTTTTCTGTGGTCAATGTGTCCTCAGAAGAGAAAAATGTCCACAGAGGTGACATATTTGTAGTGATTCATAGATTTTTGGTGCTGTACATAAGGTCTGAAACTCACAACCATATTGTTTGTAGTAACAATGCCACGTGGAAGGGAGAGAGAAATCCTTTCGGAGGTGGAGAAGAAAAAACAGAGTAGAGAATTGTATGTCCACAGCAGGAGATGTCACTTCTGTGTACTTTTTAGAATATTATTTTTACCTCTTAAAATAGCAAATATGGCGAAAATATTTAAATGGGATAAATCATGTTATTGTTTTGCATTATGTAAACTCAAAATACGCTAAGTACAATATACCCTACTATTTAAAAATAGATGTTTGTTATCTTCTGTGGACAATTTAAGTCTCTCCTGTGGTCGTCCAAAAACTAATTACTTCTTTTTATTCTCAAATTTAAACACTGATCTTTGTCTTTATTTTTATATAAGTGCTTATAACACAGTCAACCAATAAAAAAAGTTTGATTGTGATCTGTTTACTTTTTATTTTTTATAATTTCGTTTTCCTTAATTCTGTATGACCCATTTGTTAGCTTAATAACCGGCTCATTACAGTGAAAGTTTGCGGCGGTATTGTAATCGGGCAGTTTTTATTCCCCCGGCGGCATCAATTAGTAACACATGCCACTAGCTTTAGAAGGTGCCACGGGTAATCCGCACAAGTTATAAAGGCCCGCGTTGGGATTGCAAGGGATGTAGGGATACTGGAAGAAATTGATAGGTAATATGAAGCACATTCTCATTGTGTTTTGGAGGACGAATTTCCAGTTGTGTCCGTCTCATTTATTGACCAAACGAGCGCGAAGGTCTCCGCCTCGCTTGGGTAAAAATGCTTTCGTATGTCCGGCTGTTCGCATTTCTCAACCAATTTTCGTGAACAGTTTTGATAATTACAGTCATGGAATTTATGGATACTCCGATTCATTTTCACCTATGAAGGTTGAAAACGTAATAAATAGATTCGCGAGATCTATAGCTTACCAAACTAATATAGTATGGTACCAAAGACCTCATTAATCATGAGTGCATTTCAAATGGCCGGACTATGTGTTGTCTAACGCACTCGGATAATTGCGTTCACAATTTTTTTTCTGTCAAATTAAGTCGGATAGAAAAGGATGGTGAATACGATGGCAAGCGTCCGCGAGTTAGACAATATTATGGCATCGGATTATTAGCTTGTGTCGAATCTTATACCAACAGTAAATTTAGGATGATAATGCGCACCCGCTCGAAAGTGTGCCTGGAAAACAGTTCTCGAAGTCGCTATGAGAGCTGTTGTTGATCA
This sequence comes from Pandemis cinnamomeana, assembly GCA_932294345.1. Taxonomy (NCBI): domain Eukaryota; kingdom Metazoa; phylum Arthropoda; class Insecta; order Lepidoptera; family Tortricidae; genus Pandemis; species Pandemis cinnamomeana. The sequence goes on from OW028706.1 coordinate 5,787,288, forward strand.
CCGACAGCGTGGATTTGGAATACGGGCGAAACTTTTAACTAGACATAGGTTTAGCGGCACAAACGATATTTAATCGTCATTTTTCAATTTTCTCTAAGACGACATAATTAATTTTTAAAGATGCTGTCGCGCAGCAATGTAACGCAAAATTATTTTGGTTGTAACATTCTATGTCACATGACAAACTTATTATCTTAACTTAACTGCATTGTTTACTGTACATTGCGTGCTGAATAATTTTCTATGGTTCTTTTTCATCTTATCATCATCACTATCACTATCACTACATATTATAAAATAAAGTCGCTTTCTCTGTCCCTATGTATGCTTATATCTTCAAAACTACACAATGGATTTTTATGCGGTTTTTTTTTTTAGATAGAGTGTTTCAAGAGGAAGGTTTTTATGTATAATTATACGCAGACGAAGTCGCGGGCAGAAGCTAGTTTTTTAATAAGAGGTACCTTAATTAACTCTTTCGGACATAAACTTAAAGCTGTTTTAAGATTCGGCCTTAATCAAAATCCACGCTGTATACCTATGACAGAATAAGGTTATCAAAGTTTGACACTAATTAAGCACATTCTAAATACCAAATACAGCTCCAAACATTTATTGAAAGGGGACGTGGCAGAATTAATTAACGAGTTTACTTTTGTTTCCTTCCACAATTTTAGATCCGGCACCGGTGGGTTTCAAGGCGACTTATTAAAATGGCTGCTTTAAAATATGTCACGTTAGGGTGCCGGTGGCGTATAAATAATGTCGGGTGGTCCGCGTCGGGTTGGACGGCTGCGGTCAGAGAGGCAGTGTGGACACGGCTTTATATTTATATTGTCCTCTTAAGCATTAGATATCGGGCATCACTCGAAATGTTCTCCATAATAGACTATTGTAATATTCAATAAGGCTCAGGGCAATTTGCACGATGCGTGTATACCTACTACTGTGCTGATAGGTATTCCTACCAATTCAGATAATGTGGAACCGATTGGACACAGGGGTTCTTATTTTAGTATACAACAAAGGGCAAACGCTCAAGTGATTTACCTGATGGTAAAAATTACCGCTGCGTATAGATAATCAAAACACCAGAGGAAATGCCGATGTGGTGCCAAACTAGAAGACTTAGAATAAGTAACCACATAAGCTTTAGAATAATTACAGAGTAAACATTTTCCTAACAACATTTTAATTTTAATTTTCAACTTGAATCTACACTAAGCTACCGTGTAGCGAGTGCTTGCAATGGCCAAGGTTCGCCGCTCTTCACAATTTACTCTTCCCCCTATATTAGGGGAATCATAGAGATATCGATACCTCGATATTGGAGTATGGGAATGGACGGTTACCGGGCACGAGAGATAAACTGTCTTTAATAATAAACATTTCAAACGAGAGGTGGAAAACGGCGGGGATTGGAAGCTGTGTACGTCGAAACGTTATATGAGCTGGTGTTGGTGTGTTAAGTTTACTAAAACTTTTGGTTTCCTATAAAAAAAATACAATTAGAATATTATTTTCTAGTTGTTTGTATGTATGTTTTTTAAGCAAATTTTGGAGACGGTCTTGATGGCAAAACAATTTTACAAGCAAAATGTAACGCAAATTTGACATTATGTACCTAGTGAGTCACTAGCTATAGCAACCAAGCTATACAACTTGTCAGTAAGTCATAGAACATGAGTTACGTGCAAACATCATAAATGAATCCATTTAAAACATAATCTGCTTGCTGATTGCTACCCCTCTATTTTCATACCTTTTCCAATTTCAAAAACAATGCAGTGTACAATTGGCACATTTCCGCCACGAATACCTGCCCAATGAAGAATGTTTCTTAAGAAGAAAAACGTTTAAGAAAAAATATAACACTGACTGTAGAATTTTAACGAGTTCCCATAAAAACAATGCTCTTTGAACTTCGCAGTCCTCTCTCGGCGCCACTCAAAGTAATTATGCTGGAGCGCTGCAAAAACTCAACATAATCCAACCACAGTCCGCTTCAATTAACAACCAGAAATGCCTCATAAACAGCTTTCATCCCCCACAGGAAATTAAACCCTTCTTCTTAGCACTTACCGTCTCTAAGACCCATAATTCTCTGCACTCGCCGCCTCTAGATTCGCATCGCTTACCTTGAAGTACTTGGGATACGGATTTCTGACTCTAGCAGCTGGAGTTAGAGTGTATTTTGCAATAGGCTGCTGGGTGAATTTTTACATTTCTCCAATGTTTCAAGAAAGTCCAGTGCATCGTCGTCAAGATCTACAGCATCTTGAGCACCTGAAATATGTTCAGGGTTGACTCAGCTCCGCAGCAGCGTCGGCAGCGTGTTCTAAGTCTGATAGTTATGTCAATATAATTTTTTGGCCTAATGAACATGAACGATCCGCGGCCAACCCTATATGAGTTTTTAACAAAAACTTTTAGTCTTGTTAGACATAAATTATAATCACATCATTGTCTACTAATAAGCAGGTGCACCTTCTATTTTATTCTCGTGTTTTTACATCGCGTACTAAGGGAATCTATAATATGGTTTTAATCAGGAGAAAAGGGGTCCAGAAATGACTTCTGTCTCTTGATTTTATAATTTTTTGGAAATTCCTGTAATGAAATGGATTTACTGAGTACGAGTAGGCAAAAAAAATGTTTAAAACCAAATTTAAAATTTCTTTATGTAAGCGACATTTTTCCATTACAGTTACGCGAGTGTAAATGGTGTGGGAGACTCGTTGCGTTTGTTTCATTTGTTTCTAAGGCGGCAGTTTAAAGGTTGTATGATCAAAAACAACAGTATACAGGCAGCCCTGGTGTTCTCCCGGTCGCAGAATTGTTTATATACAACAATTTACCATTATACCACTTAAGGGTCATTAAACTAGCCCGCCGTTTGCCATCTAGGGAAACTCTTTTGAAGTGAAGTGAAGATTTTTCAGCGAGTCGTTGAACGTAGGTATCTACTGCGAGACTACTCGCTGCAATATTTTACGGGTAAAGTGCATGCGACTAACTTTTACTGTGTTCGAAAACCATTTGGAAAGAAAAACATTCCGAATTACTTTAAAGTTTAGTCCCGAGCACCGTTAGTGGAATATGTTGACAGGAATTTATTTTTCCTGGGCAATAGAGTAGTATAACAGACTGGGTACTTATTAAATGGCTAGAAAATTAAATTATCTTATTCACTAAAATATATATATAGCTAAAACAGGTTTACAATTTGTGTCATGTGACTTAAATTGACAAAATATCAAAGAATCATTCGGTTTGGTCTATGACGTCTAATTCCCCGAATGTCTAGTCGCGATACGTCCATTCCCTGAACGTCTAATATCCGCAAGTCTATATCCCCAAATGTCTAGTCGCCATACGTCCATTCCCGGAACGTCTAGTCAAGGTATAAAAATATCGACACTCTATCATAAAGTTGACGGCATTTCTGTTCGATTTGCCCTTCTTTGGGCATTTGAAGGTACCTAACGAACCTAATCTAAATCCGCGAAATTAGATATTCGGGGAGATAGAAATTCGAGGAAATAGACATTCGGGGCATTAGACGTTAAGGACCAATTAGACAGTCGGGGCACTGGACCTATACCGAATCATTTAATAAGTATACCAAAAATAGTAGTAGTAGTTAGTTTAGTATTCAACGACAAATGGACAAAATCATCGACAAATGGTTCCTTACCCCTTTTTGTTCTTCAATCTGGTTTTCAACGGACATAATTAATTAATAATACGACACGTGTAACTGAATAAATGCACGTTGAATTGGTTGGTTTCGATGAATGACACATTGACACTTGATATTGAATGTTTTTTTATTTTTTCATGAAATAAGGCAATATAAATAAATATGACTGTTGAAAAGTCACAAAACATTTTGATAACGGAATAAAAGTTCTTATTCACATCTTATCTCACAGACTAACTTGACCACGAACTAAACCTATTTCCAGCGGAAGGTTTCAGAGCTAGTGAGTAATAAAAAACGTCATAAAAAGTCATCAAGAGGCTTAGATACGTATAGTTCGGAGTGCTGTTGATTAGGTACGGCGCACTGTCGTGTTTACGACGTAACTGTCGTGTGCCATTACCCTTCCCGGACTGATAGCAGAAAAAATACACTATTTTTGACGTGATAACGTCTTATAAATCGATGAACGCGGGCTGCACTCACCAAAAAGCATGACTAATTGCGTTACGTTCCGCGTGACGTCAGAGTGTACCAGCGAAAGGGTGGAACAAGCGATAGAGAGGCACGATTGGCCAAAGCGTCGGCTTGTGATACATTTATCGTTATCACGTAAAACTATCGTCCGTAAACCGACTTTATAGACAACTGGTTTTTTTTAAAGTCAAGGTAGCTTAGCGTAATAATTTGTTTTATTATTATTTCACAACGTCATCATGTAACCAACCGCTATTATCTGCTGTAATATAATAATTCAAATATTAACTCTAGGACAGACGATGATTACAAAAGTTTACGAATTAGCAGATATTGTCAAATGATGAACCCATCATTTTGGTATTATTATTTATATACTATTTGTAGGTAATATGTATGTACCTAATGTAAATATTGATGTTAGTTTGCTTTTCCATGTAGATATTTCGTAAATTTCACTGAGATCGTATATCAATCAAATTTCATAATTATGTCTTTATGACAGGTAACCGTAATATACTTGGGAGCAAAGAACCGAATCAATTTTCTGCAACTTTCTACGGGAAGTAACCCTTCTTTGCTCCCGAGTATAGAATAGAGACGACCATTAAAACGCTAAGTTGTCACTTTTGAACCTACAGCTCAATTTTCAGACTTAACACTTGCACCTGCCGACGGTACAGAGTAATGACATTTTCTAGATCACAAAGCACGTGCGAATGCGTGTGAGGATAATACGGACGCGGCTGAGGTGTTCATTACGGACATTAATCTGTACGGATGACGAATGACATTGTGATTCCGCGTCATGTAACGTTACTGATGAGGTTTCCGGCGGTTGTGCGCTACAGATCTTGAGATGCCATCCTGATGGAGAAGATACAGAGATTGATATACGTTTGTTAATTTGAAATTGCTTACTTGATGATCTAGATGTGCACCTCAATGATTGGCCGGACACAGCTCTAGACCAAGAGAGAGGCATGGGATGAGACGTGTACTCAGCAGTGGTGGAAACGAACTTGATATTTATGTTGATGATAAAATAAATAGAAAAAGCTCTGCAGATTTTCCTTAAAATGTTTGTCAATATTTTTAACTATAAACTGTTTATGATGGCTAAACTTCCATTGCTGTTTAAGCTACATTATGAATTTAATGATGTCTAACAATCGTTAGAACAATCTGGTAGCTTACATAACTTTTTAAGCCGTGATAAAACATATAAATATAAACCCATGGACAAATTTTCATTGCAAATAAAATCAAAGTTTGACCCGACACATAACCACGCCCTTAACAGATCAATATTGTATTGAAATAGTGGAACGAGTATTTCATAACGTTTTCGATGAAATGCATCTAATTCAGTGTCAAGTCTAAATATGTTCTTACAAATACGTAGTCGGCCTCAACAAATCAAACACTGCCAACGTGTTTATCTCTACGCGAGCGAGCCAATAAAAACAAATGCCACTTACAAGGAACACGAAGCAGGATGTCCTGGTTTACCTTTTCTTAACGCGTCAAGATATTAATGTACGCATCTCGAGGACGGCGAGGCCTAGCATACTAGCTTTTATTTCCGACTTAGAACATTCGCCCAGTGGTTTGAATTGAGATTTACTTTATGTTGACGCCAAGAACTAGCATGCTAGGCCCACAGGAAGCAGGGTGGGCGGCACTCGTCGTACCAAGGTACCAGAGGCCGGGGCCGCAAATGATTTGCATCTCATTTGACGGTCCTCCAGCAAGATAAACATACTGTTTAAAGTTGAATTTGGAACTATTTCGGCTTTTGTTTGCGTAAGTAATTATGTCTAATGCCGTTTTAGGGACAACGCTAAATAGCAATCAACGAATGAATCAACGAATGAATCTCATATAAAACTTAAATAATGGCATCTAATTTAATTCGTGCTATTAGACTACAATTTGAATGCAAAAAATATACAGGGGAGTTTACCTCGCCTTACTATATCTACTTAGATCTGCCAATGTTTGAGTCAAATAAACTGTGACGCACGTTTTTAAAAAAAAAACAAAAACTACGAAACCACCGTCAAAATTGGCACAGGCGTCCCATATATGTAATAGGCACCAGTGGCGTGGCGTCAAGTATATCAGAAGGCAAGTCGAAGGGCATTTAACTAGTCTTTTCCTCTAATTCTGCGCAATAAAAGTGCCCAACTGCCTTAAAATAGGCAAGTCGGTGGCAATCGAGTTCTATAGGTACTCTAAGTTCTAAACGTTCGTTTGAAAATTGATCACTGGGACTGATGCGTTGCATGCGCGTTTTGGGACTAATTGCAGGCTTTCAGAAGCAGCCTTTACTGTGGTCAGCGACATTATGGAACACTATCTAGGAGGACAGGAGTGAAGATGGTTCACTCGAACTCTATGACAGTGTGTTTCAGAAATTTAACCTGCATACGTTGATCAACATTTGCTAAAAATACGAGTACTCATACTAAATGTTAAGTAAAGGTCGCGTCATGTGAAAAGAACATCATCATCATTATCATCATCTCAGCCATTACAAGTCCACTGCTGGACATCCTCTCCTTTAGATCTCCAACAAGACCGGTTGGAAGCGGCTTGCATCCAGCGCGATCCTCCGATCTTAATGAGGTCATCGGTCCACCTTGTGGGTGTGAAAAGAACGCTGGAAAAAAATGGAGGGGGTGTGTTTGCGCATAGTTTGGGTACACGCACACTCCCACCACTTTCTTCCAACGTTCTTCTTACATGACGCGACCTATTATTGTTTTACATTTAAAAAAGCGTGTTTCTGCCGTGTATAGAGAATGGTTGGTGAAGATTTGGTCTGGCAATCAGTAGTTCGTGTTTTTTTTATAAAATAAGGGTAATTGAATCAGGCGTTACTTTGTGGTGGTCCATAAAGTCCATATCAACGAACTAAAAACATAGTGATATCATGATAGTGGTAACGGAGTAGCAACTAAATGTTATTTTGATCACAATTATAAGGGTGGTAATAGGTTGAAAAGCAAATTTTGCTAGCAAGATAATAATCCTGGTTCACCGTAGTTCAAACGGCAAGCTGAATTAAAGTTTTACGTACCTAGTTCAAGTGACCTTGCTGATGATTCTTGCTCCATGGCACGGTGTCCTGCTGCGTCACACGGTGTGTTGCATTGTGTGCATCAAACCGCCATGTTTTCTTGTTTCGTGTGGTATTGTTTGTTCGGTCATGTTTGCGGCAACCAGCAGGCCTTTGATTGGTGTAATTGGGTTGTACTAGCTGCATCACTTCATTAAATACACTCAGGTGACCGTTTATTTGCCCGATACAAGATACGCGTTGTATGAATCCGGGCCTCATACTCCGAAATTCGATATTCGAAGTTCGTTTTGTGCCGTTCCGCTCACACGTATAGTCATTAATTTGACAGTGAAAGGGACGGCTGATATGAACTTCTAAAATCGAATTTTGGCGTAGCTTTCCAGGATTAGCTATAGCAATGGATTAAAGAAGCCAACTGTCTTGAACAGCTTAACTTTTAATTGTTTTATTTTAAGATTAGTTTTACTTTCGTTTTTTAATTTATTTTTGTTTAATTCGTTTTTTGTGCATAATCTTACTTTTATTCCAGTAATGAAAACGAGTTAGCTTATAAAACTACTTAACTAATTCAAAAAATTTTTTACTGTCTGAAACTTACTCTTCCTGATAAACATTGACTACATTTTATGTACAATACAGCAGACAATGACTACACTATTGTCTAAATTACTTTGGGGTAACTTGATGTATCAGTTCGGTTGGTATGCTCTGATATTTGTGTCTTGCAAAAAGGAATAAATGTCTTTTTTTCTTTTTTTCTTCTACTTTCTTCTACTGTTAACGTTTAGTCAAAATCATAATTTCTGACTGAACGTTAACAGCGTAGTCCAATTCGACAATAGTGTATTAAATAAAGCAAAGTGCGAGCAAAGCAGAGCGGAGGTCTAGAATTATTTATATCACGCAAGAGAAACCTCTACACAATGTTAGAGGAAGCGATCTCTCTAATTATGGAGCGACGTGATTTACGTATTTCCTGTCTCCTGACAGCATTATTATTATAATAAATGATAGAAAAAAGGGAGGTCCCGCGGGGGATGATTTATGCCATCAGCAATTTATGTTACCTTGACGTTTAATAAGATTAATAAGCCAAAACTGTTTCTCTAATGGATGTACCTAAAACCTAGATATCTAGACGTAAAAATGGATCAACAATGGATGGACAATCATGCTAAGCGTGGCCTTTGGGTCTTGTCACCTTAGGCTCTGTCTATCCCGTAAGGGAGAAAGACGTGATTTATGTATGTATGTATGTATGTATGTAAAAATGGAAAATGGATCGATTGCATCGAAATCTCGTAGGTACATGTATGGAGCTCTGATATGTTCATGACAATTACTATAAGTATCGTCTGTGGAAATGGTGATATGATTTTTTATTCCCCTTTCCTCCTAAACGCCCACAATCATGCTAAACGTGGCCATTAGGTCTTCTTACTCTGTCTAACCCGTAAGGGATAATGACGTAGACGATTGAAATGGTGTAGGTATTAAAAACTATTAAACTTCGTTCTGTCAAAAAGATTTGGAATGTGGCAGATTTTTGGTCCTACCTATTTTGTAGTCCCAAAAGCAATAAAGTTCGAATTTACTCTACATTTTAGTTAGAAAACGTTTGTATGGGAAAAAGAAAAGGGCTGTTTTTAGGGTTTTCCCGGCAATTATTCGAATTTTTCTCTCCGTAAGAACCATCCCCATACTTCAAGGCATATTTAAAAAAAATAATTAGCGAAATCGGTTCAGCTGCTCTCGAGATTTGCGCTTAGCAACACATTTAGCGATTCATTCATTTATATTATAGAAGATGTGATTTTTGACAATACCTACTTGTTAGTTACATGCTTATAAATACATGCTAGTTAAACTTATGGTAACTTTACAATCGTTTATTTTTAGGTATCCCCTTATTTGCTATAAAATCAATGGCTATAAAATCACATTCTATAAAACCATTTGCTATAATGATTCACTTTCTATAAATTCAGATGCTATAATCATTGCTTGCTATAATGCTCACTTGCTATAACACTTAAATTCTCTAAAGTTACTTTCTATAAATTCAAAATCTATAACATTCATTTGCTATAATATTCATTTGCTATAACATTCATTTGCTATAATATTCATTTGCTATAACACTCATTTGCTATAAGGATTAGATAGTATAACATTTGTTTTCTATAACTATTGAAATCTCTAAACTTTACTTAGGCAGCGGTACTACAACTGAAAAGTCGCGGAAAAGGGGGGTGTGGGGGGGGAATCAGTAGAGGAAATAAAAAACAAATATAACAATAAAGAATATATTTATGAATCTTATTTACTTTAATTTTAAATTTGATGCTAAGACTCTGAGAAAATCTAAGGGGCTGTGGTAATTGGCTCTGTTTTATAGATTTTGATGCTTATAGAATGTGAATGTTATAGATTTTGAATGTTATAGATTATGAATGTTATAGAAAATAATCATTATAGAAAACAATTTTATAGATTTTGAATGTTATAGATTATGAAATTATAGATTTTGAATGTTATAGATTATGAATGTTATAGATTTTGAATGTTATAGCATGTGACTTTTATAGCAAATGAATGTTTATAGCAAGTGATTTTATAGCATATGAACTTATAGATTTTAAATTTATAGCTTTTGATTTTATAGCAAATAAGGTAGACCCTTATTTTTATCCTGCCAGTCTGACATTTGCCTTTGCCAAACGATACGAGACATATACATAATAAATATATTTTGGTAACTTTTACAAATTTGAATTTTTTATGAATAAGGATGTTAGTTAGTTACAAACGATGCTAATAAAAAAAATGTTCAAAAAACACTCCAAAATAGAATACGCGTTTGTTGCCAGATCAACTAAGTATTAAGACGTACACACCCAACTAATCACCGCCAACCAAGATGCATTGCGAAGTACATTCCTTAATGCGTCCTAAGTGAAAAACTGTTAGTTCTAGTATAAAAGGATCACGACTGAGTGAGTTTTAAACGCTATTTGTTAAACAAACTTAAACGTTGAAACAACAACAAAGAAACACTCAAGTGCCTTTTAAAATGCAAAATAGAGAACACTTGTAAAATTGCAGCTCTATATTCGTTCCACTGTAAAACTTTCAAGATTGGTACTACTCTTTCCATTACCATGTTCATTCAATTACTAAATTAGGTAGCTGCCTGCCAGTTGCATTTTATAATGTCTACAATTTTTACATTTAATCGATCTATAGAAACCGATACTTAGACCGTCAGCTGAAACGTAGGTATCTATTTTTTAGCTTTTGTGCTTCGGCTTTTTGTGCACGCCATGATTGGATCACGTTATCCCTGTCTGACCTTGAAAAACGAATAAGGATGGAAATATAACGCCGGAGGTGGAAAGAAAGATTATGAGCGGAGACAGGGCGAGGCTGGATCAACGCCGCAAACTGACACGACGACCAGTATTATTCACCCGAGATCGTTAATTATTTTCAAAACAGCCTTTGAAATTTGAAAACCTCATTAAGATACGCACGAACCGCGGCACATAAAGGGGTTTTGGAATAATACAAAAGGTAATTTTCGCTTATTCATTAACGTAATTAAAAGGGGGGAACGGTAATGATGAAAGCTCCACAAAATTAATAGGAAAATAACTCGTCGGTTAGTAATCGAGTGTTTTACAATTTATCGCGAGTTAAACGTGTCGTCGCGGACTTTCATTACTAAGTATGAGTAGACTAAACTGACGAGTTCATATTTTGGCCAAAACAAATATATCTCTATAATAAGCATACTAATAATACATTAAACATACGCAAATGGGGGGACGTAATCACGCAGGTCTGAATTTTGAGAAATGTAGAAAAAAAAACAAGTGAATGAGGTCACATCAATTTCCTTCATTTTGTTTATTTATTAAATTTGACTTTGGCTAATAATAAATTATCACGAGTATTTAGTAGAGAGACCGAGGCGAGTTGAGACAGAGGTGAGTTGATACAAAGCCTTTATCTCTGCACCTATGACAGTTAGCGAGGTCACAACTACACATAAACTGTGGAGTGTAGAAAGAGCAACGAATTAGCGAAGTTACCAGCCTGATAAACTGTCACAGTTCAGAGAAATCGGCTTTGTATCAACTCACCTCTTTCTGAACTCGCCTCGGTCTCCCTACATGAGACTAAGAAATTAGAATAAATGACCAAGTGTGCATGGAAATATTCAGTTCCTCTTTAATTCGTTTGCTACTATTTAATAAGCGAGTCTGCTTTAGCCACAATGTGTAAATTATTTTGTTACAATAACTTTACTTTGAATTAGGGGTTCTTAAATAGTTCCTTCACGCAGTGGTCTATTACGAGTATTTAGCGCATACTTAGTCAAAGGAACGTTTCAAAGCTGAGAGTAGAAACACCAAACAAACCCAGGTTGTTCAAAATTTAATTCAGCATTCCGAGCTCCCAATACGGGAGGTAACTGTGATTTACCCCATCAATTCCCGAGCACTATTGTTTAAGCCGTTTCTCGGATTTATTCGGCGATATTTACTCGTTCGGGTGGCAATTTATCCTAATACATTCAATCTTTGTTTGGAACGGTTACAGGCGGTGTGGCGACTCCTTTATAAGATTTTGATCAAGCTTTTTGTGTAAGAATTTAATTTGGTCAGCGAAATGTTGGCTGCTTTTTGAATGAGACAATGGTTAAAATACCTTCTATGGTGAAGTGATGCCTTATACTTCTAGTACGTAGCTGTAGCTCCAACAAACCGACGGAGAAGATTCTTAGCTACGCTTTTTTGTCATAAGCACCGATTAGAATTAATAGGAGTCAATACTCCTAGGTATGAATGAGTAGTCCAGTTTAACTTCTGCCAAAGTTTGATGACGGTCCTCTTGAAATTCTGCTTCTCAATTTGATCTAAATCAGGTCACATCGCCCGTAGAACAGGTAACCGCTGGTGTCAGAGAGAAAGGTAGATCAAGTGGCAACCACAAGGTGGACCGACAGCCGGCCAATGGATGTAGGCGGCAACTTTGGGCCTTGTTCAACAGTGGATGCCGTTTGGCAGATGATGATGATGAAGATTTTCTTTGGAAATGTATGTATGGTGTACAAAATCTACCCTTGCTGCGCGTAAACCGACTATAATTAAACAACTGTGAGTTACAAAAAGGCATGACGCGACCTAGACTCTTGAGAGACGGTTATGCTCGAATTAACGAACCGCGAGCTGAGTGCACTTCTCAAATGCGCTCTAACTATCTATTTAAAACTCTTGCTGGTTACAGACAAGCGCTAAAATTTAAAGTTTGGGATAATTTTCATGAAATTTTCACGGAGGCATAGAAGTTCTGATAAATAAATATGTCATACATAGCCAAACTTTGTAAATATTTTGCCTGACGAAGGCAGATGTCATATAACAGATAAAGACAAACGAATAATAAGTTAATAGAAGCATATAAATGAGTTGGACTCGAGAGCTTCCTACCACATTTGAATAAAGAACAAATTATGAATTCGCAGCACCAGTGTTTATTTAGTATGCATGCCACTTTTTTAATTAGATCTTGAATGTTTCTATACAAGTTCGTCGTGTGCCTTCCTTCCAATGCTTGAGTGTCAAATTAAAATGTTAACAGTAAAGTTTCGGGAACAACCCTTAAGTAGGGTATACATGTAGGTATCAATATAAGACAAAATGTTGGTCTTCTTTTGAATAACTCTGGCTTGAAATTATATTTTTTCATCAAACAATCAAATCACGCTTTGATAGAGATTATGACCACGTCGACGGCACGCTTAGCCTGTTTGCATCCACTGTACAAATATATAAATCCACTGTACAAATTTTAGGGTTCCTTTCTTATTTCTAATGCTGACTAAATACGAAGCAATTGAGCCAAAAGGTGTGAATGTGTAATCAAAGGCGCACGAAAATGTATTTATGAACAACAACAGTTTTCTTGCTCTTTGCTACGGTAAGTAACGGTTTTTGTTCATTCATATGGACGTCCGCAACGTAACTCGCTACTTATTCATGAAACGTGATCGCATCGTGTTCGTTTTTCGTTCCCGTTTAAAATTAAAAAAGTATTGGCACAGAAATTAAACCCATTGCTACACTACACTAAACCACGCTAAAACACAGCGTAGACAAGTTAATGAGGAGTCCGCGGTATTCACTGCCTGCACTCAAGACCTAGCCGGTCTGTTCCAGGCTTTACATCAATTTTGCTACGACCATGCACTCTTGCAATAAAGTTGTAATTACTGCGAACTCGACTCAAATTTTCTTTTAATATATTTTAGTGAGAGTTGAAAGAGACTGTCTCGCATAATCATGGTGGTGCTACAAGTTTCTAAGTGGCTGTTAAAACAACTTTCTGAATGCAACTTCTGTTTGTATGAAAATTAAAGGATTGTGATTGGAGTGAATTAAAATAGTGCGCTGTTTTCTGTGGTTAGGGATATCAGACGAAATCGCTTATTTAGGAAAAAAATGAGATTAGATAGTAAAAAAAAAAAAGTTTCGGCGAACAACGTGAGGCCGATTAAAATACGCCTCGATTCGCGTGCGTGCACTACACTAATCCAAACACTAACTGGAATATTCCAGAACAATTTTAAGATACCTTGCATAGCGTGAAACGTGCAGTTCATCAACAAAATTTCTCATTCGCTTTGTCACTTAAAACCAGCTGATATACAGCCATACAACTACATAGGCGCGGTGGCACAATTTGCCATTTTTCGCTTTACACGCATTTCCTTTTGTACGAAACTAGTTAAAAAGGCTGAACTGAGCGACGAACCATAAACCCCGCCAGCTTTTATCAACCAGCCATCGACACGTGGTCACTTGACATTGAGTATCAATACGCTGCACTTCACAAGCTGAATGGCATTCAAGTGGAAGCGTCGACTAGTTCTCACTGAAACACCGGTTGAAAAACAAATGCCGGTAGCCGCATTCGTGCAAACTCGGGATTAGTCGGACATGTTCGGGGCGAACCGATTGGCATATTCGGTTACTAATGAATGGAGAAAATTTTCAATAACAGAGGATGTCAGTGTACTTAGCGGCTGAGATAAGGCTTACATCCTTGGACTCTCGAAGGGTGTTTCGGTGTTTTGGTTATTTTATAGTAGTTTATTTATAAGTTTTGTGTTTATTTGTAAACGGTTGTCCACGAGAAGCGAGGAACAAGAAAGAATTTATTTTCCGTGGCTCTGTTATCTTACCCACTGAACAAATATGTTTCGTCAGCAAAATCAAATTTCGATCTGTTTTTATTGGGATACTGTTTATTAGTTTATGAAAAAAAATTGTTTCATAGTAAAAACCACTTATAAACACATTGTATATATATTACTGTACTTACATAATATTTATTAGGTGTAGAATTTGAATAAAAAATATAGAACAGATAGTAAGTGTAGTTTATAAATCAGTCTTGAAATATACGGAACTGACTACAGATGTCGGTTTATTATTTCGCTCCAGGCAGGTAGTGCTAGCGGTACACCCCGAGATTCAGTAAAAAGCTGCAAATGGTGCTAAAAGCATGAAAATCGGAGCATGTACGTACATACCCTATCACTATCACTATCACATTTTGTAATATTAAAAAATAACGTCTATATCACTTACGGGTAGACAAAGCCCGAGGTAACAGGGCCCAAAGGCCACGTCTAGCACGATTGGAGGTGTAGAGGTGGAAAAGGGAATCAAAGTAGTGATGGGTTGCTAACCCCATCGCCTATAACGTGATTCCTAGGAATTTCGCCCATTCCCTCGATTGGCTTTTACCATCTGTGCGGCACGAGGAGCAACTGGTACATTCTATGTTTTTCTTTTGCTCCTAGACCAGCAAGGAAGAAGAAAAAATACTAAATGTAAATATTTCAAAATTGCTCTCCAGGGCTTGGATATGAAGCTATTTTAGGTATATTTTAAAAATAATGATTCAACCGTATCATATCTCGATAAACCCAAACTTTGTATGTTTTGAAAATGATTTTTATTTCAATTTAGAACAAGTGCCTGAAGTATAATGATGTGATATTTTTATAGAATCGGCGTACCTAGTAAGGCCTTACATTAGATACCACACACGATAGATTTCGGAACATTTTTTTTTCCTATGCAAAAATGACGTCATAATTCCTTTCCTTTTTTTGTTTTTTTTTCGTGCTACGGGTCAAATTGATTCGTATGGCCTAAAGATCAATCGTTCCGATTTTCATGCTTTTCGTTTAATTTGCTGCTTTTTTTGGCGTACCGCTAGCGCTAAGGAGAGTTCTCCGAATTTTGATTTTCGAACTTCGTATCATACCGTCTCAAATTAATGATACCTATTAATGTAATATAAAATATGTTAGCTTAATTTTCAACGTCCTTTTTACTGCTTTGAACTTTTTCTTTTCGCTGCTCAAAATACAGCCATCTGCAAATTAAAGTGAAACATACATTAAATTAAAAATAAAAATCCTCAGCGTTAAACAGCTGAACCGATTTTGATAAAACATGTCGAAGCATCACCGCTAAAAACATACTTCCAAATAAAATAAACAGCATCTAAATCCAATCACCGGTTTAAGAGCTACGGTGGCACAAACAGACTCATTTTGACATGGTGGGTTAAAATAGGTTTTTTTTTCATGCGCGATATCGTCTGCGTAGAATTATACATATAAACCTTCTTCTTGAATTACTCTATCTATGAAAAAAACTGCATCCAAATCCGTTGCGTACTTTTAAAGATCTAAGCATACATAAGGACAGACAGACTGCGGAAAGTGACTTTGTTTCATACTATGTAGTGATATCACATACCCGAAAATACCAACAGCAGGTAGCGTAAGCGCAGCTCCAAGTAAGAACATAGCTCCGGGTAGAATGTTGAGTGTTGCCATGTACACGCGGGAGTAGAGGGGACCGTACACCACTGGCATCGCTGCTTCTGCTAGTCCGAAGAGAGAGTTCACTTTACCTAAAAAACATTTTTTTAAATTGTATTCCACGCGAATAGCATAAAGGTTCCTGGCGAATGACACTTAAATCGATATTTTCAAGGCTTCTATCGATATCTATCGAATTATTTTTCAAATATACGCAAACTATGTATAGGTGAAGACCAAGTCTCGTATACATTCTTTTTTATAGCGCAAAAATAATAAAAGGTCTTCACACTCTAGTGCATTAGTGTGTAATAGTGCATTAGTTAAAGTAAATTTACGAAGTGCAGATTCAACAAACAAATGTTAATAACGGAGGCCTATTTTTTTTAACGGAGAGGAAATTTTTATAGGCACGGGCATGCCTAGAGTTATGTGGGATTCCCCCCCCCGAAGGCGTATATCCGAACTAAAAACTCTCCGGCGTTTCTGGGACGCTGTGGGATGCCACTAGGGTTTCACCACAAACGCCCCCCAGGACTGCGCCAAGAAGGGCAAGGCCCGTACACTGGGCCCGTCTTCCCTTAGACAATAAGATCGTGCAATGCAGGTAGGTAATGTAAAATAACTAAGGCCTAGCGTATCTAAGGCAGTCTTCTTGAAACAAACTAAATCTTGATTTAGCAGTGTCAAATGTATGGAACTGTCTAGTTTTAAACCAGATTTGGCGATAGCAAGTTGCCCTAAGATCACATTTTAATCTTAACTTACCAAATTCTTCTCCACTAACAAGCTTGGTCGCAATAGCACGCATCGCTGTGAAGGCTGTTCCGTTCAAGACTTCAAGAAGTGGTGCTGCAAAGTCAAAAGTTATAGACCGACCGCTTTAATGAGTCCACGCCCCCGCGGCACAGGGGTGCGGAGTCCTCGCCCGCACCCCTGTGCCGCGGGCGAGGACTCATGTAAGGGGTCTGTCTATAGTAATTTTTATCACCCAAATATTATAAATGCGAATGTGAGTTTGTTTGTTTCTAACGCTTTCACTTCGAATAGTAAACTAATCAACTGATCGTGATAAAATTTGAGACTCTGGGATTGAAATTAGGATAGCTTTCATCCCGGAAAATTGTATAGTTACTGTGGGCGCGCGATAAACGAATTCTCCGCAGACGGTGTCACGGGCAATAGTGAGCTGGTAACAAGATAATTTCGCTTAACCTAAGCCTGCATAGATTTGGCAGATTCCTTAAAACAGGCTCGTATTATTAAAAGCGTTTATTCATACTGAGCTGACAACGTCGTGTATCTGGTTGCACTATTGTACACACCCTTGCAAAAAAAACGGGCTCATATGGTTTTTCAGATTTTTAGGTATTAAAGCTTAAAACGTAAGCATTTATGCACATAAAATACCAAAACCATGGTGCCCGTTTTTTTGCAAGGGGGTGTACATTGATACACTAAAAACAAAGAACACAACAGACGCACATTTCAAAATTTCATTCAATTTCTGTGAAATAATCATAAAAAAAAACAAAAATGCGACGTTGCCAGCTCAGTAGGAATAAACGCTCTTAACACTGAGTTTGAAGTTAGTGCACGTCTTGTCTAGTGCCTCTAATGTATTGTATGTAGTTGTTTCATACTTTTGAATGTGCACGAGGTACAAGATGATCCTTACCTAGATATATCTCCAAGTCATTTCTTGCAAAAGCGTAGGCAAAAGCGGAACATATTTTGCTCATACAGGATATAATGCCCAGAATAGTGTCGTCTAGCTTCATGTGGTTGGTAAATAAGCTTATGGAGAAAAGTGTACCTGAAAATGGTGGGAACATTCATCACAAATTCTATCCGTATCCTACCCCAAATGTTACCAACACTTTTGTCTGATAATTTATTCATTGCAGTAGAAATAAATCTACTAACTACTTACTTCACTAGTGCTTGCAATGTTACCCTAAGTTAATCAAGTAAATCATACTTGTCACCAAGAATTGACATCGCAGAAACTGTCATTCTACTGCAGTGAATGAACTGCCAGAACATTTTTTTAATTATTTAAAAAAGAAATGTTTAGTTAATGTTTAATCTCATAATGTTAATCTGGCACTCTTAGAACTAAGATCAGCCATTAGGTATACTCATAGGTATTACAACGGTAAAAACGTACTTAGGCGTCAATTTAAAGTTTAATCCTTAATTAGATCTAGACAGATTTATTTATTGTCACCTTTTTGAAAAAAAATACATTTTTTTTAATGTATTTAATTTTTTTGTAGGTACTTATTATAAAATGTGATTCACCAAAAAAATATGAGTGATTGTTTCTTACCCATTAAGTTAGTCGCACAACAGTAGGTTGACCAAATACTGTATTGAACTTCATTCCAGTTGAACCTGTACCTCGCAAATAAATACATAACAGCAAATTCGCCTGCAATAAAATAAAAAAAATGTGCTAATCTTTTGGTCCTGCTATGTTTGTAATCCTAGTCTATGTAAACTCGATCCGCCCCGCCGACGCACGGGGGCAATCTAGATAATACGGCGCTGCCGCAATAATCGTATATATCAATCAACTTACAAGAAAACAAAACTGTTTTTTTTTGTAGGTAGTGAATCTCAGTATAGGCAATTAACTATTAGCTGTAGCAATACATACCATGCAGTGGTCCAAACACGACACAGACCACAATAAGCAAGAGGCTGACCCGCAGTCTTCTGTTCCCGGCTCCTTTTTTAAAGACCACTCTGAAGGTCTCTGCTACCAGCTTGACGTCAAAGAACTCAGTGATGTGTCCCATGCAACCATTTTTGGTTTTGGTTTGCTGAAATAAAAATACAAACAGTAAGTATGAGCGTTTTTATCATGCTTTAGTCTACTACCAGTACTCGGCCAATTGATTTGAATGGCATCATATTATACACAATTTCCATGTAGGAACCTACACTTAGGTAATTGCACGAATTTTTTTTTGCCAGTAAAAGTAAATCTCCTCCAAAATTTTCATAAAAGTGGGCAGTCATTTGAGAAGCTTTTATAAAAGTAGGTGGTTATTTCGAAAGTAGAAATAAAAAAAATATAAAAATATTTAATGTTGAAACCTTATAAAAATACATGATATGTTCGTGATCACTCATAACAAAGATTTATGTAAATTTTTAGTTGATTGTTTCGCATAATTACCACCACTTATACTAACATAATTAAGGCTAATAAAATTTTGCTTAATGATTAAATATGATTACTATTCTCTCTCATGGTATCTAAAAGTGCACTTACCTTTTCCTCTATTGTATCTCTTTTCACGTCCTCTAATGAATAATATCCGTAAATTAAACTAAACAAATATAGTGAGGCCGATATGGAGAACACCCCATAGTAGCCAACCCATGTCAGCAAAACTCCACTTAGTGCACTGCCTATAGGGACTCCTAATGACATGCAGAGATTCACCATCCCCACTCTGTATGTTCTGTTTTCATCATTAGTTATATCACTAATGTAGCTAAAAACACCAACAAAATTTGTAAACCATCCTCCAGTGATCGCTGGGAATATCGCCTCAGTCAAAGCTGCTGCTTCAACTGGCAACTCATAGAAGAAGTAAGTGTTAATTATAAATCCAATGCATGTTACGAATTCTCCTACTATAGGCAGGAGTATGCATATTTTTCTTTTTCCGGTCTTGTCGCTCCAGGCTCCAACGAACAAAATTATTAACACCGGTAAAGCAGTTTGTATCACGTTCTTCCAAGCCTGCATACTTGCCGTCAGTTTTTGCACCTCTTCTTCATAGTACGTGTAGTTTTCTGTTTCTCGCAAGTACAAAGCGTCACAGATTTCATTGCTGTAGTTTAGATTGACTCGACAAGCTTTTTCAAGATTTAAATTTTGAGTTGCTAATGATGCCAACACACTTGGCATAACATAACAAGCCATTATTGGTTCGACTGTCGTATTTTCCTTTATTAATTTTATCCTTTCTATTAAAGTAAGTTTGGGTTTAGTTTTTACAATTTCCGTAGCTGTATCTGAGCTGGGCTTAAGGGGTGAAAGCTCGCTTTCTATACTATTGTCTTCTATTATTTTTAATTTAGGATCCATTTTAACTGATATTTATTTCCACAGTTTTAGTTTTCCTTTACACTTAACTACTACAGATTCAACCGATCAAGACTGAATGAGGTATACTTACTTTTTAACCACGTTGATGTGTATAGCTATGAATTTATCTGGTATGTCGTATTTAATACTTTCAGCCTAGTACAATATTTACTTTAGAAAATACGTGTATATCACTCGATAAGAATGAGATTGACTCTGGCAAGTCCTGACTTGAGCCAGTCTACCTTTGTGTGTCAGTAAATTTCACAAGTTTAATTTTTATGTGTGTAGACTTAACAATGTACAAAACGTTAACACAAACTTTAAGCCAATTCACGTGTCATATAATGCATACGTGACATTGCGGGCCGCGGCTTCCCCAACTGCTATTATTTGTTTATTGATAATCATTACAAGGATTACCCAAGATTTAATTTGCGTGTTTGCATTCACTTAGAAATAGTTTCCTGTTTTTAATTGCGACTAAATATTTTAATCATTTATTTTATAGGCAAGCGTGCTCCGTATCCGACCGTATTGTCGCTTCCCATTAGGCGTGATTGTGGCGAAACGCATGCCTGCTGTTATGCATGCAATATAGGTTATTAATATTAACAGTTGCGCAGGTGGACTGCGACGATCGAGACGGTTATATTTGCCTCTCATAATATATCTATTGTGTATGTTATAAAGTTGAGAGTAATAAAGTTGATAAGATCATCACCAGCACGGTAGCACAATAGCGTTATTGTCATTACGTTTATCACTTAACATCGGAGTATCAATAGCTGCTGTGCGCTAACAAGTACTCATTCTCACCTAAACACAAAAAAAACATTAAAATAAAAATTAAAAAACCCCCCCCACGCTTTAAAAAAAATTGCCAAAAATGCCTTGCATCACTTTGGAAAAGCCAAACATAGCTAAGAACAATCGCAAGGAAACTGGCTTTCAAGTAAAGTAAATCGCATCCAAATAAGTCCATCCGCTTGAGAGCTATGATGCCACAGACAGATACAGACAAACACACAGACATCGCAGGCAAACTTATAACACCTCTCTTTTTGAACCGGGGGTCAATAAGTACCTACCGATTTTTAGAGTTCTGTACCTCTAAAGGAAAAAGAAACCCCTACAAGATCACTTCGTTGTCTGTCTGCCTGTCTGTCGATCAAGCCCCTTTTGCAGATGCATAGGTATAAAGTTGAAATTAATAGCAAATACTGATATCTGCAGTACCAAGCCTTATAGCTGTGAAAAAATCAACCCTTTGAATCTACGCAATCGAAAGACACAATCGTTAGAAAGGGTGTTTCCATAGAAATTGGCGTCATCTGAAAATTTGTCGTCCTAGAAACTCGAAATTTGGCACAACTAGTGGAATAACTCTAAAAATTTTTTTTTTCTAGGTATATCTGTTTGTCTACATTCGAGCCAATACATTGCCTATATTTTGCATAAGAGCAGGGCTCTGGGTTTTACAATCACTTGTTTTGCTCCGACTCGCACTTGGCCGGTTTTTTCTAATATTATTATGCGATAGAAATTTACTTGTTTAATGTAAGTTTTTGTACATTTCGAACGAGGAAGAATTCGAACGGTGGAGAAACGTGGGAGTTTTGAATTATTGTGGAATATTCCAGAAGGCGATTGAGTTAATTTGACTGACCACATCTATAGATGTTTTTCAGGATTATTTATTGTGGATGACGATAAATGTTTCCATACAATGGTCAATATTCAAAGTACAATAAACGTTTCTTTTTTCTTATATGGTGGGGCGATTTAATTTTGAATCAAAACCAAATTTACTATGAAAAACCCGAATAGTTCATTAAGGTAAGCTAAGCTACCCATTCACTCATATATTCCAGAATAATTGTAACACCCTGTATCACGATTTTAAACAATCTAACTAGAGAGTAAATAAATAGTTAACTCGTTTCAACACCATTTATTACCAAAGCTCAACAACATATACATTTCATTATTTTTCTGCGTCCATTTTGTTGTCTTGAACCTTATCTTTTTGGTGTTCAAAATACAGCCACCTGCAAAATAAATCATGGTATTGTCATACCCAAACGCTTAAATAACGTTGAACTAAAAATAAAAACGACGAACAGGATTTATTGCTGAGTAAAAAAAGCAATTAGTCTGCTCCTTGGATTTTAATTTTCGCTTCTGCTGAACATAACCGCTGCGTGTAACATGCGAGACAGATACAGATACTCGTAGGCAAACTAAACTTTGTCAGAGTCTAAGTTACGTTTTTATGGTAAGCAAAATAGGTCAACTTATGTCATCCATTTAAATACACAGGTTCGTGTTTTCAATGTTTCATCATTCAAATACCTAATTAATTAGACTATTTATGAAAGATGAAAAATTAACCGCTCTCTATCAACCACTAAACCTACCCAAATATAGCAATTGCAGGCAGCGTCAGTCCTGCTCCAAGCAAGAAGACGGCTCCTGGCAAGACGTTGAGAGTAGCCATGTACACGCGGGAGTAGAGAGGACCGTACACCAGAGGCATCGTCGCCTCTGCCAGGCCGAAGAGGGAGTTCACTTTACCTGTAATTAAGGTTTTTTTCTTTGCTGACTTTACAAGTATAGTCACCTAATCTACATTTATAACAATCTGCCTGTAACTCTGTCTGTTACGCTTTAACGCCCAAAAATTTCATCAAAACACTGAACCGGTTTTGATGAGATTTGGTATAGGTATAGTTTCAGTCGCAGGAAAGGACATAGGGTAGTTTTTATCCCAGAAAATTGCATAGTTCCCGCGGGATAGCGTTGGGCGAATTATGACAAAAGATAGTAAGTATTATGTAAACCGAATTTCAAGTCAATTTGACTTGGGTTAAATGAAATTTGATTTGCAAGATTGAACATAAAAATATTGTAAATTAAACGCTTGAAAACAGAAATAAAGATAAATTGAGTGAATTAATCTATCAAAATAATAATAGGCTTTTTTTTCATTTAAATTCGATTGAATTCTCAATCCTTGCCAGATTATGAACATTGAGATGGATTTTAGTCCTAAGATTAAGAAAAAGGAGTGAGACGACAAGAATCTTCGACTTAACTTTTGACCGCCCACACTAGTAGAGCTCTCTAAATATACTTACCAAATTCTTCTCCACTCACAAGCTTGGTTGCTATAGAACGCATAGCAATAAACGATGTTCCATTCAGAATCTCGAGAAGCGGTGCTGCAATCACAGATTAAGCAAAATTAATACAGATTACAGAATATCTATACTAATATTATAAAGGCGAAAGTCTGTAAGTTTGGATGTTTGTTGCCCTTTCATGGCAAAACGGCTGAACCGATTTTATTGAAATTTGGTACAGTGATAGTCAAAGTCTCGGGAAAGGAAAGGATAGTTTTTATCCCGGAATATCGCATAGTTCCCGCGGGATAGCGATAAGCGAATCTATCGCAGACGGAGTCGCGGCCACCAGCTAGTTTTTTTTTTTTTTATATGAATAGGAAGGCAAACGAGCAAATGGGTCACCTGATGGTAAGTGATCACCACTGCCCATAGACACCCGCAACCCCGGAGGGATTGCAGATGCGTTGCCAACCTAGAGGATTAAGATGAAATGCCTCTTGTTTAGTTAAGAATAAAGATTGTAAGGAACTCGGAATTAGAATGGCATTCACCATTTCTTTCTATCAAATGCTATGAGATGACAGTAAACGAAGATGGTGAATGAAGTTAGACAATATGGCTAATGCCTAACGCGCGCACAATCGTCGCATTCACCGATTTCTCTATTAAAAGGTATACGGACTTTGAGGTCTTTACCATTTTTTGCTTATAACTTAAAAAAAAAAACTTTAAGGTATTTCATTTGTTCTAGAAGCTTTTTCATACTCGTGACTTTATGAACAAGTACTTATATTAAAGTGGTTGATCTAACTATGGTGAAATTAATGAGTCAAGTAATATTCAGATACCGTGTCATTGGAGCATTTCAGTGAGACATACATAGATTTCTACAGCGCTCTTTAAAATCAAGTACGTCAAAAAACAAAGTTAGCTAGCGTCATCTACTTTGACATAGATCCGTGAGAATGTCTAATTTAAGCACCAGAGGACAGAGTATAATTCAGTATTTTACAGTTCTATTTTCACCCCTACCCAGATTGTAGTTGTGAACTATATCGTTATGGCGGTACTAAATTATATGTAAGTGGTAAGGTGAGTTACGAGTTAGCCCCGGCTTGATTTAAGTTTAATTCTTGTTCAAAATGAAACCATAAGATATAACTTGAGTGCAACTGCACTGGGCGAAGTTTGTAGGTCAGACTTACTGTTTTCGGTGACTGAGCTAGGTAGCTAAGCTTAGGCATAAGGGCGGCTACACATTAACGATAGTAGCATTATCATAGCAGAATTATGCTAGCAGTTGTTTTAAAGATCGCTTTTGTTCTCATAGTTTAACCCTTTCATTCTTGTTTCATATAGTCACACTTGGTTAAAGAGGCTAGGATAAAATCTAACGATTTACTTGCCGCAGTAACTATTATTGCCGCAGTGATATGTGTTTCTGTAGATATAAAATAAAATAGTTAGCATCCAATATCTACATGTGTGTCTGTACCTATCCGTCTTTGATGCGCCAAGTGCGCTTACTATTTGTATCAAAACGAATTTAAGAAAACGAGTTGCTTTTGTTTATACATCTATTTACTCAAAATCTTGTAAAACAATTAACACTGTTTGCAGTTTTCTTTATTTTACACTTAATTACTGTTTATTTTTATAGCTTCAATGGACTCTTGCCCTGTGTGCCGTAACTAACAGTATAATCCGCACTCTGGGAATTGTCTCAGTTATCAGGATAGTTGCCGGGGCTGTTGAACCCTGTTTGATTATTTCATCTAACATCCATTCATTTCTTGGTGACATCGTATTTATGGAAGCAGACTTGTTATTTACACGCGTGGGGAGGAATCATTAATGCGTGTCATGAACTGAGTAAATTGGTACGCTCCATATCGATCACAATATCTGCTTGCCCAATTCCAGTGTCTTGCTCGACTTTTGGGTCGGCCAATCAGAGTAGTAAGGCAGTAATCGAAACAGCAGTTTGTTTTGGTTTACAATAAATATTTTTTTAGACTACTTAAACTCTCGCTTATCGTTTAATACGTCCTTTAACTTCGGTATGAGTAGACTGAGCGGCTAACGACAAAACAGTGTGCATCCTAGCTCTTCTATTGCTAAAGGATACATCGCACCTCTATTGCAACAACGACGTAAATGCAAAATTTTCAATAAACGACTTAATGATAGGAAACGGTCCGAAATCGATCGAACTTTTTGGTACTACACTGACTTTCAAGTTTTTCCCGCAAAATTCCACCAGAGGGCGTTGCGTCATTGTTCTTTTGAGCGGCTATTGAAACCAACAATGACTGATTTGTTAGTTGTTCGCGGGGAGTGGAGAAAGTCAGGCTGTACATCGACGCAAAGGTAATTACGCCTCACTTTTTTGCGATTTAAAGAACAACATTGACATAAAGGTCTTATTCTTATACGTCATTTTTAGCGTGTCACTGATGTATATTTAGATAAAATATTCTTTGCAATATTGACGTTTGTAGCAATAAGTCATTGTTGTTCCCAAGTAATGTATGTTTATCAATACGATATTGACTTATCTGTGTTAAACGTCACTTTTACATTTTACTGACATAAAATTAAGATCAAATATTTAGTGAAATATCGACGTTGTTCCCAAATAATATTGTGTCTGTTTTGTTATTTTGTTACACTTTATTCTTTGAAATCTACTATTTAGATAGTTACTTTGATATGCCAATTAAAAGTTTTCCTTGTGGTGATTGTTCGTTTTAAAATAAATAAAGAATATTAATGCAGAACTGAAGTTTTATTTCTCTATGAATTTATCGTTGGGTTGTTTTGCTTATAATTAGTTGGTAAAACTGCTGATTATAATAAAAATGTGTTACTTACGTTATATTTTAAATGCAATTTTATTTAAACAATTTTATTACAATGCTGGTTTAATTTTTGATTTTAGTTAATAATAAATGCTAAGCATTTATGTCGTTATTGCTTGCCAAAAGTTGAATATTTTTAAATATGTTCGATGAACAACGACTTAAATGTAGGTACCTTCAAAATAAAATGGCAATAACCAAAAAAATATAAGATTTAAAAAAATAAAATAAAACTATAAAAAAGGCTTATATAATAATGTACTATTTTATGATTCAAACTATTACTAAACACCTAACGAAAAAAATTTACAGTGATTACAGTGAAATAAAATTTTCAAATGCATTTTCTCAAAAAACACAAAACTTGTATTTACGTCGTTGTTGCAATGGAGGTGCGACATACATACACGCACACACAAATCACCTATATATTCCTTACGGGGTAGACAAAGCCAAACGTACCTAAAGGCCACGATTAACATGGCGTATAGGTGAAAAGGGGAATCAAAATAGTGATGGATTCCTAGCCGCATCGCCTATATATAGCATAATTCCTATAGGCGTTTCTAATAAGAGTTTCGCCCATTCCCTCTATGGGCTTTGGCCATCTGCGTGGGATGAGAAGCAACTGGCACATTCTATGTTTTTTCTTTGCTTCCAGACCAGCTTGGAAGTTAAACCATGGAAGCTAAAGAATGCGATGTGGATACTTACCTAGATAAATTTCTAAGTCGTTTCTCGCAAATGCGTATGCAAAGGAGGCTACAATTTTACTCGTATTGGATATAATGCCCAGAATAGTGTCATCTAACTTCATGTGGTTAGTGAAAAGGCTTATGGAGAACAGCGTGCCTGGAAAAAAAATTAAGAGTTTTCGGAATCGAAATCTATAAATACATTATGTATCGTAAGGCAAATATGTGGTCTGCCACCCTGAAGTTGTAAATCTTTTGCACGTCATAATAATGACGACAACACAAGGTTGTCAACTTGTATGTTCGGTTTTAGCAACATTTTCATTTGATAGGAAGTTGGATGAAAAGTGATAGACCACTTATTTGGCCGACCAACAGTACTATTGCCTACCTGTATAGCTGGTAGACAGCCTAAGTGACTAAAGCTAGGGACTTTACAATTGGCAGATATTATACATAGCTCCAGTACCATAGAGGTGCAATAAAAGGGATTTTCGGAAATTATCACGGAATAGTAGCCTATGTTTTCCATTTTCTCAAGGGTAAAACCTTAATACATACAGAAAAAGATTTCTTACCAAATAAGTTAGTCACGACACTGTAGGTTGACCAAAAACTAAACTGAACTTCGTTCCAGTTGAATCTGTACCTCGTAAATAAGTACATTATGGTAAATTCACCTGAAAGTAAAACAACGTTTAATAGAACTCGACTTTTTAAAAAAAGTTCTCAACAAAAATAATTTTGTTTAGAACACAAATGAAAAAAAAATGTGTAGTTTTTGTATTGTAGTTGGTTTTTATTTTAGTGTATTTAGTTTCGTTTTATTTAAAACAGTTCGCCAATCATTTTTTTAATCCCGGCCATAGCTTTACTTTTCGGATTTTTCTATGTGTTCTGATTTTCACAGACATTTAGAAATTTTTTTAATACAACAAAAAAAAATACATTCATTGTAATATAATAATTAGTCGTACAATGCTGTTTTTTGAAATTATGGAATAGGTTTTCCCACGAGCAAGCGGGTCACCTAATGGTAAGATAGAATACCCCATGTGACAGTATTTTCACCGGTAGTCTTATCTACTACTTCGATCAGAAAGCAATAGCAGTTTTAATGGTGAAGCGATTCGGACGATCTTTACGCAAGATTTTTTCTCCCGCAAACATTAACATTTCTGTTACCAAGAAAAACATTACAATACAATCTTAATATTTACTGTGGTAATATTTACCGTGCATTGGTCCAAATATTACGCAGACCACAATAAGCAGGAGGCTGACCCGCAGTCTTCTGTTGCCGGATCCTTTTTTAAAGACCACTCTGAAGGTCTCTGATACCAGCTTGACGTCAAAAAACTCTCTTATGTGTCCCATGCAACCTTTTGTTTGCTGTAATATTATGATGTTTCTTACAAAGAATTTACCAACCAACTGCTACACGATCCATTTCATTTTTAATGTGAAATTTACTAAATGAGTAATTTTCATACAGCAAAAGGAGTTCAAATGTGCTTTGAAAACTAATAAACAATTCTTCTTACCTTTTTATCTAATGTCTCTCTCCTCGGATCTTCTAGAGTTAAGAACCCGTAAATCAAACTAAACAAATATAGTGAGGCCGATATCGAAAACACCCCATAGTAGCCAACCCATGTCAGCAAAACTCCACTTAGTGCACTGCCTATAGGGTATCCTAATGACATGCAGAGATTCACCATCCCCACTCTGTATGTTCTGTTTTCTTTATTTGTTATGTCACCAATGTAGCTAAAAACACCAATAAAATTGGTAAACCATCCTCCAGTGATCGCTGGGAATATCGATTCGGTCAAAGCTGCTGCTTCAACTGGCAACTCATAGAAGTAGTACGTGTTAATTATAAATCCAATGCACGTTACGAATTCTCCTACTATAGGCAGGAGTATGCATATTTTTCTTTTTCCGGTTTTGTCGCTCCAGGCTCCAACGAACAAAATTAATAACACCGGTAAAGCAGTTTGTATCACGTTCTTCCAAGCCTGTATACTTGCCGTCAGTTTTTGCACCTCTTCTTCATAGTACGTGTAGTTTTCTGTTTCTCGCAAGTACAAAGCGTCACAGATTTCAGTGCTATAGTTTAGATTGACTCGACAAGCTTTTTCAAGATTTAAGTTTTGAGTTGCTAATGATGCCAACACACTTGGCATAACATAACAAGCCATTATTGGTTCGACTGTCGTGTTGTCTTTTATTAATTTTATTCTTTGTCTTAACGTAAGTTTAGGTTTAGTTTGTACATTTTCCGGTGCGGTATCTGAGCTAGGCTTAAGAGGTGAAAGCTCGCTTTCTTTACTATTTTCTTCTATAATTTTAAGCTTAGGATCCATTTCTGAGTGATAATTGTTTGTAACAATTTAATTGTTTTTTATTTGTGACTTCTGTATTAACTAGAAGTAAGAACGATCAAGACTGAATGAAGTTAGCTTATTTTCCGTTATTACGTTTATTTGTCTAACTATGCATTTATCTGCTGCTTGTTGTATATTATTGTCAGCCTATTAAAATATTTGCTTTACAATATACGGCGTACATTGGTCGATAAGAATAAGATTGCTCAGGGTTTGAGCCTCTGTAATTCTGTTTGTGCACTTAAAGATATAATTAGTATTGTTAAGATTATCATTGTGTCTGATAATAACAACCTTAGTCTTCGACGACTTTGACGCAATTCACTCATTAATATTGAGAAGGTAAGAAAACAAGAAATTGATATCGTGTACCTAACAAGAATATTTATTTAGTAAGGAGTAAACTAAGACGATCACAAACAACAAAACTTGACGTGAAGGAGAATCTAATTACTTGGTTTTAATTTAGTGGGATTTCTTCAGTGCCGTTTAAAGGAGTTGCCGCTTCTTTTAAGACTTCTTCTTTCTTCAACCGTTTCAGGCCTTTTCTGTTTTCGTAGAATAACCAACTGAAACACAAATATGAGTAGGTACCTATTCAAAATAATATTTCACAGGTAAACTAAAGAAATAAGTCATATCTTATGTTGCATTACTTAATTAACAAAAATACTGATAGGTGCTCTTTGGGGATTGCGTAGTTTATAGGTTTCTAATTAGTACAAAAAGATTTGCTTCGCTTTTACTTCCAGAGATACCCCCCAATATACAAAGCACAAAGTTTACCTCTTCTTATACAAGCCATAGGATTATGGTTATTATGATTAACTCTATTTAAATTAACTGCTAACTCAGGGTTAAGTGATTTTACCTCTAAAATTACATTTAAAAGATCGTATTTCAATCGTTTGACTCACTAGGCAGCTTGGTTAGTTAGTCTGTAAAGATTTGAAAAGTCCTTTACTTACAAGAACACAGCGACTGCTGGTGTCGTCATGAGGGCACCCATGAGGAATACAGCTCCCGGCAAGACCTCCATTGTAGCTGTGTACACCGTAGTGTATAAAGGCACGTAAATCAAGGGCATCAAGTTCTCTGTTAAACCGAATATGGAGTTCACTTTGCCTGAAACAAAATCCCTTTAAGTATTAGAATGAAGTTTTTAATGAAGACATTGTGGCGACTTATAGTATGGTTGTACGCTGTAGTTTTTGTCTTTGATAAGCAAGATATTGAAAAAAAAAATGGTAAACCCAGGTAAACCTACTTTAATTCATGACGTCACATCACGTCATGTTAATTTTATCCGTAGACATTGCGAGAATAACCAACGACTTAGTTTGTTTGTTTGTAATTTATTTTACTGAATTTCCACTGTTAATTTATTTTTAAACTTAGCGTTATCTTAATAACTGAAACTTAGTGTAAATTTATGTCGTTGTTTTCGCTACAACTACAGTTTCATGTTCGTCAGATGTGTCGTTTTATCAGTAAGTTTATCAGTTCCTGGTATCCATTATAATTGGATTTAAATAGTTACCTACATTTGAAAATCAATTGCATAATATTTTGCAACTTACCCAATTCATCTGGCTCAACTAATTTCGATACTATTGATCTCATTGCTAGCAGAGATGTCCCATTTAGTATTTCCACTAGTGGAGCTGGAATTATGAAATCACAATATTAACAGAAGATAACTTAATGCTTAAAGTTACCGGGTATTTTCATAGAGTTTAGAGGTATAATAGCGTACATTAATTAATGTCATATTTATGGTATTCGATAAAGGGATAATATGCGGAGAGCTGGTGCCCGTTTTTTGAAAGCACATCACTCGAAAGTGGTATAAATCAGCTTATCTCTCTCAGCCAAACCTAATCTCTAATGAAAGTTTTGACTACTTCACAAGATTAATGAGAGCCGTAAGTATCTTTTAAGCTTCTCGTATTTCAAATTCAGCACTAGTATTCACCACTTTTGAGTGGTATTTTCACACATGTGCTTTCAAAAATTGGGCCCCTGGTGTTGTACCTACGTGAAGTTTCTTATCCTGGTTTGGCGTGAGACATGTGTCCTACTGTCAGAGGTTCAGAAAACAAAATTTATCGTTGCGTTGGGTACCCACTCATACACACCAGGTTTTTATTAAAAATATATTTTTTTATCGGGCGTTAAATCGGCAATTAGTATGAACTGAATATAGAAAACTAGTAGAAAATACAACTGTTTATGTGGTTTTTACTAAAGTGTCATATTGTTGATTTGAGCAAAATATAAGAGGTATTTAAATTGTCGTTTTCTTTATTGGTCCAACCAATGTCGCTTTTTAGTTCAGCCATTTGTAAATTATCAGCTCTTATCTAGTTGATGTTATTATGAGAGCATGAGAGCTGCTTCCACAGGTGTGATCGTGTTACTGCAATTATATTGCACGTTACATTGACTATCAGATCAGTAGGCTTATTACCTAACTCGCTCGCAATCGCCATCATATTCATTTTGACAGTTCTTGTATGAATGTGACAGCTAGCTGATTCCGATGCCAATTGTCAGCCCATACTTGAACTGTCAAAATGAACACGATGGCGATTGCGAGCGAGTTAGGTAATAAGCCTACAGGTCTCGCATCAGCTGGAGCATCTCCTAAGTTAATGATTATTGATATTATTGATTTGCCTATACCTGTCAAACCTGTATTTGCCACGCAGCGCAGTCACGGTTAACAAAAAAGAAAATGTTAAATTGTGCAATTCTGTTTTATTTAAATACAGGTATTTAGATGATAATTTGCTTATTCAGAAATTGGCATGCTCGATTCTTATAATAATTTCTCGTACCTACGAGTATAAAACTTACAAACCTAAGTAAAATATCTTCCCAGTCGTTGCAAAGCAGTATACGAAGGAGGCAGCTATTTTACTGAGTGTGGAAAGGATGCCTAACACAGAGTCGTGCCACTTCAGAGTCTTACTGAAGACAACCAACGAAAACACCGTTCCTGGAAAAAAACATATTCCATTAAAAGTCCAGTTTTTAGTATTTCATTATTTATATTTGTAAATATTTTTATTTCTGACTGTGTAACGCCATATCGCTGAGCGTCTATTCCAACAGATGAAGTTACACGCCTCCTTCATTGTGCTTATTGGCTGACTTATCCTTTCGTATATCCTATTTAAAAAACCTTCATTCTAGTTTCATTTAAATACAATACAAAAAGATAGGTTTCAATCTTCGCCCGGATAGGCATACGAAAGGTTGAAAGTTGTACAGAAAATAGATTTAGTTCGCTGTTACCTTGAGACAGGCAATTCAAGTTTAGAAAATAATTTACAAATGGGAACCTTTGAACCAGGCACGAAACAGGGGGAGGGGGATTCTAGGTTAATTTTTAATCATTTTTAACTTACTTTACGTTAAATCAACTTTTCTAGTTGTTCTTTATTGTTTAAAAAAATGGAAATAAATAATTAGCCATCTTTCCTGGTGGCCGGAAACACTTGGAGTTCATATAATTATTTTTAACTGTTTACGCCGATACTATTAGTAAATGTCAAAATTAGCTCACACAATTGAACAACTGTTTGAAATGGACTAATAAAACTTATCTATGTTTACCGAATAGCGTCAACGTACTGGCATCGTTAGCGATAACTAGTTTGCTAATTAATTATAAACAAAACAATGAAAGAACAAAAACAATGAGATTTTATTTCCTGCTTTCGTAATGTCAAGAAAATGAAAAGTTCGAATAAATATTTCAGACAAAATGGCTCAAGCTATCGAATCATACTTAGTTACTGAATTTATACAACAACAACTAATACAAATACTCTTTATTGAACACCACAAATCAGTACAAAACAATACAGAAACAAAGAACAAAGTAGACAATAGGCGGTCTTATCGCTTAATAGCGATCTCTTCCAGACAACCAATACAAGAAATAAGTTGGAGACAGTTTAAGTAGGTGGCGGAAACAAATAGACAGGATAAACGCAGGGATAATAAAAACAACAATATCAACATAAATATAATACATAATATATAATATATTAGGTATGGAGATAATATTATGTGGTTTGTACGAGGAAATGTGTCTAGAGATAAAAGTTAACAGCCAAGTGTTATAGATAGTTGTAAAAACAATAAATTTGTAATTGATAACGATAATCTGTAATTATAATGATGACTGCATTATTTTTCGATTTTAAGCATGTAGGATGACAGGCATATTTCATGATACCTAAATAATTTTAAATAAAAAATGTAACTCTGTACTCGTACCTACGAAATGGAAAATGACATAATCATATACTTGTATTGAGTACTAGCTGTTGCCCGCGACTTCGTCCGCGTGTGTTTTTGTGATACTTACGGCTTTTCTCGATATCAAAATTATTATTATTATGACTATTAACTTCGTCACGTGAACCACTGAAAGTGTGTACGAAACTATACTTTTAGAATTACGTCATGAAAATAATAATTATGTGACACGGAATCTTGAAAAAAAAACAGGTGTGAACTGGTTAATGACTCATCACATTTATTTATACCTTATTTTACAAAATAGTTTAATTTATAGTTTTGTTTATAGTTTCTTTATTCAAAAAAGCTAAGTAGAGTTTTAGTTACCTACATCACTATTAAATTCGCCAAACTATGACGCTTATTGGCGAATACTGCGCTCACTTTAACGATATTTGTACCCTGATTAACTTAAAAAAATAAATATTTTCTAATCAAATGATAGACAGGTACATAAATGTTTACCTGTTTTTACCTTACGACTAACAATTCATTTACTAATCCGTTTTAATTAATATTTTGCGACTCAATTTTTTCTAGCAGAAGTTTTTTTATTTATTTTCTTGGTTTAAGTAGGTAGCTACAGATTATTAACACTTATTATTTTTTTATTTTTATCTACAAATTAATTACCTACAGAGGCCTTACCATGACGTCGTAATGCGAGTCAGTTAAGGTTCGCTCGCTGTCAGATTCATACTAAAAACACAAACTTTTTTCACAATAAAATTCTGACATGTTCGTAGCGCGGACGTAACCGCGCCTTTTGATTTTTATTTTTTTAGGCAAAGATATTAAGAGCATACAGCCAAGCGTTTCACGCCACCCTCATAATATATCAGGTTTTCAAATAAGAGTGCGTTCAAAAACCGAACGCGTTGTGAATAATAGCACATAAATAAAAACAAAGTAACGGTATTGCATATTGAACTTTAGGTGTTAGGTAAAGAACACAATTTAGGACGCCAATTTAGGTTGATTTAGGTGTGACGAAAATGTCTTCGTTGAAAAATACCTGTACAGCATGTAATTAT
Source organism: Pandemis cinnamomeana (assembly GCA_932294345.1). Classification (NCBI taxonomy): domain Eukaryota; kingdom Metazoa; phylum Arthropoda; class Insecta; order Lepidoptera; family Tortricidae; genus Pandemis; species Pandemis cinnamomeana. Next base: position 5,821,994 of record OW028706.1, read on the forward strand.
TTTATTAATGTTTTTCACAATTTACACAGTTTTCCGGCTTTATGTCTTATGTACATTCGTATCTATCTATTTTCTCCGTAGTATTATTTTGTTTGTAATTATTACCAACTACTTATACCGAGGAAAGCTGATTTTCTTGAGTTCCGCTATTTTGTGCGTAATCACCTCAAAAATTAAATTTCAAGAAAACTGAGAAATTATATTTACCTGTATTAAATTGAAAGTATTATTTAGCAATTTTAAAAGGTTACACTTCATTGGTTTTTATTGTATAGGTGTATGAAGTTAATTAATTTTAAACACAAAACCCTCTTTTTTGCGCCTGTGGGTAAGATTAAAAAAAATGCTTAAACAGGTATTTCCTTATTTTTATTACTTAGTATTTATTCTGAGTTTCATGATTCTAGAACAATCTAATTTTATTTTTTCATACAAACTTTAACCCCCCTTTTCACCCCCTTTTTCCAAAAAAATCCAAAATTTCTGTAGCCTATATCCTATTCTGAATTTATTGAAATAGATTTGTGAACATTTCAACAATATCCGTTCAGTAGTTTTTACGTGATGCTCAGTCAAACAAACAAACAAACAAACAAACAAACAAACAAACAAAATTTTTAAAAATGGTTTTAATATGTTCAGTTACCGATTTTAAGTCATCCTGGTCGGTTTTTTTTTTTAAATCTTCAATGTACAGATTTTTTGGTCTCAACGATTTTATTATATGTATAGATGTATAGATAGATGGTGATGATTTTCTCGTTACAATGAGGTGTTCAAAAAATGTATTTGGTCGAATTTCGGGATCTACACTCCACTTCGTTCATTTAACATGATTTTTGCAACATACATACATACATACCGTCACGCCTCTTTCCCACAGGGGTAGGCAGAGACTACTTTGTTCCACTTGCTACGATCCTGACATACTTTCGCTTCATCCACATTCATTAATCTCTTCATACATGCTCGTCGGTTTCGGGTACTCCTGACCTGACCTTTTTCCAAAACGTCTCCTATTTGGTCTCGAAACGTCCGTCTAGGCCTTCTCCTCCTAACGTTACCATTCACACTCCCCATATAGATCTGTTTAGTTAATCTACTTTCATCCATCCGCTCTACGTGACCAAACCAACTAAGCATACTTTTTTCTATCCTAGTCACTATATCCTCTTTCACACCAGCACGTTCCCTTATCACAGTATTCCTCATTCTATCTTTCAGTGATACACCTTCCATACTTCTTAACGCTCTCATTTCTACTGCATTTATTCTACTTTCATGCTTCTTTTACCATACCCAAGTCTCGCTACCGTACATTAATGTAGGAATGAGCACCCCTCTGTGAACAGCCAGACTCGCCTTCTTCGACACCTTCTCACTGCTCACAAAGGCGCGCAGCGCCCCATTTACCATGTTTCCTGCATTCACTCTTCTTTCAATATCACTTTCACACTTCCCATCTTTCGTAAACGCCGAACCCAGATATACAAACTCTTTTACCTGTTCGACTTTCTTACCCGCAATCACAATCTCACATTCTGTCATACTATCGTCTTTTTCAAATACCATAACTTTCGTCTTGCTTACATTTTTGCAAGCTTTTTACTAAAGCGATATGTAAGTAAGTAAGTAAGTAAATGCTTTATTGTACAAATATAAAGAAACAGAAACAAATCACAAAAAATACCTTAAATATATGCACAAAGGCAAACTTATGTGTGTTTGAATAAAAAAAAAAAACTTCTAGCGTATTGACTTGAAAATTTGACATAGGTAGGTAAGTCCGGTGATAATATGGTGTCGGATGTGAAATTCTAGCGGCCCGGGCATGATCTTCTCTGTATGCAGAAGCTCTTCAATGGTTGGTACGGTTGACTTAAAATTTCATATTATGTACCTTTATATACCTTTATATACCTTCTATCTATATGTAGGTTTACGAGTAACAATGTATAAAATGAAATCTTGGGTGTTAGTTTTGTCAAACTTCTACATTTCTTAAGTTGAAATTTGGCAGTTGTTTTATTTTTGTTAAAACTTCATAACTTACCAACGGTATGTGTGAGGAAATTGTACGTCTGGAACATACTGAACTTGAGTTCGTCCCACCCAAAACGGAATCGCGTTGACATATACAGAATGGCCAGCTCACCTGCGAATATACATTTTATCAATATTTAGTCACAAAAAACAGTAGTGTAAATATAATTCACAATGTTTATTTTTATACTGGGTCTGCCTACGCCGCACCATTACCTACTACTTGTTACATCCTGATCGTAATCTTGTTTGTTTTTGGTAAGCATTATGTTTTTCCGAAATAAATAGTTCATTATACCCCCGAGGGTGGTGAAATAAAGAATGTCTCAATTCGCAGGAAATTGTCGCACGAGCCAATAGCGAGGGTGATAAACATGCAACCTGAGGCTTTCTTTATCACCGCCCGAGGTGTGAACACAATTTTACGTCTTCCCTGGCCAGAAAGTGGAAATTTGCGCTTGCGTAGCGGGCGGTAAGTTGCTACTTATAGCCCGGCCGAAGTATTTTTTCATGCATGTCGTGAAGCCCATGATGTCTATGTTATATTAACTTTCTTTTCTCATCTATTTGTCTCTACCTCAAGGAGTCAAACCCATATAATCTAAATGAATGAAATATAATTTGGCAGAAACCTACAACTTTGAGGCTAGACAACATCACTTTTGACTGTCAATAACGCTAAGAGTGAAAATGTGTACTATCCTGCACATAGTACTATCTGTCTAAAGTGTCTAAGCGATCTATAAATAGGAGTAGTGTCAGAATTGACGGCGTGACGTCATCAAGCCTATCAAAACAATTCAGACCTTTTAATGAAATGAGCACCTGTTTTCAAATATTCGCGTTGTGAAAGAATAGATTCTCTGATCTAAAACCAAACGTTAGTAAACGGAACAAAAACTACAGTTACATGTAATTAAGTGTAAAAACTTTGGAGAAGCCGTTCAGAGCTTCTTATTTAGTTTATTACGCAAATTCTCACTTCTGAGGCAGCAAAGAGTAAACGGACAACTGCTGTTTAGATATTTTACGGAATTCTCTTTTTTATCAGTAAAACTACGTAGCAACTTTATGATTGTTTTTTCACATCTACATTTTTTTTGCAAAAGCTCTGTGTAAATACGATCTCCAGTTGTTTTTTAAGTCTGGAGTGCTGCCAATCGATATAAATTAAAATCAGAGATATCTGCCGGGTGTCTCTTTTGTCTCTGTTTTTTTTTTAATAGAAAATAGGCATGCATTTGATCACAATCATCGTAAGCGTAGATGTGATCTAGGGTGCTTGCCTTGCCTATCTATCTACGTAGCGTTTTTTGTTACACTGATGCAAGAGAGTAGGTATTATTCTTTTTCTGATATAAATTCATTAATTCACCACTATTACATTTTTCGCGTGTAACTTAGAAATAAGTCAAACTTTTGCATTATTTCGGTCATTAAATATAGATATATGCCTACATTAACGACAACAAAGCTTTTATACTGTATTACTAGAGGGTTTTTTGAGTGCCATTAGTCTCAAAATGTCAGCCCACGTATTCATAGATAGTTAGCACCTTTTATTGCTAATGTGTTTTTGTCTGTATCTGACAAAGGCAAATGTAGATGTGACGAATGTGTTATTACCACGAATTATTTACTTATCCGAGGTTTACTAATATTTTTCATTTAAACAGCTGAAAGTACTGTAAAATTGCCAGTCTGATTGCCAGTCCGCTTTTTTTTAGGCGTCTTGTCCATTGTTTATCAACCTTTTTCCTTAGCTTTTTCCAGTCACGGTCTCCTAGGAAAGCAATCCTAATTTATAAGGACCCTCTAATAAAAAAAACGAAGCGCAGCGATTTAGAGACATTTGGTGGCATTTGTTTGTATTGTTAAATGGTCAAGAGATGAGTCTACGGACCCCTATAATTATACTCACGGTCCCCTGGCGGACCACAGGTTAAGAAACACTGTTCTAGTCCTAGTTGCCATCGCCTTTATAGTGAAAAGCATTGACCAAAGCCTGTTATTAGAACAGGGCCTCCACACATCGTAACGTTGCAAAGCAAGTAAGGGAATAGTCCGAGAGCTAGTGGACGTTTTAGAGCAAATATTCGAGACAGTGTTAAAACTTGTTTAATGCATCCCTTATGATTTGCTAAATACGTAGGACCTGGCTGCAATATAGTTGGTTTAATCAGGCCCTGAATTTATAAATGCATGTGCGGTTTTTTTGCATCGTTTCGGTTTGACATACTACCTGGCAGTAACAAAACATGTGATAGAAAAGGGTCGGCTAAGCCCCACTGTCCATCACATGGGTCTGTGTTTTTGTGTGTGAATATCGTAAAGGAAGCGCTGTGGAAGTTTTTAGGCTGGCTCAAACACCTACCTAATCTACTCATGAAATGTCTACTAGCTCTCGGAATAGAAACATGTGCCAAGCCTTGAATTACAAGCCCGTTATCAGACGTATACGTATGATATCATTATTTCGAGACATGACATTGTTATTCATATAATAGATAGTAAATATATATTTATTTTAAAAAGAGTCACGATTTTAAATGGATAGATTTAGATAAAGTCGTACGACTATTAATCCATGACTATATAATGCGGAAGTGTTTGTTGTTTCACTTGGTTTTAGTGAATTGAGTAATTTTTAGATGTTTTACATCCGCGACACTTTCTTTCCTCTTTTACCACCTTGATTCATGAACTAATTTAAATGATGTATTAAAAAGTTTTTTGTTTATTTACTTAATAATTTCCTAACCCAATTAAAATAAATGTAATCACAATTTTAATATGGGATGTAAATAAAAAAAATACCTTGCTATCTTACAACCACACGACTCGTCATTTTATGACTATTTTAACTAAACGTGTCTTAATCGTGTACATGTCACACAAATTTGACACGTGTAAGCTATGTTTGTGCCATTCAAAGCTATAGTTATGTAAAACTGTTCTTTTCTGTGATTTCGGCGTAGCAATGCAACTGTTTTTTAACCGACTTCAAAAAAAGTTTATAATTTGGATCTTCGCAAGGTAACCTCGGATTCAAAAAATAATTTAGGAGATGTTTAAATTCAAATTCTTGAATAGTTTCAAATCGTTTGTCGAAGAATCGATTCACTATAAAATCGAGGTCAAAGAGATCGATTCTCATTAATTATCTTCGATTCTTTTTAATAATTACACTGAAGACGCACGCACACTAGTAAAAGGAACTTTTTTTATTATTTACCATGAATGCAAAGTGAATTGAGCCCATTCAGCCAAACTGAACGAACGTATGAAGTACTGATTTAAAACTTTTTTCCTCTAGTAATAGCGAAAAGTGAAGGCAACACAGAGTAAACAACAACATAGAAAAAACGATCTTCAATTTTCGGGGTTGAGACATCGATTCAGTATTGAAAATCGATTCAAAAGATCGATGGTTTTGGTTAAAAATCGATTCTCCGATTAATCGATCTCAGATTGCCATCCCTAAAGGCTATTTATTCCATTTGTTAAAGGCTATGAGAGAGCATGAATCGCGTATGTTTTGATCAGAATTTTGCTTCATTGACCGGTTCCGTGGCAAATTTTATCAAGCACTGATATTTTATTTTCTCGTGAGCTACAATTTTCTCAATTTGTAAGAACATGGTCCAACCGAATACGAATCTTGTCTTCTTTAAAATAAAATGAATTATTTGTTTAAAAATCTTGGCATTATGAGAGTTTTATCCTAAAAAAATCTCGAAACCCAAATTAAAAACCGTTAATGATAAAAACAAGAATCGGAGCAGAGGCAAACCTTAAAGGCGGCGGGTCAATTTGGAGCTTATTGAGCCGGACTGGGAAAGCCTTGCAATAGACAGAAACTGGTGGAAAGAGAAACCCTACCTACCTACATCCTACTAATATTATAAATGTGAAAGTTTGTGAGTAGGTTTGTTACTCTTTCACGCCAGAACGGCTGGACAGATCTGGATGAAATTTTGAACATGGATAGATTATAGTCGGGAATAACACATAGGCTACGTTTTATCCCGTAAAATTGCGTAATTCCCGCGGGATAGCGATAAACGAATTCTATGCAGACGAAGTTGCGGGCAACAGCTAGTACTAAATAAAAAGAAACCTCACGATGACACTGAAAAGCCTAACCCCCTTATTCATAAACTCTCTATAGGCTTCTGCTAACTTAGCAATCGTGTGTGTCCTTATCTGTGAAAGGTAAATGTCAAAGGGACAGATAAGGACAAACGATTGCTAAGTTAGCAGAAGCCTACAGAGCGTTTATGAATAAGCGGGTAAAAGAATAACTGTGTAAACATATCAACGCATTATGATTTACACAATTGTTGTCAACAACAATTTGCAGTTGCCCAAGAAACCAAGGTCTGACGTTTGTAGAAGTTACTAGTAAATTTTTATTGGCATTACATTATTTTAATTTAAACATGTATTCAATAAAATAACCTTTTGTTTTATGGAATAGGGCGGCAAACGAGCAAGCGCGTCACCTGATGCTAAGCGAGCACCACCACTCAGAGACATGCTACGGGTTATGACGAAATATCTCATGTGCCAGTAATATCACCATTCCATGAATTGTGCGGGGACTCACTTTTGTAAAAAAAATTGATGCGTTTGTATATTTGAAAAGTGATATTATCTTCTTTTCAAATGATATTATACCTATAAACTTGTTAAGATTGCAAAAGTGATTCATTGCATTAATACAAATTTTACAAAAATCATGGTCTTGAAAAGCGTATTTTAATTGATCAAGCTAGCGCTAATATTCACATTGTTATTGTTATGAAAGTAAAAAGGTAATTTCAGGACGCAGTCAGTCAGCCTTCAGTCATAAGATACAAAAACAGTTTGCTGTTAAATTTTTGCTTCGATTCTATTTCAAACAATATCTTATAAGATACAGAAATTGGACAAGAATATTTTTATCTATTACATCGTTATTTACTAGGTATTTAGACTTAACTATAATTATTATTATATGGCTATCGAATATCAAAACGTGATCTACGCTTATCACAGCGTGAACTTATAGGGTCATACCACGTGCATGTATGTGGTTGTTTAATATTACGAAATAATTTTGCATCTAATTTCTAACCCATCTCTTCTCGCGCCGCAGTGCGTTTTTTAACGAAAAGGTCATACTTAGTAAATTCCAATGTAGGTATTTGAACCTTTACGGTTTTTAGTTTTTTTTTAACTAGCGACCCGCCCCGGCTTCGCACGGTATATTATGCATGTATTATACATATAAACCTTCCTCTTGAATCACTCTATCTATTAAAAAAACCGCATCAAAATCCGTTGCGTAGTTTTAAAGATTTAAGCATACATAGGGATATAGGGACAGAGAAAGCGACTTTGTTTATACTATGTAGTGATTTTACGGTTTAGTAGATATTAAAGGGTTGTCAAATGCTTTAACATTTGTCTACCTTTCTTTTTTGCTATTCCGCTTGGTCACTTCAAGGTCGTCTCGTCTTCCTCGCCTTTTTTTTGTAGTTTAAGTGTAATATTGAACACACTCACCAAAGACAGGTCCAAATAGGATGCTCACTATAGACAGCAATACGATCATGCGCAGGCGTCGCTTGTTGGGGCCCTTTTTGAAGACGACTCGAATGGTTTCCTTAACGTTTGTAAAATCGAAGAATGTGCGTATGAAGTACAGGAATCCTTGGCCGTCGTGCTGAAAAAAATGTTTTTGTTTTATTTCACTATCATACAATACATAATCTTTATCACACAACGCATCAACATCCAGGTTAGGATTGCAATCTGTTGATCTGTAAACAATAATCGTAAGTTGTAGGTAAATAATTTTGTCCTTTTTTTTTTTTTTTGGTGTAGAAACATTTTTTTTTAATTTCCCTAGACTGCCGGCCCCATGATACGATCGTTGAGAACGCTTGATCTCACCCCTATTACATTTTGGATGTATGAATTTATTCCATGAGCGTGTACATGCGTGCTATGTAAAGTGACTCATGAAGATTACTAGTTTCGCTATGATCTGTTCGCTTCAAATTATTTATTTTGATATAAGTAAGTAAATTTACCTGACAAAACAAACCCTGAATTAGGTAATAGACCTACGAATAAATGCACGTAGAAAAAGTTTGATCATTCTAATGTAATCATAGGCATCACAGCGCATAGTTAAAAACAATCTCGTATTTATAACTACTGTTCCAAGAAGTGGTTCTGATAAAGTAAAGACTTAATAAAGATTACCTAGTAGAAGTTACTACTGTTTATTGTTCATTTTCATAGAACGTTTGTTTATTCTAAATATAAAGATAGACTCAAGGACTTGAGGAAACTTTGCTTCTACGTTTATTGTTGCAATAAAGATTAATTTTATTATTTGCGCGACATAATAATTAAGGTTAAACTAATTTGATTCAAAGATTAGGTCTACTTTGTAATCAGAATTATAATTATTTTTCAAGATATTTACAAACTATTCTTCAAAAATCCAATACTATCTACCGTTATGCCGTTGTTAGTTGTAGAGATGAATTAAATATATTACCCGCATTTGTTGCTTGATCTTCTTAATATCCTTAATCCATGACACGATGTAAACCAAATTAACGACGTGCATGCAAAGGGCAATACTATAGCACCAGTAATATCCAAAATGCTTTAAAATCGGCCCACCCATCGCAATTCCAATAGGAAAGGAAACCGTATGAGAAAAATAAAGCATGCCTAGACGAAAAGTTCTTTCCTGGACAGTCGTTACTTCCGCTATGTAAGATAAAGCCGCCACAATTAAACAGGAAAATCCTCCTCCCGAGGCTTCAATCAATGCCTCTAATGTATAGAAGAAATACAACCCAGTTTTATTCATAAAGTACACATGCATCATGTCATGAAAGCAAACAATAATTTGCACAATAACCGCAGCTTTTGCTATGATTTTTCTACACCCCGTCCTATCAGAAAAGGAACCCACAAAAGGCAAGAAAATGCACGGTATGCCTGTTACTATGTACGTTCGCAAATTGATACTAGGTGTTATGTATTTCTGCAAGATTTCCTCTTGGTGCTGGTATTTCTCAGTCTGATTCTGCTGTCTCAATGACGAGCAAATTTCTTCGCTAAAGTTTAAGTTCACCCGGCATGCTTTCTCTAGCATTACATTGGTAGAAGCCATCATAGTCATCAAGCAACTTGTCGCATACAAAGTCAATACTGGCTCATATGAGAGTGTCTTCAAGCTCGTTTGAACTCTTTCGAAGCAGCTCATATTTTTTCGTATCGGGTTTGGAATATCTTTGAGAAAAATCTCAGCACACTGTTGCGAATCATTGTGGTCACTTTTAATTTTGTGATCCATTAAGTAATGATGTGTTTTACTTTCCGCGTGAACAACACAACTGGAATATTATTTCAGTAGAATTTAGTCACGGAGTCTTAGTTAATGAGTTGTTAAATTGTAAACAGTCACAGTTATTGTTTTCAGTTGCTGTATTCGATTAAAGTTTTTTTATAAGTTTTTATACTTTTGCGGTTGGTATGGTTTTGATATTTTCGTCTGGATTGCTGCCATAATTTTACTGGCTAATCCCGCTGCTAAGTAGCAGTGCTTGCGCTGTTGTATTCCGAAGTGAAGAGTAAGACAACCAGCGACATTGCTGGCACAGGAAGACTGGCAACGCATCTGCAATCCTCTCGTGTCCCGCTACTTCGTTTGCCAACTTAACTCTTAAAAAACAACAATTGGAATTTACAAAATAACCTTTTATGAACTCTTAAAAATTTCTCCGCCAATCTTTATTCTTGATCAAATCAGATGTTACTTTGCAGAGGCCTTTACCTTACTAATGACCAAAAACATTTACCCTCTTGGTATTACTGTTTTTAACCGTCGATGGCGAAGCCCATATGAAGTGTTATGTTTGTACTGTACATGTGTATGTACATCCGTTCCTGTGTCCCTCATACTCAACGACTCAACCAATTTTGATAAATGATACGCCATTAGATTCGTTCTACCTACTTAAAAATGTCAGGGGCCCAAATTTTGAAAGCACATGTCTGAAACTACCACTCGAAAGTGGTGAAAAATTGTGCTGAATATGAAATACGAGTAGCATAAAAGACAATCACAGCTATCATTAATCTTGTGACCTAGTCAAAACTTCGATTAGAGCTGTAGTTTTGAAGACATAAATAGATTTATACCACTTTCGAGTGATGTGCTTTCAAAAATCGGGCCCCAGATAATATTCTATGCGCTGTGCTGGGATGTCATTCATGAATGTAAATTGAATACGCCTTTGAAAATGCTTATAAATAAGGTTATTCCAGATTGTTTTTCCTTTCGAATGACCGTTTTGGATCTATAAAATGTTTCAGTTGGATAGCAACCATGCCGGTAATGCGGGCGCGTGATAAACTGGATTTCATAACTGATAGGATTTCATAACTCATAACTGATAAATAGTACTGTAATATAATAATAATATAATATAATTGCTGCAGCGCCATTTTAGTATCTATATTTAAAATTTCTAAACGACACTGAAAATTAAAACTCATAGAAAAATCCGAAAAGTAAAGTTATGGCCGGAAATCGAACCCGAATCCTGATCATTCCGTGATGCGTGCTATACCGCTACACCACCCGTAGCAGGTGAGTAAGCCTTCGAATTTTACTCTGCGACTTTTTGTCGACAAGCGTCATCTGTTTGAATGATTTGTGTGTTTGATAGTACCTATCTACATTTCAGAAGCCGGGACATGTCGCTAGTTTTGAATAATTTAATTTTCTACGTAAACAACATTAATATATTCGTTTTCTAGTAACAGCTGGATAAACGTTACTACAAACTGAAAACATGAAGTAGTGCAAATATTTTCTTCGTGTTATTAATCGCATCTAATCTATAGAGCAGTTGCCCGCAAATTCGTCTGAATAGAATTCGTTTATCGCTATCCCGCAGGAATTTCGCAGTTTTCCGGGATAAAAAGTAGTTTATTGTTATTTCAGACTATAATCTATCTACGTTCGAAATTTCATCCAGATCTGTCAAGCCGTTCTGGCGTGAAAGACTAACAAATATCCATCCATCCATCCATACTTACAAGCTTTCGCGTTTATAATAGTAGTAGGATGATAAGAATCTCGAATTTGGGAGTAGACCCTGGGTGTGATGAAGAAAATGCCATCAAAATTTAAGTTACCGAAGATGCTGAAAATTCAGTTTTGTATGTATGTTACACGGTGAAAACAATGCGAACAAAAATCGTTGCACAATCAACATCGGAAGTTGATAAACATACGAAGTGCTCAAAAAAATACGCATCCTCTTATTACCTTGACAATACAGTAGTGTGAAGATCATTTTTGAGCACTTTGTCAATTTCTGATGCTGATTGTACGGATGTAAGACACCCACTCACACAAATCTCGATAAGCCCATAAAATACGGTAGTTACAAGTAAAATCTAAGTGAAAACTGGACAACAACTAATGAACTTGTTCTTAGTTATGAATGTGGTGATAGAATTCTCCATCAATCAGATATTAGAACGCATTCGCGCGAAATGATTTTGGTAGCCAGACGTGGAGCCGTTACAAAATGGCCAACCTACTTTTAAATTGATGATACATGTATCACCATCTCCAGCCTACGTCCAGCTGGGCGCTGGCCTCTTCTCATAATAAGAGAGCTAGGCCCAGTGTGGATTGAGAACTTCACACACACCATTGAATTGGGTCGCTGGTGTGTTTAGGTTCCCTAATGACGAAGTTTCTTTCCTCCGAAAGCTCATGATAGGCAATGTAAGATGACGCGTAACTTACCTAGTTATCTTTATAATGACACATAATAATCAGAAAATTACACCTAAACAAAGTTATGATTAATTGTCAGACAGAGAATAAGGAAACAAAATCCAAGGGCCACGTTTAGCATGATTGTGGGCGTATAAGCCTAAAGTAGAATCGAAAAAGTATGTCTATAGTATTATTTATTCAAAAGAAAACAGTGTCACAATGTCAGGATTGTGCCAAATACTACCTTAGTAAATTTCTTTTTTTTTTAATAATAATTATGTAGGATGAATTCATTAAATTATAAACTAGAAACAGCACCATCTAGTCACCGTTGGTCGAAACTATCTCGCACGTCCCTGATACAAACGCAGCCCGCTCACACGCGTTTGCGCCTTTATAGATCGTACAGACAGATTAATAGTTACGGTTTCTGATTCTAGATGTCGCTGTTATCAACTGCCCATGCAAAGCTTTTAAATACATAAACTTTAGCCAGGAATAATTAAATCTTCCCGGATAGGAGAGCTGGATGGGATTCCTTATTTTTTTAAGAATAGCTATACGGCTTGGTGTAATTACCCTCAAATTCGGCTCCAAGAGGATGCGGAAAGTTTTGAGGAACAATCCCCTTTCCAAATTCGCTGCGCCTTACGCTTTTAAAAACACTAGCAAATTAGACAGAGCCCTCCTACAACGTCTGAAGAAACCCATACTAAGACACCAAGAAGAACTGCTGCTCAATTTATAATCTATTTAATTCATTTAACTTTAATTAGTGTCTATATCTAGAGCCTCTTAGGTGAGTCTGATTTACTTGGAATTCCGTCTGTCTTGTTGTCTTCTTGTTTCTGTGTAGAATTCTCTCTCAGTTTCTACAAGTTTTTAATGGAAAGATTCATCCTTAATTCTAAATTCTTTTCTTTTATTACAAATAATAATTAATTTATTTAAGTAACTCTATTCTGCTGCCTGCTCTTAATGCTCCATATAATTGTTAACTATCTCTTGGCAATTGCGACAGCCACTAGCGACTCCAGCAGCCAACACCCAGCCACCACAAAACCTGCAACAATGTGCCGGCAGTCTCTATCGCAAGAACAGCAAGGGGGGTATTTCTGGCTACTCTGGCTGTTTGTAAATTTTTAACTCTTCATGCTCACAAAGTACAAAAGTAGGGCAACTTAGAAACAACGCCCTAAGTCTCGTGACTGCACGTACGTGTGCAAAATTTTGATTAATAAATAATTGTACATCTTTTACGCTTGTTTTACAATTAATCTACTTATTTCTTGTATTGGTTGTCTGGAAGAGATCGCTATTAAGCGATAAGACCGCATATTGTCTACTTTGTTCTTTGTTTCTGTATTGTTTTGTACTGATTTGTGGTGTTCAATAAAGAGTATTTGTATTGTATTGTATTAATCTCCACCCAGGAACCCACGTACGGTGACAAGAGTACATACGCAAATTTTCTTCATCCACCTAAACTACTAAAAAAAACCACTTCACACAGATAAATAATGATTGTTAAGTAAAATAGTATTGTTGTATATAGGTTTATATTTAGAATATTATTGAGGATAGGAGGGGTTGTAGTTTATAGAGTTTTGTTTTGTTTAGTAGTCTTTGATTTAATTGGTTATTGGTGGATGAACGAAAAGTTGCTTACGCACTCTTTTCTTTTGAATTAAATGAACAAGAATTCCTTTTACTTTTCGTTTTTTAGTTTATTTAGTTTTTAATTTTAGTTGTTTTTTTAGGTCTGTCTTTTTTAAGTTTGTTTATTTCTCACTTCTTAGTGGTTGTAGCCAAAGTGCATCTCAGAACGATTCCATTAAGCCCAAACACGGCTTAGTTACATTGTTTTATAAGAGCCTACCTTCTGGCTTCCGCGTCAGATCAGTTCGAAAGAATCATAAATTTAAAGCTACTTCTTCTTCTTCTTAGTTACTTGTCTATATTACCGAGATCACTTATATCCGCGGGAGCATTACTTAGCTTTGACGAGTTCCGTTGGCCATCAGCGGTCTTCTTCATCAGGTCCAGTCCACCAAATTATATTTTATTTTATACTTGATTTGGTGTTAAAAATCTCAAAATCGCTATAGGTGTGCTTATAAAATTTGAGGGTTGTCCTCGATTTCTCTAGGATCCCATCATTAGATCCCAATTTAGTGACAATGGGACCACTTTAGAGACCACTTCGATCAAAAAAATAATTTTGAAAATCGGTCCACAATTGCACGGAGTAATCGGTGAACATACATAAAAAAATACATACATTTGAAAATAGAACCTCTTCCTTTTTTGAAGTCGGTTAAAAAGTTAATTTAGAACCTTAATAAGTATAAGAGGATTTGGGGTCATTTAATTAATGACTTACTTCATTATTTACGTTTCATTAAAAAGTGTTTTAGCGTAACTTTTTGTAACTTTTTTTTTATCAAACTCCTTGACTATTTTTATTTTTGTTTCAAATTTCACGTCTAAAGGCCATTAATGAAGTAAAAAATAGATGTGCTCTTAGAAAAGCTGCTGAAAAATTCAATGTTGCTATGTGATCTCTCTCTATTGTGATCAAACTCTACAAATGCAGCGGGCTCGAGCTGCAGTGTATATATATACCTACCATAAGATACGGAGGTATCTTTAAACATTACATGTAAATAAACGCAACGACAATATTTCACATTACAATGTTAATATTACGTAGATACAATTATAGCTGTCCCCGTATTTTTAAAATTTCAGGGATGACATCTATGTAGTTGAGAACTAAATAAATTACTTACCATTTTTTGTTCTTTCGTCCGTTCCGGATCCTTTAGTCTGAATGAAATATAGGTGATATTGAGCAAATGTATTATCAATGAAGTTCCATAAACTGAGTAGTATCCAAATTTCTTCAACGCGACCCCAGAAAGCCCCATACCTATAGGCAGACCCACAAAAGTGAAGAACTGGACGAATCCCAAACGATGAGTTCTGTTCTCGACAGTAGTAATGTCGCCAATGTAACTGAACAACCCCAGAAACAATGTTGACCAACCACCCATTATAGCCGGGAAAAATACATCGAAGAAAATAAGTACTTCCACAGGCAATTCGTCAAAAAATATCACGTTTACGATGTTACTAATGCACTGTAAAATCTCTCCTATTAATGGAAATATGATCACTATGATTCGCCTGCCGGTCATGTCACTCCAGGCCCCGACGAAAATTAGGATCATGCATGGTATTACTGATTGTATGGCGCTTCTCCATGCTAATCTTCTAGCCACGTACTGCTGGACCATGATTTCATACTGAGTATTGTTGTCAGAGTCTTGATTTCTGAGCGACGTGCAGATCTCATCTCCGAGATTAAGATTGACCCGACAAGCTTTTTCTAATTGAAGAGTCTGTGTGCAGACAGCCGCAAATATACTTGCAGAGATAAAGAAAATTCCGGCAGGTTCAACGGTGATGTGTTTGGACAGGTAACTGAAACGCTGCCTTAGAGTAAACTTTGGTGTTTCTTCCTGGGTCCTCAATGGCTCAGTTTCACCGGCGCTCGCAACTGCCATCGTTATTTTGTATTAATATTATTTTAGCACTATACGCATTGAGTCGCGTTCATTATTCTTTTTATCAATTCGCGTGTTAATCTAAACGACCTAAATACTACAATGGTACATTTTGTCTTCCGTTCCGTACATAAGATAATTGTAGCTTATCACAAGATTAAATGTTAATCGAATAACCCTTTATGACACGGTGATATTGGAGATAAAGAATTTTCACGTGTGGAAGTTAGGGATGGTCAAAAAACTATTCCAAGACATAGGGCTGTGTGATAGACAGAGAGGCGACGGTCCATTTCATCCAATGAAATTGGTATTTTTCTATAGTTTTTAATTTAATTACATTCAAAACAAAAATGAATGTAATTTTCTAAGGCGATGTCAAATACCATCATCAAGTTTGTATCGACTCTGGAGTGTAATTTTTTTAAATTAATAATTTAAGCATTCTGGGTTACAAATTTACGACGGGGTCTTCTATCACTACAAGTACATTCACCAACACATTTAACTGAATACCAGTGAAGTCTGACAGCTTATCACAATGAATAAGTTAAGAGTGACGTGATATGCGAGTGTGTTGATGACTGTACAACACATTTCCTGATAAAATTTTATTACTTTAATGTATGGATTATCTCTGGGTGTGAAGCATAATCTATACATTATAATAAATCAATAGAGAGTGAAACGTACATTAAAGTTATTTCGTGAAACTAATCTGTGGAGATTAAATTATTATTATTTTACATTTATTATTTTGCGAAGACACACACAACGCTCATGATCTATTTTTCATGTCTTGATTATTTTCTATAAAATTGTGTATATTCTCTTATATTTGTGTGTCTTGCAAAAATGAATAAATGTTTTCTTTCTTTCTTTCTTTCAAAAACTTTGACAGAATACATTTTAGAACGTTTAACAAAAAAAATAGTGTGAATCTACTCGCGAACTCTGCAAAAAGTTATTTTCGTATGGTAACATTTAATACCATCCTCAGGGATAACATCCATAGGATAGATTTTATCCCGATTTGCTACACTTTTTATATTAAAGCATGAATGTATTTCAAACGGGAGCCCTTCGTGTGGTCTAACTAAATTTTTTGGTCTAACTAAATATTGGTCGAATGATCTTCTGGTCAAAATTTTTTTCAGTGGTGGTAAATATTTCGGAAAATAATCTACATAGACTAAGAAGGACAGTTTAGTTCAGGTTTATTTTATAATTTTCCTGAAAATTTGATATTTTCCGTACAAATTCAGTGCAGACCAAACGATCAATCCATGAAAGATTAAATTAGAATCAATTATTCGATCATTCGATCTAAACTCATTTCAAATAACTGATCATAGATGGCGTTACCATGTACCTACGTAAGTTTTTAACAAGTGCTGTTATGATAAGTAAGACCTAAGACCTAAGTAAAAAACTATTTTGTATGACATGGTAGAATCAAGGACGATGCAAGCGAGAAGCAAGTTTAATTTATGAATGTTGTAGGCTAAGAACAATCTTTTTGCGTAAAGATGAGGAAGGATGATTGAACAAACTTCTTGCCTGGGACCATCAGCCATTTATCGATTAACTATTTTTGCATCTTCTGTATTTTCCTAGTTTTAAACTTAATTACTTATGAATTATTTATTTCTAAAATAAAACGCTTATATATTAAGACGATTTTTTTATTCGTAATAGTTAATATCAACACTAAAATACATATGTCCATTTTAAAATCAAAACTTGAACATAATATTAGTGATCAGTCTTTCTTATAAGCCATGAAATTTACAATGTTTAGCTCTAACTTAAAACTAACATTTTCACTAAATCCGTATTAACTACATACATATATGTATAATCTTTACGACTTGATTGTTCAATGCCACCCAAATATTAATCGGGAATGCTCATCTTTCCTGCACGGCATCGGCGTCACAATTATATTTATATTAGAAACTAACAATAATTAACGTTATTATTATAATTTTAACAATAATCCTATTGTTTTTATTTAATACTAGCCTTCCGTCCGCAGCTTCGCCCGCGGTAATTTAATTTTCCCGTAGGAAAAGGTTTCCCGCGGTAAAAAGTAGCCTATGTCACTCAGTGATAATGTAGCTTTCTAACGGCAAAAGAAGTTTTGAAATCTGTCCAGTAGTTTCGGAGTCTATTCAATTCAAACAAACAAACAAACAAACAAACAATTTTTTCCTCTTTATAATATTAGTATAGATACATTCGAATAATAATAAAGTGAATGAGTTACATCACAAAATATGGTTTTTATTTGTTAAGGATACAAGTAGCCCGCCCCAGCTTCGCACGGTATATAATACATGTATTTTACATTCAAACCTTCCTCTTGAATTATTCTATTACATTAAAAAAACCGCATCAAAATCCGTTGCTTAGTTTTAAAGATCTAAGCATACATAGGGACAGACAGACAGCGGAAAGCGACTTAATTTTATACCATGTAGTGATTACAAGTAGGTACGGTCAAGTGCAAAAATTAATATAGTTACGAACTTCTCAAAGATAGGTCTCATTATAACCTTATTACGTCGGCGGAAGTCAACAAATAGGAAAAAGGTGGTTTGAAAAATGGAATTTGTAACAAAAACTTTTTATCATGAACTAGCGACCCTCCCTGGCTAGATACAAATAATTTTATTTATACGACGATGGTGTTAGTCGGGTCTACATCAAATTAAACAGTAACTACTAAAAGCACGACAGCTGCCTTCTTATGTTGCTAAAATTTACCCAGACCAAATAACCTTGCTGTTTGCAGTAGACAATTTTGATTCTTTATTTTTAATGAATGGTCTCATTCATTAAAAATACGACGTATATCTGTACATTCCTGGGCAATTTGTCTATTTTACTATTTTGTGTAGAATAGGTACGGTGCAAAAATAAGTATCGATACGAACTTTTCAAAATTACGTCCCACGACCTTATTACGCTGGTGTAAGAGCGTATGGTACTTATTTTTGAAACTTTGACTAGATACATATTATTACACTTGACTGTACCTATGTCACGGCTACTTATGTACAGTACGCGCGTGATTTAACAGACGGGGTTATTATACGGGGTACAGCGAGTGGCGGGCAAGGCGAAGTGTGTCGACACCGGGGAGCCCCACATCTCATACCTCGACTGCACTGCACAAAAACATTCAATCATAATTCTATTTTTCTTTATCTACCGTAGATACATTAACTTGAACATGGCCTGTTTGGTCATTCTGCTCTACGCTGGTTGCTATTAGTTTCGTTTCTCTTGCAATGTATTCTTCGGTTTCGAAAGTCATTTTGCTGGCATTTTTTATTTCTCTCTTTTGTTTTATGTAGAAAAACCTGAAATTAGTTAAAAATACACACTTAAAAATAATTGGTTGGTTCAGGCATTACTTTAAGGCGGTCCATAATTAATGAACAAAATGTATTTACCTAGCTACTCTGCCACCAAAATATAAACACTTCGTTGGTAGCGGAGTAGCAAGGTAAATATTTTTGTTCATATTATGATTCAAAAAGTGTACATTAGTAATAAATAAAAACATAACAAAATGGGTCACTAAAAAAAAGTAAATAGCATTCGTTTTTTTAAGCAATCCCAATTACTTTAATGGCCGACGTCTCCTTTGTGAGTAAAAATTGGTGTTATTACTCAAAAGCTATTTCAGAAGTAATTTAAACCAAACTATATATGAAGTGACATCTTTCCGATCAAGACACAGATAAAACGCAGACTGAACAAACAAGGTCGAAATATTTTTCTTCAAGAAGTCAGTTAAGGTCAGCTTCACATTACCGTAGATTAAGCGGAAAAGGTAATAATGATAAAATTGGCTCAACTGAGTAAACTATGAAATTGGCACAGTAACCACCGAGATGGTTATTACTGTTTCCTGTCAAAAGGCGACAAAAATAAGCTTTTGGTACTAAATTTACTACAGAGGAAGACGCTACTGTCTGGATCAAGTTACATTCGGCCTTCATGCTGAAGTTGTTTGCCATACATTATTGAATCAGGCGTTACTTTGCGGAGGTGCATTTCAATTAACAAAAACATTTTCATTTCTCATATTCTTAAAGTAGGTCATTGATAATCTGGACAGCGGGTTGAAAGTGACACATCGCGACCTTTGGGTTGAAAGTAATTAAAAAAAAACTCAACCCTTCATAGCTAATCCAAATGAGGTACATAGCAATGGAAATACGTATACAGCCATGTAATCTATGTTTTATATAATCATCTATACAAATAGTTCCTTTTTAATTGTAAAAGGCTAAATAATCTTTTTTGAAAATAACTTTCACGCTATATAACCTTATGGAAGCGTATACAACGAGAATTAGAAATTATTACGTTAGGTTTTTTGTAGCTTGAAATATAAGTCGACAGCTAATTATGCTGCCCCTCCCTGCCCCCCCTTGGCGACTCCCTTGCATCATGTCCACCTGATTGACTAAACTTTTTTTTCTTTGTATAATGCACTCCTATAAATTTCAAGATACAGGCTCTGCCTAGTTTGGGTTCTGATAAGAAACCAAATTGTATTATTACTATTTATTACTAATGTATGATTATGATTTACTATTATTATGTCCAATGTGAACTCAAGTATTATAAATTATAACGGATTAGTTGACTCCAGAAGACACTATCTTCCGATAACCTCTAATTCTCCAAAGAACACTTACATAAGGATTGTCATAGCCGGTATGGTGAGTGCGGCGCTGATCATGAATACTGTTCCTGGAAAGACAGTGAGGGTCCTCATGTATGTCCAGGAGTAGAACGGATGGAAAATCAGTGCTGCTACCGTCTCCACCAGTGAGAACAGGGAGTTAACTTTAGCTGTAAAAGAGGAGAAAAATGAACAGCCAATTCAGGTTTTTAGCGAGCTTTACAGAGTCACAAAGCTATAGTTTTACTACATTTATTCTGAGACAAGGGGCGAGATGAGAGTCTACGAGAAAAACATGTTAATTTTTAGAAGGAGCATTAGAAATTAAGATATTTTATGTCATTAATAGTACATCAGCATCAGCCTATCGCAACCCACTGCTGGATATAGCCTATTCCAAGACGCGCCATCGAGCCTGGTCTTCGGCTTTCCGCATCCAGTCACTGCGAGCCCCCCTGTGCAGTTCGTCGCTCCATCTTGCCGGAGTGTATCCCACACTACGTCCACCAAGACGTGGCCTCCATTAATGAGTACGTACTGCAAGTCCGGTTTAAAAACATTTACAAAAACTTCTCACCTGTTTCATCTTTTTCCACCAGTTTTGATATTATTGAGCGCAGTGTTGTAAAGGTCGATGCGTGAAGAAGCTCGAGAACCGGAACTGTAAAGAGGTAAATGACAATGTACTTGGTATATGTAGGCTAAAAAAAGATTGGTTCTTAAAATCTCATCCCCCCACTCTTCACTCAAGATAATTCTTTACCTAAGAAAGAACAAAAACATTAAATAATAAAAATCAGAATTACAAGTGTATAATGAACTAAACAGTTATTGAATGTTAATACGCATTCACGTTCAATAATTAACTTAGCGACTAAAGAACGTTGACCCCAACAGAGCGTTAAGGACATACTTACCAAACCGATAAGACGATTTTCATTGTATACGAGCTGCTTTATCAATTTCTTTGCGTATCATATCGAGATATATGTTGCTTAAACGACAACACACCGTAAACTAATTACACCATTATTTTTACGTGCATTGTGTTTTTACAAGGCGTCACGGAAATGTTTTGGTATTTCAGCAGGTAGTTGGATTAGTTTATTCGAACTTTCAAGTTAAGGTATCATCATTATTTTTTATTCAACATTAATCACCCCTTCGACCAAATTTAAAAAATATTGAAAAACATTTGAAGAATTGTTCCGGAATAATTTTAAGACGCTGTGCATAGGCAATTAATAATTTAACTGTGCCAATTTATTACAAATAGGTACCTATATACATCTCGATGTCAGTGGTGACAAAAGCAGTCCATACGGAACCTACAAACTTGCTGAAGACAGATATTGAACACAGTAACGCGTCGTTCATTTTCAACTGACGGTTCAGTACCGTTATTGAAAATATTGCTCCTGAAAAAATAATTGAAAATGCATTAAATGTGGGAGTCGTCTCTGCCCAAATTTTTTCAAAATATAGAATGTAATAGGTAGAAATCAGGTTGAAACCTTTATTATGCACACAATCTTAAAAATCATTGGCTATTTCCAAGGTGATTATTGAAAACCAGCAGATCTACCGAGTTCTTCTCGTTTTAAAAAATAAATCAATCTTTTTTTTATGAAAAAAGGGGCACCCAAACAATAATTGCGTTGTCTAGTAAAGAAGCCGTAATGTTAATTTAAAATGTTTTCAACTAATATTTAGTTTCATACTTAACGATGCAAACTATCAAAATAATTTATCAATATTATGAAATAATATTCTACTAGGTACTTGTTATAACTTACCAACTGAATGTAGAACGATGAAAAAGCTGGTGAAAATGCTATACTTCACCAAGTCCCAGTTCAACTGGTTGCGTACGAACAAATAATATATGTGTTGTTCTGCTAAAATAAAAGAAAAGCTAATTAAGAATGCTTCCTAAGATCTTTTTACTTTTTTCTCACCAACTGCTGCTACGTACTTACAAGCGCTTATGTGTATTAGACATAGAGACACCCTTAAGTATTACTTTTTATTCACCTCATGTATACAATGAATTGCAAAGGCTTAATCTATCTAAATTGTCTACAAGTACCTCTTCAAGCTTATTCAATTGTTGGGGCAGGTAAAGTGATAATCGGACGTTAAATCATCAGCTTATCTACTCACACATTGTAGGCCCGAAAAGTATGAACACGCAAACCAGAGTTAGAACAATCTTGATCCTTCGATCTGCTATTCGAGACCGGCAAGCCACAGCAATAGTTTCACGCACATGCGAGAGGTCGAAGAAATTGACATCAGAATTATTAGGTCGTTCAACCTGAAGCATTTAAAGAGTGACACGATCAAATTTGTAACGTTCAATAGCATGTAAACAAATAACCAAACGTTGAAAACTTACCGCTGGACGACCTCTCTGTTTTAGCCAATGATCAGGTTCCTTCAAGTTTATGAAGCCATATATCAGAGTCATAATAAAAAGCACCATTGTCAAACTAAATACACCGTAATATCCCATCTTTTGAAGTAATAAACCGCTAAGACCGACACCAATGGGCAGCCCTGCGGTCATGCAGAAGTTCACTATACCCACCCTAAAGGTCCTGTTTTCTTCCGTAGTGATATCAGTGATATAACTGAAGACCCCTACGAATATTGTCATCCAACCTCCGGTAATCGACGTAAGTGTAGTCTCTAAGAAAACTGTTACTTGGACGGGGATTTCGTAAAAAAAGTAAACATTTATCAAGTTACTAATGGAAGTCAATAACTCTCCAAAAATAGGAAGTAATATGCATATCTTTCGCTTGCCTGTTCTGTCACTCCATGCGCCTAAAAACATGATTATGAAGCAAGGCACCGCTGTATGAATGATTCCCTTCCAAATATCAATGGAAGCTATAAGTTTTTGGACTTCTTTTTCGTAGAATGAGTAATTGCCACTCGATTTCTTAATTAAAGCGCCACAGATTTCATCACCGAATCCTTTGTTCACTCTGCAAGCTTTGTCTAAGTTCAGATTTCCCATCGCAAATCGGGAGATCATGCTAGGTATCAGAAGTCCTGCTAGCAACGGTTCAACAGTGATATTATCTCTCATTTCTACAAACTTCTCTCGAAAAGTTCTTTTTCTGGGCTGTTTCATTGTTTCAGGACGGTTCAGTGGACCCTCTTCCGAGTTTTGCATTGATTCATTTATTTTTTCCGCCATGATTTTGTATTCTGTTCCTTATCGAATTAAGTGCCACGATTTCTAGTCACGACTATTGAGACAATACTGCGAATATCGTAAAGGTTTCCAATATCGACGGCATACGTAGATATGTAGTAAGATTATCTACACGGCATTATCACGCCGTTGTTTGGAATTTAATTTATAATCTATGGTATCAGTAGAAGAGTAGTAGTTTGGTCTCATTATGGTCAAAAATATAGATAAAGACAGAAGAATCATCAAAGTAGCATACGATTATATTAGTTTCATGCACTTTAAGATACCCTGTTCTGGTTAAAGTAAGTTAAAAGTAGTAGAATTCTACCTATTTATCGATAAATGTGAAAGTTCGGAGGTTTGAATATTTGAATGTTTTGATGTGTGTTGCTCAAACACGCCGAAGCGGCTTTACAGATTTTAATGAAATTTTACACGGAGACAGTTAACAGCCTGAACTAACACACAGCGCTTTATCGCAATAATTGACTTGGTTGATATTCATACTGGGACGATCTAATATCATCATTATGCATCAGTAAGGTAAATTGTACCTATGTGTATTATTTGCCCGCTTCCTCGTGTGCATTCATTGAGTTACATTATAAAAATATACACATATAGGGGGATAACCATTACTGAATCGACTCCAAAAAAAAAACAGCATTGGAAATAAGCTTCATTATAATACCTACAATATAGTTAACGTAGGATACTTTTTATTTATCATTCAGGTTGAGAGTTACAAATTTTCTTTCATTACGTTATAGATATTTAGGTGAAGAAAAACTAACAATGAATAACAAAAACTTTTTTAATGTCTTGTTTAATAAATATGTCGCTACTTAAAATACTAGCTGTCGCACTCAGGTACATTTCATTAACGTAAACTTAATCCTTGGCCAACATTTCCTATGGCAAATTGCCATCAAAGAACAAGTTAGAGTTAAGT
Organism: Pandemis cinnamomeana; assembly: GCA_932294345.1. Lineage (NCBI taxonomy): Eukaryota > Metazoa > Arthropoda > Insecta > Lepidoptera > Tortricidae > Pandemis > Pandemis cinnamomeana. Next base: position 5,846,282 of record OW028706.1, read on the forward strand.
AAGTGTACCAAAGTAGGTACGAAAGTAAAACTTATTTATTTAATATTCACACTACATAACATAGTCAATACAATTTTACAATTTCGAATTATCAGTCTTTCCAGTAATTTCTTTTATAGGATTTGCTGTGATGAAACTAATTGACAGTCTAACCTAATAGGCCTTCTACTTTTGAATACATAGAAAATACAAAATAACCAATAATACTAAATAAAATCATTTGCATGTGTTTTTTCACCAAACAAGCGGAAACCAATGCAACTTCTGTTGATTGTATTTCATTGCTCTACATTATGTCTGCACAAGGTAATACCTGATTCAATTAATTTTTCATTTCACATACTCTGAAAGGTCATTCATTATCTGGATAGCGGGTTGAAAGTGACTCATCGCGACCCTTGGCTTGAAAGTAATTAAAAAAAATCTCAACCCTTCATAGCTAATCCAAATCAGGTAAATAGCAATGGAAATACGTATACAGCCATTGTAATCTATGTTTTATTATTATCATCTGTACAAATAGTTCCTTTTTAATTCTAAAAGGCTAAATAATCTTTTTGAAAATAACATTCACGCTTTATAAGCTTAAGCAAGCGTATACAACAAGAATTAAGAATTATTACGATCGGTTTTTTTTAGCTTGAAATATAAGGCGACCATTAATTGATAGCGACCTCCGTGTATGTAAGTTTAAAAATAAACTAGCTGGCAGCCATTGGTGCGCAAAAGAAATGCGCAATGCGCACAAATCGCGCAATAGAAAAAAGAGCGGAAAAGGAAAGCTAAACAATAAATAAAATAAAAATTAATTGCGGTCGTGCGACGTTATAGAAATTTGTCATATTCCTTTCCTCATATTCGAAATGAAAGGTAGAGTATTCAACTCAAGTGAAATTACCCATTTCGCCCTCGAACTATTGGTATATCTCAGGTGAAATTGGTCAATTTAAACCCTTGTTTATCAATCTACTATAACAAACATTTATTCCTGTTTTGTCTGTATTATGTCTTGTCCTTGAATGTTTTGTTTTTTAGACTACTAGCTGTTGCGCACGGATTCGTCCTCGCAGAATTAAATATAGGCTAGCTACCCCCCACTGCACTGGGATAACGTAGGATTCTAATGGTGAAAGAATTGTTCAAATCAGTCCAGTTAGTTTCAGTCTATTTAATGCAAACAAACAAAAATCAGATATTGACGTTTTATAATAATAGTGTACATTTATTTTATTCCAAGTATCTTAACAGAATGTAAATTTTGCTAAAATCTGACAGAGAAAGAGCGAAAATGTATCTATTTACAAATATCAAAACAACCATTTTTGTTTCATGTATTCATAACAACAGCTTGGTTTTTTGCTCACCGTTATTTTTTTAACCTAGTCTTTCGTCTGCCAGACCAAGGCTCGGGCTAACCATGCGCCTAAGTTTGAGTATTTAAGCATATTAATTGAATAAGGCACTACTTTGGACCAAAATTTAATCTACATGGTAGAGAGGTATACATGGCAAGAGCAAGAGGCGACTGAGTTTTTTTTCAGTAGCAAACGCACTTCTGCAGCTTACTTTTGGCATCTTTTATACCAGTAGGACCATTTGTCTAATGCTGACATTGCACAGACAGACAGAGCGCAACGACCAACACGTTCACAGCCGCAATGAATGGTCTCGTTACTGCCTACTGTCTTCACAATTTTGAAAACAATCATGCATCGTTTCTTTCGCACATATTACGCAAATATTATGCCTGCTTAACAATTTCTGTTGGTACTGGTTTTTTCGGTTCTATGTGGCCTTTGTTGAAATCTAACGGTCCCGGTTTTGTCTCGGCGTCTTTCTTTTCCTGAGCTTCTAGCGCCGTCTTTCTGGCACGCCTCGTCTTTATCTTAAGCCTGATGTAAAAGTTCCTGAAAAAAAATAAACTTGTGTTGAATTTCACGCTTTTACTAATAAAAAGACAATATTTTTTCCATCGAAACTAAATGAATAGTGAATAGAATTTCATGTGTGGTCAAAATTAAACGCAATAACAGAGAGTAATGAGAAACACAAAAGTCGCTGATACGTCGACATAATGCCGTTGTAACGTTTGTCCGTTTTTTGAAATAGGGTGGCAAACAATGGCAAGCGGGCACCAGACCATCTTATTTTACACGCATTAGTAGGTAGTAGCAATTCATATGGACTTTGTACAAGGTCCTACCACCCGCCAAATTATGACTGCAGGTCGGAAATAATTTCGATGTGTATCAAAATGAACTACGAGTATAGATAAACATGTAACGATGTAATCTTTTGGGCACCTAGTAATTAATGAAAAATTTGCGAGGAAAATATAATGCATTTACAATCACACCCTCAAGGTAATACAAATTACCTTCATATCTATTGGAAAACCCTAGTTAACTCAGCAATACTCCAATTTTGAGTCTGTGTTTCTTATAATTATATGATCGTTGCAACCCGTCCAAACTTACATGAGAACTATTACAGCAGGTATGATGAGCAATGCACTGATGATGAAGACCGTTCCCGGGAACACGTTGAGGGTCTTCATGTATAACCAGGAGTAGAATGGCAGGAATACCAGGGCAGCCACAGTCTCCGTCAAAGAAAACAGGGAGTTCACTTTGGCTGGAATTGATAAAGATACAAGAATTGATGAGCAACTTTACTCATGGCAAGGTAGGTACTTGCTGAAAAAGATTAATCTCGATTTAGCTGTTTAATCTGGTTTAAAACTTGATATTACTAAATCAAGTTTTTTTTTCCTGCAAGATGGCCTTAGTTTACTGGAATACTCTCTTCTAAGGAATAATAATGGTCTTTTATAATTTGAACAATCCGATCGAGTACATCGTTTTATTTTTATTTTTCTGATATTCGTTCATTCTTGGTAATGCGTTTACTCTTTAAAAAATCTCTTGATGCTTTTAACATTGTATTATTTGTGAACTAGAGCAATAATATTGTATAGAAAAAGGGTTTCGATAGCTCAGTGGACAATGGAGAAAGAAAGGAGAAAGTATAAAGATAGGGACCTCAAAGGCAACGATCAAGAAGAAGGACAGCTCGCTCACCTTGTGAAGTCCAATGGCCTGGTTAGCCTTAAGCAGCAGCCAAACTCCTAGGCGCACAGGCGAAGCCTAGGTCCTCAAAGCACACGTTCAACACAAATGTCTTAAAGGTTAGGTCGATAGGTCCACACCAAAGCACGGCGGGAAGGAAAGCACAAGCAGCCAGAGTGGCGAGGGTACACAGGATCTACATTCACACCAAGGCACGGTGGTGAACGGATAGCATAGACGTGCACGCGGCGACGGTCGCTTCTGTTCTGGTCGCCGGCCGCGGCGCTAGAGGGCTCCCCAAAGCACATAGGACAGCACTCAGTGAGGAGCCATACCAAAATCTAGAAAGTTGCCTTATCAAGTCCTAAACATACTCCCCCCCCCCTGCGAAATTTAAAATTTCCAGTGGATAAAGGAACAGATTGTACAGGGAAGGTTGGAAAAAAGGAGAGCATGGTAGAGTAGCACGTAGAGGACATAGAAAAAAAAGGAATTGATAAAGTCGCATTTAGAAATAGACTTATACAGATAGAAAGACAGATAGAATAGCATTCTTCTACAGTAGATAGTATAGAATATTACAAAGAGTCGTAACGCATTTCTGATAGAATTACTAGAGAATGCTACGTAAACACTAAATAAAATACATATAGCGAAGAACTGACTACTTTATTCATCCCCGACAGGGAGGACGCATAACTTCACCACCGGTCGTTTAAATTCTTTCGGCCTGGAATCACTACTAGCTATGCGGACAGTTGCAACTCTGACTACTCCATCGGAACCAGGATGAACGTCAGTAACACGAGCTACCGACCACAGTAACGGCCGTAGATTATCGTCTTTCAAAAGAACGAGATCACCAATGCGGACAGGACGGTTATTTTCTGTCCACTTTGTCCTCTGGTTCAAAGTGTTCAGATAGTCTCTATGCCAACGCTTCCAAAAATCCGAGTGTAGTCGTTGGAGTAGTTGCCAGCGGTTCGTCAGAGACGTTTTCTGACTCTCTTCGCTATCAGGGATAGAAGTTAATGGAGACAGCGTCAGAAAGTGACCCGGTGTCAGAACGGAGAAATCATTCGGGTCATTACTAACCGCACAAAGAGGACGGGAGTTCAAGACTGCCTCTATCTGAGCTATAAGAGTATGGAACTCCTCGAGAGTCAGCAGATGATTCCCAATCACCCTGGACAAATGACTTTTAGCAGAACGGACCCCGGCCTCCCAGACGCCTCCGAAATGAGGCGAAGAAGGTGGGATAGTTTTAAACTCAATTGCCTCACCGGCTGCAGCTATTTCCATCGTGGAGGACAACATATTTTTTGCACCGACAAAGTTTGTACCGCAGTCGCTTAAAATGAGAGAACAGCGACCTCGGCGAGCAACAAAGCGCCGTAAAGCGGCAAGAAAAGACTCAGACGACAAATCATTAGCAATCTCTAGATGAAGAGCCTTGCTCCAAAGACAGACAAAGAGACAGAGATATACTTTCTCAGATCGCACGCCACGGCGACGGCGACCAAGAATTACATGGAAGGGACCAGCGTAGTCACAACCGACGCGTTGAAAGGCCTTGACAGCAGTTACCCTAACGCGGGGAAGGTCACCCATTAGAGGTTGTGATGGCACTGGCTTGGCCCGAAAGCACCGGACACAACCAGACAGACGTTTGGCGATTGCTCGACGAGCAGAGAGAATCCAAAAGTTTTGGGCTAACAGAAACTGGACCGTTTGAGGACCAGCATGCAATGACTTGATATGAATATCATCAATTATCAACTCCGAGAGTCGATGATTAGACGGTAATAGAGCTTGGTGCTTGGCTTCATAGTCCAAGTCAGAGTGCCGAAGTCTTCCTCCAACACGTAAAACGTTGTCCGTAGACATAAAAAGGCAGAGCTTTCGAAGCTGTTTTGGCAGAGCCTTATTGTTCTGCAGATTTTGGATTTCTGCAGAGAAACAAGATCCCTGACAGACTCTCACGAGGGATAGAAGAGCCTTTGATAACTCTTGTTCACATATTGGACCAGAATATGTTCTCTGCTTACGCAAAAGACTCAGGAACCTAAGCACAGTCGCAGTCACTCGCAAAATTCTCTTCAAGGAAGAGAACCGGAGTAGAAGCTGCTGTATGGAATCGGTCTCGTTTGTCACCACGAGAGCCGATTTCCTTTCTTCTAGACGTAATTCCGTTGTTACGTCAGATGACATGGGAAGAAGGGTAGATCGAGGCCATTGCTGATACGGTAGGGCAAGAAAGTTCGGGCCCGTCCACCAAAGGGGATGGGCAAGCAGCGCGTTTGGAAGCAAACCTCTAGAAGCCGCATCAGCTGGGTTATCATGTGTGCTTATATAGTTCCAACTCGCAGAAGGTAACCTCCGCTGAATCTTTGCCACCCGATTGCCAATAAATATTTTCCATTTGGATGGATGGGATGCGATCCAAGAAAGTGTGATGGTCGAGTCGGACCAGGCATAGATAGAATTAATGGTAATTACAGACGATAAATCAGTGAGAACAGTATCCGCAAGATCCGAGAGCAAAACGGCAGCACACAGCTCGAGGCGAGGCAACGTTATCCGTTTTGTAGGCGCCACGCGAGATTTGGCGCTGACCAGATGGGTTGTGAACGAACCATCATCAAGTTCGGCTCGTAGATAGATGACAGCGGCATAGCCAGACAAAGAGGCGTCGGCAAACCCATGCAGTTGATAGGCAACTGCACGGGGATGAGTGATCTGCCGAGGTATAGCGAGACCTGTCAGATCACTCAGCTGGCTGGTGAATTGATGCCAGACGTTGACAGTTTCTATTGGGGGTTCTTCGTCCCAATCAAGACCGAGAAGCCATAAACGCTGAATTAAACATTTTGCTAGAAAGATGACTGGAGAAAGCAACCCCAGCGGATCAAAGACACGGGAAAGCTCGGAAAGTATTTTTCTCTTTGTACATTTGTCTACAGCTAGATTAACCTTGTACTTGAAGTTATCAGATGACGAGTCCCAATTTAAGCCAAGGACCTTCATGACGGTATGAGAATCTGCATCAAATGAGGTGATAGCCTGAGGCAGACAGTGCTCAGGTGGCAGGTGATTTAACAGCTCGCAACGATTGCTCGCCCACTTGCGCAGCTCGAAACCACCCTTTGACATGAGAGATATGAGCTGGCCTTGCAAGTCAAGAGCCTCATCGATGGAGGCGGCACCTGTAGGTATATCGTCCACGTACGTATCCGTGGTCAGAGCTTTAGCTGCAAGAGGAAAGGCGTGACCCTCAGTTACCGCCAATTGCTCGATAGTTCGTAAAGCCAAATACGGAGATGAAGAAACACCGTACGTCACAGTGTTAAGACGAAAGTCTCGAAGCGGTTCGGTTGGATCAAAGCGCCACACAATGCGCTGAGAGTCGCGATGTTTGTCTGCTAATAAAATATTTCGATACATCTGCCTAACGTCAGCCATGAACACAACGGTGTGCAGGCGAAAGCGTGTGAGAACAGACGAAATGTTCTTTTGCAGCTTTGGTCCCGTGTGCTGTGTATCGTTCAACGATAAACCCGCGCCGTCTCTCGCCGACGCGTCAAACACGACCCGCAGCTTATTCGTTAATACACAGTGGTGCGGAATATAGTTCGACTCTGCCGCCCTAGTATCTGACAAAGGAACTTCAGTCATGTGACCGCTACTGAGATAGTCCTGCATGAAATCACAGTAAGATTTACGTAAAGGAGGATCGTTAGATAAACGCGATTCCAATCTATAAAAACGTCGCACAGCGATCGATCGCATGTTGCGGAAAGTCGGTTCAGCATCCTTGAATGGTAGCTCCACGATAAATTTACCCAACGTGTCTCTCTTGTAGGTAGCAAGAAAGTGCTCCTCACAAGCCGCCTCATCTGGTGAAAGAGTGTTACCAGCTGACGGTAAATCCTCGAGCTCCCACAAGCGCTTCAAATCTTCATCTAAATTATGTTTAGAAACATGTAAGGTTTGGACAGAAGAAAGGCTAGAGTACAATGCGGGAACACTATCTAGACAGCGAGCACGACCTAAAAATACCCAGCCGAAGATAGTATTTAACCCCATCGGCGAATCCTTGCTGCCAGGAATCATTCCTTGGATAAAGATCTCGTTCCAAAGTTCGGACCCGAGTAAAAGTTCGATAGGACCTGGACAGTGAAAGTCAGGATCCGCTAACTTTATAAAACCTAACCTCTCCACAAAGTCGGTTTGCACGGTAACAGAAGGCATGTCGTCGCAAATACGATTAATTACAATAGCCTCGAAAGAAATCTCATTGCCCTGATGGCCTGCAGGACGGACAGTGCATTGGATAGTACCCAATACCGGCGTAGACGCGTTGCCTAAGCCGAAGACAGACGGAGCGCCCTTCGAGACAGACAGACCCAAACGATTCACTAAACTTTGGGTTATGTAATTCGCTTGACTACCTGAGTCAAGCAACAGACGAACAGTATGAAAAGCGCGCCATTTATCTAAAATATCTACACGCGCAGTGGAAAGCAGCACAGTTTTGTTCGAGTTATTATTGCTAGACAGTGCCTGAACGCCGAGAGCATTCGACGTAAAAGCAGGATTATATTGATTTCTGTTGTCAGTACTGTTGTTATTTTGAGCCGCATTATTGTTGAAATGCAACAACGAGTGGTGACGGTGGCCACATGACCGACAGCAGCTTTTGGAAGTGCAGTTAGACACGATATGACCCGCGCGCAGACAATTGAAACATAATTGCCTATCACTAACAGCTTGCGAACGATTTGCAATAGTTAAATTCTTAAAGTCCGTACAATGCGCTATAAAATGTTTTTTCGAACAGAACTGACAGGGTGGAGGCGACGGGGAAGGAGCCGGAGTCGTCTGATTGCCCACCAAAGTCGTTTGCTTAAAACGGCGTTGCGGCGGCGGCACGGCCTCAGCGCGTGCGGCCCCCGCCGCGGCCGCCCGCGCGACCACGCCGGGGACCGAACCCGCACCCGGGCCCGCGCGCTCCATGGCGGTGCAGTAATCTCCGACAAACCTCTCGAGTGAATGATAGCTCGGGATATCCTCCGAGGTGACAGTCATTTCAAACTCTTTACGAACCGACGGGTCCAACTTAAACAACAACATATAAAAAATTACAAAGTCCCAGTTCTCGACAGGTAGTTGCAATGACCGTAAAATAGCTAAATTTTCTTGAAATGTGTCTAACAAGGTTCTGAAGGCTTGCGCAGTGTTATTCTGCACTTTGACATTGAGAATAGCCTGCCACGCTAGAAAGGCTAGCTGGCGTTTATTTTGATAACGCTTTAGTAATGTATCAAATGCCATATCGTAATTATCCGCGGATATCGGAAACGCTGACAGAAGCGTTAAAGGCTCTCCTCTTAGCGACGAGAGAAGGTATTGAAATTTTTCAATTTTGGAAATTTCACTTTTTTCGTGTACCAAAGTACGGTACAAGTCATAAAATGTAACCCACTTTTTATAACCGCCTTCGAACGTTGGGACTTGTATTGTCGGCAAGCGAATGTGACTATGAACCGCGGCACTATTCTGAGACGCGACAGGTGGTGAAGGCGGAACATTACTGACAGAGTGAATTTCATCTTGAAATAACTTCAATTTTATTTCCATAATCTCCATTAGCGTCTCATCAAAACCTTGCCTTAACTCCTCGGCATCGGCAATCTCCTGGTCATCCTTCAATGAAGCCACGATTGTCACGTGATTTTCCTCGAACATTGTTTCTAGGCCGTCTATACGTTCCAAATGAACCTTAAGACGTGGCTTCATATCTGGATGTTCCATGCATCGTTTTGCACAAATATATGCATCATTCAATCGTTTTAAAGCTAAATTACGTTTAGTTTTTTCTATCTCATACATTTTGAATTAAAAGATTATTCAGTCTAAACAGCTACGAAAACGAACGATAAACTTTAATATTCTGTTAGAAAATAAACTTCAAAAGAACAACTAAACTTCAAAGAAACTCTGACAAAAACTACTGTCACAAACAGAATACGGACACGAGTTAATGCGCCAGCAAAACCTTATACCTACAATGGTTGAACTCAAATACGGACGCGAATCAATACTGCAGCAAAACTTTATTGTTAAATCTGAATACGGACACCAGTTAATAACGCTATAATTTTAACAGAGATAAGAGCGCATCAATGCAAGTGCGCGGGCGCTCGCCCGGCCGCTCAGGAATGCGATACGACGCGAATCTACCTGTTTAACTAATTAGTTAACACCGTCGTAATAAATTGAAATTATCACACACGATATTCTTATTTATACTAATAAATACTTTACTTAGCACTAAAAATTAGAAGGTAAAAATGCACCGTACATTTTTTAAATAGGCTAGTGTAAGCAGATATGTGTATTAATTAAGGATTAAATACTTTACTATGGAATAATGCTATTCTTAACAATTACTATCCGTAGGCACTTTAATCCGAATAAATATATCCGGTTCGCGAAAGGAACACAAATTATGTATAGAAAAAGGGTTTCGATAGCTCAGTGGACAATGGAGAAAGAAAGGAGAAAGTATAAAGATAGGGACCTCAAAGGCAACGATCAAGAAGAAGGACAGCTCGCTCACCTTGTGAAGTCCAATGGCCTGGTTAGCCTTAAGCAGCAGCCAAACTCCTAGGCGCACAGGCGAAGCCTAGGTCCTCAAAGCACACGTTCAACACAAATGTCTTAAAGGTTAGGTCGATAGGTCCACACCAAAGCACGGCGGGAAGGAAAGCACAAGCAGCCAGAGTGGCGAGGGTACACAGGATCTACATTCACACCAAGGCACGGTGGTGAACGGATAGCATAGACGTGCACGCGGCGACGGTCGCTTCTGTTCTGGTCGCCGGCCGCGGCGCTAGAGGGCTCCCCAAAGCACATAGGACAGCACTCAGTGAGGAGCCATACCAAAATCTAGAAAGTTGCCTTATCAAGTCCTAAACAAATATATTTTACCTGTTTCATCTTTCTCCACAAGTTTCGATGTGATTGACCGCAGTGAAGTGAAGGTAGTTGCATTGAAAAGCTCAACCACAGGTACTGAAAGCAAAATATGTATTCATATCAAATATTAAAACGAGATTTGCTCGTCGTTCAGACTCTTGGTTACTGTGACTTTTGTTATTGAAATATGGATTAACAACGAATCATAGTTAGTATAATTCAATGAGCTTACCTAACTAAGTCTGATGCCACTTTTAAATAACCCCATTTCTAAGTAACGCGCCATAATTTCCACTTGAGCGAATCTTTAATTACTTGATATTATATTTAATCTTTAATTATTGATAGACAGAGCGCACAAATTTGGAAAATGTCCGCAATAACTCTTTAGAGTTGGTACACTCTATTTACTACGATAAAATAAATGTGTTGCATAAATGAAAAAAGGCGCATAAAAAGTTGAGAAAACCAGCTTTTTGACAGTAAATGGTACGCCACAATAATCTCAAACGGTTACAAAACCATTTAAATGCCTTAAAATCACTAAACAAAAGCATGAAAAAAATAAGTTAAAAATAAAATAAAACTTAAGTTTACATTATAATATTAGCTGTGACGAATTGTTACTTAATAATTGATTGATTACTGACAATGGAGAAAAACTCCGCTACTACCTCAAGATGAATATTTAAAAAGTGAAATTACTGATGTAATCTATCCGTATCCAACAAACCAGTGACTGACAGACAACTCACAGCCTAAATAACTAGAGTTCGAGATTTGAAACGCGTGAAAAAGCCAGTTATTAATAATATTAAAAAAAAATGTACGAAAGAAGTTACTGGTAAAATGAAATGAATAAATATTAAGACAAAAATCAAAAAACTGACTTAGTGGTTCGGTTACTAGTTTGTATTGATAGAATAAAACATTGGGTGAATAAATTTGTATTTAGAGCAGTTAGAAAATTCTTGGCGTTTCTCAGCGTGGAACTAGGTCAGTTAGTGGAAATGATCCCATGGAGTTTATTTATATAAAAGAAAACTTATCTGATACCGACGTCCTACACATCAGAACTCATTAGGCTAAGTTATGGTAAGCCTGTATTAGCTTATCAGTGCTACTTTAGGTTTTATCACGTTGTAAACTATTTTTATCAAGTTCAATGTCATTTCAGTGGTATTTCTTCAATTTATGGCTTGGTAATGCCTTCACCTTTTTAATACTTCAACCATCTGGAACGAGTCCGTTCACCTTAGATTTTCCTGAGCCTATTTTCGCTTATATTCCAATTTATTAGAATCTAACTATTGCGTTTAATATAATATAGCAAAGACATTGATAGCGGATTCTAAATGTTAATTTGCTATATCTATATGTAATAAACAATTGTTAGATTCCAAATAATTGTAATATACCCAAATACATCTCGATGTCAGTGGTGACAAATGCTGTCCAGATGGATCCAACAAACTTGCTGAAGATGGAAATAGTGCACAGCAACGCGTCATCCATCTGAAGTTTTCGACTCAGCACCGTTATCGAAAACATGGCTCCTGAAAATATTATTCCATTAGTTTGCTGGCGTGTAGGAGCAGTTTTTTTACTTTGAAGTGTAGGTTATATTTAATTTGTATGTTTCGATAATTTAATGGATGAACATTAAACACATTATTATTAACCTACTATTACTTGTCTTATACCTACATCATGTCAAAAGGTAATTAATGTCATCCTGCGGGTACCACGAGAAGTGGTGGAAATTTATTTTATTTATAGATGAAATCGTAGGTTTCGATTAAGATATCTTAAATTTATTAAGGCAACTCAAGGCTATTTAATGTCAACAATTAATTAAAGTATGCTTACCAAAGGAATGCAAGATGATGGAATAGCTGGTAAAAACGCCAAACTGTACCATGTCCCAATTCAACTGGTTACGTACGAATAGGTAAAACACAGAATGTTCAGCTGAAAAATTAAAAAATATATATACCCAATCATTGTAAAAAAGGTTTCTTAAAAAATTGCAATGTCTAAAAGCATTCTAAACAATGTACACGTCTGTCTTATTTCATTAGGGGGACTACAGTTATTTAAAAAAAGTTATGAAGGCTTTATAAGATCAACTTGATAGAGAGCCTGGATGGAACGTCCGTGACAAATTGTTATCGAACAAAAATATTGAATACATTTTGCAAAGAGTGCCCGATATTTAAGCTTGTTGTCATAGATGGCCATCAAAAACAAACGACATATGAGTTGACTCGAATCTAAAAATCCCACTGCCGGGCAAAGGCCTCTTTCTTTCTCTTTCCACTTCATACATACATAAATAACGTCTTTATCTCTTACGGGGTAGATAGAGCCTAAAGTAAATAGACCTCAAGGCCACGTTTAGCATGATTGTGGGCGTAAAGGTTGAAAGAGGAATCAAAATAGTGATGGGTTGCTATCTGCATCGCTTCGCATCACTTTATGCAAGTGGTAAAACAATATTTCCTTACACATGGTAGGTCCGTAGAGAATGAAAACGCAGAACAGTGTCAGGATAATCTTGAGCCTTCTATTGTTTTCCCGAGGCCGGCACGCCACAGCGACTGTGTCTTGGACGTGTGATATATCGAAGAACGACACTTCTGATATTTTCGAGCGGTCGATCTGTTGGTGCAACATTAGGTACATAAAGTGATGATGAAGAAATGTATGATCCTTTTATCCATGCCAGATAAGTAGATAAATAATAATGTAATAATAAATAAATAAATAAATTTATAGTCAGAATGTAACCCCATGAATTTAGACAATTTCAGCACTAAGAGTTTCTAAGCTCAAATAGACATTTGGATAGACAAACGTTAATTTGTTTAAATGATGTAATTTGGAGACAGTTACTATTTTATCAATGAATTAAACTAAATATTTCGTTTCAATTTCTAGGTTATGTTATCATCAAACTAAGCTTATCGTTTATAAATGGATGATTATCATAAATTTTCATAATAATCTGCAAATGTAGTACAACTAAGCTCTTTCGAAATATTAGACAAGCGACCACGTTTGGCTATCAATATGATTAGATAACATGGATTGTAAATATATAAAACCACCCTATGCTAATTGGATGAATCAACGGTACTTTAAATAATAAAGAGTGTACTCTGATCTGAAGTATTAAGATAATTGCAAAGGCGTAAACACTTACCACGGGCATGCCTCTGTCTCTTAGCCATTGTTCAGGCTCAGGCAAACAGCAGGTTCCGTAAATTAGAATCATTATAAAAAGCACCAACGTCATACTGAATATGCCGTAGTATCCCATGTTTTTCAATAAGTAACCGCTGAGACCGATTCCAACTGGGAGACCAGCCGTCATGCAGAAATTTACCAGTCCCACTCTAAAGGTCCTGGATTCTTCTGACGTTATATCACTGATGTAACTAAATACTCCGAGAAACATTGTCACCCAACCGCCGGTAAATGCAGGAAATAGAGTTTCCATTAACACTGTGATCTGTACAGGAATTTCGTAGAAGAAATAAACATTCACCAAATTACTAATCGCAGTAAGTAGTTCTCCGTAAATAGGTAGCAAGATGCACAGTTTCCGTTTGCCAGTTCTGTCACTCCATGCACCCAAAAAAATTATAATGATACAAGGGATCGCTGTTTGAATGAGTCCTTTCCATATATCAATAGAAGAAATCAATTTCTGCACTTCCTGCTCATAATATGTATAGTTGTCACTGTTTTTTTTAATCAGTGCGTCGCAGATTTCATCACCAAATCCTTTGTTTACTCTGCAAGCTTTGTCTAGATTCAGATTTCCCATCGCGAACCGGGAGATCACACTTGGTATAATTAGTCCAGCTAATAGCGGTTCGACAGTGATATTGTCCTTGATAATTGCAAGTTTTTCTATGAATGTTGTTTTTTTACTCTCCGGTTTATTTTCAGGCCTATTCAATGGATCTTCCTCTAATTTTTCCGTCGATTTTTTATTTTCGTCGGCCATGGTGGTAATGTTTATTTAGACGATCACTGCTTAACTACGGAGACACAACTACAAATGTTTCGAGTGGTGCATTGTTTGCCTTCCCAATATTGACTGGACGACTTCTTTTATTAGTTTGTCCGATATCAGTACTAATAGATATAGATAAAACAGGTCTGCTGCCGATATCAGTCTTTTGTTTGGTATTACTGTAATTAGCACGCTACTTGCTAATGATAACACTTGACACTGTATTTACCTTCAGAAGTAAGTTTCCTGTTATCAATTTGTGCATAGCACTTTAGTTCTCCTCAAGCGTTGAGTTAATTTTTCATTGATCTACTATTAATAATTATTTTCTATGCGTTCATTAATAATCCATGGTTCTGATTCAATGAAATAGTTTGTTAGCTTTTAGGTTTTCTTCATTAAGCAATTACACCACCACTATTTAGAAATTGATCTCTCGCCGGGGGAGTTGCAGTGAGTAAGCTGCACGACTGCAAAAATACAAAGGTAAACAATGAAGTAAAACATCTGAATAATAAGACCGACATTTTAGAACTCCAAACAGAGTGCCATCGTTAGAGAGTAAAGTTGTTAATTAACTACCTATTTCTTTTATCAATGGCTTGTTGCATTTTAGCTTAATTTTTTGTAAATATTTAATGTCATAATGGACAGTTTTCACTCAATATTTAATATTATTATTTACTTCCATGCTGGTCTGGGAGCAAAGAAGAAACATAGAATGTAACAGTTGTTTCTCGTCCCGCGCAGATGATAAAAAATCATCGAGGGATTAGGCGAAAATCATAGGAATCATGTTATAGGTGATGCGGCTAGCAACCCTTCACTATTTTGATTCTGTTTTCAACTATACGCTCACAGTGTCTTGTTAAACGTGGAGGACTTGTTACGTTAGGCTCTGTCTACCCCGTTAAATTTGTGTATGTGTATTTATGTATTTATAATTTCTATCACCAACATTTGGTAAATTATTATGCACTGCATTCGCAACAAGATAAAATAATAACATTAAAATAATGATTAAGGTACTAATTGCATTAGCAACATGAGTTTTTTTTTTTTTTTTTTTTTTTTTTTTATTTGAATAGGAAGGCAAACGAGCAAGTGGGTCACCTGATGGTAAGTGATCACCACTGCCTATAGACACCCGCAACCCCGGAGGGATTGCAGATGCGTTGCCAACCTAGAGGACTAAGATGCAATGCCTCTTGTGCCCGTAATTTCCCCGGCTGTCTTACTCTCCACACCAGAACACAGCAGTGCAAGCACTGCTACTTAGCGGCAGGATTAGCGAGTAAGATGTTATTAACCAAACGAAAACAAAAAAGCGTACTTGTATTTTTTTGGTGATTGTATTGATTGACCGATTAAATAAATGTGACACATGATCAGATCTATAGTCAGACAGTAAATTATTCTCTTTATTTTTTTCACATTTTACCATAGGTACATAAGTTGAAACATTGGCCTAGACGAGCTTTAAAAGACTTACTTATGCTATTGTTGGAAGTAATTTACTTAGGAACTAAATTAATGTTAAGGGATAAAATCATCATCTCTTATATTACAAACTGCTAACATTCACATGCCACGTGAAAGCGGAAAAGCAACGAGTAGTTTGAATGAAATAAATGGAATTAATAATCATATAGAGCACCCAAAAATGATGTCTTTTAACTTTAAAAGCGGTAAGGCAATAACAAAGCGTTAATTCTATTTATTAATTTCTATGACAAGTAGTACAAAGGACGCTAACTTAGTAAGTAGCTAATTTCCGTGTTTGGAAAAGGGTGCTAAGTTAAAATACCGCTAAGTAAGACGTCTTCAAATTCGAGGAATAACAATTAAGTAATCAAATCGTGGAAAATCAGTATGTACTAACAATAATCACATTCTTAGGGCACATAAAAATACATAAACCAAGTAAAACTTGTGGAAAAATGGTCGAACCGCTGCAACAATCTTCCGTTTTTAAATATGCCCCCATGAAACGATTTGAATTATATAAAGTTAAACACATAATTATACGTAAATACATTAGGTATGTGTGTGGGATGTGAACATTACATTCCCATAATTGAAGTAGCGTGCCTTTTGTGTTCTGTTTCTGTTGTGCTAGGTAATTGTAACTGCAATGGAACTCATGTACGAGAAAGATGCAATTTTTTAAATCGTCATTGTGTAGAATCAAAAATAAAAAATAATTTTCTAATTTATACGAATACTAGCTCTTGCCCACGGGAACTATGCTATATTCCGGGATAAAAATTATCCTATGTCCTTTCCCGGGACTAATTATTATTGTGCCTAATTTAAATAAAACCGATTTAGCCGTTTTGCCAGAAAGAGCAACAAACATCCGCACATCCAAACTTACAAATTTTCGCCTTTATAATATTAGGAAGATGACGCCAGAATTGAAAAATTATAAGTGTGTTAGGGATTGTATTGTTTTTAGATAGCGGTCAAGTGAGAGTCTGAGAGACATACGTACACTAAGGGTTACTTACAATATACCGTATCGTGTTATCAATACCACAAAGTGTAAAAAAAGTAAAAATATTTATTTGATTATAACAAGTCTCACATGGTAACACCAAAAACGAATTCAAGTAAGTATAAATGTTGTACTGCTACTTCACACAATAATCCGAATTCTAATTATAAAGTACCTACTTAGCTTTTTAATTTTTTTTTTGTGTCAATAATATAAAGAAAAGTTAAGTTGAACTGAAACAGGTAAAAAAACTCACTGGCTTATTTATAAACATAAATATAAGATAAGCTAACTCTTATGCTAAGGTAATCCACTAATTTAATTTGCAAAAATAAATTGTCATTTTCATTCATTTTCATTTTCATTTCATTTTCAATTACTGTTTTTCAGATTTGTTCCTTTACTGGTGTTGTCTTGCTTTTTGACATATTTCCTGATTCTAGGTCAATTTAAAATACCCTGTAAAGTGTCAAGAATATACAAACACACATATAGACGCAGTTATACTTTACAAGAGGTTATGAAGTTTTTGAAGAGCAGTGAAAAATTTGTGACCCACTTTTAGTGGTAGGTACCACCAAAGTTTTATGCGTAAAAGCGTATTATTATCGACAAGAAATCATAAATGTGTTTGACAACGTTCAACAATTTTATTTACTATTAAAAATATACGTAGGTAATATTAATCATAAAGTAGTACTCAATTTTAGGGTGTTAAAATATTTCAAGTGGGCAATTTCAAGCGCTCGTCAAAATTAAAGCCTACAAATCGATAACTCGTTTCTTTCGATGCCAATAAGCTACTTATTTACCACTTTGCGGACTTAGAATGGTCACGGCCATCCAGGCGTACACTTCTATTACGACTGATACCTGCCTACTGGCTTAAGCTTTAAAGTGTTATTAAACGGTTCATCCGACAATATACATCGATTATCACGTCATGGCGGAATTAAATGAAGTATCAAGAAACAAGTGACACGCTGAAGCGGTTTTTTATGACTTCGATGGACAGTCAACGGCATAAATATATACGATACCATATATTTGACATGATGGCTGTCTATTTATGCCCTCGACTGTACTTGTAGCTAATGTTAGCGCGATCTAGTGTCGCACATAGAACTAAGTATGGTGAATTACCACTCTACTCCGCCTTCACATCTTAGGCTTCGAACGAGGTATAGCAGACTGTACGGAGTACACTCAGAGCCAACCATTATCATATTACATGGAAAAGGGAGGAGTCTCCCCTCCACTCAGTAGGCTTATTGTCTAACTCGCTCGCAATCGCCATCGTGTTCTATTCTATTCTATTCTCCCTTAATGGCGGCCGTAAGCAGCTATCGTGTTCATTTTGCCAGTTCATGTATGGGCTCGGAATCAGCTAGCTGTCACATTCATACAAGAACTGTCAAAATGAGCACGATGGCGATTGCGAGCGAGTTAGACAATAAGCCTACTGCTTTTATGGAAACGCTACTTACATAGGATATTTATGTAATTTTTGACCACATTTTTGGTAGAACTACCAGTGCCCGGAGAGAATTTAGCTATCGGTCACACTTTAAAATAAAATTTCAGTAAATCGTCACTACTCTGAACAAAAACACGTGGATATCTCAAGGATTAGGATGATTTGTGACATCTATAACGGATTTTTTTTCCAGCGATTATTGTTCAATTAGGATATTTGACTAAATGGAATCTGAAATGAATCGTCGCCGCTTAACTTTTGCACTACAACTAGATACACAAAGGTATTGAAACGGCAAAATGCGATGCTAGCAATAACAATGGAATTATGTCTGATTACCCCATAATAAACGTAATCTCACTTTACGCATTTATACAAATTGATTGAACTGTCTTAAGCAGCAATCATCTGGCGAATAACTTTTCGTAGTCAACTTGGAATTACTTTTACTTGTTATATAGTAGAAAGTAACAAAAGCTAAATTTAATCAAGAATGTCAATTGAACGTGGATAAGTTTGTATTCAAACTTGAAACCTAAATAATAAAGCAAACACATACACGGTATGTAATTAAGTCAATTTTCATGTGGTCTCCCATACATACATACATAAATCGCGTCTTTATCCCTTACGGGGTAGACAGAGCCTAAAGTAACAAGACCTAAAGACCACGTTTAGCATGATGGTGTCCTATAATTTTGGATAATGTTGCTGCGCTACCGGTGGTGGTGTAGAAGTTACGGTACTAATGTCGGCTTGCATTGCTACCAAGTATTT
This sequence comes from Pandemis cinnamomeana, assembly GCA_932294345.1. Lineage (NCBI taxonomy): Eukaryota > Metazoa > Arthropoda > Insecta > Lepidoptera > Tortricidae > Pandemis > Pandemis cinnamomeana. The sequence continues at coordinate 5,865,106 of OW028706.1, forward strand.
GGCGATCAGCGCGCTTTGATATATTATTTGTACACGATAGATATCTCATACAATTTGATCGCTTTATCTGAGTCATTGTTAAAGACTATTTTGTATGTGTCCAAGTATTTGGTGATCTTAACGACTGTGCCCGCATCGTAAATATATTTTTTTGCTCCCTTGAGACACAATCTACTATTGATTCACTCGTAGTCACCCGCAATTTCATAATATGCGTCCCGTGCTAATAATACAGCGTGAGTATCCAATACGAGCACAGAATTAAACCAGACATAGGATTTAGTGGCGTAATCATTAATTAACGGCATATTTTAAGTTACACTTAATTGAGATCCTGTAATTATTTTCTTACATAAAAAAACAAAGATATTCTTACATGAAAATAAATTGTCGTAACTTTAATAAACGAGTATTTTACTATAGTTCTGTAATTTCTTTTACCTACTCAATCTTATTACCCTATTACGGTCAAGTTGTAGACCTTCTAGTATGTAGGTACGGATAGTTATATAATAATTATCTTCTTGAACATTCACCGTGACATATATTGAAATGTAAAAGACCTTTAACTATGCAGTTTAACTATGCAGACGTGACCCTATAAATAATTTAAGCAAATAATACCAACGGTTACTTGTAAACGGCGCTACATTGTGTTGAGGATTTTTTGTTACTATTCGGCTGAGATAAAATAAACACAGTACCTACATTAAATAGATACAAAAAAAAACAGAAAATGAAATAAACAAAAGCCGACCGGGCTATTAGGTCAGCAATAACATGTTGTTCAAGTTCAAACAAAGATCTGATATGTCACCTTTAATTGTCATTTACTGAGTATTTTTTGAGTTTCATACCAAAAAACGGGTTTATAGGATGACTCCGTTGGTTTGGGTGGCCGGCTGGCGGGTAACTGTTGCCACTTTTTGTTCAGGGACGGGTAGAGGTATCGAGTGAAGTTATAAATACTATTTTATTACTTGTATGGATGGTCTTCTACAAGTTTAGTAAGAAAACAAATGAAGTTTCTAAATTCGCGCTATCGGAAGACTTTTTGAAAGTATAATACAAAATCGAGGAAATCCAAACATACCTATTTATAGGGTATCTACTGTTCGTTAAAAAATAATTGTGAAATTAATTGGCATAAACAAAGGCCAAAATGCAAAAATTCGCTGATTTCAGTTTGTAATAAATATAATACCTAATATATTTCACAGAAATACCATTGATTTCGCCTTGAAAGTACCACTAAGTATATAAATTTCTGTGTGCGCATGTAACTCGTACCGCGTACCTGGTCGGTTTTTTGTAAAAAGACTAGGCATGTGGCCAATAATAGTGGAACGTGCTGTTGGCCTGTAAATGACACTATTAAAAACGAATAAAAAACGATTGCGAAAATTGACAATGATCTGAAAAACCATTTACTGTAAATAGTTTTCAAACACAATAAATATGAAACGGTCGTTCTCAAATAACGTGTTAATAATATTTACGTTGGACAGTAAACGGTTTCATTTACGTGCAGCACAAGACCCTTGTAACGAGAGCTGCCTTTAACACTCAGTATTAGTATTTAGTTTTTAGATATACACTTCTTGTCATTCCTTATGTTGCTAGGACCAAGACAAAGCAAGACCGCCATACAAAATGCTGAACAGAGGCTTGGTTTTCTAAACGGAATCACTACTGCACTCACCTATTCTTTTCGATTAGGGTAGAAAGAGATGGTGAATGTGAAGATGGTGAAGACGTGAATGCGATCGCCCGCACTTTAGACAATAATATAGCCTTGAGAGACGTTTTGGAAAAAGGTCAGGTCAGGAATACCCGAAACCGACGAGCATGTATGAAGAGATTGATGACTGTGGATGAAGCGAAAGAAATATGTCAAGATCGTAGCAAGTGGAACAAAGTAGTCTCTACCTACCCCTATGGGAAAGAGGCGTGACGGTATGTATGTATGTATGTATGTATATAGCCTCAGATACCTATATAACAAAAAGTTTCCAGTGACCACAATGGTCAGTCATTGCCATTTTTTTTGAGAGGAAGACGCACGCTATTTTAGGTGCTGTCCATGATGACGCTTATTATCGTACCTTCTTATTAGGTGTCACACTCCGTGGACAACACCATTTGATTTTATACGTACTCCTGTTATAAGTGCTTGGTGATGTAGAGGTGGGTGCTGTAATGACTAGGACGACAATGCACATCCGGGCCAACGTGCAATCAATGTAGGTGCTACATTATTTTGTTATTTTTTGCCATTTCATGTCCTGTTTGGTCAAACCGCGTTGTTGCGGAGTTTTTTTTGCCGTCACATTTTTCCTTAAACGTACTTACTAAATGGAGTTTAAGTTTTATCTGCAAGGATTTTAGGTTTAAATTGAGTCTAAGATTTTTTTAAATATATGTATTAAATATTTATTATTATGGTTATGATCGACTCGGAATTTTTTATTTTTTATTTTTCACACTTACAATGTATTTGCAAACAACATACTATAAGTAGCAATTTGAATTCATTAGTCACGTGTCGTATTCTTCATACAATTGCAACTTGGTAAATAACCCGTGGCTTTGGTTTTTTTTTTTTAATTTATTAAGAAACAAACAGTCATACATAATCAAGTGATGGTAATTTGATGAATACAAATAGACCTATAGTTTCCTTAAAGAATAAGTTAAAGAAAACGTAGCCAATACGCAAAGCATTATACATTATAAGCATATATCTTACTACAAAAAACGTGCAATACAAACATTAGTTATGGTGATTTATAGTTCCAATTTTACTATTTTTAAGTGTCATTTGGACATTTCAAATTAAATTTAACAATACCTGGTCGACCAAGCAAACTCAATCTAGATACATAGGTTTTTCTCCCTCGAAAACCTCTATAGCAAGTGTCATGGAAGCCATTTCTCAGAACGGTTTGCGAGATCATACACAAAAAAATAATGCTCGGTTCATATTTAAACTAATAAGATTTAGGAAACGCATTTATTACTCCGGGCATGCAACTTTTATCTAGACAAACAGACGTTGGGAAATGGTTCAGGTACGACCAACTAAGCCCAACGTGGAACCACTGAGAATTGAAAACAAAACGAAAACAAAAGAAAAATCGTTTAAAAATTTGCATAGAGATTGTTCGAGAATCGGGCGAGTACCCGAGAGGGTCGCAGCTTCATTAAACAACTTCAATTTAACTAACATGTAAACATTCTTGCCTGTGCGAATGGCGGAAAATATAGAAATTTGCTCGATTGACCTAATTTGTTGACCGGAAAACACCTTACTATGTATGGTCTAAAGTCTATTTGAAAGTGGCTCTTAAAATTGAGGGCTATCAACGAAGGATGACCTTGAAAATAGTTAAGGACTGATTTGCAGTTTCAACCATTGTATCGGCATCGAACTGTCACTGAGGTACAATGTACCAGGGCCACGCTACGCCGTACCGTGGCATAAAACAGGTAGTGTACATAAATTGTAATAACGATCACTATTTTGTATGTACTCAAATATACACGTGTACACAGCACAATAAACGTGCCATTCATATTTCTAAAACGCGATTTTAGTATGCGATGAACTTGCAATATAAAAGTTTTCTTGAACAACAAGTTTTTTGATTTAGAAAACACCTAACCAATCCCGCTCACCCATGTGTTTTTTTTTTACTACAAACTGACCAGTGATTAGTGTTACTTAATTTGTTTAGAGTACCTATTTGTTTTTGTAATTTTATATGATTTATTGTCAGTAAGTGGTTTGTACCAACATTAAATAACTTGCAAAATATGTATGAACTCAAGCTTGTCGCCCGTTTTTGCTTGGTTCATAATATAATGATTATGATATGTGATACCCTGCACCAGGAGATTTCAAGGCACTACCACTACGCCCAATCACCCAATTCATGAATGAGGTGGTAAAAGCGATGGAATAGTGCGAAGGAGGGGTAATTACACAAAAGATCCACGAATGGGTCGAAGTGTATCCGTAGGGACCCCTAGACTAAGATAAGATAAGATAAGATGGTATGTGGTATTACAGGCTAGATGAGCTTAGTATAAAATATCAAAACACCGTTTTGCGGGATTTATCATTAAGTCTTGTCAGAAATTGATAATATTAATAAAACAAAGTTACATTATAACTTAATTCATTGTCTGCGATCTATTGCAAGCTGTTATTTTACATGAATAAAGACATTAAATAACTTAGAGTCAAAGGATGCATTTTTCATAAACATCATTATCATTTAGCCTAATTTAATGTTGGACCAAGAATTTAAATGATTGTTCGTTTCTTTGTTCCGTAAAATAGGACACTGATAGGCATATAACTGTTGACAATAGGTAGGTACTGTTCTAATAACTGCCGCAAAGAAATATTCCAATATTTATTTTGGTCAACTTCGAGTATTTTTGTAATGTTTAAATACTTTTATTATTAGCATTATTATTGGTGTTTGTATGTAGGGATTATTCTCTGAAACAGCATTTTTAATAGCCTTCTATGGGTCCTGAAATTAAAATTTTAATAGCTATATAGTGTGACGACATCCACCAGTTTTGTTATTATTAAAGTTCGATATTCATAGAAAAAATGTTCTTTGTGTAGTAGGTACATTCGGTCAGTTTTTCTTACTATTGATTTGTTCGTTCTCACGAAGATAGAAAGCTGTCCCTTGACATTTGCCACTTTTATCCGGGAAAGTTTAAAGTTCCAACTGTAGGTGACAGCGAGTTATAAAATAATAATTTATTTAGTTTTTAATAGTTTGTATATTAATAAATAATTTAGATATATTTAATTGTGATCCATTTGATAACTGCTATCAGCTTTGGCACCATAACAAAATATCAAAACGTTTATTCGATCAAGTATTAGATAAAACGTGATGCCGAATTATTTATTAATAATGTACTTGTACCATGTACCGACTATCAGATTGTTAAAACACTTGACATGCGTATTATTAGTCAAGGTATTGTTGTGGCTCATTCTTCAAATGATTTGAATGACTCTTCATGATGGTGATAAAAATTAAGCTCCTAAGAATGTGGAGAGAGAAAAACAAAATACATTAATCCGCACGTCATTGTCTAAATATACGAATAACTGAAGCAAATAGTATATTTTACGACTTTCTGTAAGTTACAGGTGGCTGACAGTACGGAAATTTTTGCGATTGAAATGTGTTTATGCACATTCGAAAATAGTTCTAACAGATCTCACCATACTTACGTCCACCACATCAATATAGTATTTTATTGCATCAGGCGTTACTTTGCGGAGGTTTATTTCAATAAACAAAAAATATTTACCTTGCCACTCCGCTACTCACGTGCAAGATAACCAAGCCTTTTATTTATGATTTTTATTGTACACAAATTGTTTGTGTACAATAAATATCATAAATAAAAGGGTAGTTTGGCATAATATATGAATGTGGTTACATTATGTTTATTTATATGTTTTCAAATTAGTACGACGTTGCTTTGTATGTGTAACAGTTGTGCTCATTAAACTTCGATAATGATCCCGTAGAGGGATCTAAATGCGTCAGTGTTTGTGTGGTGTAAGGGATTATTAAGTTTGTGGGATTTATATGTGTTTTAACATATATATTTCACACACTCGCTTGATGGTTATCTTGCACGTGAGTAGCGGAGTAGCAAGGTAAATATTTTTTGTTCACTTCAGTAGAGCTCCTTGGACAATACGGTAGGTTCACGTCCTCTGATTGCGTTGCACGACAGGTACTTGTTGCTTTCTTCACGATGACTTTCGTGGTAAAAGGTTAATTTTATTGTAATGATTTACCTATATTTCTGTGCTAATGATACCTATTTATTAGATTTGGAAAAAGAGTGTAAAAACTAGCGTGTGGGCCCAGTTTTGTAGGCACCTCCAATGCTACGCTTGAAATATAGTAATTCTAACGGCTTTGATTAGAGTATGTCTATGTATAGAAAGCTTCGATAAAAACACTTACCTCAAACTTGTCACTTTGCGTTTATAAATGAACTAGGTATGTACTTTTTACCAGAAAATTCTTATACCTACTTTAAAACAGATGCTGTATTGTATTTTATTAATTATTACGTCACAATTTAGTTGATTGATATACAAGTGTATCACTATAGCTCAACTCGCTGTATGAGCGCAGTGTCGGAATCCACAATGTGAATCGATTACCTACTTGACCGTACACTTGGGCAATTTCCTATCTCGTACGGACGGGTATTAGGCACTAGAAGCATAAGGCAACCACGAACACTGGGAATAGTAGACGAATAAAGAAAGTTAAAAAGATAAAATTACCTATACTAAATTTAAAAAATAAGTAAGAGGATAACGTCATTTTGCTGTACTCCGCTTGTCTTCACTAGTTAGCAGCTGTAGAAGACAGCTTAGAGATCCAACGGAACAGGAAAAACACTTTTTTTCTAGTTCCTGCGTGGTTGTGTTTATACATCTGATTGAAAAAATATTTGCAGAACTTTTTAGAGAAACGTACAGCAGTGCACGACCGATTAAGCGTTACACTTTGACGTCTATACTCCAGACATTAGTTCGCAAATGCAGCCGGGTAAATGGCAGTTATTTTTAAAAAATACCCATCTCGGTTACTATTTAGTATCGCCACTTTGAGATTTAGCTTTTCCAGAAAAAGAAAAAGAAATTCTCTTGCATTGCATATTTACTCTGTAGTTGTGTGTCGCATGTGTTGCATGTGTGTCAGTTTGAACGCAGGCAATTTTACTTTCAGCACCATAGCGGACTGAGGTTATTTTGTTAAACTGTAACAAAGCATTCGTTTCTTTTTCTGAAGATGTACATATAGAATAGCATAAAAACAGATGACGTAAAAAAACCTATGCAATATACGTTGACGTATTTTAGGTGCGCAACACAAAATATAAAATCAAGACTGGGAAGGGCAAAGTATGACGTTTTGCTAACTACGTTAATGCAACCACCTTGTCGTGAAAAAACATAGAGCGGATTTCTCAAGATAACGTTTTATTACAATGTTTTTTGGTAATTTTTTGTACTAAAACGTGACGAGAGTTTTCTATGTACGTACCTAAATAACCAAACAGCGGATTTTCCTCTTGGTCGTTAGAGACATGTTTATACATTTTTTGTTCACTTAGATACATACATGGGGAAAAACCGTTTTTTCTGCAGTGTACAGTCAATAATAATATGTATCTAGTTTTTGCACTTGACCGTACATAGGTACACTGAATATTTAAGTTATTATCGTCTAAGGACTCTTTATTACGTATTATTAGTAGGAATCACTTTACATGAAAAATAACTATAGCGCCGTGCGCCGTGAAATTGGTGCGCAGAATTGTCACCTCCACCGCTAGTGTAGTGAATATAATACATGTCATTTAACTGGGTAAAGAACTACACATTAAAACATAACATACATATTAAAATATAACCTATATATTTTTCTTTTATAAATCAAACAAATAATGACAAGAATAAAGCATGTCAAAGTACGGGTGTCGCGACGCCACTTTAAGTAAAATGAGCTTGTTCTTCGTACATAACCAAGTTACATTACCAGACCTGGTAAAACTAACCTTGGTTGATTAATTTGGATTAATTTAAGCCGCGAACATGTTTGTTTTACTTTAGAAACATTTTACCTTAGAATGTCCTAGTAAAGTAACTTGGTTATGTACAACAAGACGTCATGTGACATTTCAATTCAATATATATTTCTCCGTACCTATAGTCTTTCCAATCATTTATTTTCTCGATGACAGATGTAGTTTGATAGTTATAGTGTTGTGACCTAATAAGTGATCAGTAGATACGATATCGATCCAATTTTATAAATATACGAGTAGTTGAGAAGTATTCAGCTATGGAGCCAATAAAACAACCGACTTGAATGCTATTTTTTTTCTAAGCGTGCAAAATGGCCGAATGACAGTATGTTTGTAATGACTAAACTAAAAACTACTGGACAAACAAAAAATATTTCACCATTAAAATGCTACATTATTCCTGAGTAACAGAGGCTATTTTTTATCCCTGTAAAAAATTACAACGTGTACAAAGTCGCAGGAACACATCTAGTTCAATATATACAATACCGATACAATATCGATATTTCAATCATAACATCACTATTTGCATTCCCATAGAATGTAACTTTATTAAAACGTTTATTGTTTATCGTACTTTAAAAATATATATTACTGCATATATGGACTCAATTTGTCTTAGATGCATATTATATGGGATCAAGGAACAAAATTAGGCAGTCGTCATATTTTTTATACCTCGCATTTAAAAGTTATTTTTTGCGTAAAATGCGCAGTTACATTTTACGGGAGCTGTCATCGAGAAAATAAATTATTGGAAAGACTATAATGAAACTAATCCCCCCCCGCATCGTGTCTAGCTCAAAAGTTCTTATTGCCGTAGCGTACGGGTGGGTGCTGCATTTTCTTCACCCCTGATATAGGTATGTACGGTCAAGTGCAAAAATAAGTATCGACACGAACTTCCAAAAATATGTATCACGACCTTATTACGCCGGTGTAGGAGCGTATGGTACTTAATTTTGAAACTTTGATTAGATACATGTTACACTTGACTGTACACACCAGCTCGAGCCCATTTCGCCTTGACTGCCTGTTGCTATCGATATTCTGCGTGGTCAGTAATTTGAAGGACAAATCCACTAGCTACGGCGTGGATGTAATTGCAAAAAATTGCAAAGATCGTTGTTAGCGTGGTTGCAGTGTCGTACTCTCGTGTGACATTCATCAACGGAGTTATGCAAAGGATTTATGTAGGCTATTTTAGTTTACCACCTACGACTTTTGTTAACATTTTAAGTCTGAACCAGAGTTGTTGATACGTCATAGACTATTTGTCTGAAATTATTGTTCTAGACAGTCATGTTGGTAACAAATTAATGACGGGATACGTTTTTGTCGGACAACTGGGAAGTGCAAATTCTTCGAAAATGAGACGCATTCATCGAATTTTAGAAAATTGTCTAGAGAATTGCCGGTTGGCCAGTGCTCAAAAATCACCTGCTTGTATTTAATGAAACAATCTTAAGGATCTAAAGAGTTAATCAGACAAACCATTTATCTCTCATAACCTAAACACAAACTAAATAAAAGACGTCTTAAAAAAAATATATATATTGTCTCTCTTTCTGCCTGTCTGTTTGCGATAGACTCAAAACTACTGAATGGATTTTCATGCGGTTATCACCAAAGGATAGTGTTTCATGAGGTTTGTTATAATTTGTCAAGGTTTATTTGTAAATATTTCAATATCATGATTTGTGATAATTGTTTTTTACTCGTAACTTGAAAATACATATTTATATTTTTTGGAACACGATTAAAATCTGGACCACACACAACAATCTAAAGATTAAAACCATGAAACAGCATATTAGATATTCCCTTATTTAACCGTTTGGGTGGCACAATTTTTTTTATTGTTTTGCGGCTTACATCATGACGACTGACACTTTTCAAGCGCCTAATGGGCGTTAAGAGCAAGGAAGTATTCAAAAACGTAACAGTCATTTTGTTAATTTGACCATTATATTTCTGTGATTATTTTAACTCTACTCTGTATGTATGTATGTATGTATGTATGTATGTATGTACAATAAAGGGTTATACATACATACGTATGTATAACCCTTTATTGTACATAAAACACAAGAAAAAGATGAATACAGGACAACACACATGCACAAAGGCGAACTTATCCCTAATAGGGATCTCTTCCAGTTAACCTTTGAACGATCACTGTAACCATACACACATACATACATAAATCATGTCTATATCCCTTACAGGGTAGACAGAGCCTAAGGTAACAAGACTTAAAGGCCTCGCCCAGCATAACTACAACCAAAGGTCCGAATTCGTTCGATTGCACTCTCCAATTGTTCAATCAAGTCAGACTACAATCGCCACAAACTGCTAAAGGCCGCCACATGGCATATTCAAAACTAGTTTTTTTTGTCGCGAACGTTTCAACATTTTATGTTGCTACTCATACGATTTTAAAGAAGGCATAACACGGCACGGCTCTTAATTGAGGATTAGTCGGAAAGACCCGAGAGTGAAAATGGGTCATATTCCACATTACATAAGTCTCTAGGGAACCCCGTCCGTTTTGATTACTTTTGACTACCTCGTCATGGTGTGATGGTTGCTTGCAATAGTTTATAAACACGACACTAGCGACTGCCATCGCGAATAATAAGCGTGCCTGTTCAGAGCGGCTCACCCAATTCTGCCGCAACCGTACACGTTAACAGTATAATTTTAATAGGAATTCAATAGAAAAAATCTACTTACATACATCCGTTCAGCTCGAAAAGGCTTCCAACAAGTAAATCAGTTAACACCGACACATACTAAGAAATCACTGCGGTGTTTATAAATTTGAAACGATTGCACAGGCCGTATGACCGACGACTGTTATGCAACACACTCGGTGATGATATCCGAACAGGTTTAGTATTTATACGTCGGCGATGTAACTAGCTACAGCGCTGGGAAGTTAAACTTTGGTTAAATCTTTACTAATAAGAGAGAGAGGTTTGGTTAGAATCACTAATAGAAAGCTGGACCATCCCTGATTTACATAGGATTCTTTTGATCCGGGGATACTGCAAAATTATTGCGCGATTCAGCAGATGGGGCAGTACTGAGTAGAAGAGAAGGATATATACTTTCCAGAACAATATTATGTATACGTACGAAACCGATGAGCATGTATGAAGAGATTGATGAATGTGGATGAAGCGAAAAAGGTGTGTCAGAGTCGTACCAAGTGGTACAAAGTAGTCTCTGCCTACCACTATGGGAAAGAGGCGTGACAGTATTTATAACAACACAAATGTGCAAAGGCGAACCTACCCCGAAAAGGGATTTCTTTCAGTTAACTTTTGATCGATTGAGAGGACATAGATAAGTATTAAGCAAAAGTAGAGACACAGAAAAAGTAAAAGAACCGATCGAAAGATACTTAATCCTAAATGATAAAATTTTAAATAATGTAAGATATAATAAACTACACATAATAATATGATAGAGTACAGAATTATTTACAGACAATAAAATACTTCGAAAAAAAAACTAGTAATAGTCTGCGACTTCGCCTATGGAGAATTCGTTTATCTCGCGCCCGCGGGAACTATACAATTTTCTGGGATAAAAACTATGTCTTTCCCAAGGTCTCAAACTAATTCCATGCAAAATTTAAACACGATCGGTTGAGTAGTTTACCCATGAAAACGTAAGAAGAAAATTTAAATTCGCATTTATAATATTAATTAGAATTGATAAAAACAACTTAACTTCACTTGTACTTAACTAGCTTCTGCCCGCGACTTTGTCTGCGTAGAATTACACATATAAACCTACCTCTTGAATCACTCTATCTATTGAAAAAACTGCATCAAAATCCGTTGCGCAGATTTAAAGATTTAAGCATACGCAGGGACAGACAGACAGACAGCGGAAAGCGACTTTGTTTCACACTATGTAGCGACAGTGACTTACAAGTAAGTACATAAAATTGTGACCTAGAACAGAGGCTAAATCGTATAAGGCGCTGGCCCTCGCTATCGTATTCAAGATAATTTTATTCTCAGCTTGTAGAAAGGAATGATAAATGCGATAGTAAGTACTAGTTCGTTAGACAACCTACATTGAATTTGGATGTCCAAAAGTTTCACTGATGTAGGGTAGTTGACACTAATAACTATAACTTCCAAGATACAATAAAATTAAAAACTCTTTAATAGCCCAGAAAACCAAATTAACTTCCAATGAACTGTAAAATTACAGTTTGAATTGGTTTGGAACGACGGATAAATAAGTTAATTGAGTTATTTCATTATGTCAAATAAGTGACCGCCACAGTTCGCTTTTGCCCTTAGATTAACAATACAACTAGATTCACGGTCCCATACAAAATCAAAGCGAAAAAGTGGTCGTGTTGCGTATGCTTATAGCTATATCTTTTTTACCTTCTTTATTAACGTAAAATAAACCTTAAGTCTAAGCAACAAAGACCCAAATAATTATAATTGTATATAATACTTACGACGTTTCGTCACAAGACGTGCGAAAGCGTTCGATAAACAAAAGAACTACCTTCGTTTCAAAAAGATGTCATTCTATTTGAGGAACAGGGTAATAATGGAGTCGCAATCGCATTAAGTATATAACTCGATTTTTTTTTATTTGACAGATATTTACAAATACAAATAATAACATGAATTTTAATAATTAAGCCTATCTACGTTCCACTGCTGGACACAGGCTTCCTTTAACAACGAGAGGGATTGGGCCATAGTTCCCACGCAGGCCCAGCCAGGCAACAGCCGTAATAGCCTAGTTGTTCGACCTACCGCCTCTCAAGCAGAAAGTCGTGGTTTCAAACCAGGCCTCGCACCTCCTGAGTTTTTCGGAATTTATGTGCAAAATTTAATTTTAAATTTACTATAAGCTAATGGTGAAGGAAAACATCGTGAGGAAACCTGCACAGATCGGCGAAGAACTTAAATGATACACACACACACACAAATCACGTCTTTATCCCTTACGGGGTAGACAGAGCCTAAGGTAACAGGTACCTACAGGCCACATTTAGCAAGATTGTGGGCGTATAGGTGGAAAGTGGAATCAAAATAGTTACTTAATACTTAAATGATGGCTGTGAAATTATCCGTTTATTAATTACCCTTAAATAAATTTAGTTTGTTATATAGCTGTCTTTTAGAGCAGTTTTTTGCCTGAGAGGATTCTTTTTTACAATATATATGGCTATTTCCAGTTATGTCGAATTTGGCAAAATGAATCGAACGTATAGCAGATTTTTGTAAGTTCTGTAAGTCCTGTAAAGTTCTTCTTCTCTTTCTCTCGCGACAATAGTTATCCATTCCGCACAGCAAAAAGGATCACTAGGAAATCAGAATCTACAAAAAGACACAATATATATTTTATTTTAAAACGAGAACTACTCCATGAATTTCTTGTTCTAAAACCACCGATTATTGTCAAGATGGTGGGCCAACATTGGCCAAACAATAAATTATTGATTTTAAAATGTAAGCTGCAAATTTTTACGTACTTTATGAAATACTGACTTGTACTTACTTAAAGAAAAATATTCCTTCCGAAACCTTAGTGTTTCGGTGGCTGTTTTTGCAATTTTTGAACGCACATTGTGGCATTTTGACACGTCCTCACATTGGCCGAGGTTGGCGCATACTGTCAGAAATAAGGCCACAAATTTATTTTGTGGTCTTATTTCTCGGAGCCGTTTTCAGAGCTATCACCGTGAATCTAGTTGTATTGTTGATCGAAGCTTTTGCCATACAAATTGTATCGAGGAAATAAGTTTTGACAGCAAAGATTGTCCGTGTTAAATACCCTATTTTCTATAATGGATTGAAAAAATAAATATAGGGTATCTTTAGCCATGTTAATCACAAAAAACGGCTAACTGCAGTTAGTGTTAAAACTTACCGTTGAAAATCGTTACATATTGTACGAACGACTGAAAAGGTTTTGATAAAACAAGGAGAAAAACCGATTCAGAACAGCATTATTTCCAATCCAAAGTTTATGTTGTGCCCATGTCACGCCCAGCTAACCACTAATTCTCTTAGAGCACTGATTAGGATTTATAAAAAAATGTTGGCTAAGTTATTGTACACACGACATTCCCAAGACTGAAGAAAAATTCCTTTGTCTTTTGTTGTTCACTCCAATCAGAGTATTATGATGACATCGACGTAATTGACGATGGTATTATGATCTGTTTTCTGGGTTAAGTATAACAGATAGATAATATAGTAGAATGCCAAAGATGATGCCTTTATTAAAAATATATGTGAACCCCACTACTGCAAACAAAACTAGCACTTTTGTTTTATTTTGATTCTTAGGAAATTTCACATTTTGACAAAAAATAAAGTAGGTGCCATGAGCTTTTTGGTGAAGGAAAATATAGTGAGGACACTTGCACACATCTGCGAAGGAATTCAATGGCGTGTGTGAAGTTCCTAATCCACACTGGGCCCGCGTGAGTCATATCACTCAATTGCCTTCAGACAGTAATTCCTTCGTATACTCACCTAAAATAACTAGTCAAGTTATTGACGGTTAACGTTACTTGTAAGTATTCTAGCACCTGAATAGTTGTGAGTTAGTTGCTCCTTATGTACAGTCAAGTGTAATAATATGTATCTAGACAAAGTTTCAAAAATAAGTACCATACGCTCTTACGCCAGCGTAATAAGGTCGTGGGATATATTTTTGAGAAGTTCCTATCGATACTTATTTTTGCACTTGACCGTACATTATATTGTTTTAACTTACGCGTTATAAGTAGGTGTTAATTGTGTATATATCGCGTAAACACATACCATGCATCATTTCTGGGTTCCGTGAAAAAAACATTTTTCGTTATTCCCTTGGCTATGTGCAACGCCGTCAGGCCAATTTGTTAGAATATGTTATTCAAAAATAATTTGTAGACAGCTTTTTCATGTAAATTTCAGTTTTCAGCGGGCGGTTTATAAATTCATGGACGTGATTTTTATTCACAGCCTGTAGCAGTAAATTTGGCGTCATTTAAAGGTCATGTTAAGAAAATTAAGGAAATATCTGAAGTAAGTATAATTTTGTTTACACAGATTTTTCTAGAGGCGGTTCATAATAGGTGACGTCCAGTTTTTCTATTCGTGCTTCAGCTTGACGTTGCTTGACCTCACGACGATGTTGCGTAAAGAACCAACTGAAATAAAAATAAAAAACAATATTAATAGAGAAATGTTGCTTGAGTCTTATGTAATTTAGACTGAATTTTTATAATGTTACCAGCTCTGTCCCGTTGCTTCGTCCACAGTTCAGCTTAAAATAAATGGAATCGGGCCTGCAGCTACCTAGAAGGGCTACCGAAGATATTTTCAAAGCCAACTGGTATAAAAGAGGATAGTGGGCTTAAACAAACAAACTGTTCAACTTCAAGATAAAAAGTAAAGCTTTAAAAAATCTAACTAAAATTTGGATACGATTTTTTTTCCGGGAATACAGTGAATAATAGAAAACGGAAGGAAACCTAACGAGCAAGTTGGTTACTTGATGGTAAGCAATCACCACTGCCCATTTTAATTACTTGTAATCCGCAACATTGTAGTACCTATTACAATTCTTTGCGTTCCTAGCCTAAAGGGGTAACAATACCCATGTGCCAGTAACGTCGCCGGCTGTATCATTCTCCACAGCGAAACATAGCAGCCCAAGCACTGCTGTTTGGCGGCACAATTTGTCAATTAATTACTGTTATAACTTACAGTAATATCCATATAGCCGGTATGGTAGTTAAGCCACTGTACAGAAATACAGCGCCTGTGAATGATTGCATAGTGAAAGCGTACAAAGTCGTGTAGGTCGGATCGAAGAGCAGTGCCGCTAGCGTCTCAACTAAACTGAACAGCGAGTTCATTTTACCTGGAAAATAGAAATAACCAAGTAATAATCAGGTACCTATCATCACAATGGAACTTAAAATCAAAATAACTGGTCAGCTACTACCTAACACACAAAGCTTATAATGAGAGAATACAGAGCCTGTTATGCATTATTATGTATTTTTGATACAAAAAAACGTCTCGAATGCGTTCGCTCGCATTAACGTCACAAAATAACAACGAACAACGCAACGAACGTTCCTCATAGTATTCTCTAATTAGCAGCCTTCCGAGTTCATATGGAATTCGTTCTTGGATAAGGCCATGGCATAGAATATTTGATTTAATAGTGGTCTATACAGAATGGCTCTTCTCGTAGGCGGCAATAGAGGCGCTATCAGTAATTTGTAAAAAACACAGTGATTGAAAAAATAGAGAGTAATCATCAAAAAATAAAATGGAATTGTACCTACCGCAAGCACACTGTTTCGTTTTATAAAATGTCTCATTTGTGTACATGCGACAGGATACTAATATTGAAAGAAACTCAGAACCAGCCATATACGCAATCACACTCATTTACTAGTTATGCTCATTGGAGTTTCCGCCCATTTGGAGACTCTTGAATTGAATTAGAATCAGATGGTTAAATTGGTTTGCAAAATTGTAAAATGAACCAGTTCTTTTTTCAGCTATATCGGTGTAGGTACAGATAAAAGTCAAAAAATAATTACCCATTTCCTCGCTTGGCACCAATTTTGAAGCCATCGATCTCAATGAAGTAAAAGTGGTTGCATTTAATATCTCCACTACCGGAACTGAAAGAAAATTGTTCATGTATTACAGTTTAGTTCTTCATTTCGCATATCTTTTTGATTGTAACCGTTTATAGGCATTTAGAAACGTTTGAAATCTCGAGAGAAATGTCAACATAAGGTATAAAATGTTGTAGTGTCACAGTTAGTATCGCTTCTTTACATTGTTGCGCGGTTTACATTTCTATTTAAATTTGAGAGAATAAAAATGGTAAATTAAGGCTGAATAATTAAAATACAAACGACTGAAGATGTGCTCGTAGATGTTATCAATTGTAATGTGGGAATTTTTGGAAGAACACGACAAAATATCTTAAGCGTTTATTACGCTTATATCGAGAACTTACCCATGTACATTTGAAAGTTGGTAGTAACAAAGACAATGTAAATGGAGCCGACTAGCTTGCTGACAGTGGAAATGAGACACAAAAGAGAGTCGTCCCAGCCCAACCGCTTGCTGAACACACTGATGGTAAACAAAGCACCTGAAATTAAACATAATATTATTAATGCAATATAGGGTTGCGTTTGAACACAACAGGGTATAAGCTTGATTTTTTAAATTGCCTTAATAAAAGAGCATTTTTAAAACCGTAAATATAGCTTCGACGTAAGCTATCAAAGGTTTGTCTCTATCTGTCTAGGAAACAGTGTTTAATAGGTACCTATGTAGGTATGGAGTTATTAAGGGCGTACTGTTTTTTGACGTCACATGACATTTAGTAGTTTAAAATTACCGTATTTTCCATAACTCTTGACCGACATTATTTTTAAATTAACTTTTTTTCATCTCTTTAACGACATTTTCATAATTATTTTGTTGTAAAAATAAGACCATGAATATTCCCTTGCCACAATGTGGCCTAAGATCAAGCATTTTGCTTAGTAAATACATTAAATTCATATTAAGAATTAAACATGTTCAAGTGGGTTTATCGTGTCCAGGGCAACAAACAAACAAACACAGGTAAGTAATCCACTCTTGTAATTATTAAGAATATACTAAGTTCCAACTTGACCAAAACTGCCTAATACCAAAAATATCTTATTATGCGCTCATATGGATCTTTATCAAATTTTGGTATTTTCATAAATGTTTGAATACCTAGTTTAGATTTAATGTATTTTTGAATTTTAGAATCGACTGTGTTAGTTAATTTTAAGCGATAGTGCATTTAAATACTATGAAAATTTAATATTTAAATATATTTAAAAAACTTACCCAGCGAATGAATGATAATACTCTCTGTAGAATAAATACTATACATAATAGCATCCCACTTGAGTCGATACCTCAAAAATAAATACAACACCTTCGACTGACCTGAAATTTATGTTAAATACAATGAAAATAAATTTGGAATTATTCTTAGTATTTTTTCTAAATGCTGTTCACTAGGTGCTTGATCTGTTTCATTCAATGCACTCTACAATGGACGTGGCAACAAAAGACGACCTTGGAACAAAAATCTAATTGGGTTGACCATTATGCATGTTTATCTAGGGTCATTTACAGGCTGGATAAAATACTTAATCACCCGATCCAAATTCGTTAACCATTAAACAAAATACAAAAGCGTTAATAGGGTATCTAATTTAGCTGTTTATTTCTTCATTTACCATGATTAGGGCCATACGCCAGTGCTACAACAGTAAGTGTTAGAATTATTTTCATCCTGTTATTGCCTTCTCGCTTCTTCGTAACGACTTCTACTGTTTCTTTTTGCATTGTTATCAACTCCTTCGTTGTTAACTGGTTTCTCTGTAATTATTAAGAGCGGTTATAATTCTTATTATTATAATATAGGAATAATTTATTACATAGTTCATGCATCAGCAATCCATAAACAAAATGGCTCCTAGCCGACCTCAAACTAGACAAAACCTGTATCTTAGGCCACTAAGTACATGTCAAGGGAATCCAAAAACTATTATGGATGCTGAACTAAGTAATTAGAAAACCTCACCTCATTTCTAACTTTACCTTTTCATTTGTATCGTGGCCGGGTTTAGTGCAACTCTTCAAACGTTTGAGCCCGTAGATGAACGTTATTAAATAAATGATTCCTGATATTGAGAATACACCATAGTAGCCTCCCAGCTCTAATAAAATTCCACTCAACGCGGTTCCAATAGGAGTGCCAGCCGTCATGCATAGATTGGCTATACCCACCCTGAATGTTCTGGATTCCGTAGTAGTTATGTCACTAATGTAACTAAATACGCCCAAAAACATCATTACCCAACCACCTGTTATAGCAGGAAGCAAAGTTTCCAGTAGCATTGTGGCCTCAACGGGAATTTCGTAGAAGTAGTACGTACTCAAAATATTACTGACGCATACTGAAAATTCACCAATAACTGGCAACAAAATGCATATTTTTCTGTTTCCAGTTCTGTCACTCCACGCACCCATGAACATGACCAGTACAGTGGGAATAGCAGTCTGAATAACGCTCCGCCATGTTTCTATTTCGGATATAACCTTCTGTATTTCGGCTTCGTAGGAGGTATAGTTGCCGTCCCTGTCAATTAGTGAATCACATATTATATCACCGTAGTTCTTTTTCACACGACATGCTTTGTCTAAATTTAGATTTTGTGTTGCTATTCTGGACAGCATGGAACCTATAACTAATCCTGCGAATATGGGTTCTACCGTAACATGGTGTTTGATGTAACATAGTTTTTCATAAAACGACTTAGATTTATATTCGAATTGATTATCTTTTAGAGGTTTTTCTTCAACAGGTTGGTTTGTTTCACTCATTTTCACTGGTCAATCTGTCGGTGGTGCGTCTCGAAACACTTAACTCACACTAACTTTTAGAAAGTTTAGGTTGTAGTTAATCACGTTGATAAGTTATACTTTGCTTTAATATACAGCATGCTCCAAACCTATGACAAACTCCCGATCAACACAACTATCGCTATCGCTTTTATAAGTGTAAGGTACACTTGTGAAATGTTGCAATAACGCTTCATTGCTTGTATAATGCGTATTGGAGTTGCACTTTTTAATGCACCTCTTACACTAAAGTAACACTTGTATCGATGCTTTCTTTGTCAGAGTCATATCTCTTTAGCGGTGAGTGCACAGTAAATGATTACAAACACACACGAAGGTTGTTATTTAGTCTCATCGCACAGTCGTCCATTATTCGCGTGACAGTAAACGACTCACGCTGTAAATGACATGTTATCATTATTTTTATGATGCTATTCAAACAATTCTGTTTACTCGAAGAATTAGTAAAGCTTCCAGTTATATGGCAATTAGAACTGCAGTAATGAGTGAGATATTTGATGTAAATGAAGTTAATTAAACATCGTATATTATGTTAATACGGTAGCTTAGATATGTCCTACGAAAGATGTTATCTCAACTAGAAGATTCATAAATGCTTTTGTTGTGTTAAATGTCACAGTTAGAAAATAATCCCCGTGATTACCCATTGTAGCATTAATTAAGTAATTTTAGTATTTGAATAGCCGTTATTCAATTTAAATATGTCGTTAATTTTGTGAGTTCATGGCATTCTTGTTGTATTTTGATAATATAATTTGTCATATAGCGCCTCCAACTTGGCAATTCTCCTCGTACTTATATTAATGAAACCGAAACAAAATGCAATTAAAACCAGGAATTTTTTTATAAATTAGACTATTGTAAGTCCCTAGAGAGTATTATCTTTTTCTTAGTTTATGTACCTGGGTATTTAGTGAATAAAATTGTTGTACATTTAAACATCCCATATATTCGATAATAATTATCAATGTATGACAGGACAGATTTGCTTATCAAAATGGTTTATTTAAATGCAATCGATCTGATTCCTAGACAGAGATAAATTTTCATCGCAAAAATGGTGACGTTGCTAATTTTGGGTAGGTACTAACTTAAATATTTAAAACGTTAACTTTGACACGGAATCTTAATGTTAACAGGACAAATAATAATAAAAAATCTTACTTCGCTACCTTTTTTATGAAAAGCAAACGAGCATAATTTATGAGTCGTCTTTCTTTCCAAACTAGAACAAAGCAGCGCGAGGACTGCTGCTTGGTGGCAGGGGTAGCAAGTCTATGACTAATAGCGATTTTTTCGCGATTTAACTTACTACTTCAAGAAAGCCTGTTGTAGTACAAGAAAAAAGTTAAAAAGGGTAGGTATAGAGCTAAATTAATTTACACACATAATTTTTTTCACTTTAATGCGGGTTGGGAACTTCACACACAGCATTGTATTGGTTCGCAGATGTGCGCAGGTTACCTCACGATGTTTTCCTTCACCGAATAGCACATGATAAACTTCCAATGTAACTTCGTACATAAATTCCGAAAAACTCAGAGATGCGAGCCCGGGCTCGAACCCACGACCCTCTGCTTGAGAGGCCACAGGTCAAACCACTAGGCTACCACAGCTTTTTATTATTGTTGTGTGCCACAAATCATGTATTCGTAATTTACGCGCTTAAAAGTTTATTAATCATTCTGAAGACCTATCTAATATTACGCGCGATTTAAAGGATAAAGTCGTGATTCATATAGTTATGGGATTTAAAAAAGACTACACTATGGAATTTACACATATGGAGTGCCCCTCTTCAATTTTTTTTTTCGTATTTTGCTACATAAATTATGCAGCAGTAGCCAAAAGATTTCACAGCTTCGTTAAGCTATACCTGCTAAGTATCATCATCACTACATAGTATAATAAAGACGCTTTCTCTGTCCCTATGTCCCTATGTATGCTTATATCTTCAAAACTACACAACGGATTTTGATGCGGTTTTTTTAATAGATAGAGTGATTCAAGAGGAAGGTTTGTATGTATAATTCTACGCAGACGAAGTCGCGGGCAGCAGCTAGTATATACATAAAAGCATTCAATAATTATTGGAGCTCACTTTATTTTGGTGTGGAAGGGCAGGAAGAGAATGAAACGTAAATAAAAGTTAGCTACGTATTTTAATTTGTATACTTAGTGTATTTCATTATTATCAGCTAGTAAACAAACAAGCCGGTGTTCATTCAGCTGCTGTTCGATCCGCTTCAAGTTTCGCCTGTGTCGGATGAAGAACCATCTAAAAAAAATATTGTTATTTATTACATTCAATTTGTAAAAGTGTAGTTTTTCCAAAGTAGATGGCTTCTGCCCAATGGGACAATTTTGTCATCGTCTAGATTTAGACCTCCAAGTGATCACTGAAAAAATTGCGTTTACTAATTTGTAAAGTTTAACTTGGGGGATCGAAATGTCAGTCATGACATGAGCTGTCGTTTAGTAAATTAAAATAGTTTGTACA
Source organism: Pandemis cinnamomeana (assembly GCA_932294345.1). Lineage (NCBI taxonomy): Eukaryota > Metazoa > Arthropoda > Insecta > Lepidoptera > Tortricidae > Pandemis > Pandemis cinnamomeana. The sequence continues at coordinate 5,886,757 of OW028706.1, forward strand.
GTAAAACTAAACTCCTATCAGTACTTATTTAGGTTAATTTACGATCGTAACTTGATCCATTTTATTCTAAGTTATTTTTGCTATTCATTATCCCATTTCACTTTTATTGTACTCACGTAATAAAATATAATTGAGTTTTGTTTTAAAATGAAGTTCAGAACTACCCTCTCCGTAACTATTTCTATGTATCGATATTTTATTTTCGTCATTCTCATCGTCATTTTCAGTTGGAAGATGTTCAGTGCTGGACATGCCCTCATGGTTCTACACAACGATCGGTTGCAACAATATCAACGTCCCACGTTTCAAAAAAGTCAAGACATTTTGGTAAATTATATACATGAAAAAAAAATAGTTCTATATTTCCAAATGTCACTGAAAATTAGAACACATTGAAAAATCCGAAAAGTACCTAAAGCTATGGCCGGGATTTGAACCCGGATCCTCGTCATTCCGTGACGCGTGCTATACCCCTACACCACCCATAGCAGGTGGGTAGTCTTCGAATTTTTCTACCTGCTACTAGCTGTCGCGTGACCTTGTTACTATGCGATTTTTTTGTCGCTAAGCGTCATCTGTTTGAATGATGTGTCTGTTCGACACAATTACAAACTCCGAGGATCCGGGTTCGATTCCCGGCCATAGCTTTACTTTTCTGATTTTTCTATGTATTCTAATTTTCAGTGACATTTACAAATTTAATTTCTAACGGTTAAACCGTAGAAGTAAACATAAAAAATCAAGAAATAAAAATTCTTGGTTCATTTGATAGTAAAAATAGTTCTTTTGAAAACAATACTAACAGTAGTACAACTATAGCAGGCACTGCCATCGCAGCACTGAGTAGATACACAGCTCCCGTACAGCTCTTCATGGTCACAGCATACAAGGAGGTATAAATGGGATCGAATACGAGAGCCGAGAACGTCTCCACAAGACTGAATAGGGAGTTCATTTTACCTGCAAAAGTCCAAATGGAATTGTATAAAGTAGCGAAATCGAAAGTAGGTATTAACTAATAGTTAATGTGCTGACAACAGTTAATAATAAATACATACACATACCCAAATCACGTCTTTATCCCTTACGGGGTAGACAGAGTCTAAGGTGACTACAGGCCACGTTTAGCAATTGTGGGCGTATAGATGGAAAAAGGAACCAAATTATTGATGGGTTGCTAGCCGCATCGCCTATAACATGATTCCTAAGATTTTCGTCCATTCCCTCGATGGGCTTTTACCATCTGCGCGGGGAGAGAAGCAACTGGTATATTCTATGTTTTTTCTTTGCTCCCAGACGAGCATGGAAGTTGATGCATGTGTGTCAATAATATACGGAATCATACCTAATTCTTCACTAGTCACTAGTTTAGATGCCATGGATCGAAGGGATGTAAACGTGGTAGCGTTTAGAATTTCCACAACCGGCACTGTAAACATTAAACACGTTTAAGTATAAACTAGTACGTACATACACACATAAATCACATCTTTATCTCTTAAACTAGTAGGTTGTTGTGAATTAATACGGATTAGTCATGCATCAAAGTCAAACATTGTTCGACATGTTTCGCACTAATTGGTAGTCCGTGTTGTCTGCTGAGACGAAATGCACCGGGAAGAAGGAGTAGGATGTACTATTATATTATAGTTGATATTGAATAAATGTAATAAAAATAAAAATGAGGCAAGTGCGAGGCTTCCGAACCATCACACAATTAATTTTATTAGCGATATCTGATGAATGTATCCTTGATCCTTTGGACTGGGTCAGAAATCGATATTTTATAGTTTACACTTCCGTGTGTACATTTACTAAGATACAAAATTAAAAACACAGTTGTCAAATATTGAGACACGCTTACAAAGTCAATCTTTGAGGACATAAAAAGAACATCACTACATAGTATAAAATAAAGTCGCTTTCTCTGTCCCTGTGTCCCTATGTCCCTATGTATGCTTATATCTTCAATACCACACAACGGATTTTGATGCGGTTTTTTTAATAGATAGAGTGATTCAAGAGGAAGGTTTATATGTATAATACATGCATAATATACCGTGCGAAGCCGGGGCGGGTCGCTAGTGTAAATATAAAGCAATTATCGTAGTATTGATTTATTTTAGGCTTTAAACGATTCATTACACCAAGGTACACATCCAAGGCAGGATTCATTTAAAAGAAAAATATCAAAATATACACACCTAAAAACATTTGGAAGTCGGTATGAACGAAGTTAATGTAAACAGAGCCGGCAAGTTGACTGACGACGGAGATAAGACAGAGTGCTGAGTCATCAAAGCCCCACCGCTTGCTGAGCACGCTGATTGAGAATAAAGCAGCTGAAAAAAAAAATTTTTTTTTTATATGAATAGGAAGGAAAACGAGCAAGTGGGTCACCTGATGGTAAGTGATCACCACTGCTCATAGACACCCGCAAGCCCGGAGGGATTGCAGATACGTTGCCAACCTAGAGGACTAAGATGAAATGTCTCTTGTGCCCGGAATTTCCCCGGCTGTCTTACTCTCCACACCGGAACACAGCAGTGCAAGCACTGCTACTTAGCGGCAGGATTAGCGAGTAAGATGGTGGTAGCGATCCGGACGGACCTTGCACAAGGCCCTACCACCCGCAAACCTGTATATGAAACCTCAGGGTCTCCAAAACCACACAAATATCTGCACGTGTCTTTTCAACGAGTCACCAAAAGAGCTTCGCCTCAAGTCTGTCAAATGTAATTTTGATTTGGAAACATTGAACGTCGGTGAAATTGTATTTATTCTCTTGCGCGTAAATTAAGATGTGTAGCATAGGTATACTTTAGCAACAGAATGTAATAGTTCGGTCTAGTAAGTTTTAAATCATTTTTTGCACATATTTACGCTTAAGTACTTACCCAGAGAATGCGAAATAAGACTGTATGTTGAGTACGTGCTGTATTTGACTGCATCCCAGTTAAGGCGATATCGTACGAACAAGTAAGATATTAAGCGCTCTCCTAAAAATTAAAATTGTGGTGTTAAGTACGTCAACGTAACGTAAAGTACATATTCATATGAATGTATAATACTTCTGTATTCATATTTGCTACACACTACATAATGTTTTTGACATTTTTTAGGCTAATTTTTAATAATTTTTAGCATAATATACTTTTAATCAACTTTCATAGTTTTAGTGATCCTTACTATTGTTTAGTTCTTAATGGTTTGTATATTAATAAATAAATTATATTAATTTTGACAATTATAAGGAACATTTAGATGTGACTTGTGTTATCCGCCTATTTATTCGAGTCCGGCGAATAGTTGGAGAAATTTTACAGTTTTAGGTAATATACGACTTAAATAGCGAATAACTGAACAATAATACTTTAGTTTTAGAAGCTCAAACCCTACCGTGATGAGGCCCGTAAAATATAGCAACCACCACAAGATTTAAGATTATTTTCAATCTTAAATCGCCATGACGTTTCCTTGTGAGTACTGACACGGTGTCTTTTTGTAGCGTTAATAATTCTGACACAGTTACTGCTTTAATCTGAAATGTATTAAAATATATAGGATAAAATAATTGGAAATAACACATTTTCATAGTAATACAAAAGTAGGTAGTGAACGATAAAAATAAATAAAACCCACCTCTTCCGTTTCGTTGACGCCTGGTTTAGTGTTATTTTTCAAACAAAAGAACCCATACATTAAATTTACTAAACAAATTGCACTTGATAGCATAAATATTTCAATATAACCACAATATTTGAGTAATATTCCACCCAAGGCGGTTCCAATGGGCACTCCAGAAGTAAAGCATAAATTAACAATGCCAACGCGGAACGTTCTGGATTGAATCGTGGTAATATCACTTATGTAGCTAAAAATTCCTAAGAAAACCATGATCCAGCCACCTGTTATAGCAGACATGAAAGCTTCTAAAAACATGGTGACTTCAACGGGAATCTCGTAAAAGAAAACCGTGCTAACAATATTGCTGACGGACACTAAAAAATCGCCGAAAATTGGAAGCAGTATGCAAATTTTTCTGTTGCCTGTTTTGTCGCTCCAAGCTCCCATAAACACCAATAAAATCATTGGTACGGCCATGTGAATAACGCTTTTCCATGTTTCTATGAATGAAATAACTTTTTGCACCTCTCTTTCATATTCGGACAAATTGCCTTTCCTTTGAATCAAGGGTCCACATATTTCTTCACCATATTGTAATTTCACGAGACACACTTTTTCCAAATTAAGATTTTGCAATGCGAGTTTCGATAACATCGCTGGGATAACAAGCCCAAATAGTATGGGTTCTACGGTTATTTGGGTGGTTACGTGTTTAATTTTTCCGAACACACTTTGATTTTTGGTTTTGGCCGATGCATTGTCACGGAAAAGTTTGTCTTCGGCATTTTCATCACGATTACTAGACATTTTGTCTAAGTACGTCAAATATTTATGTCTAAACCTCTACTTCTGTTTTCGATTAACTGTCGTATACATTAACAATGTTAATGATATTGACGTAAGATATCACTTAGTGTATTTATCTTTAGACAGCGTGTATTAAATTTAAAAATAATATCTTAAATATTTTATTAGTTTTGTACTGAGAATACTTGTTTTTCAATTCAAAGAAGCAATCTATGAGATTTTGACATCCACTTTATACACGGTTTTGATGCAATTATCAGGCGACAATGGGCAGTCATATTAACATTGCTACACTTAAGGCCTTCTATGTCGACTACACAGGCAAACAGCCTTATTAAACGTTGAATTTGACGTAAATAACGGAGTGTGAGCATGATCACAAGTAGCATACTATCATAGTTGTTTACGGATTGACTTTTTGGCGATCCATTTGAGGACGTGGAAAAAAATGCGACAGCTTCTTGGGATAAAGGTAGAAAAGGAGAACTCACTGTAGATATTATTTGCATTGCTTGTTTGTTGAACCGCTGTCAGGACTTACATTGATTAATTGTTTAAATCTCAAGTAAAGGCGTGAAAATCTTTGTTCACTACTATCTCGAAAATAACAAGCGTGTCTTCATAGTTATTACCTAATTGGTCAAGAAACCTGTACCTTAATATCATATACTCATTGTTACAGCTTATGCACGTTCTTAATGTTTGTATTACAAACATATTCGATAAAAGGGACTTGGGTCCTTTATATTTGCCTGATGGTCTGGTTTAGAACAAAAATAAAAGAAAAATATTCGATGACACGATGAGCAACGTTCTTATCCCGGCGTGATTTTACTTTTATTTACTTTCTTAGCTGATCATTATCACTCATGGCTACAAGACTTCCCTCTGAATAAGGAGTCTTCCACGTGGGCCTAGAAAAAATTAAGCACACACACCAAAGAACTATTGAACTAGGTTTAGATGTAACACATATATAGATATTTTTTTCATGAAGATAAAAGTATTAAACAAACAAGTACTATCCGATATTATTTTGTTCAAAGTAGTATTAAATAGCATAACTGAAAAGATTACAACCATACTAGTAGCTTCCAATTTTAATCGATAATATTTTACTGAATGTTAACTGTCAGATCTGCCATTTCTATGTTACTTAATATAGAATCCTTTCCAACATCAATGCTAAGAGAGTGTTCATCATGCACGGATTTATCTTTATTTGAATCACCGTCGTCTTCAGGTTGATTATTCTCTTTCTTGCGTTGTAAGAAAAACCATCTGTAATTCAGAATTAAATACATCACGTACATAGTAATAAAATAATTCAGACACTATTTCATTTGAATAAAACTTAACTCTTAATAACTTAATTGATCAAATCAGGCGTGATTTTGCGGCAGTTCATATATTATTTATCAAAAACCAGTTATATTGGTACTCTGTTACCAGCGATCTGGTGAAGCTCCTGGGTTACCACAAACGCTTAATGCGTGCCAAGTTCTATTTATTTACTCTTGCCGAATTCAATCTGAATTCTTCTAACTTGACAATGTACAATTTATGATGTAATATTTATTTAATGAATAAATAATATCATAGGTTATTAATCTAATCTATTAGAATCTAATTCATTCAGCGTAAGGTACAGAACTATATGGCTGCATGACTGAGTCCCTTACGCTGGATTGAACTTGGGGCGCATTAAGCGATTGTGGTAACCCCCCTGATAGGTACCGTTAGTAGCGGAATGGCAAGGAAAATGATTTTTGTTCTCAATAACTTTTAAATTCTCAGAATATTTATATTCGTGTATCACCATCTTTCACAGGCAGAACCAATGCCTGTTTGGATTTCTACTATTATTTTTTCAGCCAATCATGTAAGTCAGCTTGGGTAGTTTGCGAGCACAAGAAGTATTTCCCTCTACTACGCTACCATTGTATTCTAAATCCCTATGGTGCTGCTCGTTTCTTTCGTTAATATAAATTTAAAAAATTACCCAAATATAATAATAGGTGGTAGAGTTAGCGCAGTGGTCATATAGTATGTTGTGCTGGCGTCGACAGCTAGCGTTTCTTTGTAAACCCACGAATATAAAGGCCCGAATACCATGGATGCCAGCATCTCTGTCATATTAAACACCGACGTCATTTTACCTAGAAAATCAAGATCAAACACCGATTGAGGATACATTATATACAAATCACGTCTTTATCCCTTCAGAATTTATTATAACAAGACCTAAAGGCCATGTTTACCATGATTGTGGGCGTAAAGGTGGAAAGGTGTTTAGACTGGTCTGTTTATATTTTATTACAAGTTCAGAGGACTTTTTAAATACTCTACTTTTTGCTCGTCAGCATCTATAACCTATTGTTACTTACCTAATTCATCTTTTGCAACTAGTTTGGAAGACATTGACCTCATAGCAGTGAAGGATGTGGCGTTGAATGTTTCTATTACCGTCGCTAAAAAAACACAAAGGATAATTAATAATATTATTATTATACATAAAACTAAATAATTAAAAGATTGATTCCAAATAGAGAGAGAGTGTGAGAGAGAGAGACAAAAAATAATCTTAATTCTCATTTAGAAAATTGTGACAAATGGTATAAAATGGGTCCGAACGCTGTTTTTCAGTAGGAAGGAGCCATAATTATCATGAATAACTACTGCTAATCTTCTATAAGCGGAGACTATAGTCAGATCGCAGTTAGATACCACGAATAGTAAAGTTACTACACTACGACCTTTTTAATCCGAACACCCTCTAATCTGAACCCCTCCGTAATCCGAACGACCTCCCCTGCCTACTACGCCTACATTATTCTTCAATACATGTCTTGAATGGGCTAACCAAGTGAACATTGTTGTTCCAGAAAATATACTTTTACGAAAACTGCGAGACAAAGCTTTTTATTTGTCATTAAACAACTCGACAAACTAAAATATTGGATTTTTATAGGTCTTATGAATGATACGTTGACAGATAAATACACATTTAACTACACAATATTGTTTGTTTTATTCCATAAAATTACACTACAAACTATAATCCGAACGCTCCACTTGTCCGAACGGGGGGTACATTTTCGGGGTTCGGAATGAAGAGGTCGTAGATAGTGTTACGAAATATAAAACCAGGTACTCATCAATGAGCTAAGTATAACCGTAACTGTTGCACGTTACGGTAAGCAAAAACCTCCGAGGCAAAAACCCTAGTGTGTTGTGGCTCGTGACCTCGCTTGCGGCAAGCCAAAGTCCACCCTAGGATTTTTGCTGGGGCCTTATCATGACGTCAGTTCAGGTTTCAGCTGTCATTTTTAGTACTGATCTGACAGCGAGCGAACCTAAACTAAATCGGAAATGAATCGCATTAAGACGTCATGCTAACCCCCCTGTAACGTGCAACAAGTACGGTTACCGCTCGCAGACGACCTTAGTAGGCTTTGGGTGTTGTTAACATAAGACATACCAAGATACATGTCCAGAGTCGTCTTGGCGCAGCTGTAAGCCACAGTGCTTGATATTTTGCTACAGGTCGATATAAGTCCCAACAGTGAATCGTGACATTTAAGATATCGACTGAACAAACTTATCGAGATCAAGGCACCTAAAAAAACAACAACTTTGTACAGCTTAACGCAAGCATATTAATAAATCGATACATAATATTATTTAACAAAAAAAATGAGAGGAAAACCTTTAAATTAACGATATTTTACAAAAACTATTTCACGGAAAACCGTTGACATAATACACATGAATCATTTTTAGATATTTTGTTGTCTGTTTATTTTCACGCTGTTATTGTGAATTACGGAAAGGATTTTTTATGATGTTTAGAGGAGAATTAGGCGCAGCCTGAAACAGTATATTATAAGGATTATAGGCTTTATTACATTGAAATCGGGTGTTATGAAGGAAATGTGTAATTCAAAGTTTGAAAACCATTATAAATTCTTAATTTTTTTAGAAGTCAGGCCCGCATGTATCTTTACAAAACCATATTAAAATACTCTCTGCACTTTATAGTGGATAAAAATAATTAAATATCAATCACTTATTCCGTGTTGTGGGAAAAAATATCTCGATTTACAAAATTTTGCAACTACCAAATCGAGATTTAACTTTTTCCGACAACACTGCCTTATATTATATGAACTCCTGCAAATAGTCTACTCCGCACACTCAAAACAAGTCCTTGTTTCTTTCCACAGCACAGCGTTTAACGGAAACCACGTGTAAAGACGTTTCATGTCCAAGATATATTCAATCGAAAATCCAATTTGTGTGAAAAAGAACTTACCGAGCCCGTGCATACAGATGTAGAACGTAGTGTAGAAACTGTATTTGAGCGCATCCCAGTTCAAGCGGTATCGCGTGAAGAGATAACGTACGGTGAATTCGCCTGCAACATTCAGTACGCTTAGTGAAAGTTTCAGTCAAAAATATGTCTCGAACGCGCTTACGTTAAAATATGAAATACAATAAGAACTAAGCCTCTAATATGTATAAGTATTATTACAAAAAAAAATAACATTTTTAAATTTGTTAGTTTTACCACAAACAAAAATAACTTGGTTTACATAGAAATCACGTAGTAGCATACGTAATCAAAACAAAACCACTGAAACAGTTATTTCGTTAATCTAAGCACAATAACTGCCGAGAAATTTGCGGTTCAAACATACTGAAATATACAACAAAGCAACATATAAGTACGCACCATGGGCCGGCCCGTGCAGCAACACGATGCATGTCAGTATCATAATGGACCTTAGACGCCTGTTGTTAGGCCCACTTTTGAAAGCAACGACGAGAGTATCCTTCACATGTTTTACGTCGAAAAAGGATTTGAGGAAGCCGCATACGTCGGATGACTCATCCTGTAATTGTATCTTAGATTAATTGGACTTCAAGTTGATGAGCAAGGGGAATTAAGATAATTGCGCAAGAAGAAAAATAACTTTGTGAATAATAGGTGACCTTAACAGATAAGTTGCTTTTGACAGGTCTCTGACTGAACTTAGGCAATTCAAACAATTGTAACCTTACTCACGCGCGGGGCCTAGCGTTGCAGAATCGAGTGGGAATTATACAAAATCAGTCCTTATTAATCTTTTTGTCATAAAGGGAACTTCTATTTAAATTCCAGCTTTTTTATGTGCAAGTGTTGGCGCCAGGCATTGATAGGCAGTCAAAACTCAGCTTTTAATGTATGATAGGAAAAAATTGGCTTTAGTGCATTGGTAGTCGAACTATAAAAAGAATAAGGCTGGATTTTATAAGAGTGTCATGTTGTGAGTGAAAGAGGTAGAGAATTTAGTGAAAATTTGCAATAAACTTACTTTGGTGCACTTTTCAGTTTCAGGTTTCTTTGGATCATGGACATAGAATAAACAATAGCTTATACTGAATAGTTTAAGCCCAGCACTAACAGAGAATACTCCGTAATAACCTATAGTGTTTAATAATATGCCGCTCAGAGCCGAGCCTATGGGTCCGCCGGCCGTCAGACACAAGTTGGCCACACCGATTCTGAATGTCCTGGATTCTTCACTTGATATGTCACTAATATAGCTGAATACTCCCATGTAGACGCTTATCCATGCACCGGTGACCGCAGGAAAAATGACTTCTAGAAACATAGTGATTTGTAACGGTAGTTCGTGAAAGAAATAAACACTTAAAATGCTACTCATGCACATCAAAAAGTCCCCTACTATTGGTAATATTATGCAAATCTTTCTTTTTCTCGTTTTATCACTCCATGCTCCAAGAAACAATATTAGGAAACATGGTATGGCTGTTAGCAATATGTTTTTCCACACTTCCATTGAAGCGACGAGTTCTTGCACCGCCAATTCTTGTTTCAGATACTTGTTGTCTTCTCTAGCAAGTAAGGCGTCACATACTTCATCGCCGTAGTTTAAATTGACTCGGCAAGCTTTGTCTAAATTGAGGTTTTGCGTGGCAAGCCTCGCCAGTGATCCTGGTATTATATAGCAAGCTAAGGCTGGCTCTACTGTTATATTATCTTTCACATATTTAATTTTCTCTTTTAGACTCTTCTTTTTAGGAATTGAATCTTGCTTCAAAGGTCTTTCTTCTGATGTATCCATCTCGAATGTAGGTCTCAGACTAAAACAAAGGAAACTTCCGAGGAGTCTGTTGTAAATAAATACCAACAGTTGCAAATATTTGTATAGACAAATATGATAAGTAAAACTTTACCGAATGATTATGGAAATAGGATGGTGTGTAAATAATAGTAAGTATTTATTTTGTAACATTATTATCCCAAGAGTGCGTAGTAGTACGTACTTTTTCATTTTTCTTGCATATTTATTTTATTTGCGTTGCATGTTTATTGAACTGCTGTCAGAACTTACATTGATTAATTTTATTGTTTAAATCTTAATCCCCAAAACCTAAGCAAAATGTATGCAGTGTTTTATTGTTGTTTTATATTGGTTACTAGCATAGACAGACAGACAAACGAAAAATATTCTGTTTCATATTTGTTGCTATAGCGGCAACAGAAATACATCATCTGTGATAGATAGACGCAGATCATCTGTGATAGAGAAGTAGGTATTTTTCTCTCCTGCAAAAAATTCATAATAAATACTATTTTATAGCATAACTGCCTAACTAAAAAGAGTACAACCGTACAACAAGTTTCCAATATTTCTATTATATTAGATATTATTTTACTCAATGCTAACTGTAGATTTTAGCCCTAATGCTAAATAAAATACTAGACTGTACATAGACTGGTTTTAATAACTACATTATGTTTATAAACATCAAAAATAGTCGTAAAGCCAATTGCGCCACGTGCGCGAGCCGAGTTGAGAAAGGAGCGATGTAGACGGCGCCGGCGCTCATCGCGCCCAGTTCTGCCACCCGTAGCCGGCGCGGCCAGGCGATGCGTAGACACTAACTGTCAGATCTGCTGTTTCTATGTTACTTTCCGACATTAATGTTAAGACAGTTTCCATCATGCACGAATTTTTCTTTATTTGAATCACAGTCTTCTTCAGGTTGATTATTCTCCTTGCGTAGTAAGAAAAACCATCTGAAATACAAAAATATATCTCAACAAATCTGGCGGCACGGTTTTCTCGAAACAGTTCAGGCCATTTTCAACCCCCTTATAACTTCGTTGTGGATAAAACTAGAAGCCAGAATTTTAAGTAACCAAGCAGGAATTGTATACACAGGGTATGTTTTAAATTTCATTAAATTTAAACCAGTAGTTTAAGAATTATAACTTGTCAAAGTTTCTAAATTTTTTTTTTTTTTTTACTACAAACTGACCAGTGATTGACCTCTATCTCACTTGGTGGAAGGTGCAGATGAGGCCAAAGGTGTAACTCACTGGTACAGTAATAGCCTATTCACTCTAGCCTTGAAGAGCCCTAGGTTGTATCTGTCCGGAAATACAGATACAATTTTGCCACTTTCTAGCAGACAAAGAAACTTAAATTTAGAATACAATTAGTGTTTAATGTATAAATAAAGTAATTTGTGTGTATGTTTTACTTGCGAGAAAAGTTGTGTTTTCATACTACAAATTATATTAAATTGATGGATTGATGCGGATGCCAAGTCAATTTATTTATTCAAATCATAAAAGACTTTCAAGCATAATAGTCATTATAATAGTCATTATAAGCTATTGTTAGGTTCGTTAAATACGTAATAACTTAAGACAGGAGGTCTCTCTATTAGGGACTGAAAAAATTAACCGACTTAGTTTTACATGGATATCACTACTTTTTGCGGTAGAAGAACTGAATTGACAAACTTGTTTTTTTTTACAAGTTTAATATTTGACTTAAATTATGACTAAAGTCTCAATTACTTAAATAATTCAGTGGTCGACAACACTTTGCTTGCTTGCAGCCCGTGAATGATTTGTATAAGTTACGCTGGGCTTCTAGGGTTAATGTCACAAGTGCTGCCGGTTTTTAGTTTATTTTATGCTTTACCTGCTTAAAGGTTGACTTAATTGATCAAATGAGGCGTTGTTTTGCGGAGGTTCATAATATATGTTATTGATTAGCATTTACTTTGCTATTCTTCTGCCACCGCACTGGCGGCGCAAATATTTAGGTACAGCGAAAGAAACTGAATCGTGCACCACTGTGGGACCTTTTAAATGCATTATGTCATAATGACTTACCATAGGGACACCTGTCAAAGAAGTTATAGTGAAATTGTATGAGAAAAGCTATGGATTCAATTTCTTCGACCACACCGTTATTAGTAGAGGAGTAGCAAGGTAATTTTTTTTTCATCAATAACTTCTAAATGCTCAGGAAATATTTTATATTTATGTATCATTATCTTTCGTGGGCACAACTACCGCCCGTTTGGATCTGTATTACTATCTTTCTAGCTAATCGTGCCGCTAACAACAGATAGATAGGTAACTATGCTGAAAAGCTAAGTCAGCTGAGGAATTTGCGAGCTCAAGAGGTATTTCTCTCCACGCTTCCAACGCATTTTTTGTTATTATAAACTAGCGGTTGTCTGCGGCTTCGCCCGCGAGAATTAAATATCAACCTATGACACTCACAAATAATGTAGATTTCTATTGGTAAAAGAATTTTCAAAATCGGTTCAGTAAATCCAGAGGTTGCCCGCTACCTCACAAATTCACGAAAATTACCTCTTTATTATATCAGTATAGATCAAAACATTACCCAAATATGATAATAGGTGGTACAGTTAGCGCAATGGTTATGTAGTATGTTGCGCCGGCGTCGACAGCTAGCGTTTCTTTGTAAACCCACGAATATAAAGGTCCGAATACCATAGATGCCAGCATCTCTGTCATATTAAATACCGACGTCATTTTTCCTAGAAAATTAAGAGCAAACTCCGATTTAGGTTACTTCAAAATAAAAGATTCAATCAAGAATAGATATTTATGATAGAAAGTAAATAAGTTCTAGAGACTTTCGTGATGTGCGATAGGATTATTGGCCTTGTCTCTAAGGTATTACCAATTCAAAGTAGAACTGGGTAGGTACTACAAAGATACAATAAAAATATTACGCAGGTTGTTTATTTTACAGATCTGTCTCGGATGGCAGAGAGGATCGTTTTAGATATTTTTGGACGTAAATTTACTGTTAAGTATGCCAATTCATGTAAATATAGCGATTTTTTTTAAAGAATAAAACTGTTTTTGTCGATAATAAATTATTAGAACACACTGCATTGTATGTAATTTCCTTCAATATAGCTCAAGTCCAACATTATAAAAGTTAAGAAATCCCATAGAAAACTGGTTTAATGTTTAGAACGGTTTTTTTAAGGTACGTATATTTGTGCAAATTCAGAGGTCTCTAACCGACTTCATTTTAAATAGTTGGCACTTACCTAATTCGTCTTTTGCAACTAGTTTTGATGACATTGACCTCATAGCAGTGAAAGATGTGGCGTTGAATGTTTCTATTATCGTCGCTGAAAAAAACACAAAGGATAATAATATCAATAAAATTAAGTAATTAAAAGATTTATTCCAAATAGAGAGAGATACAGACAAAAAATAAAAACAGTCAGTTTTATTATACCTTAATCCACCAAGTAGAACATTGTGTCAAATAGTGTAAAATGGGTCTCACTCAAGCAAGTCGCAACGCTGTTTTTCAGCGGGCAGGACCCATAATTCTGCCGTCCAAAGGAAAAATGCAGTAAGTCAGTATGAAGCTCATATGTACATACTGCGTTTTTCCTTAGGAAGGCAGAATTATTATAGTGAAAAACTATTGTTAATCTTAGAAGATTGTAATCAAATCACAGTTAGATACTACGAATATTAAAGTTATTACTAAAAGTGTTACAAATATAAAACCGGGTACTCATCTACGAGTGGTAAAACTAGGAATTTGTTTACTATAACGTGCAACAGTTACGGTTGCCGCTCACAGATGAGTACCCGGCTTTGGGTGTTGTTAACATAAGACATACCAAGATACATGTCCAGAGTCGTCTTGGCGCAGCTGTAAGCCACAGCGCTTGATATTTTGCTAAAGTTCGATATAAGTCCCAACATTGAATCATGCCATTTAAGATATCGACTGAACAAACTTATCGAAATCAATGCCCCTAAAAAAACAATAAATTTTGTACTGCTTAACCTAAGCATATTGTATGTATCTTTTACATGATATACTAAAAAAATAAAGAGAAAACCCATAAATTACTTTTACAAAAACTACCATACCATTTTATATTGTCGGTCTTGTTTTTTACGCTGTATTTGTGAATTACTGAAGAGATTTTTATAAATGATGTGTAAAGGCAGATTAAGCTCAGCTAGGCTTTGTTACTTCGAAATCGGGTGTTTCGAAGAATTTATTATAAATTCATCAATTTCTTAGAAGTGGGGTTCGCTCAAATCTAAATAAAGCAGTATTAAAATACTCTCAGCACTTTACCGTGTATAATACATAATTAAGTAATAATCACTTATTCCATCTAGCAGGAAAAATATTTACATTTTGAAACTGCAGAGTGATTTAACTTTTATTGGCAACACGGCCTTAAAATAAATGAAATTCTTGCAAATAGAAATCCACTCCGCGTACTCAAAAAAATACTAATAACTAGTCAGTTTCTAAAGTTATTGCGGAAATCACGTGTAGAGAGGTTCCACGTCGGTGATAAATAAACCACTTGTGTGAAAAAGAACTTACCGAACCCGTGCATACAGATGTAGAACGTAGTGTAGAAACTGTATTTGAGCGCATCCCAGTTGAAGCGGTATCGCGTGAAGAGATAACGTACGGTGAATTCGCCTGCAACATTCAGTACAACGTCAAACACAATGAGATCTGATGAGCCTAGTGCAGGGGTGGGTCTGTTAGTCCAGTCGATCATGGCAAGGCAAAAAACATAAATACGTAGACCAGACTGCGCAACGTAATCACCAACTGCTGATTTAAGGTTTCATGAAGTATGTAATTGGTAGATTGCACAGGGTTTCGTTAGTAAACAGGAGAACTTGGGTCTAATCAAGTTGGCCACCCCTGCTCTAGTGTAAAGTTCTCACAAAAAAAAACGTCTCAAGCGCGGTCACGTCAACATCGCAAATAATATGAAAAATTGGCAGAGCCATTTGCGAATGGAAACGGCAATAAACTGACCTCATAGTGTGACAATTTAATGCAAACGTGGTCGAGACGTATTTTGCGACCGAAAACTTACACTAAGCATTCAGATAGCTTTTGTAAAATATGTGACGTTTAGTTTTTTGCCTAATTACCTAGTTTTATCACCAAGTACAGTCAGCTGTAGAGAAAGGTGACCCCCTCCCTATCTCCCGTAATACCGGTGGTTACCGGTATTACGCGAAAAAAGACCCATAGTATGGTTATACTATGGGTCTTTTTTCTCTGCAGCTGATAATACACACAACAGACGATTACTGCACAAATTTCACAGGCGCTATAGAAAAAAAGGAAACATAGAATCCTAGTAGGTATTTAAACACAAGCCCAGGAGGACTCTGTACACATTTATAAATTATAGTGACATTTTTAAATTTGTGGTGGACACATTTGCAGTTCAAACAAACTGAAATACATAACAAAGCAACATATAAACAAAAACGCACCATAGGCCGGCCCGTACAGCAACACGATGCATGTCAGTATCATAATGGATTTTAGACGCCTGTTGTTAGGCCCACTTTTGAAAGCAACGACGAGAGTATCCTTCACATGTTTTACGTCGAAAAAGGATTTGAGGAAGCCGCATACGTCGGATGACTCACCCTGTAATTGTATCTTACAATATTTGGACTTCAAGTTGATGAGCCTGGGGGAATTAAGATAATTGCGCAGGAAGAAAATACATTTGTGAAGAAAAGGTGAGCTTAACAGATAAGTTGCTTTTGATAGGTCTCCGACGAACTTAGGCAATGCAAATAATTGTAACCTAGCTCACGCGCGGGGCTTATTATAGCGTTGCAGAATACATACCCCCCTAGGAATTATACAAAATCCGTTCTTATTCCTAGTTCATGTCATTGAGGGAGCGCTAACTTTGGCACCAGGAGTTGGTGAGTCAATCAGGACTCATATTTGAACAATTTAAAGAATAAGGCTGGATTTTGTAAGAGTGAAAGAGAGCAGAGAGGTTTTATCATGAAACTACCGTGAGACTTAATCATTATAGTTACACAAACGGATAACTGACATATAAAATTTGACTAACTCTACACATGTTTTGGACTAATTAGTAGGCCTTTTTCCCGGGGCCAGCGCTCCAGGGAAACATGTCGAGCATTACTCAACTTTTATATGTGAGTTATCCATTTGTGTAGCGGAGAATTTAGTGAAAATTTGCAATAAACTCACTTTGGTGCACTTTTCAGTTTCAGGTTTCTTTGGATCTTGGACATAAAATAAACAATAGGTTATACTGAATAGTTTAAGCCCGGCACTAACAGAGAACACTCCGTAATAACCTATAGTGTTTAATAATATGCCGCTCAGAGCCGAGCCTATGGGTCCGCCGGCCGTCAGACACAAGTTGGCCACACCGATTCTGAATGTCCTGGATTCTTCACTTGATATGTCACTAATATAGCTGAATACTCCCATGTAGACACTTATCCATGCACCGGTGATCGCAGGAAAAATGACTTCTAGAAACATAGTGACATGTAACGGTATTTCATGAAAGAAATAAACACTTAAAATGCTACTCATGCACATCAAAAAGTCCCCTACTATTGGTAATATTATGCAAATCTTTCTTTTTCTCGTTTTATCACTCCATGCTCCAAGAAACAATATTAGGAAACACGGTATGGCTGTTAGCAATATGTTTTTCCACACTTCCATTGAAGCGACGAGTTCTTGCACCGCCAATTCTTGTTTCAGATACTTGTTGTCTTCTCTGGCAAGTAAGGCGTCACATACTTCATCGCCGTAGTTTAAATTGACTCGGCAAGCTTTGTCTAAATTGAGGTTTTGCGTGGCAAGCCTCGCCAGTGCTCCTGGTATGACATAACATGCTAAGACTGGCTCTACTGTTATATTATCTTTCACATATTTAATTTTCTCTTTTAGACTCTTTTTTTTAGGAATTGAATCTTGCTTCAAAGGTCTTTCTTCTGATGTATCCATCTCGAACGCAGGTCTCAGACTAAAACAACGAAAACTTCCGAGGAGTCTGTTGTAAATAAATACCAACAGTTGCAAATATTTGTTTAGATATAATATTATGATAAGTAATAACTTCACCAAAATGATTGTGGAAGTAAAAAAATAGGTGGGAGTGTGCAGTTATTCATTATTTAGGTATACTTTTATGCCGTTGAGTCTAAACAAAGTAAAAATTAACCAGTTGAATTATTTTGATATGAAAACAGTTTTGTTGTAGTTGATAACAAAATTAAAATTTAATTCGTGTCGTTATGTATGTAAAATAGTAATTTTAGCCAAAAACAGTAAAAACTTTTGTAGTGACAGGTACAGTCAGCCATAGATATAAATATAATAGAACGCTCAAAGTGATAAGGGGCCTTACTACGAAATCTTAATGCGATTCAATTCCGAACCAAATTTGGATCGCTCGCTGTCCGATCTATTGTTCTACAAACGTCAAATTGAATCGCACTAACACGTCACAGCAAGGCCCAGGTACGTCTTAAAGATCTGACTTTCGCTCCTATTAATATTATAAAAGCGAAAGCTTGTGAGTATGGATGTTTGTTACTGTTTCACGCCAGAACGGCTGGACTGAACTGGATACTATTAGGTACAGAGATAGATTATAGTCTGGAATAACCATGTAGGCTACTTTTTATCCCGGATAATTGCATAGTTGTGCGGGATAGCGATAAATAAATTCCTTGCAGATGAAACACTGACACTGAGGGCGTAGAGGTGGAAAGTGGAATCAAAATAGTGATGGGTTGCTAGCCGCATCGCCTATAACATGATTCCTATGATTTTCGCCCATTCCCTCGATGGGTTTTTACCATTTGCGCGGAAAGAGAAGCAACTGGTACATTCTGTTTTTTCTTTGCTCCCAGACCAGCATTCCACCTCTACGCCCTCAGTGTCTTGCTAAACGTGGCCTGTAGGTCTTGTTACCTTAGGCTCTGTTTACCCCGTAAGGGATAAAGACGTGATTTGTGTATGTATGTATTGTATGTGTTGCAGATGAAGTCGCGGGTAACAGCCATTACGACAGGAATTATATTTAACACTAACCGTGACCAAAGGCAGACACGAATTGCTGAGTGTTATGTAGCTAACCTAGCGCCATTTTGTCATTGGATATATGAACTAATGCGACGCAAGAGTTCTGGCGATGCTGACGTCATTTATGGTATACACCGCGTTAGTGAGAAAATACTATAAAGTAGGTACAAACTTATTTTTTTCAGACTTTTAAAGTTACGGAACTCTTACAACGCGAGTGCAACTCGCGCTTGGCCGGTTATTTTGCGTATAAGATAATATTTGCCAAAAATATACTCACCATGTACGCGACGCTAAATATAAATTATTTACTGATTTCAATTTTAAGTCGTTCGTTATACATTCTGGTATAGCACAAGCATAATATTATCTAACAAAGATTAACAGTACAAAGACGAAGTGTCTATGTGTGCATGTGTGTGACGTTTTGTTTAATTTACTGCTGGTACGACATCTTTTATCTGTTTGTAACGGAAGCTGTGATTTATCATCAAATGCAGATATATGCTCTTGGGCGATTTCATCTACAGTAGCTGCTAAATGATTAGATGGCTGCAGTAGCCAATTTTATTAGAAAACGTGCGCAAACAGTGGCAGTATGGCAAATAGTATCCCAAGAGCTGGTAGACATTTTAGAATAGGTATTCGTGGCTGCGTGAAAACTAGTACAAGACTTATCTTATGAGATGTAAATATAAAACAAAGCATAGTTACACAAACAAATAACTCACGTATAAAAATTGAGTATAACATTGAAAATAAAACAAAGCCCTGGCTGAGGGGTGATGAGGCTTAACTAACTGAATCTTTACCTACTTAACCTAACATTTGATCATCTGGCGGGCTATGTCTCATAGAAACGGGCCGAGTTCTTTTCTAAGTTAACAATAATAAATACATGTTTCAGATATTTTTTTATAGTTTGAATAATTAGTTAAGTACCCGACAAAATCACGACTTTGATTAGATTTTTAAATTGATTAAGTTTATAATTTTTTTACAACTCATAAATTAAAGTAAAACGTTATGTAATGTTTATGATCATCATCTGTTAAGTTCCAGTTATCATAAGTGTCAGTTATCTATGATGACGTCTCTGTCTGTTTCGTAGAAAAAAATAGAGAGGGAATCATAGATAACTGCCACTTAAGATAACTGAAACTTTACAGAGAGTGATAAAACAGATGAACATAATTTCAAACATGTGTAAGTTAAAGTTAGTAATCCAATGATCGAGTTTTTGCTCCGGTTAATGCTACCTATATTGATTACGTGTAATATGAAGTCAATTACCTCATAAATATTTGATCAACGGAGTGGA
Source organism: Pandemis cinnamomeana (assembly GCA_932294345.1). Classification (NCBI taxonomy): domain Eukaryota; kingdom Metazoa; phylum Arthropoda; class Insecta; order Lepidoptera; family Tortricidae; genus Pandemis; species Pandemis cinnamomeana. Next base: position 5,906,758 of record OW028706.1, read on the forward strand.
ACAAGCAAATATAATTATGTTGCACCGCCACAGTCAATATTTGGCGTTATTTATCAATGAACAAGTACATATAAATAGAACAGAGCACGTGATGTGAAACGAACGTTGTAGGTAAGAAAATAAAATAGTCTACGACAAGTCAACGTTACGAATCAGAAATCAAAACCAAAATGTGCTTTTTACCCACGACAGAACGTGTTTGGGGTGAGAGGTAGTTTGTTTTTGAAATGATAATTTCTTATGGGAGAGTAAACCGCTTCGTAACGTAACGCGTTACGGCGCCAGTCTGTCTGGTTTCCCTTTCTCTGACGCATACGGCAGCGGTAGGCAGGCTCTTCCTCTCTCACTCTAACCCACAGCGCTAGTCGTATTTCGGACAGACGCTTCCCCCTCTCTCTACTCAGTGTTTAGTGTGCGATAGTTAGTAACTTGGATTAGTTTAGCTTATCACTTCTGTTGGGCGTCCGGAGGCGCACACGTTTCTTTTTAATATTTTGCAGCAATCATATTGACGTCAGTTAGAAAATTCTTATATTTTTTGTAAGAACTGTAAATAAACTATGCCTTTTTAATGGTATGGGTCAGAATACGTACGTCTATTTCTTTCTGTTCTCCAAATGAAACAAAATATCAACATAAACAAAGTCGTCAACGTAAAATAAATAAAAGTTAAGTACAACTATTTTTAGGAAATTCAGTGACGGTGACAAAAAGCAAAGGATTCACCTGCTGGAATCTGTGCACCACCCTCGATGGACACCCGCCGCTCAAAGTTGCTGATACTTCACCAGCCTAGACGGCTAAGACAGAGTAGGTATACTTTGCTTCATACACAACTCCAACACTGCTGCGTGCCGGCTGTATCCATGAGCAAGATAGCGTAGGGAGGTAGCAATCCAGACAGACTTCATACAAAGTTTCCGATAAATAATGTTTACATTCACATTAACAGCAGTACATTTCCCAGTTGTACCGTCTATTTTTTAAATAAGACAAATATAAATTCTTCACGTTTCTAGTTACCGAACACCTCCCCGAGCGGTGTCACACAGAATTCACAGGAACGTCGAACACGAGAAAATGGTCGCATATTTCCTCATTCTTCCATTTGTTACGTGACTAACTCCACTCAAAGAAGCTTATTACGTGTCTGCCAGAACAATTTTGCAATTCTCATAAACCTTATCTTCATGCTGTATAAGACTTTGTTCAGTGTGCACAGGGGAGTCCGATCCTTGACAAGTTTACCGTTTGATTTTTATTTATAAATCCACTTCATTGAATAATGATAGCTTTGATTTCTACCTATCTGAAGGCTTCTTTCATTTACTATCAAGAATACGAGTAGGAATAACGTCTTTTTATAGCTAATGAAATGATGATAAAGATGAGACGGGAGAAAATAGTAAGTACCTATAGGAACAATTTTGTATGTACAAAAGCATTAATAATAAGGTACTTGTTAATTGTATCATTGAAAAGTAGTGAAAAATTGTTCTGAATTCGTAATGCAAGTAGAGTAGAACAATCTAAGTAATTCTGTCAATTACTTAAACACTTAATTAGAGATGTAAATAGTTTTACAACAGTAGTACCTACTACGCGCAATACACAGAGATGTGTACTTGACTTGTTCGGGCGTACGGAATCGAACCCGAGATACCTACTACGTAGTAATAAGCACGAGAATAGGTTAACCGCGGACAGGGACAGGTTCGCCAAATCGGACCGATCTGTGTACTACCCGGGGCCCTCCGTGTACAGTCTGCCAGGTGATATAGGAAATGCAGCTTCCATCACAATTTTTAAAGGCCGACTGAAAAAGTGGCTTCTTGAAAATGTTTTAATGATTATTGGGAGTTTTAAGATTTGCCCCTCGCAGAATAGACAGAATAAGCTTTCAACATGAAACTACCGTGAGACTAAATCATCATTACACATAAACGGATAACTCGCGTATAAAAAGTCTTACACCCCGGGTCTTAGTCTTAGTCTTAGTTTTTAAGCTTAAGCTTTATTGACTTGTAACGCTTGTTACTAATAATAAATTTCATTTAATTTTTTTATAATTATTATAATTTTGCGAGTAAATCTATCTACGAGTGAATTCTTGTTTAATAATGTATTTCGATGGATTGACAGACTTTATTCATTAGTGGACACTTTTGAGAACATTTCCTTTTATTTTTAAGTGCTTATAAAAAGGAAACCCGAATCTCGTGCTTACTTAATCCGTTTCCATCAACAAAACAAAATAATCAACAAAACAAAATAATCAGAACACAATAAAATTACTTTTAGATGAAAGCAAATATTTTATTAAAAAAATAACTGTCAGGATTATTATACGTTTAAGTCTATTTTTCGCAAGTATACTGAGCAGCAAAAAATTTGGCCCGCACTTACAAGTTTTGTACTTTTGCAATATTACGAAATTTTGTATGTAGGGTGTCCCAAATTTTTTGCCGCTGAATATAATATTTTGTACTGTTTAAAGTGTTAAAAAAGTAAGAGTAAGAAAAGTAATATGTAGTTGAACAAAACGCTTGTTTTGATTTCGTAATGTGTACCTATGTGATACGTAGGTACCTACTTAATGATTCTAACGTGAGGTTAAATAATATGTAGATTATGTACGTTATACTGATTTTATTAAACACTACAATTGAAAACGCCAAAGTAAATTAAATGGATAACGCTACCACACTCCTAACGTTTTCGTAAATTTAATTTTATTTTCTTGTTAGAGATTTAGCCGTATCAGTGCGACTCGGGCGGGATATCCGCAACACCCAGTTATCCCCCGTAATACTTGTAATTCCGTCGTAATACCTGTAATTTTGTGTAATACCTGTAATTTCGCCGCGCAATATTTGTAAGCGGACGCCTAAGAGCGCGTAAGATTTTAAACACTCGCTATCTGGCGGATGTAAAACTGGAATGATAATCTGTTTAGGCCTCTGCTTTGGATTTGGGTGAGCTCCGCCGACTGCCTTTTTAAGCTAAAATGAAATGGAATTTTCGTGATACACTGTATGTGAAACCCTTTAGTCATTCACTATTATTCTTCTTTTGAAGGTAAAGCTTGATTTGAGGTTACAAGTGCATTTGCCGTCAGCATTTTATTTATTGGTTTTCGTGACTTTCGTCTACCGCTGTTATAATGCTGGTAATTGGACGAAAATGTGCGTTTGTAGCGGTTGAAAAGTTTGGAACCTCCTCTTGTCAGCTGCAGTGCAATGCATCTCAACTCAATTTTGTTCTGTACACTTGAGTTCCGGTGGCAACATTAAATGATTACAGTTAAATACCGTCAGCAAAAAAAGCTTGCGTCAAAAATGCTTCTAGTTTCTTAATGTGTTTGACAGTTGCCGTGTTTCGAATAAACATGAATGATAAAGTACATTATTTGGACGAGAGCGAGCAGTTTAGACAGAGGGACGCACGATGCAGCTGTTGCACTTGCTCTCGATCTTAACAACAGTATTTTTCATTCATGTTTATTCAAAATACGGCAACTGTCAAACATATTCAGAAACTGTATTGGAAGCACTGTAGGTATTTTTTTTTTTTCGTTAGAGAGGCCAGACAAACGAACTAGTGGGTCACCTGATGGTAAATGATCACCACTGTCCATAGACACCCGCAGCGCTTTACGCGATGCCAGTGCGTTGTCGGCCCTGCAGAAAATTGTACACTCACCTCTTACACACAAAAAAAAAACACACTTTATTTTAGTGATACCTATATTCAGTGGTGAGATTTTTTTTTGTACCTAATTTGTTAACATGAATAAGTCAAGCGTAAAAGTACCAAGTTGAACGGCGTGGAGGACAACAGTTACGTACCAGTGAAATAGTACAAAAAATATTATCCTAGTTTTTACTGTATTGTTAAGAAAACACGTAAAAAGGTTGACTAAAAAGACAACATAATATTCTTAGCTATTTTTTTTGCAAATATTTGAGTGTCACTCATCTGTTGTCCCCCACGGTCTCAGCGGAACGAAAACAGGTTTTCGGCGCAGGATGGAGGGGCGGGGGAGAGGTCACGGCGTCATGCACCCGCGCCTGTTATAATGTCCTGAAGGTAATAGATAAAAAAAAGAAATAAGCTACTAGGCAACGGATAAAGATAATTACATTACACAGATAAATACATATTTCAAATGCCATGCCTTGGCTCGGGTATAAACTTTCATATCTATACTAATATTATAAAGAGCAAAAATTTGATTGTTTGCTTGTTTGTTTGTTTGCATTGAATAGGCTCCGAAACTACTGGACAGATTTCAAAAATTCTTTTGCCGTTAGAAAACTACATTATCACTGAGTGACATAGGCTACTTTTTACCGCGGGAAAATATCTTTTCCTACGGGAAAATTAATTTACCGCGGGCGAATCTCCGGACGGAAGGCTAGTTTGTTATAAAAGTGTCTGACCCTACTGGGATTTGAACCCGGGACCTCTAGCTTCACAGTTAGAGTCAACCACCACTAGGTCAAGTAGTCGTCCACATACAAACAAAATATGACAGATTTACTATATTTTTATTGTTGTATTCGAAACGTATTAAGCTTTTTCCTAGCCAATTCAAAGTAACGTCACTATGACATTTACTGCGAAAAGGTTCCACGGTGGGTCAGAAATCAACTTATTCGTTCGTACGTGGACAAGACGGCGTTGAGCGCTAGTTACAAGTATATCGAAATTAGATCAGTAGTTCTGAAGATATGGATGGTTAAGTGAAGCCTGTACCAGCTGGTGGTAGGGCCTTGTGCAAGGTCCGTCCGGATCGCTACCACCATCTTACTCGCTAATCCTGCCGCTAAGTAGCAGTGCTTGCACTGCTGTATTCCGGTGTGGAGAGTAAGACAGCCGGGGAAATTACGGGCACAAGAGGCATTTCATCTTAGTCCTCTAGGTTGGCAACGCATCTGCAATCCCTCCAGGGTTGCGGGTGTCTATGGGCAGTGGTGATCACTTACCATCAGGTGACCCACTTGCTCGTTTGCCTTCGTATTCATATAAAAAAAAAAAAAAAAAACAATTGTTTTATATTCAGCTTACTCATTTCTGATAATTCTTTCGACAATTTCTACACAACTGTTTAGAAGCATATTTCGTATGATTAATCTACATTATTATCTAAATACCTTTAAACGAGCAATTCTTGTATACACACATATACAAGGTGTTAGGTAATGAGTGGATAATCCCTGAATTATGGATAGAGGGCACTTAGGACGTTATCATAAAGCTATAATAAGTTTAGTAAAACATTATGGTTTCCAAGATATTTGGACGTTTAGGTTTTTTTCGAAAATGAACATCCTAGTTCAATGGTTTGACCATGGCATCATTTTAGCAAATTTTTAAATTTTTAAATTTTTGTACAATATTCTTGAGTACTTGTGTTGTCAGATAGGCATTACCGTTTTTATAAGACAACATTGTTTTTTTAAATCGCTAACTTAATTCTTGCGTTTTCAATCGTACATTGATCGAATTTTCAGCTCTCATGGTGAAAAAAATACAGTACCGCCTAGTTGCCAATAAACTTAAAAATATGCCAATTTATTGACAGTTTAAAAATAGTAATACCCTTTGAATTTAAATTCAAAATGCCAAAATAATAAAAATAATACACGCTCACCCACACACGCTCAAGCACAGGGTGTTTTGGGGGCGATAAATCGACCTAGCTAGGTTTTATTCTTAGAAAACGTAAAAAAATATACCTATCCAGCAAAGCTCAGTCATTCAGGTACTAGTAAATAATACAAAAAGATTCGTTTAAATAATTTATTCAACATACCTCATAAAAAAAGTTGCCACATTGTTGAGCAAATAAATGCGGAACATGAAATGTCATCGTATAAAATGTATTCGTACAATTAATAACATAAACACTAGTCTAATAGTATTTTAGTAATCGAACAACGTCCAAAAAATGATAATTGTTAATTATAAAGACATTCTTCTAACAACAGTATTCGTTAATTTTCCATAGATCGCTTATAGAAATATTGTCTACTTCTCCCAACTAATACATACAATTACAATAATATTAATATCTACAATCATTCTCATCTTTACATTATTTTTTTATTAAGATAGTTAATGAAAAAGGAACAACCGAAGTTATTAATGAAATTGCATTCAGAGTAGGTACTTCAAGTTGCGGATAATCTTTGAAAACAGCACACATCTTCCCTCTTGCAGCCCAATTTGTCTCTCTCAAACTGTATTGCTTTCCTTTATTAAAAAGCTAGCAACGTGCTGTTTTTTATTCAACTCAAAGTTATCTGTGGTAAACAAACAAGAACAAACTTAACATTGTAGTCGAATAATAGAGTAGCAGTTTTGGTTTTTCCCTTCAATTCACTTTGGCACTGGTTTTCCTAAAATGCATTGTTTTCATAGTTTCATTCATAGTTGCATGCATACTATAATCGTTTGTAGGTACCATTTACGACGAAGCCCACCGTGGTTCATATTACGTCTTCATGTCTAGGTTATTGCGGTCAATACCCCGTAGACATTTAGTATCGAAGAGAGAAATTAGGAAAATTGTTAAATCGTTATTAACAGAAAGAAGTCTAAAAAAAAATCTAAACGACACTGAAAATTAAAACATAGAAAAGCTAAGCAAATTTTTGTCGCTATGCGTCATCTGTTTGAATGATGTGTCTGTACGACACAATTAATAACTCCCGTGAAACATCTACTGCTCTCACCAAGGACGAGAGAAGGCGCTGTTTTTCAAATGATAGGTACTATCAAATGAATAAAGAATAGATTTTGACAGACTTTGGCAGATAGGTGATTAAGCAAGATTGTTGGTACGTCTATTTTGCAGTGCATAAGTATTTCGAGCGCTTTTCCTTTGTTAAGGGTTCTTTATTGTTTAACCACGAACACGAAAGTTGAATCGACATGACGACGGCCATGACTCCGAACTTGGTAATTTTAGACAGTGTGCTACACGCGTTTGTATAACGAAAGATTGTCTGAAAACTTTGGTGTCTATCGGAGATCCTTAATTTAATTTTAGTTCATTTTTGGTTTAATTATGTGTTAATCTGTTAAAAGTATATAAATATTTTTGGATACAATAAATCGACGTGTAAAATGCATGAAATAAATGAGGTACTTACTAGTCTGAAGACATTTAGACCAGTGTAAGGACAGTATAAGACCTGTCTTAGTAGAGAGGGAAATTAATAGACTGAAATGGTTTACTTTGTCACCACGTTTTGGCGATCAGATATATACATTTCCATTACTTTTGTACATGAAGTAAAACATCAATATATTTTTTAAATAACGGCCTAAGACTATAACATTTATTTTATTAAAAACAAAGTAATCTTGGTACCGTAAAATCATTTGAAATCACTTTTTATTCCAGAATATTAAAAAATAGTACGAGTACAATCAATCGGTAAAAATAACATAGAATACGATTTTGATTCGTTGATGGAAAGTCGATTGCCATTTTAATATAAGAGAACTTTAATATTTTTTATATAGTATTAAGTTAATTCGTTTTTACTTAATTAATTCTAATAGTCCATCTAATAAATAAAATCTACAGATCACACATTATCCACAAGACCATTTATATTATACATTTTCAATTAAATATTTTTCACCTATGAATTAATCATAACAATGTTTTATTATATTTATTTTATAAACCTTACTAACATTAATAATTAATTATTATATACATTACGTAGTCTAGATCGCGGTACATACTTATATATATATATATATATATATATGATCAGGTTAAATAAATATAAAATTAAACAAAGCAATGGATGCATTAAGGTTAATAAAACTGATGATTCTTCGAAATTTAATTTCGTTGCAAGTTAATTATTAACAAGAAAATGCAAAATGTGCACTTCTTTTTACTCCCATTTGATGTTTTGATACACTTGTTATTTTCGTTTGTTGACACTAATTAGAAGGAACGATATTTCAATGCAATTTAAAGAAAAGTGTGACTTGTGGGTTATCAGGTGCTACTTTAAATAGTTTTAGAAAATAGTTTTATATATCTTATTTAAAAAATTAGGCTCTTTAAAAGCTGACCAATTTCACAACAGTTCACCTACGGCAAAGATAAAGAGAGTAGATACCCTCCCGCAGGACATACAACAAAACATTAAGAAAATTCGGGCATGTTGTTAGGAAAAACAAATTTTACTTTATCCATTTCCAGCACAGAAAGCGTGTTTTATTTTAAAACACTCATTTTATAATTGCAATCGAAATAGAAATGTTCATGAGCAAGGAATATTATTTTCTGCTTAATTGAATGTTTCCAAATGAACGAGCAAGTAATGTGGCTCGATGCTCATTTCCAAGGAAATTTTATACTAACAAATGCACAGTTATTTTTCTTCAAACACGTATACGCAGAAATAGCTGTGTGCTCCTGTTTTTCCCAGAAAAAGTAAAATCACAGCTCTTTATCATCACATCTAAGGTGGGAATATATTATAACGATTCTTTAGGTTCTTTCTAACCCTCTTATTCAAAGAAAGTTACAGAGAAGTTGTATATTATTTTGTGCCTGACAAGGGCCAATATCAAAGTAGTAAGTGTAAGTAAAAGGAAAATAAGGAAACGGGTTAATTTTTAAATTCTCAGATATATGCTCTTATCTGACAGATACCCATAGAGTTATTGTCAAATAAGGCCTGTCTGACGATTGAAAAATCGGGTCTAAGGGGTCAAAACTTGAAATCATAAAATAACTTCATTTCACATAATAATTTATTAACCTTCCAAAAACTTATAGATTAGCTATTGAAAGTTTGACTTAGACAAAAAAAATTACAAATATATCAAACTAAGCAGTGTTTCAAATTCTGTAATTATGATTCCAGTTTCATTATAAAAGTAATAAAAGTGTCTCATGTAGGCATTATACCGTGCGGAGATCAGGCTTTGAACGGTAAAATTGTCTTTAAAAGAATATTAAAATATAAATACCGCTGTAATTATAATACAACCGAGTGTCTCCTTAGTACAATAGTTTCAGCTCTTATTAAAATTCTTTTATGTACAAGCTGCCAGGGTCCGAGTCTGCGCGCCCCAGGCCTGACATCATCGCAGGACTCTGAAATATTAAAATAAAAAATGAGAAACGGACGCGAATTACGCAGAATATGAAAGGGAGAAAAGTGTGTGGTCAACGTTCAGATAGGGTTTCGTTTTGTTAAAATAAAACTAGGTTTCGATACGATAATTCTAATACAAATATATATAGTTTTAAAGTGGCATTAGAGATACTTTGTAGAGAAAAAAAAGAATCAAATACATAATGTATAATATAAAAAAGAATCGCTGAATGTGTTGCTAAGCTCAAATCTCAAGAGCAGCTGAACCGCTTTCTCTAATTATTTTTTTAGAATATTCTTTGAAGTACGAGGGTGGTTCTTACGGAGAGAAAAAATAAAAAAGTCAAGAAAAAAAATTAAGAATCGACTGTTAGGTGGTACGTAGTTCGCCGGGTCAGCCAGTTAAAAATAGATATGGGATTTAGTTTGGTTTGTTGGTATCAGCTAGATCGCTGGACCTTTTATTTGTAAAACATGCGTATTGTCACGGGTTTTCAAGCTGGCCTGACAACTTCTTTTTAAATAAAGTTATCTCTTTCAAATTCTTAATTAGTTGTTTATTAAAGCATGGAGCTTACCTGACTATTATCTCGTAAACAGATAATGTTGAGCATAGCAGCGTCAGCGCAAGCGATGACGCGACTGCACCTGAGAACAAAAAAAAAACAATTATTATTTTTAAATTAGAAAAAGGATGATCTCAAATTAAGTCAGAAGTCTAAAGTATATTACCCTCCGGAATAAGTATTCACTCAAAAAAATCTCGAATGCGTTCTCAATTAGGTGTTATGGAAAAATAGGCAGTGCGACTTATAGATCGAAGCGGCAACAAATTGTTTCCAGAGTATTTAACATGCGGTTGACGGTTGATTCTGCCAATGTCTTTTTTTGTTATTTGTACATTTGGGCCCATTCAAATTGATTCTTATATTCGATTCAGGCACAGCCCGATTTTCACGTTCTCGATATCTTTTATCCCTGCTAGTCATTATTTACGGTGTGCCCTTGTTTTGTAGACAAAATTTTCACATAATTTCATTTCATAGATTTTTTTTCCAAGAATACACAACTATTAGAATATGAAATGCAGTATTTTCATTTCAAATACGCTTCATTTCAATGAAACCTATTTTAAAGAAAATTTGTTCGATGATTTTTCAAAAGATGACATATACATGTAGTGACTATTATACTAAATAAATAATATAGGAATTAAAAATAATTGATTTGTCATTCTACCATGTAAGTATTTGAATAAAAAAATATTGGTCTTAAAAATCAGTGAATTATGATTACATGAAATGATGTTTCATGAATTGATCATTCTATGCAATGAAAATATGAGAAACAGTTTTTGTGGAACAAAATCCTATAAACATACCATCTAAAATATAGTGTACAACCATTATTTACTCATACCTCCCCTTTTCATAACAATTGCAGGTTAATTTTAGTGATGTATTAGTGCTTGAATAGTTAACGATAATGCTCGATACAGGCCCATTGTGGTGGTTTATCGCATCTATTCAAACATAATAACACATTGTGAACACCTCAATTGCCATTTAGTTACCATCTGTTTAGATCTATAACCGATCTCATGAGCTTTAGTGTTTTGATTAGTATTTGTAGTCTGAAAAACCGAGCAAAAAGTATATGTTGTGATTTGTTTTTCTGACTGTCCGTCTATGTTTGTGCATTGTAAATCATCATCATCTACCGCCTGTATATAAATAAGTCCCACTGCTGTGGCTATAGTGCTATAGTTCTCACAAGGGCTCAGTGCGTATCGGTGACTTCAGAAATTAAACTGCTTTGCAGGTCAATTTCTAAATGTCTATGAAAATTAGAACACATAGAAAAATCCGAAAAGTAAAGCTATGGCCGGGAATCGAACCCGGATCCTCGTCATTCCGTGACGCGTGCTATACCCCTACACCACCCATAGCAGGTTTGCATTTGCAGGTGTAAGCAGGTTTTCTCACGATGTTTCCCTTGAACGAAAAGTTTCAAATGCGATTTCGCACATGAATTCCGAAAAACTCAGAATCAGTGCCAGCCAGGGTTCGGCTCGAATCTAAGACTCTGTGCTTGACAATAATTTCGATGCTGTTTTTTGGATCACGAATATTAACTTTATAAAGGGTTTAGTTTAGCGCAATAGTCTTAGAATAAAACTCCGACAAACCTCGTTTGTGTGCAAGTTGCACGGGGTCGGTATTATTCCAGCTTAATATCATCATAACAATAGCATGAACCTATTGTTGGATTTAAGGGGGTATTATTGTTAATTTCAATGGCGCAGAGCAATAATATTATTATGATTATTGGTTTCCACGTTTAATAAGCTTCCTGTAATTTAGAGGGATTTTAGAATAAGTGGTAAGTTCTAGTTCCGAAATTCTGTTATAGTAATCTAAATATTGCCTCAAAGAGTTTAATACCGTAAAATACATTTGTTAGCGACTGGCTGAGTTGGAGCCTCCTTTTAGTTCATAGTTTGTATAATAATATTAACTACTTCAATATTGTATATATTCCAATTTTAAAATACCTTTTTTTTGTTTTGACATCAATAGCCAAGACAGTTGCTCTGTCAGATTGCTAGCATAAACAGCTGTTCCGTATTTAGGCTTCTAGTTAATTTGTTTGTGTGTTAGTCCGTATTATTAAACCATTTAAACCATAGCGGAAACGTTTTTAAATTCCGTCGTCAACAAGATCCAAATGCCAACCTTTTTTTACAACACAAAAAGCAAACGAGTATAACAAAGCAAAAAACTTCAACCAAACCGAAAAACTTGAAGAGTTTTAATTCCCTACATAAAACCGTCAATAAAAAACACCACATGTGAAACATTACAGAACAAAATGTCTTACGTTACCGGACTGAAAATGTAATGAAACGAAAACTAACCAGCGCTTGGGAAATAAGTAGAAAAAATATAATATTTGGAACGAGGATGTCGGAGATCAGGGTTAAAGATAAATATATTGTGTAAGAATCCTGGAGGTCTGGCCACATGCTACCAAGGAGGATCCTTATTTAATAAAGCCGATCAAATGAACAATACATTCGGCAGCAAGAAAGGTATTAGAGACCGCACCGCGATATTGCAAGACTGAGCTACGAAAACTGGGTTATCTTATTCAGGTCTTAGCATGGTGTAAACACAATTTATGATCCGACGTGTGCTGCGTGCAAACAAACCTTAAAAATCTATGGAAGATTTCTACATTAAAACATAATTTTACATAGTATTTTTATGTAATGGATAACACCGAATATACTCAGATGATTACTATGAATAATCCGCTATAAGCTTCATCAGTTTCATCACATTTGAATAGATAGAGATGGGCAACAGGCTTGATCACCAAGCTGTGTATATATATGTTTCGTGATCAAATGTGCCAAATCCTGGACCAAATGCGCCAAAAGAGTAGTTATTATATTTTATATTGAAGAAATAAGCTACACCGAACACAAGAATTTGCGGTACAATCTAAATTTATAAAATTGTATGCTTCTTTTGATGCTTTATTCAGTGTTTGTGATAGGATACTGATAGCGGTTGAAATGCTAGTAGAAGTACCCTAAAATACTTACCGCGTTGCTCCGTCATGTCGGCAAAAATTTATGAAACATATTAAAAGTTTTTTGGTCAGACGAGTCTTTTGATATTTCGCAGACTTAATTTTATACCGCCATTTTACGAACTCACTTGCGCGCTTGTGTAGACGAAACTTTGATATAATTAGAAAAAATACGACAAAAAATAATGCATAGAGCAGTAAATAAAATCTATCGGATTGCGTTTATTTCAAAAATGTTAAGAGTTCAAAAATATTATCATGCATAATTTTTAAACTTCTGTGGAGAAAAGTGTATTTGAATCGTCATTTTTTAATAGGACCGAACAAGAAAATATAGTAATTAAAATGTTTTTTTGCTTTTGTGAGCGTGAGAGCCAACATTGGGGGCGACAGACGTAAGCTTGCCATCGGAATCCAAAAGCATATCGGTTACTTACTTGACATGAAATGTATATTTCATAACTTTGTTTTTTTCTCTCTTTGACATTGGAGATATCTTCGATTAATTTATTTGACGGCGGAGGCGTTTTACACCTCCACTGAACTTAAATTATTTTTATTAGTGTTTTTTTCTCTTTCTTTCTTTGCATATACTTTGTTTAACTCTGACTAGTAGAGACTTTATACAACTCTGCTATATACTAATATAATTTAAGGCTAGGGTATTTAATTTAAGTAGAATTTAAGTAATTTAGTAGCTTAATGTATTTTATGTTGAAAAAAATACTTTCTGCCAAGTTTCTTGCGTCGCATTCTTCTTGGCAATGATGGTCTTTCCGAATGCGCCGGTAGTTTAAAAAAGACATGTAAAAGAGCCCTTAGCGGACAATTTGAAAAATAAATTATGAATTTTGAATTTTATTGTGTGGGGCGAATACCATTTCTACAATTTTAGCGGTTCTAAAGCAGATGGACGGACCTCATTAATTAACACACTACAGTTGGCACCCTTTGGGTACAGAATTCCAAATTGGGAATTGATGATAATAGTGACAGAAATAAACAAACTTTACCCCTAGAAATATTGACTCAAATTTTCGAAGCAAAACGGTTGTCAAATAGGAAAGCATCTACTCGTAGAAATAATGTTTCCGTTTCACCTAAACAAATAAAAATAATTACAAAGACTAATTTTCCAAGGGACTGTTTGCTGAGCTTCGACAATAATCATCCTATCTTCTATGTTTTGTCATTATGAAAAGTTAAGTACAATAATTTAGCTTAGTCTAGTTGTTACGAATCTACCTTTTTCTTTTTTTATTATTATGTAGATAGCCAAAAAGATTTTGTTGAAAACAAACTTCATGTAGTAAATTAGTTTTGTAAATTTGCGAATGTGAATGCGAATATTAATCTAAATCGTTAAATTGGGCATGCGCGCCCGAAAACAAGTTGGTGCCTACACAGCGAAAATATCCATTTTGACCGCATTATTCTAAAATATGTTGTTTTAAAAGCTGTTATTGCTTACTATGCTTGCGCTGTCAATAAATCCTATATATTATGTAAACCAAACATCAAGTCAATCCGACTACTACAATTGTGATCCGTTTAAGACACCTACCAACATGGCAAGTCAATTATAAATGTTGTAAATAGCCCGTTTGTAAATAAATATGGTGGAAAAAGAGCAAGTAAGCATCACTCCCCAACACCAGAGTAAAGAAGCGACCACAACACTGCGTATACGCAGTGAAGTGTCGCAGGCGTCACGTTTTCTCACCGTTTTTTCCAAACGTTTTTTTGCGTAAACGCACCGTCAACGTCTTTTACGCACCGGTATGGGCGCATCTTAATGCAGAGCAAGCCTGGAAGGCTAAGATGGAATGCCTCATGTGATAGTAATTCCACCGGCTCTCTCACCCCATACCAGTACACAGTAACGCAAGACTTGCTGCTTAGCAACAAGATCCTTGAAGCTAAATAAAAACGCCTAGAAACTGTTAATTTAGTTCCATATGAAAGAAAACAAAATGTCTACCGAAAAACACGAATAAATCCACACTTAAGCATTAAGTCCTACTCGAACGAGGAAACATCCAAAGCAAACAGCAAGCGTTCCCATTTTATGATAAAAGCAAATACAAGAGAAAGGAATACGCAATAAATACTCTTTATCTCCCTCTTATCCGCTAGACCAGAGAAGATAAACAAAACGAGCTGATCGCGGTTACAAGTTACATACGCTGCTGGCCGATGAAACATGGATACCGTTTACTACGTTGCATTTAATTTTGCCAGAAATATGCGCATACATTCGTATTGTGTGACATGGTATTGTATTTGTCGGCAAGTGCCTATCTTTAGTCATAGCTTATTGATACGTACAGTCACAGTTTTAGGGAATGGTAGGACCGCGTGCAAGAAATCCGTCTAGATTCCTACCCTACCACTGTCTTATATACTCTAATTCTGCCGCCAAGCGGAATTACTAGCGCTGCTGTGTTCCGGCGTGGAGAGTAAGGGAGCTGGTGTATTTACTGGCACATGCGGCATTCTATCTTACCCCTTTGGGCTGGCAACGCATCTGGAATCCTCAAGCCATTATTGTCCGTCCGTTCTGTTAGCGCGCATCTATAGGAGTCATCTTAGTTACGTGCACTGGTGCCTCAAAGAAGTAAATTGAGGGTCTAATTGACCTCGCGCCGACATTAATATGAGTAGTACGAATTTATTAATGAAATTGAGGTTAAGGTATATGATGTAAGCAAAGATGTGATCTTCATATGAAGGAATATTTTGCTGCAGTCACTTTTAAAACTACAAACCTCTTCCGCTAGCACACAAAACTGACAGCCGTGACCGATTTAATCTAAACTAAACTTTTCTGTGTACCTACAGACAAGCTGTACGAGAACACTTTTGTCATATTATTTTAAGTAGAAATATGTTCACTTATTTTGTCCGCACACAGTTAGTGTCCGCCATGATTAAGATACTTTCCATAGTCAATATAATTATTACCGAATAGGTATTGCTGATACACTGCGCGGTTAGTTTATTGAATTGGATTTTCATTATATAGGATGTTATCGTTCGTATATTAACTATGTTCTTTTGTTCGGTAAGCCGTCTCTGAGATTAACGAGAACATCTGCACAAACAAAATATTAAAATAAAGATTTAGACGAGTGAAATGTGACATAAATTTTAAACGGTAAATGAGAAGATAGACGCATCTTTGTCATTGTTCGAAACTCTTTTGATAAACCTTTTTTTACTGTCTATTATATCTAAAAAAAGCTTTTGTTACGAATGAAAATAAATGAAGTGTGTCAGCAACATTACGTATGATTTTGCAGCTCTTAAAGTTATACTATTCCTCAACAATTTTGGTCCTTCGTACCGGATTAAGATACGTTTCACCTTGTCACTAAGATCAAGAGAACCGCGTCTGTTAATAACAGAATCTATGGTTAAATCAGGGTTGAACAGTAAAAGACTTGGTTCCACAAATCACTCATAATCGCTCGAGCTCATAAACTCTGGAGACGGTTTTAAGCTTAACTCGTGTCTCAAATTAAGATCGCAAGACACGTGTCGCGTTAAACGACGGTTAATCGCGGTTTTAGGTCGGTGCGCTCCGCTTGCGACTTTGCGTCGAAGAAATATGTGCGTGCAAAGAATTTGCGAATTTGTAATCTTACATGGGGTTGTAAATATTTTACAAGATGCGATTAAGCGTTTCAAAGAACGTAAGTGAATATTTTTGAAACGTCACATTTTTATGAATAAAATATTTTATGTTCATTATCTACTAACAGATCACACGAAATATATTCTACCTCTGATTTGTGCACCTGGAAAGAAGTGTAACCATTTTCCATAACAACCTGTTCGCTAGTAATCGCAGAGTAGTAAGATAATTGGTTTTAGTTTATTAACAATTGCGAGCAATTCACGTACCGAATTAGTGAATTATACTTAAGATTAAAATAAAGAAGTTACCCTGTATTGTTTCAATGAAAAAAAACAGGGCCCAAGAAGAGTCCACAGGGCTGCGTAATTAGATTGTGTGCAGGCGCATAATGAGGCGCTAATTAAGGCTAATCAAATGTGCGTCTGTTACGTTGCCAGCCCTTACTTCTAAATTTAAATCCGAGACGCTGAGGATCGGTCTGGATTTTGAATATGGAAATAAATGGTAAGTTCTTAGACGGCCAGTAACATGTTTATTTTCATAAAACGACGCAATTTTTCGTGACAATCCATTTCAACAGTTTCATTTTGTTTAATGACTAAAAGAGATGAATGTTACGGATATGCTAAAAAAACATCAGGATCATGTTACTGAGGTATTTTTTTTTCAACAAATCTCGTCTATGCATTTAGCGCTGTGATCGACAGCGATAACTGACGCGTTTTGGCTCGTAGGCATTACACGAAGTCCGGTCTCTCGACGTTGGTCAATGTCAACGTAACCCGCACGATCAACGTCAAAATATTGAAATCAGGACTCGATGTTATGCCTATGAGTGAACGGGTCAAGTTATAACAGTTTTTATACGGATTTGGTCAAGCTGACATTTGTCCAAGATTATGCTAATAATATCAGGCATATTCAATTTATAAATACATTCGCAATTCTTCAAAATACGTAGTAGTTTACGATACAATTTTTTTTAAACAACGGATATTATTTTTTCCATGCTGGTCTGGGAGCCAAGAAAAAACATAGAATGTACCAGTTGCTTCTCTACCCGCACTGATGGTAAAACGAGGGAATGGGCGAAAATCATATCAATCATGTTATAGACGATGAGGCTGGCAACCCATCACTATTTTGATTAAATTTTACACCTATACGCCCACAATCTTGCTAAATGCGGCCTGAAGGTACCTGTTACCTTAGGCTCTGCTTACCCCGTCAGGGATAAAGACGTGATTTGAGTATGAGAGTATGTACGAATATTATATTTCGAACTTATTGACGGTATAAAACTACCGTTACCATTAATCGAATGCCCATTTCTTATTCGGAGAGCGCGAAATCCAATCCACCCAAGCAGAGACGTGCGTAAAGTGCCGTTTTCCCGCACACGCCTCAAAACTCGATAACCATGACACATTACCATTATAATGAAACGTCATAACGCGGAAGGCCCCCACTTGTAAAGCCATTAAAACCCCTATAAAAATTTACCACACTTCGCCTCCCTACCAAATGCCACCAATACTCTGGTCATGTTATTAGAACACTTTTTCCTGTTAATCGTCCAGGACGAACAAAATTAGAGTCATAATTCACCGAAATTTTTATTAAACAAATTTAAGGCTGGTAAATCATATCTTTTAGGTTAAATTGAATAAAGATATGGTGATAAAAAGGTAATTACCATAAAATTGCGTGTAGGCCGTGTAAGATAATAGCTTGAACTTAGAGAGGCGGGGCGGAGGCTGGGACGGAGGGCAGATTAGACCAAAGGGACTCCTTTAACTGCCCCGCCAGGAGCCGTACATTTTTAAACGTTCGTTCATACACCGTTGTTGCGACTACCTCCCTTTTACATAAAGGTTATCATACCTTTTACGAGAAAAATATGTTTTGTCTTTTGACAAAGAAAAAATTAAAAATAACAAATTAAGACAAACGAATAAGGGAAAAGTAACTCAGTGACGGATAAAAGCAAACGAATATTAAGTTAACAAAAATGAAAAAAATGTATATAATAACTCGGAGCACGTTCTAGGAATTTGATATCAATTATAAAAAGAAGTCGATATTTTAACAATGCCCCGTTGACCGTATGGACTTTGAGAGAAAGTTTAGTAATTTTAAGTGTATATTTTCATCTAGACGGCAATCTTTAATACCGAAAAATATAGAACAAATATTGATTGTATATTATGAAAACTGTTTTAAAATAAACATAAAAATACACATTTTAATTTGTTTGTTTCTATTTTAAAACCAAGAGAAAATAAATAACATTTATTTAGTCGAATAACATTTTGACGTTGACAGAAAAATCGATATTTCGAGAGTTTTAACTTCTGTATTTTGTGGTATAGATCGAAAGAAATATTGATAAAATCATTTGTCTCTTAGTAATATACTCCTCAATCTGTAATAAATACCTATCATAAACAGGTATAAAAGCGTTGTAGTTTGTTTTTGTTTGCTTTTCTTTTATGTAGCAACGGAGCATCAGATCGACGTGATGTTGCACAGATATCGCTAAGGGATCGGAGAGTGAAAAAAGTTATGAAAAGTAGCAAAAGGAAAACATTTAAATCCTTTGGGAAACATTAGCGTTATCTGTCGGAAAATTCACAAAACTTACATCTTTCAATCAAATATAACGCGAGTGAAGCTATGGGCAAAAGGTAGTACCGCGAATATATTTGCTTAATAAATGACATCATTACTATCATTAACGTGAAAAATCCTGCTATTCTATTTTGTAGATTTTACTAAAGTAAAATAAAATATTTTTTTAACATAAAAATAGAAGGATAATCCAGGAAATCAATAGAGTTTTTAGTTCAGCGGTTTTATAGTAAGATGTGTCTACGCTGTTACTATCGTGTCTGTGAGAAAGGGTCGGCTCCGACATATTAATTATATTTGAGGTCCCGGACGCCAAGGAACAGCAGAGCTCCTTATTTTCTTATTCCTTACTCAATATCATGAAAATGAGAGTTCTTTTGCAAATTTATTCTGTTAAGTGTTGCTTGAATCATGTTTAAGGTTGTTATTATTTTGTTAGGACTGTATAAAGTGGATTGATGAGGTTTCATTTGATGCAGATAGATAGTTAAATAATTATAAAACATTTGCAGTTAATGAATACACAACTGAGAGAAAAAAGAAAAGAAATAAATATATATTTTCTGTGTATTTTTGTATTTTTTAATTTTTATGTGCAATAAAGAGTTTACATACATACATACATACATATTTTCCTACGAAAAAGAGGCGTGACTGTATGTATGTACAACTGAGAGAGAGAGAGGGATAAAATATGAAGGAAAGAACATAGGAACGGGTGTCGCGAGCGACTGTTGGAAGCCGACTGACGGGCCCTTGTCTACTTACCGCACCGTGGAGCTAGAACCCGGACTTTGTAGTTGGCATGAAAGAGTGCTTCTGCCTACTGTCACATTAGATCCTTCAGTCGACTCTACCGTCCCATGGGAAGAAACGGTGGGTCCATATCTCGTCTTATTCGAAATTCGGGCACATAAGTGAGAAATAAAACCTCTTACATTCTTAATTCATTTTATTTATAAGTCTATATACGACCCACTGCTTGGCACAGATCTCTCAGAATAATAATTTTACTAGGCATATATTATTACTAGCTATTGCCCGCGACTTTGTCTGCTAAGAATCCGTTTATCGCTATCCCACGGAAACTACGCAATTTCCCGGGATAAAAAGTGGCTTATGTGCTATTATCTTTCTACCTCTATCTTCTTTGCCAAATCTCATCCAGATTTGTTCAGCCGTTCTGGCATGAGAGAGCAAGAAACATTCATAGAGCCAAACATACATCCTCACAAACTTTTGCATTTGTAATATTTGTAAGATTGGACTGGTAATTTATTAGACAGTCAAGAGAAATATAATTGTAGACACTAAACAAGCATTTGAATACTATATTCATACATACATTATATCTTGTGTTTTATCTTTATCTTGACTACGACTTAATTATTGTGTACCTACCTTAACGTCTTCAAAACAAATTTTATGTATTCAGGGAGCATGTTGTTTTCCACTGTCACACACACATTGGGAGGTAATAATTTTCATAAGATAAACTACAAAAAGAACCGACTACTTAAAAATAAAAACTATTTGTAAAGGTTTTGAATAAAAAAGACAATGTATTATCAACGGAGTTCCTTACACCGCGGTCAGAATACCTTTTATTCAAATACAAGAAAATAATGTCCGAGCAGGTTTTAAGCGGGCTATAAATAAGCTAGCACAATACACGTTGGATAAATCGTTGTCACGTAAGAACGTGGTATTAGGTGGGGGAACGTGGCGACAGAGCTGAAGTGGTGGCAGCTAGCTCAGTTAGACAATAGAAAATATACTTTTCACACCTCTCGTTCAGAAAAGTAAGATTTGCCATGTCGAGAGGGATCAAATTGAAATATTTCTGTTCAAGGCTTTTCTAAGTGTGTTTTTGCAAATGCAATTTTTTGAAGTTGATACTTGCAAAACCATGCCATTTCTACGCTGGTAGCTTTTTAATTATATTTACAATTCTTTCTTCAAGTTTTTTAATGTTCGGTGTGAAAAGTTGTATGAGCCACTCGGGAGCAAAATTATTTTCATCTTGGGCATCATTCTATTGTAGAATCCTTCGCTCCATTATGGGTTCAATGTAGCGCCCTCGCCGTAAATACATCATTTTGCTTCCTTGTGGCACAAATAGCTATTTTTTAAATAGACTGATCAGCCATTGACCCCTATCCCACCTGACGGAAAGTACACATAAGGTAAAATGTGTAAATCACTGGATCGACAAACTGACAGTAAGTTTCACTAAGTTTAACGCTAACTATTACCGATAATTTTGACTTAGGTAGGTAAATTTGACAATAAATCTCTGAAATGTTATGTCAAAATCTTTGGTTATGGTTATAGTTATCGATAACGTAACTTGGTGCAACTCACACTAGGTATATTTCAGTCAAATATATCTCTCAAATTAACATTTGCTACACATTTATTTACCTTGCTACTTATTCCACTACCACTCGACCTGGCGGTAACTCTTGATGTTTTGTGTTTATTGAAATGGACCTCCGCAAAGTAACGCCTGATTCAATAATGAATATCTCTCAAATAGAAACATTTTTGCTCTCAGGCTATTATTTCTGATATATCACAGAAAAGACGATTCACCCCCCCCCAATGCGGGTAAATATCCCAGATAGGTAACTACTGTTCCCGCTGCTCTAAGTTGTGGCTTAGATGGGAAGCAATAACAGTGGCATGCCGCAGTTAGCTCCCCGGTTGTTATTGCACTGTATTATTTATGTGTGGCTCCGACAGGTCAATGAACCTTGATTTAGGATGGCTGCTGTGACGCGAGATTTAAAGCCATTAATTTGACGAATGTAAAAGTTTTTTGGTGGATCAACTATTTCTTGTACAAAAGTTGTACTGTTTGTTGCAAGAAACGGCTGTATCTTATAGGTACTTACTAATATGCTTAGTAGATTGTCAATTATAGGAGAGGCATAAAACTAATTCTTCCATGCTGGTCTGGGAGTAAAGAAAAAACATAGAATTTACCAGCTGCTTCTCTTCCCGTGCAGATGGTAAAAGCCCATCGAGGGAATGGGCGAAAATCTAAGGAATAATGTTATAGGCGATGCGGCTAGCAACCCATCATTATTTTGATTTCCCTTTCCACCTATACGCCCTTAATCATGCTAAACGTGGCCCTAAGGTTTTGTTAGTTTAGACCCTGTCTACCCCGTAAGGGATAAAGACGTCAGATGTGTATATCTATGTGTGTGTATAAAACTAAATACCGTAAAAATACAAGTTTGACAAATTTTAAGGGCCTGTTTCATCACTCTCTGTAAAGTGTCAGTTGTCAATGATGTCGTCTCTGTCTGTTTCGTGGTAAGAAATTGAGAGGGAATCATAGATAACTGACACTTAAGATAACCGGAACTTTACAGAGAGTGGTGAGACAGGCCTTACCTATAAACTTACAGTTTAAAGAGTGACCGAGGAGACCGTAACCATAGCAATGAGTGATAAGAAAAAAATGATCCACCCTTTTTGTAAACTAGGGCTTCCTTTGGACCTTTATTAATAAATAAAATATATTTCTTGCTCTAAACAAGGACGAGTGCCTGAAAGAAGGAGAAGCTTTAGCCCAATAATGGGACACTAAAATAAAACCTAGTAATAAAAACGTTTTCACCACATAGTATAAAATAAAGTCGCTTTCTCTGTCCCTATGTCCCTATGTATGCTTATATTTTCAAAATTACACAACGGATTTTGATGCGGTTTTTTTAATAGATAGAGTGATTCAAGAGGAAGGTTTTTATGTATAATTCTACGCAGACGAAGTCACGGGCCGAAGCTAGTAATTGTATAAATTAAAATAATGTCATCAAAGAGAGAAATATGCGAGTTCTCTTTGCGTTGCCATCTAAATGCATCCAAAGTATAACAAAATAAAAATGGTTTAAAAATCCTACAGAACTGCATGTCATAAAATTTATAAAATGTTCCATCTGCACTCGTCATATTGCTTGACCACTAGTCTACTACAAAACACTATGTCCTAAAATTTCGAAATGGCATTTCTAAACGTACTTATCCAAGTCTGGTTCAATGTGTACAGAACAATAATCAGATCTTCAGAACTCTTAAAAAAAACATTTAACGTCCGAACGAGACGGACTAAAAAAGGGGCCAAGACAAAAAGGAAACAAGCAAGCCTAATGGGCCAAGTTCAAGAAACACTTTGGCTAAACATTCACTAATGGAAATGGAAGGGAGCCAGCAGCGAAGTGTAGTAACCGTGGGTTCAGTTGTTTTTTATACGCACGTTTGCAGTTGCCAAATTGTGGTTCTGCTTTTTGTTTCGACACTAACGTATGACTGGGAGAGTTATTCTGGCGTTTTGTTACTTTGCGCTTTGGAAAGTTAGAAATTGGCGTTGCATGGTTATACTGTAAGGGCAGATAAAAAGCAAGTTTACAATATAAGTACACTAGCTTCTGCCCGCGACTTCGTCCGCGTAGAATAAGACTTAAAAACAGATGTACCTAATTATTTCTAATTATATTAGCTAGATGTATTGGAGCAGTTGGAAATAATTAGGTACAATAGTGGTTCAATAATTAACGATCAGGTGAACTTGGTTTCATCGCCTTTATTGCATGTCCATTTTGATGAATAGAAAAATTGTTTTTGTTAAATACATAACCCTTTCTGTTTTTGCTGTAGTCGGAAATTTTTTTTGACGGTATAGTTGTTTGTGTAGGTACAATCAAAATCGTAAATGAAAGGGTAGTTTGGGAAAATATAGAATGTAGGTACATTATGCTTATTTATACGGTTTCGAATCAGTACGACGTTGGTTTGCATGTATTGTGTAACAGTTGTGCTTATTAAACTTTGATAATGATCCCGTAGAGGGATCGAAACGCGTCAGTGTTTGTGTCGTGTAAGGGATAATTAAGTTTGTGGGATTTATATGTGTATTTGCACGAAAAACATATATATTTCACACAGGCTTGGTTGTCTTGCACGTGAGTAGCGGAGTAGCAAGGTAAACATTTTTGCTCATTGAAATGGACCTCCGCAAAGTAACGCCTGATTCAATAAAATAAGGTCGTGTTAAGAGTAAGACATTTTTGAGCATAGACACATGTCTGCTCACCGTGCCTCACATCGTGAAAACGAAAACAATAGAGGTCTTCGTTTGGAAAGTGTAGCTAACAAAATGTGAGAGATTATTTTGATTTTTTTTTTATTAATACCTCTGTCCAAATTTACACAAACAATACTGGCTAGGCCTTTTACAGTACTTACAACATTGCTGGGTGCAAGCGGAATGGAGAAAAATCTAAATTAAAACTATAATTGTTAGACCTATTCTTGAACAAATACAGACGAACCAACGCCATACTTATAATAGCATTTAAAATACTTGCAAAGAATTATCTTTACAGGATTCTGCAAGTTTAATTACATTGCCAGGCCGTAATGCGAACGGGTTAGAAGTCGTCAACCCAGAGCCGTAATGTAATGCGACTATAGACCGTCCACTCAAGTGAGGACGAGAAAGGAGACCGAGAGAGGTGCGGGTGGGTAGTGCGCCTGCCGCCCGCACCTCTCTCGGCCCCCTTTGTCCTCACACCCCGCGCTCCTGCACCGCGCGGGCGAGGACTCATTTGAGCGGTCGGTCTATAGCAGGATTATTCTTGCAAGCTTAAACTGGGCTTAAAATATTGTGTCGTCTTATTTTAGGCGCCATTTTAATCATAATTATAGCTTTTATTATTTTTGCAAAGTCTGGCAAAGACTGGTTTAGCAGTAATATTAATAAATAACATCATGTGGTCTTGGCATCGGTTAACGTCTGCTTTTTAGCACTGTGAGCATAATATAAGTTTCTTAATGCCACAGACGAACAAAAGCGAGTCAGACACTAAGGTAATTGGTTGAAACAGGCGTTAGTTTGCTGAGGTCCAAGTCCATCAATTGAAACTATCTTGCGATGACGCATAGGGTGTGCGCCCGTGAATGAAGTGGTATCGGATTCGCAAGGCAATTGGCTTTACTTCTTGCGTCAATGAGGATGCGACTACTATGAAACATACTCGAGAAAAACTTATCCCGCAATGTGTAAATATCATTGTGTTACGAAACTGTACAACGAGAGATTACCACCCGGCAGAGCTCGAAGTAATGCACGTGCACTTGCCATCGCTTTCACCATGTCTTCGTACACTCATCTTGTACCGGTTCACGGAAAGAAATAGCGAATGTGATTACGATTCTGCGTGGGTACCTACCACTCACAATTGGCAGATACAAGACTGTTAAATATTTATGTTTTCTACGGGACATAGATTGCAATAAATTTATGAGCTTTCGACTCGTCAAAAGAAATCGTGGTCTAAGTATATTTCACAGAAAATAGGAGTAGAATTTTAATGTAATTAATCGCGAATCATTTGAAACTGCAATGCCATAAAGATAATCAAGCCACGGAACTTCTTGCATTAAGCCACAAATGGCCTGCTACTAATTTTATTTCTACGTTATAAATATGTAGGTATTTTGCAATATACCGGAATATAATGATAATAATATAAGTAATAAAAGTAAATATAAGTAATGATATATTTACCTACTCACTGTTATAAGTGAGTAGGTAAATATATCATTACTGTATCGATACTAACATTGTCACGTACAAGGTTGTACGATAATTAGAATTATGGTTCGATTGGATGCGTACCAATGTTACTTATTCTAGTCACGGATTTTCCTCAATTTGCCCAATACAAGGTTATTGCCCTTAAGGCATTTGTTTTTGTACGGTATAGTTTCCCAATATGGTGGCAATTCATACAATAATGGGGCCCTATTACCATTATTTGGCATTCAGCTGAGGGAAAATCGACATTAAATAAAATGACTTCGACAAGGACAATCTGTAGGTAAAATACCACTGTGAATACACATGGATTACTAAGTATTTACAGGACGGTCGAGCTTCGCTCGGTGTTTTCACAATCATACTACCATATGGCGAATAGCTGAGCAGAGCTACTTAGTATTAATTAGCAATTTTTATAAGGGGTTGGATTGTAAACGGACTGTTATCTAAATGTTCTACGACATGGCATTAAAAAAGTCCTCATAACTAAACCTGTCTAGAGCAACTTGAAAAGCAAAACTTTGTCACACGCAAAACTAAATCCAAACCAGAAATTCGCGAGACATCAATAACATAACACAACAATTTCTCAGCCAATTGCATATCCTGACAGTGGTTAGATTTGCGCACGGTCTTCGAGACCGTCCAGAAATCCATTTGCTGACGGTAGCACAAAAAATATTTTTATTGAGATCCTTGGAGATTATAGATCGCTTCAGATGTCTTCTGGCTCAATATAATAATTACTAACTTTTACACATGTTGACAATGAATATGTTATTTTTTTGGTACAGATTCCTTGTGCAAGAAACGACACAGACACTAATTTCACTCGTTAAATTGTTCAAGCAACGCCATTCCCTGGCTAATAGATTGCAGCTATAAAATGCAACAGAGCCTCTCGTCGGAAACTTAAAACGGACAGATTACAGCGTCAAAATAACAATTAATCTGCAAGAAGATTATTGCCACTCTGAAAAGTTGGCCGGACTTGCGATTTCGGGTCTAGGCATACTGCAGAAACGCTGCCGCTTATAATAAAGTGCTTTTTGACACTCCACAATGAAAACCGTCAGTGTACTACTTAACAGATCCAAATGCAGGTTAGCTGGAAGAGATCCCTTCTTAGGGATAAGTTCGCCTTTGTACTTTTTCTCTGTATTTTCTGTATTTTTTAAATTTTTATGTGCAATAAAGAGTTTACATACATACATACAATGTAACTGACGGCGTTTAGTGAACGTCAAAACTATCGTATCTCGCATTCACAATTTGACAGTGGTGTATCTTGTATGATATGTTTCTGAAAAACGACAAGGCTCGGAAGAGACTCAGCTGGTCTTTTGAGGTGGACTATATAACTTGAACCAGTAGCCGCAGCCTGTGTACGAACTGTATGCGTCCTTATTTTCTTAGATTGGTATGATAGTGATGCACACACTGATAATCAAGATAATATATAGCATAATCAAGATAAGGCAACAAGATCTAAAGGCCACGTTTAGCATGATTGTGGGCGTATAGGTGGAAAGGGGAATCAAAATAGTGATGGGTTGCTAGCCGCATCGCCTATAACATGATTCCTATGCCCATTCCCTCGATGGGCTTTTACCATCTGCGCGGGAAGAGAAGCGACTGATACACATTGTATCCGTAGCATTGTAGCCTGAGCAAAATTTCAAATTTTAATAAAACCGATATCTACAACAGCAATACAACCCAACGCCATCTGTCGCGCGTAAACAATCCTATCCATACTCGTAACATGGCACGACCCTAACCAAAAAAGCAGAAAGTAATAATTCAACGAGGTCGCAGCGGTGGGGTCAGGTGCCGCCAACTGCCTCCCTGATTTACTTGCCAACTTGCTAATGGTCAAATTTACTTTTTTACGTTATTAGCTGGCGGTGTGACGCCTCCCAGTTAAGGAGCGGCAGAATTTGTGCCCATGACTTTTAAGATTTCATTTGCGCGCAGTGAAGCAACGGCATTATTGTTACAAGTTTCAAATTTCACCATCGTCACGTTGTTGATGGGATTGTAAAGCTCCGCCACCTTGCACGAAGAATTTAAATTAAAGATCTTTTAAGATTTGATATTGTATTATAGCCGCTAACACACAAATGGTGATGTAAACTAGTCTGCGCTTGTACATTGATCTGTTCCTGCATACAGAAAAAAAACTTATCCCCGTTCTAAGTTGGTAAAACATTTAGGAGTGAAATGGTGCTATACTAAATCCTTGCATCAATTATATTTAATGCCTTTTGGGAACGGATATCAACACAATACATGCGACTTCCTATTGGTTGGCAAAAAGGTAAGCGAAAAACTATGGGGTGGTTTTCTCGCCCCAGTATGATAAAGATTGTGGTAAGGATTCCGGTGTTAGGCAAAGTTATCACAATGGACGGTAGTACATAAAACAATACCGTCAAACATAACAGTTACCTAAATCATCAATCAATGTACGAGTACTCAAGTTTCAGGGAGTCCTAAAAAAACTTTTCAAATTTTTCATTAACAAGTTGTAGCAAGTTGGAGTTGTTTGTTTTTGTTTGTGATTTAATAGATCGCGTTATTGGAGTCCGAACTTCTTGAAACTTATTGCCGACTGTGTTTCCAATGTTTGACTCGAGCTGTTCATTTTTTTGTTTTAGTTAGGCAAGTGATTGGCGTTTCAATAGCTACGAGCAGCTCTTAGTTTGTCGACGAGAAAGTTCGGTAAAACAAAAAGTTTTATTTTTACAGCATTAATATTACACATACATAATTTAATGTAACTTAAGCGAGGAATTCATTTATATACTTTTTTAGTTTGCATATGTCTTTTTTAATTATTATAAAAAATGGTAATTACTATAATTAATGTTAAATTTAATACCATTGTGAAACGTAAACATTATCTGTGAGTAACCCGGGTTCTTGTGTTAATTATGTCTTGAGTAGGATATTAAATATATATAAATTTATTAGTATTAATGTTGGGGTAAACTTGTACATCTTTGGTTTCATTTAAGTACGTACCTACTTACGTGATGTGATGAGATTCGCCTGCTGGTACACAAGAAAAAAGACCAGAGAAATTAAATTAAATCTCTATTTCTGATCTAGTTTTACGTTTTAAATACTTTACTTCTCATTTGAAGAGGTCTGTGTGCCCAACGTTCTCCGTTTATATATTTTTTATTTCATGAGTATCATCTAGATAGATGTTGCCTGCAACTTTGCTCGCATCCCGCTGGACTATACAGTTCCCCGAGATCTAAAGTAGCCTACGTTGATCAGGGAATGTGTAGTTTCCTACTATGAAAAGATTTTTCAGAACCGGTTGAGTAGTTCCAGCGATTGTCCTCTACATCTGAACACACAGAGATGTCCTCATTATTTTTTAATATGCTTTAATTAGTACCTACGAGAATCTTCAGAATTAAGCTTTCGGGTGCTTCAACTTGTAAAAGTTGACTCTTCACAAACCATACTTTTATGCTTACGCTAAGCAAATTCATACACATCCATGTCATCAATCTCTGCTAATTACGACGTCAACAAAACTTCGAGTCAGCGTTAACGTGTTCACAAATAAGCCTGAACTTTGATATCCGCACGAAGTTCCTCGAAAATGCTAGCGTCATTAGTATTCAGCTATCAAAACTTCGGTTTGGATTCAAAATTATTATAGCGTACTGGTATAAGTCTTCACTACCGGTCTAAATAGAAACACTTATTCTCTCGATGGGCGTGTAGAGCTGTATTCAATCTGTGCAGAACAAAAGTATCGCTCGAACTATATTTTCGACTAGTTGGCACAATGATTAAGCTCTCAACGCTAATTTTTTCCACTTTCGATTTGATTTCAAAAAATCGCACCCAATGCATAATGGCACTAGTCACACATAATATTGTACAAGTCTTAATTTTCTTTTTCAAATTAATATAGGTACTATTTCTGCCTAAATAACCCACTGGTATTGCATGAAAAAAGGATTTCGGGATCCTATTTGATGGGTTATTACACATTATGTATGTAGATTGAATGTGTTTAAAGGTACGAAACGTCGAGACTGCGCGGAATAGGAGTTCCGCGCGCGGAGCTCCGTCGCTTCAGTGTCATCAAAATTTATTTTTGGCACAATAAAATGTTAGTTTTTGTAATAAATTTAGTGATTAGTTAAAGTTAAGTTATGTTTTGTAGCTACTTTTTTAAATGTAAATGAAGGGGTCTTTGCAATTCATAATATCAGTGAGATAGTAGAGCAGGCTTCGTACCTTTTTGTTGTATGATTTTCATTAATTTCATTTTCGTCGTCAAATTAAGAACGTTTATTACTTACGGATGAGGAAAAAGTGGCACTTGAATTGAGATTAATTTCATGATGAGGAAGATTGAAATGCCTGTGTACTTCTGTCTTTTAATTAGCTGAAGTCAATAAAGGTTTATTTTATTCCATTGTTTTTCAGTTAAATTTTACATGGTAAAAATCTAAATTAAGTAAGAAGCCAGTTGTGTTACATACTTTTCAATTAAAGTATGGAAAATCCTATTTGAAGATTGGAAGAATTATATTAAAAACCAATTATTTTGATCATACACACTAACGAACCTTAACCTGTCATAGTACCAAAAAATTACCTGGATGCTGGAATCCAAACTATATAAGCATAGGTAGGTACTTTTGTCAATTTTTTTAAAAAAAAGAACATCGCTTGTTTTCTATTCCAATTATAACTGTGTGGGAAAACGCCGGCGGCGGCAGAAAACAATAATAAATAATTTGGCCATACAAGCTACCAAACACTTTATATTTTCTACATAATTAATTATTCGATTAATTTTTGATAGAATTTCTATCTAAAACAACCTCTCACCAAAACGCATATACCTTTTCCGTTCCGTCGTGGGTAAAAATGTGGCTAAAGACCAAGGACTCATCATGTGCGCGGAAAACATATACAGGTTTTTTATAAAATACAAATTTAACCTCACATTCAATAACCCCTACTTCATTGTCAAACTTTAATCGACCGACAGTTGAATCAGAAGCCGATTGAAAAGCTGAACTAATAAAACATTATTAACGCATAAATTAAGAAGAACAAAAACATCCAATACCTTTCAATCAGTTAATTAACAATTTGGACGCCAAATTGCGATCCCTGTTTCACCCTCTGTAAGGAAATCGAGGCACGTTCGCAGAAAAAGCTGGGAAGAAACAAAAATCGTTCGAATTCCCATCTCTGGGAACCCTTGGAGCGTCTAATTCAACAGATTCCGATGCAGTGACAAATGTTACGTTTCTCTCGACCGACAGTGCCGGAGCGGGGGGCCACAAAAACAGCGCGACATGGAGTACTTAACTTATCACCAATCTGAACAGCATGATAAACTGAGAAAGTTTGGTGAATAATTTCAAGCACTAGTTTATTGTAAGTAAGATAATTACAGGTTCATAGCATCCACCCAAAAGCGGATACCACAATGCTGTGTATAGTTATGGTTTCAAATTTAAAGAAGTTTATGTTCATCATTTAGTTATTGGTTTTAGTCCACAAATATGGATCTCCGCAAAGTAACTAATGATTCAAACACCTAATTATTTACTCGTAAAAACAGTATATAATGTAGACAAGGACGAGTGGCAGAAAGAAGAGGAGGCATTTGCCCAGGGATAGTACTATAATAAGCTGAATGAAAAAAAAATGTAGTCACACGAGCAAAGTTTAGTAACAAACTAATAAAAATAATCGTTTGGTTGTTCAAGTTTGGTTAAATCAAAGACGTAAGCATTTGAATGTACCCAATTCCATTAATATTTTGTTGTTGCGGAGTAAGTAACAAGTTCCTCAAAAATATTCGGTTTTACAATACAATACAATACAAATACTTTAATGAACTTTTGAATCGAATCTTTATTGAACACCACAAATCAGTACAAAACAATACAGAAACAAAAAACAAAAGAAAATAAATTTATTTATTTTTATTTATTTTCCTTTAGAAATTACTTTCATTTACTCGAACTTCAAACAACTTGTGTAGAACATTGTTTCGATCTGTCAATTGGCAAAGAGCGCATTTGTCTAGCCTACGTCATACTATCTCTTTACGCGTGATGCTTCGTATTACATCATCATCTTCACTAGACATGTTTCCTTAATACGCGATTTCTTGCTGGCATACTCAGATCGCTTATCTCGTGGCCGTATGCCTTGGCATCGCAAAAACCGACCCTGCGCGAGAATTCAAATTGAATGACAATAAGATTGACGGACTACTGCCAGATAGCGCTTTATTCCTCCGTTGCGATATTTTATAAGGTATTAGCTCGCAATCCCTTTCATCACGTCACGTTTGTTCTGAGATTTCGCCATATATTCGGGAATAGTGGACGGGAACTTTTTGTGTGGCCATTTTTTTGCGTGCACGTCGTTAGGAATTTACATAAACTGTAAAAGTAGACGATTCCTGGAGAAAAATGCATAATGCAAGTGTACTTGTGAGTACTAAACAAATAAATTTACTATTTTTGTCCTTGTTTCTGATGAAAACAAAGCAAAATTTCGTTATAATTTTGATACCTACTTTGGACCAACCTCTTCAAGGCCATTTATTCGAATGCCATAATTAGAAAAAACAGATAGATACAGAAAATTACAATTCAAATTATAATCATAAAACAAACTTCAGAGACAATCCACTTGAAAGCTTCGTCCTCTCAGGATCTGAGGCCTGTGCCCAGCAGGAGCTGGCTACGTATAGGAGATGATGCTGATGAGAGCTTCGTCGTTTAAATCAATCAGGTCTTCCGGAGGTCCTCCGGTGTATCCCGTAGCCTCGCACACACGGAAGACAATCACACGACCGGATAGCCTAGTGGTTAGTGACCCTGACCATGAAGCTAGAGGTCCTGGGTTCGAATCCCGGTAGGGGCAGACAGTTGTATGATGAATACGAATGCTTGTGCCCGTGTCATGGATGTTGTATGTATTTAAGTATGTATTTTTCTACATTATATAAGTATGTTTATCCGTTGCCTGGTACCCATAGTAAAAGCTTTGCTTAGTTTGGGGCTGGGTCAATTGGTGTAATTTGTCCCAAGATATTTATTTATTTATTTATATTCCTCACAATTTCTCCTCACAATTACATTGCTTCCGAATTTTTGTATTCGTTATTTTGTCGTTGAGTTTTAAAGAGCCAGCAAGCACGAGAATAACGCGAACACCCAGAAAAAGGAAGTAAATTCAGTGACTATCGGCAAATATCCTATTATAATACACTCATGAAAAAACCCATTTATCGTCAATAGCGATCTCACCGGTCCGTGTATGATAAGTGATAAGTTATAACCCTTATCAACGTAACGATGCCAACCCTTTTTAACGAGGTTCCCGCGAAGCACGACACACGACACTTGTTATAATGTTGTTTCCTAGACATTGCTGGCACTCTATTTCACTTAAGGGATGGGATACGGTTCTGTAGTGGTAAAATTTGTGACTTCATTTTCATTATTTGGTACCTACTGACTTCTTACTTGAGGAACGTAAATACCTAATTACTAAACAATACCTGCTTTATAATATCTAAATGCAACAATATTGGCAGAAGGGCATTGAGGCTAACTGATCCTTGCATTTTTTACTACATAAGCAACAAAATGCATGAAAATGTTCTACAGTTGTGGCGGTTTGTCTTTTGCTGTTAAGGTACTGTTTGTATGAATAATTTGTGTGAAGTAAAATAAGAAATGTTTTCCGTCAAAATATAAAAGGGTCAGTAAAAAAATCGCGTCTAAATTTGAAGCGATGAAAGTTGCATTCCTAACTATTCACAATTTCCAAGGAAAATTAGCTTCGTAACGGATCGACATTCCCATGCGGTTTTTTCTCAAAAAGTTGATTATGATCACGTAAATTTTTATTTATAAACCGGTTTTGTAATTTTAGAGGTATAATTAGGAAATGCAGACGTAGCTATCTTACACATGTGGTTGCGGAGGTAGTATGGTAACTAATTTTGTTTACCAAACTGAATAACCATTAGTATGAGTTTCAGAACTCACCGTATCGCATCCTTAGCGTACAGTATCCGTCCTACGGAAAAGTCTTGGATATTTTCCAACATATCTCAGTTTTATCCGGCCGGCCGTCGCGGGAAAGCATGAATTAAACAGCTTCATAAACATGTCGGCTCGCTGTAGTTGAAAAACTTTCATAATAACCGGGGACTTACTGTTGACCGAATACGTTTATTAGTGGAATATTTTATATAGGTAGGTGTGTTCCATATTAAGAGCTGATAACGACACCTATGAGTTTTCTTGGATTTAGAGAATATAACACACACTAACCTCTATTCTATACACCTTATCGATGAATGCGATTAGGTACACGGTTTTCTTACACATAGATATTTTCAGTTTTTTTGATTGGCTAGCCACATAAATACAATACTCTATTCCATGTCATTCTGCTTAGGGTGTCGCCGAAGATTATGTTTTTGTTAGTATTCTGCGCCTAGTTTGTATGAATCAAAAGTGGTTAGTATGGTAGATATTTGTAGGCAAGTGTAATTAAAAAAAAGTTAATTTATCTGAAATATCTGACTTTGTGTCGGCACTCCGTTTATATTAAGATTATCAACAAACATAATAAGAAATTGTTGTAATTTCTAACTTCACAGTATCGTCAGAATCTTAAATATTTCGAAGCAGCTTATTTGACTTCTGCGAATAAACAAAACGGAATAATCGTTATACAGTTATAATTTACAGGACGTATTGTATGAACAACCAAATTAACGGGAGTCACGACTTCGTTAATTGGTTGGCACTACGAGTTAACAAACGCGAAATGTACAATTTAACAAATAATTCAATTATAACTTCTCGGGCGATGTTGATTTTAATGTGGCCGTCCAGAATATTTTGACACTTGATTTATATGTGCCTACATACAGGAGAGGTGCATTAAAATTTGGTTCTTAGTGAAGGATTTGAACCTGCCTGCGAACACAGAGGTTTTATGTGCGCAAAATTATTAATATTCGGTCGTTAAGTTTTTATGAATAAAAGTTGCGGGAAAATACTTTATTACTCTTTCTGAACTACAGTCTGCTCTATTTAATGTGAACGCTCATAATCGTTTTTTATAACTGACGCACTGTGAATAGGTAGGTACCTATATATTTTTTTGCTTTTTGCTTACGTAGCTTTGCAAGTTCTGAAACAGCAAAGTACACGAATTAGCTTCCTTTCCCATGTTAAATTACTTTCACACATTGACTCTAAGACCCGACATCAACAACTTTTGGCTATAACATTTTTTAAGTTAGAATCATTATGGAGGCAACTGACAAGTGCTCAAGTCAATTTCCGTAAAGGTAAAAGGGCTGGTCAAACCATATCGCAGATGTAACCCCGAAGCAGGGCATTAGGCAAAGTTATCAATAATCCCAGCTAAAAGCAGAGTTTGTCCGTAACCCGAAACAACCTTCTGAAATTTTAATATTGTTTCAATCAATTGATTCAATTTTCGCTTCGCCCGCTAAGCTGAATAATTTACTCCGAGCGCCTGTAGGTACTTGGTCGGATTACGTAGAAAAAAATCACCATCCATTTGTATCCAATTTAAAATCAAATTAGAAGTAAATACACTTTCTATTTTTAACCAATCACGTGCAAGACGCTTAAGTTTGGTAGCGCGGTTAAGGAAAATTCCCTGCCGCCGGGAGATTTACCCCAAATCGAATTCCGGCCCCACCCGGAATGGCCTTAATTTAACGGCCGAATTTGTCTAATTCCGATTCTTACGCGGTGTGTCAAATGTACCCATTTTTATTCAGTCTTCGTCTCTTGCTGCAAGTTTCTCTAAAAAACTTTTAATCTAACAGCAAAGTCAAAAAATGGAATTTTGAACTTTGGAACTGCACAAATTGAGTTTCATCTTAAATTGTTTTGTTTTCTGAGTACTATGTGGCTACGACAGCGTTCGATTTTCATTTTATTTCGGAGAAAACAAATACTTCTTTCAAATATTTTCCCAAATATATTCTTAATCAAATAAAAGGTACCAAGTATCACAATTTGTATATTAATTTATGTACCTACAATGTTTATTATTTCAGACATTATGTCAGCTAGCCTTTTTGTACAAACAGTGACAATTTTCTTTCTATGATTACTTTCTTATAAAAATACAGTAAAATGTATCTTAATTTTTCTCAATTATTATTTAAGCAACTCAGGACATAGCAGTTATATGCAAATGGTTCATGGTTTATTTCTTACGTTACATATATATTTTCTACGAGACATAAAGCGCGATTACTTTTCTTGATCTCCGATATTTCGACGCAGTTGCATGAACCAACCCGTGATCATGATGCTGCAACTGTGTCAAAGAAATATCGAGAGCTCACAAAGATAATCGACGTCTCTAATACCGTAGAAAATATGTCTAACCCGAGACATGTTAGAACGACAAAATCCAACCAAAAGGAAATATTCCAAACCCCTGTTTCCGTTCTCCCAATCAAATGGAATCACAGGTCCAAGGTAGGCTTTTTACTATTCCAGTCTGGCAGGACTTTACGAGTCCGACTTTGATACCAAATAGGTGCGAATCAGGGCCCACCAAAATTCTCTATCTAAATGTAAAAAAGGCACAGTAAATGTTTAAGTCAAGTACACAGTTACTGGGTAGGTACCGTGTTTTTATTGAGCTATATTGAGTGTTGCCGGTGCTGGTGTAGGTCAATATGGGTCCACAAGGTTAATATTTGACATAAGTAATTATACGTCTTGGCACGTATTTTACACAATTTACTAAAACCCTAAAAATACTTTCTTGACTTTGGGCAACAGAAGACATACATACACAAATCACGTCTATACCCTTAGGTAGACTGAGCCTTTTTTTTTTTTTTTTTTTATTTTTTTTTTATTTTTAACGTGTGGAAAATGCGCCTTATGCATCTCCGCGCTCGGGGCAGCACGAACGGAGGTATGACGGGCTCTCCATCTCGCCGCTGCCTTCCCTATGGAAGGAGGGGAGAGGCCTACCGTCTAAAAACACACACGTTCCCTCCAGGCCTTGAACTGCGGGCGTTACGGGCGCACACGGTGACCACCGCAACGTCCACTGGCCGCCCCGGGATGGGGCAGGTGGCGACGGCACCGTTGAATGCGGGTTCCGGATTCCCCGCCCTCCCCCGCCGGTGACCGTCTGTTTTTTTAAAGAGGTTAACTCCTCGTAGCCCCCTCAGCGGCCCACGTTCCCAGCGCCTGCGGGCCGGGGTTACGTGACGGCCGACATGACCGAGATCACGCCGCCCTGTTGATTTTTATAGAGGTTTACTCCTCGCGGCCCCCCTATCTTGAAAAAGACGAGGCGGCCCACGGTCCCGGCCCTGCGGACCAGGTTTACGTGGCGTCCGACCGTGACCGAGGTCACGTCGCTCCTCTGGATTTTTATAGAGGTTTTCTCCTCGCGGCCCCCTTATCTTGATAAAGACGAGGCGGCCCACGGTCCCGGCCCTACGGACCAGGTTACGTGCCGACCGAAAATGACCGAGGTCACTCCGCTCCGCGATCGCGTCCCTTGCGGAACGCACCGCTTCGACGGCAGGCTTTCGCCCGCCGCCAGCATGAGGCTCGCCCTTCCGTTCCCCGCCCGGGGCGAACAGCAGGTACAAGGTTGGACTCGCCCCCGTCCCTCCCCGTACGAGGCGTTTGGCGCCTCCAGGTTTGGTGCAGAGCTGCGCTACCTTTCAACCTCCTGGCACCGCCCCACGGCACCAGTGGCTACTCGGCCGCAGATGCAGAGCAGCTCCCCGGCAGCTACCGCACGCCCCGTCCCCCCCTAGGCTCCCCCCCCTAGGTAGACTGAGCCTGAGGTAACAAGACTTTAGCCACGTTTAGTATGATTGGAGGCGTATAGGTGGAAAGGGGAATCAATATAGTGATGGGTTGCTAGAAGCGTCGCCTATATCGTGATTCCTAAGAATTTCGCCCAACAAGTACAGTTTTCGCAACAGAAGAGGTATAATTAAAATAAAGTTTAAGCACCAGAGATCAAAATGGATGTGTTTTAGATCAGTGTCAGGCAAATTGCTAGGGGACTAATTAAAAGGGAGTTGTCTTTAATACAGAATATAGAAGTGCCAAAATAGTCATTAAAGCTCAGACATTTTGGTACTGACTTAGTATTCTTGGAGCGTCAAAGTTTTTGTAATAATGGATTTTTTCCAGTTCTTAGTGAATAAAAAAAATATTTTAACAGTGGATTTTGTTGATTATCCTAATTGTCAAAATATATATTTGTGTATAATTTAATGCTGGTCTGGGAGTCTGGTAAAAGCCCATCGAGGGAATGGGCGAAAATCATAGGAATCATGTTATAGGTTATGCGGCTACCAAACCATCACTATTTTGATTCCATTTTTTGCCATATTAACGCTCACAATCTTGCTAAACGTGGCCTTTAGGTCTTGCCACCTTGTGATTTGTGTATATTTGTAAAAATATTGGCCAGTCAACCAATCTTCAATAAGATAAAAGTTAAATGTAAAAGATAATTATACCATATTCATTATATCCTAATTTTCCCAAGCATGCAACTTAACCTTTAAAAACGCAAAAAAATTACGACGCCACAAAAAGCAAGCGCAATCAAAATTCCTCTCCCACCTTCCTCTAAAAATTTGAAACAATTGCCGGCGTCTGCGACGATATATAACGCAGACAATAGTTACAAGGAAATATATGAGCCGTATTAACAATACACGGTAGACATTTTATACATTTTTATTTGGCGCCCGCGGACTCTCGAGCGCAAAAACGGAAGCAATAACCTAACAGTCCGGACGCGTTCGCGCCGTGTTTTTCATGCGAAGCGGCAATAATGCCCAAGTGTTTACATTGCCGGAAATAAAAAATATTAAATGTATTTTCGCGGCGTTAATTTATTTTTTCGCGCGATCGCGCGGAAGTTGCGTTTGCGATTTTCGCGCGTTTTCGGTGTTTACTTTAGCACCAATGGTTTAAATATTAAGTAGGTATATATTTTCGCTTTTATTTCATTTTTGGTTAATATCATTAGCCTGTAATGTTATACATATACTATGATCAAAAAAAAAGTGTAATACGCTCCTGTCAGCGGTGGCCTTCAAGAAAATATTAATGGCTGATTCCCAATAGAAGCCACTTATCAGGTGGTCAGCTTGCTTGCTTTCCTCTCGCTATCCATAAAAAAAAATAGGATCCATGGTCCGCCTAAGGCTGAGGTGCCGCTAAAAGCAGCTCGAGCTACGCGTATGAAAGTGCCGGTGTGCAGTTGAGCTAACGAACTGCCTGCATGCGCCTCGCGGGCCGAACCACAATTCACTGCACTTAGTATAATTAATAAATGCGCTTACATTTAATTTTATTTACATAAGTGAAGAGCTTTAGCATAATGCAGTTTATGAAGTTGAGAATTTTGCTATCTTTGTTAAACTTGAACAGTTTTTCCAAGTTTTAGAGTAGTTTGCATTTAGTTTGATGCATTTTTGGAGCTTATTGTAATTTTCTTACTTATCTTTATTATATTTTTTCTTCCATGCTGCTCTGGGAGCAAAGAAAAAACATAGAATGTATCAGTTGCTTCTCTTCCCGCGCAGATGGTAAAAGCCTATCGA
This sequence comes from Pandemis cinnamomeana, assembly GCA_932294345.1. Lineage (NCBI taxonomy): Eukaryota > Metazoa > Arthropoda > Insecta > Lepidoptera > Tortricidae > Pandemis > Pandemis cinnamomeana. The sequence continues at coordinate 5,946,060 of OW028706.1, forward strand.
GGGAATAGGCGAAAATCTTAGAAATCATGTTATAGGCAATGTGGCTAGGATTTTTTTTTCTTTTTAGTGCGTATTAGTTTGGAATAGTTTTTTTTGTGAAGTCGGTTTTTTATTTTGTTAAAATTTTTGTTTATTTTTTGATTTTTAGTGAATCTGAAAGTACACTAACATTTTTTTCTAAATATGGGTAGACCTACTAAACGTGCTGCTCATATGAGACAGCGCCGTTTAAATGAAACGGACGATTTGTCGCACACATACTTAGTGCTAATTTTAGACTTATATGGTTTTCTCATGGGTGCCATTGTCAGAACTGGACCAAATTGAAATGGAACCACACGCTTTCAAATAAAAAAGAATCATTAAAATCGTTTTGCCCAGTCGAAAGTTATGAGGTAACAAAAAAAAATACAGACGAATTGAGAACCTCCTCCTTTTTTGAAAGGATTTGGCGACAGGGCCGGATTAAGGTGGTTGAAGAAGATACAAATTTTAATTCTGTGCGGACGAAAGCAGTAAAAAGTCGTCAAATGTTGTTAAAAGTCATCTCTGGTGCCAACATTAATCCATTTACATTGTGGTCTGTATATTCCAAAAAAAATATAACCCGTACCAACTTATCGCTTATCATCACAGTCAAACAGCAATAACGAAACGCATTCGACGCGCGCAATAACCCAGTGTTGCCGCATCCCGCGGGAATTAATTTCCGACGTCACAACACAGGCTGGGGCAGTAGGTTAACTCTATAAGCACACACATTAAATTTGAGTTATTCAACATCACTTCTCAAGAAAAAACATAGAATTTACCAGTTGCTTCTCTTCCCGCGCAGATGGTAAAAGCCTATCGAGGGAATGAGCGAAAGTCTTAGGAATCATGTTATAGGCGATGCGGCTAGCAACCCATCATTATTTTGATTTCCCTTTCCACCTATACGCCCTTAATCAACCAAAACGTGGCCATAAGGTTTTATTATCTTAGGCTCTGTCTACCTCGTAAGGGATAAAGACGTGATATGCATATATTTTTATGGTTGCAGAGTAATAACTGCAAGGACGTCTTTATCGACTTTTCTAACACAAGATACCACGGCCGAAAATTATTCGCGACGCTACCTACTTTTTAGTGTTTTAGTCGGACAAAAACGAGCCTATGGCTAAAAGTTAACAGCGATATGTAAAAAGTCTGTAATAAAAATGCTCAAAATGCACAGTCTGGAATGGACGGCCTAAGGACGATCTAATAATTTATGTCTTCTATTTGATTCTTATATAGTACCTGGATTATCAGGTCTCCGTTCCAGTGCATTCCGACACCGTATATTGATCGCGGTCCCATTTTCTGTTACATTAAGGGGGTTAAGTCTTAATTCATCGGTTAGTTATCTCAGCACCAGGTGGGCTATTTTTAAAAACACATCACTCGAAAGTACTTTTCGAAAGTAGAAAAAATTGTGTAGCTACACAGCAATTGCTGCTCGCATTTCAAATTCAGCACAATATTTCAGCACTTTCGAGTGGTACACATATGCATACATACATAGATATAATACATATCACATATTTATCCTTTACGCCGAGCTTAAGGTAATAAAAGCTTAAGGCCACTTTAAGCATGGTTGTGGGCTAGGTGGAAAGGGAAATCAAAACACGCATACGTGTTTTCAAAAATATGGCCCATTTCATATGCGCATGGTCGTCTTCTGCGCTCGCGTGCCCTGTGCACTGTTGACGTAATGAACCGGCGCCGGATCATTTGCATCGGCATCCTGTCGGCGTTTAGCAACCGCTGCGCAAATTTGTCGAACGCATCGCCCATTGAATCCAATTCAAACGAAGTACATTTCGATTATCTATTAGACAATTTCACGTTCCTTTATATCAGTGATTTCCAAAGCGGGGGGCGCGCCACCCAAGGGGGGCATGGGCTACGATACATGACCTTATAGAACCTTATTAACAAATTCCTTGTGTTTATGCTTAACAGCCTACGCCTGAACTATAGGGGGGCACAGAGTTTTATCTTTTTAGAGAGGGGGCGCGTAATGAATAAGTTTGGGAACCCCTGCTTTATTTATTATGTATACATACTCTTCCATGCTGGTCTGGGAGTAAAATAAACATAGAACGTACCAGCTGCTTCTCTTCCCGCGCAGATGGTAAAAGCCCATCGAGGGAAAATCGGGTGAGCAAAAGTCTTAGGAATCATGTTATAGGCGACGCGGCTGGCAACCCATTACTATTTTGATTCCCCTTTCCATCCATCCGCCCACAAACATGCTGAACGTGGTCTTTCGGTCTTGTTATCTGTGTCTACCCCGTAAGGGATAAAGACGTGATTTATGTATGCATGTATGTATGTAGAAATCATCCTCTTGAATCACTTATTAAAACAACTGCAACAAAATCCGTTGCGCAGTTTTAAAGATCTAAGCATGCATAGGGATATACAGACATCAGAAAGCGACTTTGTTTTATACTATGTAGTGATAATTGGTACTGAGTCCACTTGCAAAAAACCTTTACGCAAGCCCTCACATTCTGAGAGGAGGCCTGTGCCCAGCAGTGGGACGTATATAGGCTGGCGATGATGATGATGACGTAATCCACTGTGACAGAAAGTAGTCAGTTTTATTCTTCCATGTATTTTGATCAAGAGCGGCACAGCGGTTTTGCAGTGAAACGGTAGCAAATTGACTGACAGGGAGAATAAAGTGGTAGAGAGACAGTTAATTTCACATTTATAATGTTAGTATGGTACAGACATGCAATGGATACCTTTAAAACAGCGATTTAAAAAAAAAACCTTATTTGGTAGTAGTATTAATCTTAAAAACAAAAACATAATCAACTAAGTAGGTATTTATTATTAGATCGTGATGTGTCTAATAATGGAACTAACAGTTATAGCTTATGTTTTTTAATTAGTGATAGTTTTTTCAATTTTATTTACTTACATCGCAGTTTTATTAGCCAAAGATGTCGAAATAAAGTAGGCGTGTTGTCCTATGTATAATTTTTGCCGATTTCTCCAACAAACACTTCACAATGTTGTAAATAATATATTTTATAAATCAATACACCTAAAAGGGATTTTTATTGAACACGTTTCGGGATCGTTCAATTGTTTCTCGTCACCCGCAAACGTCTGCAAACAATGTTAATTTGTATTTCTGATTCGGGAAAATAAAGATTGTGCTGTAGACAAAAGGAAAACAAACAAAGGCGATGGCAGGTTGCAGTTACAATGTTTAAAATGTATATTAAATGTATTTTTAAATGTTTAAAGAAAAAAATAAAATGCTAAAACACCATTACCACAAAATTATTTTGTCTTTTCCATTCACTGTCTGTCTCAATTTTGAATTGGCAGATTCTTTCATCGAGTATAAGTTTTTTATCTATTAACGAGATAAGTTCGCTGGCTTATTGATAATGCAAGCGTTGTATAACAGAATTTCCGTTTTGAGTGAAAGCGATCGCTTTATTGCATTAAACATGTTTGAGAGACATTGCCAGTAGAAAAAAAAAGAGTAAACAGGCATAAACCAATAATACCACTCAGTAAAAATAGAGAGAAAAAGAAACAGAATCTAGAATTAGTAAAGCAAAATAGCCTTTTAATGAAATTGATCATGTAAGGCTGCTGAAGATGGATAAGGTGCCATTAAAAAAACTTATCAAATTAGATGATTTCTAGATAAAATTGCGTTTATATTTATAACATATGACCATGTGCATGAAGTATGTGCACGTCACTTTATTAAAATTGGTAGAGCTTGGCAAATATCTGTCTAAAACAAACGACGTATTCCGATAGCGAAATGTTTTTATTTTACGCACAAAAGAAAACAATTTGCTGTCACTGATCGCGTTACCTACGTCGTATCCGGGTTCCGCGGTTCAAAGAACCACGAATAATTGTGCACAAGGGTACAATGGCTTGTCTGTAATGCCGATTGAAGTAAAAGCATGATGGAAATTCGAAAACCGGAACAAATTATAAGAAATACCGAAGATTTTAAATAAATTGGTCACGGCCAACATTAAAAACTTGCCAAATAACGAAAATGGCTAAAAATCAGTGACATATTCAAGTAAAATATGTTAACTAAATGCTATTCAGGTATATTTGAATGAAACGCTAACAGGCTAAGCCTACAATTAATATTTAACGATTTCATGTACAGTAAAGTGTAATAATACGTATCTAGTCAAAGTTTCAAAAATAAGTATCACACGCTCTTACACCGGCGTAATAAGGTCGTGGGACATATTTTTGACAAGTTCATATCTATACTTATTTTTGCACTTGACCGTACAACGGTGTGTAAGTATACGCATTTATCACACTTTTATTTTCTTCATTAAATGCTTCTGTCTTTGGATATAGTTTCACAGCTTCAGGTCAGTAAAATATATAAAGTACTTTAATGGATAAACTTACTTTGCTACTCACACACAAAACACGTCTAGCATGATTGTGGTACTCATATGTAATTAAGTCTTGAAAAATAGCCACTCTTGCGATGAATATTTAAATCAATAAATAAATAAATATCTTGGGACAAATTACACCAATTGACCCAGCCCCAAACTAAGCAAAGCTTGTGCTATGGGTACCAGGCAACGGATAATGATACTTATATAATGTAGATAAATCCATACTTAAATACATACAACATCCGTGACTCGGGCACAAACATTCGTATTCATCATACAAGTGTCTGCCCCTACCGGGATTCGAACCCAGGACCTCTAGCTTCATAGTCAGGGTCACTAACCACTAGGCTATCCGGTCGTCAATTTCTGTTCAAGCTGGTACTTTCCCGCTCTAATTTCGCTATAGAAAACAAAATAACCAAAGCAAACGCAACTAAACCCGTAGCTAAAACTACGGTCATTAAGTATATTTCCCCGTCATTTCATATTATTTTGCGGTGTAGCAAAGTAAGTTTATTCGTTTATTTTAACATAGATCTTCTCATAGTAGAGGTAACACATGAATCTAAATATACATTCATAAAATGTGTAAGTAACTATCAGTAAAGTTGCTTCCTATGACCAGATTCATAATCTATGTAAAACAGCCCAGAAGAAAGCGCTTAGCTAAATACAAAAAGAAATACTTTCTAGTGTCCCTTAAATTGTTATAACCGTTTTAATTAACCAATCACGGGGCCGAAAACAATTGGAAGGTAAAAAAACAACGAGCGAAATTTCGAGGGTAAAAGAAATCTTTATTAAAATGTTTTGTTTCGTAATTAGAAGTGTTTTCCCTGGAATCATTAGCGTAATAGAATAGCATTAATGGATAAAAAGGAAGGCTATTAGCTGATATTGATGTCGATAAAGTTTCTTGTTGAGTTGTCTCGCTTACATTAATGGGGAGTAAGAAGGACAAACGCAATTGGTTTCTCTAATCAGAGGAAAATGTTTCATTACAGTCTTCATTTACAAGATTCTCATTAATGTTTTCTTCTTTGATTTGTATTCCCTGGATGGCTGATATTTGACTTCTACCTAACTATATTAGAATGAGTAGGTACTGTAAGTTTTCCTAACTCCTACGCAGGCTATTATACCTACTTGCTAAAAAAAAAAAATATTTCTGAACTTGGTTTTAACCTCAAATTTAGGCATCAAGTTTAACGTCTGAACTTGGTTTTTTTTTCGCAAGACGGCTTAAAACTACTCATATTTTAATACTTTCTTTATTGCTTTCATATGTTTATTAAACAAATTCAGACTTATTTCAGTTCTAATGTTTCAAACGAGAACTGCTAAAAGCTCAAAACTTCGGAACTTAAACGAGTAGGTATTAGTAGTAAACAATCACACTTGATGTATTTGGGGACACGGCAGTGCTCCCACCGAGACAAAAAAAATATTACCATTTATTGTTTAAGTACCTACTTACTTACCTGTAGTCTATATAAATAAAAAATAATAATAATAAAGGGCAAAACTCGGGAACGTCTTGACCAATTCGACTAATTATTTTTATCATATGTTCCTTAATCTCCACGGGACGTTATTATATGAAAAAAAAACGGGACGGGACCGATGGAACGGGAGCGAAGCCGCGAGGAACAGCTAGTAACTTATAAATTAGGTTTAATCGCCATCGGCACTCACTTCACCAGTCTCTTTATAAGTTAAAATCAATATTTCGATCCCAGAGTCCCCTTCACGAGCCCCAATCCATCCGCAACTAGTTCAAAGATCGTACACGATGATCGGATATTCAAATCCTGACAAGTTACTAGCCGCTCAAACCGTACTATAACTACTTTACAGCAAACTACTACCAACTGTTGAAAACAATTTAATTAATCTCCCCCTACCCCGGTAGTTGAGAAATTGCGAGCTGCATTCAACGGCAACTTTGTTTAGTTTGATACGGTGTGCACACAGACGTGCAGATGAATGCGTATGTTTTATAACAATTTTCAGATTTTAGGGTAACCGGGACCCATCTTTAACTGTCCGTGTGTACTGTATATTTTGAACTGTTATTACATTGGAAGGAGGCCATTTCAAATTCCACAGTGTGCTTTGTTATAATAAAAGGGAAAACATAAATAAAAACAGACGGTGCAATGCACGTGTCAAAATTGTATTTGTCTTATAGTGGAAACATAAAAACAGACAATATCTGACAGTTGGCATTGTTCATTTTTTTTAAGCTGTGCTTTTAACACCTTTATTTGATAAAATGAACTATTTCAAGCAACTAATTTGATTATTATGCTTTTACGTAGCTTTGTTAATTAATAATAAATATTTTTTCGCTGTTTGATAATTCGTGAATTTAGACAGAATCCCAATCGCCTTCGTTCGGCTGGCTATAAAAAAACGGCTTTGTCTATGGTTTTGTCGATTTGACAGTGACACGTGACAGTTGCCATAGCTAAACTTTTTTTTCATTTTTGTGGCAAACATTCGATGCTGGATTCTGTCTAAAAACCGGGTCGTTCAGTCAAACAAAGGTTCAAAGTACTTTTACAAAAATATCTGCAATCATAAAGTATTTTTGAACACGGACAAGATAAATCGGATAAATGATGGTTTTCCTCGAAATGGTTTTCGAATTGGAGCATACTAAAAAAAATGAACAATGCCAATTACGCTAGTACCACGTTTTAGGTAGTGGACGCGACACCGCTCTATAGAACAGTACCCGTATACGTAAACCGTAATAAAAAAGACAGCGCAAATAAGAGACAAAAATGTCTTTTTTTAAGTCTTTATTGATGATAAGCTAGGACCATTTGAAAATGAGCATGTCAGCTCCAAAGGCCTATTCTAAAAAAATAACATCAACCACAAGACAAGAATGTCTATGTCAAAATATTAAGCATTAACTACTTCAGAAATGTCAGTAATAATTTATTTATTTATTTGAAAACATTTTAATTCGGGCGTTTGTGTCAGCCAGTGTCAGCAATAGTCGCATGCCTGAATAAGTATACCGGCAACAAACTTGTGTTGTGTTGCTTATTTTGGAATTTAGTAATTGCCCTAACTTCGCAGACTGTGACTTTGTCAATGTAAATCGATTTCACCTTAATACAAAATGAACATTGAAATAATTTTAAACACTTATGTAACTACTTTCAAAACCAAGTTTATGATTAAAATTTCTTTTTAAAAGTAAAGAACCTACTTAACCTAACTACTTTAACGGTAGGTTCGTAATGTCCATATTTGGTGGACCGGCCTAGTACTTATAAAACGTGAACACGAAGCTTGCGGGTTCTGGGCTCGATTCGCGGTCGGAGCAGATATTACGATACGACTCTCGGATTTTTCATATTTTGTATTTACATACATACATACATACCGTCACGCCTCTTTCCCACAGGGGTAGGGAGAGAATACTTTGTTCCACTTGCTACGATCCTGACATAGATCTTTCGCTTCATCCACATTCATCTCTCTTCATAACATCGGTTTCGGGTATTCTTGACCTGCCCTTTTTCCAAAACGTCCTCAATTTGGTCACGGAACGTCCGTCGAGGGCTTCCTCTCCCAACGCACCCATTCACACTCCTTATATATACCTGTTTAGTTAATCTTCTTTCATTCACCCTCTCTACGTGACCAAACCAGCTAAGCATACTTTTTCTATCCTAGTCACTATATCTTCTTTCACACCAGCACGTTTCCTTATCACAGTCCTTATTCTATCTTTCAGTGATGAACCTTCCATACTTCTTATCGCCCTCATTTCTACTGCATTTATTCTACTTTCATGCTTCTTTTGCCATACCCAACTTTCGCTACCGTACATAAGTATTGAAACGAGAAGAGTTATGATTGCGGGTGAGAAAGTAGAATGGGTAAAAGATTTAGTATATCTGGGCTCGGCTTTTACGAAAGATGAAAAGTGATATTGAAAGAAGAGTGAATGCAGGAAACATGGTCAATGGAGCGCTGCGCGCCTTTGGGAGCAGTGAGAAGGTGTCAAAGAAGGCGCGTCCGGCTGTCCACAGAGGGGTGCTCGTTCCAACACTTTGTATTTATCCATTAATAATAATAATATTTGAAATGATAATCGGTGCATTATATTTGCTCGCTTGCTAAATTTAGAACACATGCTGAGAGTGTAAAAATATGAATAAGTAAGACTTTTGGCAGGCTTTATTAGCCGTTATGAAAGGTCGACTATTCTACACAAATAAAAAGAATATTTTCTTCTCATTACTATGAGAAGAGGCTTGTGTAATAGTGGGCGGTATATAGGCTGGAGGTGAGACGAGATGATACAGATCATCCAGTATGGAAGTTATAACGTCGTATTTATACTTTTAGCATTTGCAAATATGCGATAACTATTTCCACTTTAAATGTTGCGTCACACGGATTACCCATAGCATTGATATTGACGCGTGCGAGACGAGTTGCGTGGAATGTCTTGACAGGTTTTAGCTCTCTGATTTAAGGTATATATGAAATATACATTGTACATTTAAAAAATAATAACGGACAAGTACGTAGTACTACAGGTTTAAATTGACACAGTATTTTACGTTCATGTAGACAGGTACTATTCTATTATGTATGGTTTTAGATATTTCGTGTTGTTCGTGACTCGTATAATAATGTAAATAAAACCAAATCTATTAATTTAAGGCTTATTTGATTACATAAAATATATCGTCTTAAATTTGGTTTAATTTCAGAGCTCCGTTTAATGGTAGAAATCTTTGAGAAAACCCCATAAAAGCAGAATCTAACCAATAATGGAAGTAAAGATAATAGCCATGGAATCTACAAAGATGAAGAAAAAGGTTGATACCTAGGAGTGTGATTATGTACAATACCGTGAGAGTCGATGAACTTTGAAAGACATTGGTTCAGATCACGATTCAGAACTTACCTAATAGCTGCCAAAGCACCTTCGCAAAAGTCGAATACAAGCTAGACGTCTGTTGATTAACTTATTTAGTTACTTCGTGTCGAGTAACGCCTGTTATTAAAATAAATGGAAGTTAGTTTCGCCGATAAACTTTAATTAAAACACTTTTTGAACCTACACTCTCAATGTTTGCCTAAAGAAACAGTTGGATTGCTAGAACTTAATTGTTCTGTCGCTTTCCAGTCAAAGGTTTCAAAAGATTTATTCCTTGCCAGAAGAAATTAAACCTTACACTAAGACTCGAGTCTTAAAAGCAATTAGACAGGAAGCTTCAATCAATTATAAATGTATTCGAAGCTGTGTTGGTTAAACCAACAGTGTTCGTATTACGTGGTACACGCCATTGACTACCTTGTCGGGCTCATCGTCGTCCGTAGCCCGTATCGTCACAGCTACAGGGGTCACATGCCTCCATTCTCACCGTATTTGTGTACAGAAATGCCGAGCAAATCGACGAGTCAATGCAACAACATCGGCGTATACTAAACATTACCTTTGCCTATTCGACTGGAATATTCAGAGTCGACAAACAGCCAGTAGCAAATATTTGAGTGATTGCCTGCGCACAGCAGTTTGCTGAACCAGACCTGGGTTTATCCGCGATGTGTATGGAAGTGCGGTAATATAAGTGTTTTATCACAAATGCCCGGCGTGAACGGTGCTTCGGTTGCAGGCAATCTATGATATCGACTCGCCGTAAAGCTGCGAATATAGCAACTAACAGCGAGAGACCGCGTTGGGAATATGAATAGCATTTTGCTGTGGCGGTTTTTTAACCAGTATAGCTGACGTTTGCAAGTATAAGAATTGGGTAGGTAACGCTCACCTCGGTGATGATGTTACATTCACACATTTACCGAAATTTTCATATCGATACTACTTAGTAAGTCACTGAGATGCAGTAGCGTTTCAGCTAGAAAGTTCTCTAGAGGCAAATTGCAGTGCAAGTCGGTTGCAGCAAATATTTGAATTGTAGAGTGGAATTGGTTTGCTTTCTACGTATTCAGTGGGAGTGTTTACATCGAGAAATAAAAATTCTTTGCGGCATGGAGCCAGGCGGAGCTCTAAACATCGCATTGAGACATTCGAAATCCTTCCAGTTTACAGCGAATAAAATACATCGCCTGAGTGACGACTAGCACTGAATGGACGCAATATTCAACACAGCAGCGGGTGAAAATGAAGTTACCGCTACACTACTTACCCTATTTTATAATACAGTTAATCCTAACTAATATAATAAATGGGAATGCGGCTTTGTCTGTTTGTTACGCTATCACGCGTAAACTACTGAACCGATTGTGATAAAATTTGGTATGGAGATAGTTTCAGACCTTGGAAAGGATAAAGGATGATTTTCATTCCGGAAAATTGTATAGTTGCAATCGTACAGCTACTCGTAGTATCAATATAAATACACTTCTTAGTATCTTTCCGAGATTAATTTTTCAGCTAAAATATACCGATATATAGACTCTGTCTAAACCCTAGAAAATGACTTTGCTTAAAGGGTTTGTTTACAATACGTAGCGACATATACAAAGATTAAAAGTAAATTTACAAAATTCTACCGGGATAGTTCTGTTTACACCGGGAGCAATGCAACCAGCGCAAGCTAGCGTTAATAAGTTAAGTAGGTATGTGATATCCTCCGGCATTTGGTTAAAAAGAGAAATCATTTTCAGTACTGTACACAAGATTTAAAACGATTTTCCGATTAATTTCGCCATTTATTCCTCTTTGTAAGGACTTTCCTGAGATGGTAACGAATAGTATAAGAAAATAATAAGTTCTCAAGTTTTACATGTATTTATTTATACTTACAAACAGAGATTTTAAAATAAAAATTAATACATTCGAGTCTTTATAAACGTATCAACTGACTTTCATAATATTTGTATGGGAAGTGACCTATATTCCGAGCATTAAAGAAATCATTACATCGTTATAAACAGTCAATAATAGCGTAACATTATAACATTGAACGACCTGAAATAGGTAGTCTGAAAACGAGTTCCATGAAATCGTGTCGTTATAAAATTAGAATTTGTTTTGAGCAAAGAATTTTACTCACAATTTGCGAATATAATTTTCTCCTCTGGAAAATAATGTCAATTATTTTGTTAAATCGGGACCGTTTAATAAATTGTTGACACAAATTCCTTCCTTTCTTACCTTTAAAATTGCTGCGTTGAAAAATATTCATAGCTTAGTTTTATTCATGTTTTTTCATTATCCGACTGAATAAGTTTTTGTTAAGAAGTGATTTTCAATACAAACTTTTCTATATGGTGATAATTTTTGGTTGACGGACGTGTATTATCATCCAATCTACATTACGAATCGCAATCACCTTTAAATCAGTCTTACTATGTATTGGAAGCTTATGAAATTACACTGGCAATATTTTACGTAAATCAACAAACAAAGCACAATTAACATTCCTGCATTGCAAATGAAAATAAAGCTTGTTAAACCTAAGTTTAAGTAAGTATACCGCATAACAGAATCGTTTGGACTTCATAAACGGCTTTCTTTGAAAACTGCGGTTGCATATTTAGTTTGAGTATTTGCTAGATTTTATTAAAAGCGGGTGCACGTATTTTGCGTGGATTTCCCTTTTAGAAGAGAAGAGTGACGAATTATGAGTTGTTTCGACATGTTTAATGACCATATAGGTTATTCCCGGTATTCAATTTTAATCAAACACATTCTATATGTTATTATGTATAACACTAGGGCGGGCTCTCGAGATCACATTCACCGTCTCATTCTACCTTCATCCTTTACTGTTTCACAGAAAAATCGTGAATGCGATTGTGATTCCTAGTACGTTAGATAATAAGACCTAATAAGAGAGGTTGTGATTAAACTATGTATGTGTGAAAACGCTTTGCAAATTTGTTCACCATTTTTCAAAATTAGTGTGTCAGACAATCAGAAAGACTAAAAATGAATTAATGAATGTCAACGTTTCGAATCCCTTTGTAATAACCCTAAAATCTAGTTAAAAGTTAAAGATAGGTATGGATTGGACATGCTCTGTAAATGTAAAACTTAATCTTCAAGTGCACATTGTCACAATTATTACAAGACGGGTTAGAGTTTCAACAATAACTTCACATTAACTTGAAATTAACAATGCAATCTGCACTAATTAACTGTGGTTGGTACTTGAGATTGCAATTTGGAATGAAACTGACATTAGAACGTACGTTTGAGCCAAATTGGCTAAAGTATGCGTAAACTTAGTGCTATATTATTATGGAGATTAATTAAATACCTGACTCAGAGTAGACAGTACAAGTTTGATTGTCACGTGTTTATAATTGGGCTGTTTATGAGCTCTAACATAGAGGTGCGAGTCTGATAACCACCTCGTATGCTCGAGCGTTACAGTTTTCCTCCGACAAAGGCTCATAAAGGAGGAGGAGTAGCGTTTAGTTAGGGCAACGACGCTAATATTCTAACATATATGGGGGTTGATTCTAGTTAGTTTTTTTTAGCTAACGTGTTGTCGACGATTTGTTTTGTAACCGTCTTATAGGTATTCTAATCATAACTAATTCTCTATAATCATATCATAGAGACTATTTCCAGATGACCACCAGATCCCATAATGTGGTACTAGACCTGAAAACTATATTTGTAGTAGGTATATCAAGGTATCATACCTGCGTGGTCTCTAGTGCCAAGCACAGACGCGATCTGCGGTCGCTCCTCATTAATGACCAGTTCAGCTTGCTCGCTGTACACAGAATGCACCGAAGAGATGCAGGTCAGCCGGAGCTGGCCGCGCTCGAAGCTGTCTGGCCGCACCATGAATGACAGCTGGCTCAATGAAGCCACCTGGATGGACAAAGCAACTGTCTCAGTACGACGAGGTTTTATATGGATATTAACAAAATAACTGCATGTACCAGTTGCTTCTCTACCCGCGCAGATGGTAAAAGCCCATCGAGGGAATGGGCGAAAATCATAGGAATCATGTTATAGGCGACGAGGCTAGCAACCCATCACTATTTTGATTTCATTTTCAATCTATACGCCCTCAATCATGCTAAATGTGGTCTGTAGGTAACTGTTACCTTGCTCTGTCTACCCCGTAAGGGATAAAGACGTGATTTGTGTATGTATGTATGTATGTACTGCAGGGCTTTGACTTGGTAAGTCTGGCTCACTGTTCGAATTATGGATGTAAGTAAACCCTGTTCTAAGCGAATGATATTTCTATCCTGTGTTAGTACTGGCACTGCTGGCATTAGTTTTCCGCGATAGTTTTTCCTTTATCTACGTGTAACAAAACGGTTTTGGTGATTACAACTATAATATCATTAATATCTGAACATAATAATATCAGCTTGTCTAACATCTAGACTCTAGCCCAAGATCCAATATGACTCTAGATTCTAGAGGCATATTTGATCTTGGGCCAACAAGAATGCAGCATGAATCGGCGCATAAGTTTGACTTTTTCTTTCCACTCTATTATTTGATTCATTTATAGTTGCCAGTAATGAGTGTGCTTCCAGAGAAATGCAGCGTATTTAATAGTTAAAATGAGCAGAATCCCGCACGTCGGTTTTATTCCGCTCCGCTGTTACTTCTACATATTAAAGCGGACGGCAGTGGACAAGTCACATTATGGGTCAGAACTGATGGCCGTTGCTTGGTGCAGGCTGGCTTTTGAGTGTCGGCAATCGTAGTGTAGGGCGTGCTGTAGCTAAATATGAGGGGCGATAACATTTGTAAGGTAGCAAACAGGGATAAGAAGAGGAGACCTAATATCACGAATATATGATATTTTTGACTGACTATTCCTATGTGATGTTTTATAAACAATGTTATAAAGAAAAGAAAGAAAGAAACAGTTTATTCGTAACAATACGAATTGGATAAAAGAAACATAGGGAAAAATTTACACGAAAGGGTCCCAACTCAGCATTATGCAATGCATGCCTAATTTAGTAAGGCCCAATTATAATAATATAATAGTTAAACAAACGAGAACAAAATGCAGGTTTTTTTTTTTTTTTTTTTTCCCTGCTAATATAGACCTCAGGAGACCCCAGAGCTGGCGCTTACCTCTCCCAGCGAATTTCTCTGGCTGTACAGAGAGGTAATGCCGCCAGTGTGTTGGGGTCTATGCCGCAGGAGGCCCTTTTAGATGGTGTTTTCTTTTTATAATTAGGTATATTTATTTAGTTTTAAGTTTTGTCTATTTAGTTAACTTTTAGATTTTAATTTTGTTGTATTTACTTATTACATAATCTTTGTGATTAATAAATGATTGCATTACTTTTTTGGATTTAACTTACCTTATTTGAAGTTTCTGTGGTGGGCAGAGGGTCCGTGACCTCCTCATCCAAGGACAAGTCCGGATGCCTCGGAGTAGGGAGCACCACTGAGTCTTGACTCGGTAATAATTCACCATCCTGGTAAAACCGAAACGCACCGATCAACGCAAATAATTTAAATTAATCTTTTAATAAATAATTATGTGATCCTAATGGAGCAAATAGAAATGGAATAAGTAAGTTCTAATCTAATCTAATCAGCTCACATCCACCCACTGCTGAGTAAACGCCTCTTCATTTTCACGCCACCTTGCCCTGTCCCGTGCCAGTCTCATCCACAGTTTTCCAGCCGAATGACAGATGTCATCTGACCAACAGGCTGACAAGTAAGTTAGTTGCTAAAATAATTCAATTTTGACACAGTGCGTTGCAGAACAGTAGTTTTTATAAATAATGATAAAAAATACTTCCATGCTGGTCTGGGAGCAAAGAAAAAACATAGAATGTACTAGTTGTTTCTCTTCCAGCGCAGATGGTAAAAGCTCTTCGAGGGAATGGGCGAAAATCATAGGAATCGTGTTATAGGCGATGCGGCTAGCAACCTATCACTATTTAGATTCCATTTTCCACCTATACGCTCACAATCTTGGTAAACGTGGCCTGTTATCTTTGGCTCTGTCTACCCCGTAAGGGATTAAAGTCAGTGACAATAGCTTGAAGCATCCAAATCGGCCAAATAGTTCGGTACTCGATAGAAATAGTATGGTGTGTCGAACTTATTGGTCACGCTGGACGTTTCATACTAAATGACGCTGACTGTACTACGTACTTATAGCGCACATCTAACAATACGGTATTGTATTTTTTGTTAACATAACATTTTTAGGACTCTAAAATTACAATGAGCTGGGTTCTATGAGCTTTTTAAAATGAAATCAATTTAAGGGTTAAAATATAGAAAATAATCCATCGCTTGTAAACTTGAAAACGTGCCGTATTAAAATTGGATAGAAGTTGGATAGAAGTAAATTTCTACGATGCTTTAAAATTAAACTGTTCATCATAAGTCGAAACTATTAAAATATACATCTAAACTCATCAGAGTGGAAAAAGCCCCACAACCAATAAAGAAGCTAGGAAAATCTAACTTTCAAACGAAACGTTGTACTAAAGCAAAAGTTTTTGCTAAAACAAATTAGAAAACGAGTTTCGCATCCGGTGCAGGTAGCCGTTAACTGGAGAGTTAAAGCAGGTCGTCAAAAGAACCCAGTTAACGATTTTAATTCAACTAAGTGCCCGTAAATTTTATATCGAAACGTGACAGATAAACGAGTACGTCTCGCAATTTGGGGCGAAGCTTTGCTGATCACTTCTGTCTGCCGATTTTTCTGACAAGGATTAAAAAAAAACTGGCTGGATCTACTAATTACATGAACATAATAATATAACTATTTATAGACGGACCGCTTCAATAAGTCCTTGCCCGCGTGGTGCAGCGGCGCGGGGTGGGACGACAAAGGGGTGGCCCAAGAGAGGTGCGGGCGGGTAGTGCGCCTGCCGCCCGCACCTCTCTCGGCCCCCTTTGTCGTCCTACCTCGCGCCCCTGTACCGCGCGGACCAGGACTCATTGAAGCGGTTGGTCTATAGTCGAAGGCCTTAAGTAGAGATTTGGCCGAATATCAATATTACGCTCTCGGACGTATCGCTGAATATTTGGCAAATATTGCGTGCATTTCGCGCGTGACAGGTTGAACTTGCTTCTTTATTGTTCGCTTAGAAGTATTCGGTATTAGGTTGAATATTGCGCATTATTCGGCAGAATAGTAGTCGAATACGCGTGGCATCTCTAATATTTAGTTCAAAATTAAAACTATACTTTTCGACCGAACAACTTAAGAAGTGAGTCCTGTTCAAGGACAGAGATCTTTTAGCTTTAGTTATTAAGCGCTCAACTTGAATTTAGCGTTCATTAAATATTGCTTTAGACTGTAGCCCATGGCAATGCAAGACAGCCGTTTAATTATAAAGACCGCCACCCATCTGGTTTTGATTATAAGAGGAGATCTACTTCATTCTGCAGATTACCGTACCTGTATGGTGTCCACAAAGGGCCCAAAAGCCTTCCACGGGCTGAAAATAATGTTGTTGTTCTCCTCGCCAGGCGCAAGCGTGCTGCGGAAGGGGGCGTCGATGGACACCGCCGGGCTGGGCAGGATCCGCTGCTGGATTATGGGCTTCCCTTGAATCTGAAAATACAAAGTATTGTCAAGTTTTAATTTCGTAGATTTGGTGGAATAAGGTCTTTAACAATGTATTGAAGTCTCCTAACTATATCCGGTCCAAAAAAATAATTGATTGTTCCTTTAATTTTAAAATTAACTAGCGACCCGCCCCGGCTTCGCACGGTATATTGTGCATGTACTATACATATAAACCTTACTCTTGAATCACTCTATCTATTAAAAAAAACCGTATCAAAATCCGTTGTGTAGTTTTGAAGATATAAGAATACATAGGGACAAAGGGACAGAGAAAGCGACTTTATTTTATACTATGTAGTGATAGTGATAGTGATAGTGATATTGTCTTACCACCACAAACCTAAAATAGTTTTTCAATGAAATTCGGAGTACATTGCGTTGAACATAAATGCTCAACGACTGCCTGAGTTTTAGTAATGACGAATCATTTTACGTTCAAATAATTATATATAAGCAACCCTTACTTAACATCCACTTATACCGTGTTATATGAAATTACAGATTACCTACTTACTGACTACTGATATACTTATGGCATTCCCAAGTGAGAATACCTTACAGAATGATTTTCTTTGAACGGCCACGCATTGTATTGGATCCAGATTGTATCGGAACGGATTTCACGATTTTTAAACGGTATTATATTATATTATTAATTTAATTTAATTTAATTTAATTTAATTTATAATATAACCAATTAATTCCATTCAATCGTTTTCACAGTGTTAAAATGTATATGCCATTTTTAGATACCTAGGTACTGCCTTCGCCATGCATATGGAGCTACAATATTTTGCTGCAAACTCTCAACCAGATATTGCCATTTTTCACCTATGAAAATAACCAAAATTGCAAATAAAATCCTCGAGCGCCTCTGTTATAAAAATAATACTCAGTTTATTTCCCGGTATTTGAATATCTTATCGTTCGTATCCGGAATTTATTTGACACACATGTCAAAGCTTCTCGGAATGAAATTGGGTGGCATCAATCATCCTGTCAGTTTCATGAACAAGAAAATTAGGTAGCAATTTCGGTTGAACCCAAGAAAAAATGTAAAACAAGACGAAGGTAAGAACAAACGATACTTTATAATAACAACGTGCTGTAACGAAGAGGAAAACGTGGAACGTGGAAGATTTTGAAAACAAAACCACAGCAAGAAACGAAAGAGCACACGCAAGCAGTATGCTTGAAAAACTTAGAGTTTTTTCACCGTGAGATAAAGAAAATATTGGTTTTGTATGTAGGAAGGGGCTTAAGACTACTTCTTTCCTGCCGATGTGAATGTTAAATCAGGCGCTTTCATGTGGTTTTAAGAGATAAAACAGGGAGGTATTTTATTCACCGTTTAAAAATCGTATTTTCCTAAACAATAGCTTGCCGTTTAATGTGAGCGTAAATGTTCAAAAACATCTAAAGGCAATAGCAAAGTTAAGAATTAGGAAAATATGACTAGGTACTTATTCTAATTAAATTCATTTAACTCTGCCATAATTTTTATGAATAGTGGGATATTTAATTGGTCGATTTCGGTAACTCGCAGGTACGTAGCAAGCAAATTAAATTACGAAATATAGAGACAAAATACAAACTGTCTTATTCGTTCACTGGCATGGCGATAAGTCATGCTGCTATATATTTTCCATTAAATCCTTAATAACAATCACGATTTAGACTGGAAAAATATTAAATTAAGTTAGTATGTTTCTTTAAGCTTGAAATCTTTCAGTGTAAAAGTAACGAAGGTATCGTTGCTAAAACTAAAACTAAAATAGGTAGGTTTCGATTTTTTACAATAGTGCATCATTTGTTATCATTGCGCCATCAAGGATTTACATGGCTCTATGATTTAGGTCAACCGTAACGAGGACTCCATGGAACGGCTTGTGGTGCAAGGGAAAGTCGAGGGCAAAAGATCTCGCGGGCGCTCCCCGACACGGTGGACAGACCTCATCAAAACTGTGACGCACTCCAGCATAAACGATTGCTCCCACACTGCCAAGCATCGAGATACTTGGCGACGCGTCGCGAGAGCAGCGGTGGCGCAGGAATCGACCGAAACATGACCACGACCACTCTGTCAAGAGTGCACGACTAAGAAGAGAAGATGATTTAGGTACAGTTTGTTTTTCCATTTGGGACGACCCTGCGCTATGAGCTCAAGCTATTCCAAGCTCATTAACGTGTCCAGGGATTAGATGTTGTTCCGTGAAAAAAATACTATCAACATCGATCGCATTATCTGTCTCAACTCTAGTGTCTTACTTGTTGCTTAATTAAGAGTGTAGCAATTACCATAGCGGTTTTTCATAAAATTTTCCACTATACGTACGGTCAAGTGCAAAAACAAGTATCGACATGAACTTGTCAAAAATATGTCCCACGACCTTATTACGCCGGTGTAAGAGCGTATGATACTTATTTTTGAAACTTTGACTAGATACATATATTGTTACACTTATTGTATATTGGACTTCTGTATGCTCAGAGTAGTAAAACTAATAAATAAATAAATATGTTTATACATATTATAGTTGTAATTCTATCTGAAACTAAAGTATGGTCCCGGACGTGCGGCTGTCACGCTGTCAGCGCTAGGGCTGTCGCTCGCAGCCAAAGTTAAATAATTCTGCGTCACGCATAGAATATTAAAATTTAATGTTTTATCTTATAGCAAAGTTGTTTTGAATAAATGTTCTTTGAAGCATTTAGAGGGAAGAGATTTTATTACAATGCTTGTTCCACAGAAACAGTTTATTTGAAAGTGATAATATTACTTCTTGTGAGAGTTAAAATAAAGCTACTTAAATCGAGAAGTTATTGTCTTGATTGCCATTTTATTAGGAACGTGCTACCAATTTTACCACTGAATCTATCGACGCGTACCTACTTTCTAATGTCTCTCATTCCATGAGTTCATAACTTTTGACTGTGGCTTCAGTCATGTAAAGCTTCTTTAAAAAATACGTTCATCAGTTAGTTACAGCCGCACCCAGAGACATTTATTAATTAGGCGGTATTTACTGAGGAGCTTTTTTAATGAAAACATTTTAAAAAAGAGAATTTGCTACTTTAGATCCACGGGATTAAAAATTGTGAAGAGCCATCCCTGCCACGTATCCCGCGTCACGTCAGCACGCAACGTGACTTCACGCGCCCGTCAACGCCAGGGCACGATTAAAAGCGAGTACTTTGAAAAACCAAACAAATAAAGGAAGAAAAAATCATGTATAATTAGCTAAACGGGTACGAGTTTCCCTGTGTTGAGGTGAGCGAGACAGCGGGTAAAGTTACATGCTGTATTCTATCTTAGCGGTCTAGGCTGGCAACGAAAGACCAACGTCGTGTATTCGGCCAACAATATGCCGAATTGGGATGATTTTGGGAAGATTTTTATGTTTATAAAAAGCATTATGACATTCATTGCAAGACCGTTGTTGAACTCAACTGTTTCGACAGTAACCTCCAAATGAGTCTTAGAAATATATCACCAGAATGTGATTATGGAGTTCTAATAATTAGTTATTTTCGTGGAACAAATCAACACGTTGAAAGCCACTCGTCACGTCCCGCTGTCACCAGCAGTTTACGATTAAATAACTCAGGGGTACCGAGCCCGAACATCATAAGTGGAACGAACCTTTTTTCGTGTTTATCCTGTTAGTTGTTGGTTTTAGAAATGTGTTTCATTGTCGGACAAATGAAATTTCGGCGGATGGGAATTTTCTTGGCGTTAGGTAAATAATTGAGAATGTGTAGCAAACTATCAATACGATAGACGTCAAACACGAAAAGTGTGATGCTTAATAACGAAAAATGAGTATGATTATTTCCAGGTTCAATGTAGTTTTAATGGAACCAAGCAGTTGGATTCCAGCTTTATACAGAGCCAGATTGCATTAAACATTTCAAATCTTTGTTAGATTTTTAAGTAATTACAGATCACTACATAGTATAAAATAAAGTCGCTTTCTCTGTCCCTATGTCCCTATGTATGCTTACATCTTCAAAACTACACAACGGATTTTGATGCGGTTTTTTTAATAGATAGAATAATTCAAGAGGAAGTTTTTTATGTATAATTCTACGCAGACGAAGTCGCGGGCAGAAGCTAGTATTTTATAATATGGGTATCCACAAAATGACAAATATTTTTTTCAAGTGTTATGATTAGATGAAAATTCTCACAAAAGCTCTATCGGTCACCAATATCGATATCTTCGGGACGTACCCCATCACTAGTAATGGGTTTATCTAAAAGACAGATGGCGGCACTCCATCATGTCCAGTTCATTATTTTTTACCTTGCGAGATACAGAATTGTGGCATTATTACTACGTTAACGTACTTCATCATTATACTTAGTGTTATAGTGTCCCGTATAGAAATACTTTTCAGACCTATTACAAAAAGGAAGCCTTAGTCAAAATAATCTATTTAACTGAATGAGATCTACTTTCTTACTTTATGGAACTGTAGTATATTGTCAAACAACTAATTGCGTGTTGTGATTTGGTAATTTCTTGTCTGTAAGCAGACATTTGTGTGATGTTTGGCTGTTTAATATATGAGACGTGGGTGCTATTTATATCTACGTACATATCTGTGTATTAACAATTTTCTGTTTCGAGCGTGCGCTCATTCCATAAAATATAATATGGCAAGCATAACCAAATTATTATTATTCAGATTTAAAAGCGACTACAATTATAATAATTATAATGACTGAAATGGTAAAACTACTGTGTGTACAGTTAGGAAGGTCCAGCCATTATCATAAGATGTTATTGTGCACATAAGCACGCTGGCAGCAAAGTAGTATAGATTTCTTTCAGACTGAATAAAATCGAACATCATATCAAAACACTTTGTTTTTTCAGTTGGTAGGTCCGTCTGGATCGCTTCCACCATCTTGGTCGCAATCCTACCAACAAGCAGCGCTGCTTACGTACGATGCTGTGTCCCAGCGTGGAGCGTAAGACAACCGGTGAAATTAATGGTGCTCACTTATCCCCACATGATCTGCTAGCTAGTTTGCCATTTTAGTTCATATAAAAACAAAAAAATTACAAAAAGGTCAATCTTATGTCAAAACGACCGAGTAAAATTTCAGCCTGATTTAATAAAGCTACCAATCTCCATCAAAACCATCCGATATCGATATCTCGATACCGGTAATGCCCGTCACTAGTGTACCGGTAAGACCGATGACGGCAGTGAATCACGGGCGACTCTATCGGTAACCGGGCGCGGAATCGAACCGGCCACTTATCATTGTCCGATTTAACATTCTAGTGTTAATTAATTTTAGTTCAGTTACAACGGTCAAAAGTGGATAGCCTTTGCTTTTACAATGTGTACCAGGCAATGGATAAACTTACTTTACATTACAGATATTTTTTACCTAACTACTTACATAAATAAGCATCCGGGATTTCCAGGAATCAAGAACAAATATTTATATTCTTTATGCACTGCGTCGATTAGATATGGAACACGTGGATACCTCAACCACCATGCGGTTGGAAACGTCAACGGTCGAAAATGCTATTTATAAAATAGTAAAGCGAAAGGCACAAAAGTGGGTACACTTTTTGCAATGTTTTAGTATTGTTTCTTATGGAAACATAAGGTTGTGGTTGTAACATGTGCGATGAGGTTTTGCATACATACATATATCAACCGGGTCACTTTTCATACAACTTTCTACGGGAAGTGACTCCGTTTTTTGCTCCCGAGTATATATGCAGCTATTATAAACGATATGGACCTGCGAGCTCTGCAAAGTAACGCCATAACCTATAAATTACTGAGCCCCGAACTTCTGTTTTACCACATATATTTTTACCCAAAAGTCCACCAAACTCCGGAACGAACAAACGACCCCCAGCACTTCTTTACGAAACACATCTCTTTTATAACGAGAGCTCTCGATCCCGAAATAATTGTCGGCGGGACGGCCAAGTGTTCGATCTCACACGTTTCGCTCAAATGGCTTGTCGAACAATGCAACGGTCGATACTCAAATACGACGTTTAAGGCAAATATGAGTGTGAGCAGTTCAGTTCATATTACAGAAACGAGATGGAAAATATGACGAACGATACCAACTTAATATGACAATAATAGGTACCTACATAAGGCGAGAGCATGTTTATACATGCAACCTGAGGCTTTCATTATCAACGCACGAGGTGTGCATACAATTTTACGTCTTCTGGCGAGGAAGTGGAAATTTCCGAAAGAAGAAAATTATTTGTAATAATGTATTGTTTTTAATTTAAACTTTTAGTTTATGTGATCTTTCAATTTAAAATTACATCATCACTTAAAATGAAATATCAAAGAATTTATTTTGAAATCGTCAGTGTAAAACCATTTTGACATTTTGACAACAGTTAAAATTTTAAATTAATATACTCGTAACAATGAAGTACCTACTTACATGTAAACAAAAATAATATTTTCTCAATTAAGGGTCGTCATAAATAAAATTAAAATACAATTTAAATACAAATGAAAAATGTCATGAGATCAAATTTAAAAGTAAGTAGGTACTTAAAAAGAAATAAAAAAATAATATAAAAATTAAAGATATGGCTAAAATATCAAATTAAAAAAATAATTTACATTGTAAAAAGGGTTTTCAGCAAAAGGACTTTAAGGCGAACTTTTGAAAGGGTTACGGTCGATTCAATAATTTTGTCAACCAAAACTTAAAAAAAAATCTAATCGCGCGGCTTGCATACCGTGGATTACGTTAAGTTTGTTACTATTATAAATTATAACTTTTTCAAAAGTTAATGCCTGAGAAAATATTGAGTAAGGTTTTGCCAAATGATGAGTTCATGAAATTACGCATACTTGTTATTAAAGAGGTCTTTGCTCCATTTTCACCAATGGGACACAATAAGCTCGGAAAAATTGAATTTTGAATATTTATCGAATATCTAGTCTGGAAAAATGCTAGCAAGTGGAACATAAATGACGTTAATACGCTATCAAGTGAGCGAAAATTCGGCTTTATCTTGTGGAAATTGCTCACTATCCTGGAACAAAAATTTACCTTTGTTAATCAGGGTTCGTGAACTGTCTATGAATTAATTTGTTTTAAGAATCAATTCAGCAAAAACAACTACACTTTGGTAACTAGGTTGTCTATATTCCTTTGTACATATGAATTTAATGTATATAATGTATTTTGCCATGCTGGTCTGGGAGCAAAGAAAATCATAGAATGTACCAGTTGCTTCTCGTCCTGCGTAGATGGTAAAAGCCAATTGGGATTGTCTAAAAAAAAATACCTATCCTTTTTATATTTTTTTTGTGCAGAATAGTCAATTATAAGAAACCAATTTCAATATTTTCTCATATAACTCGGTATTTTTTTCACTATTAATTATTGAAAGTATTTTGGTTGATGACGTCAGAGTTTCCATTGCCGGTGTCACACATCTGCTTATTGGATAAATTGATCATAAAACGTATGTGAACCTCCGCCATCAACGTCTTTTCTATCTGTGGTGAAGTTGGCAAACTGTCATTAGTATCAATGTCAACATGATTCAACAATAACACAGGAAGATTTACGCGATCTTCTCCTATGAATTTTATATTTTCACAATCGTTATACATACCATAACATTCTGCGCGAAGCAGTAAGGTCCATAAACACATACCAGGTATGATCGAGACAAAACAGGACCCGGAAATAAGACAGTAAACTCAGTAGGCGAAAGTAAACCGAAAAACGTAATATTTTCGCTCTCCATTAAAATATTTAGCGTAAAATCTTTCATGTGAGCAAAGCACATCGCTGTCCGGTTACACTGTTGCCTAATTATCTACCGAAAGTGCTTCTAAATCTAAACTATAATACAACAATATGAAAGTAAACGGTGGAAAAAACAAGAATGACAGTAACAAGATTGCCCATTTGCTTGTCATCTGTCATAAGATGAATGAAATGTCAGATTACGGGTCCAAATTGAACTCCGTAGCATAATACACGCGTAAATAGCATAGAATTTGTAACCTTTGCAAATAAAGTACATTTTGGACCGTCTACGCCATGTCTGGGAATGTCAAATGAAGGTCATTGCTTATTTTTCATGTAATAAATTCATTATAGCAAAATAAAATAAAGTAAATACAGAAAACGATTTAAAAAGCATTTATCTCGAAATGGTTTTCGATTTACTATACATTGTAAAAAAATAGACAATCCCAATTGAGGGAATGGGCGAAATTCTTAGGAATCACGTTATAGGCGACGCGGCTAGCAACCCTTTACTATTTTGTTTCCCCTTTCCACCTATAAGCCTCCAATAATGCTAAGCGTGGCCTTTGGGTCTTGTTACCTCAGGCTCTGTCTACCCCGTAAGGGATATAGACGTGATCTGTGTATGTGTATGTATGTAAGACTCAATCAATTCTGTAGTTACGGTGGTTCCCATTTAAAACGCAAACTGCGAAGGAGAGTTGTATCATACTGGTGCTTTTAGAATAGTAGGTACTCACGGATTATGGGATACATACTCGTAGACGACGGTGATAAACTAAAT
The DNA here is from genome assembly GCA_932294345.1 of Pandemis cinnamomeana. Lineage (NCBI taxonomy): Eukaryota > Metazoa > Arthropoda > Insecta > Lepidoptera > Tortricidae > Pandemis > Pandemis cinnamomeana. The sequence continues at coordinate 5,971,611 of OW028706.1, forward strand.
TAGGGAGCTGTTTTTCTATATCCATCCATGCCAACATAATAAGCTGAAAGTTAATCGTCAAACAGGGAAGCGGCGAAGCATTTGATTACGCAAAGCTGTCTCGCAACTCGCCATTACGGGGACTCGCAGTAAAAGAATCAAGTATATTTTTTTCCATCATAAGCCCGACTATGGTTCTCGAACGTGCCATAAAAAGGGGCCGACGACGACGACTTTTACGATTTTACGACGACTCGCTGAATATTATAACGGCGTTCAGGAAGGTCAATGACAATTGAAAAGAATAGAATTAGCAACACAATGGAGTGGTACGTCGCTCGTACGACTATTGCAGCCTATTCCAGAAATTTATTGTAACTAGGTGCACAGACACACGGGACATTTTATTAGGCGGAGAAAAGAAAAAAGGTGCAGAGCCATTAAATCGCAAAGAGGAAACGCAGGCGCTGCTGTTCCACAGAATCACAAACTTATCCTTTTATTAAGCTGTTTTTTTTGTATTTATTTTGTCATACCTACTTAATTACACAGTTTTATTCAACTTCATCATCAATTTACGGCCCGCTACGAGTATACAGGCTTGGGTAAAGTTTTCGCTCACAAATGCTATAGGTACCTAATTCCCATGCGGTCTAAAATTATGAACGCAGCTTTAAATTGGCAACTATTAACTTGTGTGTAATGTTCACTGGCAATACTGCCCTCCTTAGCCACAAGGATGCATGTCCAAAATACAGATTTTGTTTTTTTTTCATTTTTGGATACATTAAGCATCTATCTATCATATGATATAATAATAATTGGTTGATGATATGGTATGATACTCGTACGTACGTATGTTCGTTATGATATATTCATACCTATCTAATTTGTCCAAAAATCAGAAATGAAAAAAACTAAATCCGTTTTTTTGGGCATGCGCCCTTTTGATTTAGGACGGCAGAATAATAGTTATAAAGAAATCAGAGCCTCTAGTGTAAGTTTTCGGACAAATAACGTCTGACCTTCACGTTAACGTCTCAACAAGGTATTATGGACAAATTGGCAACGCCACTTGCTGATCGAAACAGCAACAAAACTGTTATATTATTAGGTATTTGACATTTTAACGCAACCGCCTTCCTGGCGTATTTTGTGACCGTAAAGTTTAACTATCGATACACAATCGGCTATGCGAATAGAGTCACGTTGGATGTTTAGAGTGCTTTGTTCTATCCGATATGTTGCCAGAAACTGCAGTACCGTTCAACACGATTTTCACATATATTTTTTAAGGCGGTTGCCGTTTGTTCGCGTATTATTTAGAGTTTTTTTTTCTATAATTTTAACATTCCAGGTATCAATTAAAAGTACGTTTTATTAAATCTTTTCTTAAAAACTGCGATACGCATTTCATTTTAATAAATACAAATGAAAACGTGTCAAAATCTTAAAGGAACGACTTTTATTAATATTAATAACTTAGTCTGGTACCTAATACAACTTTCTTTACAACATTAAATTATTATGAAAATAGAGAAATTACCATTTATAAAGCCTAGCCGGTCGACTTTACCAAGTTAGGAGAGTCAAAGGTTAGATAAGTAGATTTTTCAATATTTTTAAGTAGATATTGTTGAGTGTAGCTAGTTAAGAAAATAATGTTTATTTTAACTTAAGTAAATTTATTTATATTAGACTTGTTTGTCATTTTACCAAAACTGTTATTGGGCTATGAAATTATTTAAAAATACTAAATGAAGTACCTGCTTTGGTATTTTATTTGGTTGGCTGTTTCGATATTTATGCCTTCGACTGTACCTAAATGTTTTGACACATAGGTAGTTCTGCAATCAATTTCATGTTCCATTCTAAAAAACCAAATTTTAATCTAATCTGGGTATATATTTTTTAAATAATTTCCCAATGTTTCGCGCAATGTGTTTTAACGAACCGGAAAATACACCATTGAGTTAGGATTAATCTGTCAAACAAAACGGCATAAAGACAAAAGGGATATTTTGGATCTCCTAAATCCCCTTGTTTTTAACATAATTCCAGTAAAAAATGGGTAAACGTTTTTGTTTAAACACAGCCACGGATGTGTTAAATGAATTTTATCAAATGAATAGGGAATTGCTGTGCGTTTATCTACTATGGTATGGTTCGACAAGTTCGAGTATTTAGATTGGTGAGATCGTCTCACCCATGATGTACGGTGTCGTTGGATACAACAGTCATTATTCCAAAAAAAGAAGGAAGCTCTTCCAGTTAAGGTTAACTGGAAGAGATCCCTTTTAGGGATAAGTTCGCCTTTGTGCATGTGTGTTGTCCTGTATTCATCTTTTTCTTGTGTTTTATGTACAATAAAGAGTTATACATACATACATTATAATTATCTACGTAATCCTACTATCCTACTTCCTACTAATATTATAAATGTGAAAGTTTGTGAGTTTGGATGTTTGTTACTCTTTCACGCCAGAACGGCTGGACAGATCTGGATGAAATTTGGAACATAGATAGATTATAGCCGGGAATAACACATAGGCTACTTTTTATCCCGGAAAATTGCGTAATTCCCGCGGGATAGCGATAAACGAATTATATGCAGACGAAGTTGCGGGCAACAGCTAGTATAAATATATAAGGGCTGTAATACTTGACATTAGACCTGCCAAAACACAGTTCAGAAATCGACGAGGTAGGTAGATTGATTTTTAAACAAATGAATATTATTGTTTCATCACAGACAACGTGTAAAATACCCGCTTTTAAAACTTGTGACTCATAAAATATGTTACGATGAACACATGTTAGTTTTAAAAGTGTAAGAACTTTTAACTGAACGTTCAAACCGACTTGACTGACCACGGTTAATGCGTTACGACTTGTATGGCTTCCATATTTTTTAAACTAACGATATCACATAAGAGGTATATCTGACAGTGGGTTAGTGACTCAAAAATATGTTTTCGTGAGTTTAGTTACAAAATATATTCTTTGTTTTGACTTATTTTTACCTCTTGGTAAGTCTTAGTACCCCTACCTAGTATTATTGTCATGCCTGTAAGTAGACAGATGCTGTTTCATCCGAAGCGAATTACCACCTGAACCTTTATATACGTCTTTTGAAAAAATGCGTTCTTTTTTATCAACAAGCTTTTATTTATCTTGACCTGTTTGTTGGCGTTTGGTTCTAATCTTGCATGTCGAATTTGCCTCAGTTCTAGTGGTCGGATTGCTTTGATTTCTTGATTATGTAGAATGGATAACAATGCAAGTAAAGTCAGATAAAAATATTTGTTTTATAAATTATAACAAGCTTCGGCCCGCGACTTCGTCTGCGTAGATTTATACGTATAAACCTTCCTCCTGTATCACTCTATCTATTAAAAAAAACGGCATCCAAATCCCTTGCGTAGTTTTAAAGATATAAGCATACACAGGGTCAGACAGACAAACACACAGAGGAAAGCGAAGGCACCTTGCGTTATTTGCATGCCCGAAAGTAATAACTTGTCGCCAAAAAATTAAAAAATTAGGAACAATCATTTTAAAACAATTGTATAAAATTATGTCCTATTGTGGTATGAGTTCAGAGCCAGATGTTAGCATATTTTCACGTCACAGAGCGAATTGGTGTTTTATCGTTAACAAACTAAAGTTGTAAATCGTAGAACATTCGAGAACTCGTCGTTGCCTTTCTAAAACTTAGTACTCAACTCGACGAAAACAAGTTTAGCTCAAGAATGAGTTTGTGATAAATAGAGACCGTTTTCGCAAATAACAGTTGTACGTTACATCTGGGGCAGTTTTTGGGAGAATATACTAAATATTGCTATTTAGGTACGGTCAAGTGCAAAAATAAGTATCGATACGAACTTCTCAAAAATTATGTCCCACGACCTTATTACGCCGGTGTAAGAGTATATGGTACTTATTTTTGAAACTTTGACTAGATACATATTACATATTACGCTTGACTGTACATATAGGTATTTAGTGCTTCTATTGTAACCATTTGTAATAATTATTATCTTAACCGAAATAAGTCTCTTAATGGATTAAGAACTAAAATAATGTTTTACATAAAGGCATGATTTACATGTACGGAGTCACGGGCAACAGCTAGTAATGTTTATAATAAGTAGAACAAATTATTTTTCAGATTGGGCCGAGATCGGCCTCTGGGGTACAAGTTGCTACTCGGTTTATTCGATATAATACAATTTTTGCCAGGAAAAGATTCAATGCACTGAACATTTGTTCAGTTCAGTTCAATCCAATTTGTTCAAACATGAACGAGGGTATTGTGTGGAAATGCTGAAAAACCTGGTTCCATTTTATAAAATCCATTTTATTCTGGGAAAGTAGTGAATAAAATACTACTGGTGAATCCAATTGAGCAAATTTTGTCAATAGCGGACATGAATGTAATGACTACGAAATGGTTTGGCATGGGTCACGCTGAAGTTTTTGTCAAAATTTACTTTAAAATATTCAATAACGATTCACATCTTTTAGACTTCAAAAAATAGCCAAACTAATTTTGGAAACAGTAACCATTTCATCTTAGCCCTCTGAGTCGGTAACGCATCAGCAATCCCTCTAGCGTCGTGATTCGCGATCAGGTGACCTACTTGCTTGTTTGCATGTATGTATTTAAAAATTTTAATGTAGAAAAACATAATTATGAGGTAATTATTTGTTTGCTTTCCTTTAAGTATTTTAAACAAAATACGGTGGAAAACGAGCAATTGGGTCACCCGATGGCAAGAGAACCTCATCACCCATGGATACCCAGAGGAACGCAGATGCTCTTCCAGCCTTAAAGGCCAAGATAGAATATGTCATGTACGGCCAAGTGCAAAAATAAGTATCGATACGAACTTTTCAAAAATATGTCCCACGACCTTATTACGCTGGTGTAAGAGCGTATGGTACTTATTTTTGAAACTTTGACTAGATACATATTATTACACTTCACTACCAGGAATTTCACCGGCTATCTTACTCTCCACACCAAAACGAAGCAGCGGAAACAATTCGCGGGAAGACTAGCGAGCAAGGTGCTAGCGATCCGGAAGACCTTTGCACAAGATCCTCCTGCCCGCAAGAATAGTCTCGTACCTGATCAGTCTTATGGCTAAGAGAACTTACCCCTCGTCCATTGAGAAGCCACGTAAGGTTCGCCGGAGGGTCCGCCGGTGGAGAGGAGCACTGCGCGCGCAGCGAGTCCCCTGAAGCATACCATCCTTTCTCTGCCTTGATCGTCGGCTTCTCTGGAGGCAGCTCTGTTGGCAAATTAAACACCAGTAGTAACATTTTTAGATGCTCGCACAAATCGCACCCTTCGTGGAAGAAAGACGTAAGTCCCATGGTAAGTCAATAGGACTTACGTCTTTCTTCCACGAAGGGTGCGAAATGTCACTTTGGGCAGTTTGCAATCTAGGCATTTTATTACAAGCTTTATTTATTATGTTTGTCCGGGTGGAATCTTGCGACTCAATTTTGAAGCAGATATTTTCATTCGATTGAGAAGAAATTTTGCGTACTTGTGTAAGTCAGATGACAATAAAATAGTAGTAGCAAAGGGTAGTATAATTCTGATGGTCCATCCAGGTTCGTCTCCGCCGGAGGGAACTCTTCAACGGTTGTCCCGATTAACTTGAGATTTAGTTCACATATGTAGGACGGATGTCAATGCAAGTACCGTCAAGTGAAATTTTTAGGTTTGTTAGGTTAGGTTTTTAGGTTAGTATTATTGTTTCGATTTTATGTTAGCTGTTTATCTTCGTCGCATCTATTCAAGTTAAAAATGCCAGCAATTGAAGATTATTCTAACCAATTTAACTTAAACTAAGCTGTTACGTTATTTTGTCGAAAGTAAGTCCCCTCAAATATTTAGCCAAAATGGCCGCGTGTGACGTAGTCGCACGAAATCCGTAAACATTACGTGCCTGAGTAGAAGGTCGATGAATTTGCGTTAATTATCCTGGAATCTCTAGACATTAAGCTGAATGGTACACATGAGCTTTAAGGAATTTCCCGCCACGATCTGTTCAAGGAATAGTAATCATTATTTGAAGAAACTGGAATAGCGGTGACTTCGGTATAGAAAAAAAGGATTCGAACTTGACACATTACGAAAGCTGATTATGTGATTTTAGACTGCTCAATATTTCATTTTATTCATTTTATCAAAGTTCATTTTATTTTGTTTTAATTTCATTTTCTAGATTTCTACGGAAACGGAAACAAAGAAAGCAGCAGAAAGAAAAAGCATGACGTAACGAAACCACATTAACAAAATATAAATATCAGAGACTATAAAGCGGACTATAAAGGCAACTGGTTACGCAATTAAATTTAAACTGAGACTTAAACAGAATTACAATGTCGGGGTTCCGGTTAACTGCACAAGGCGCTCACCTCCACGATAGTAAGCCCGTCAAAAAACTACAACTACTCGACTCAAGTCTACTTGCTCCTAATTTGTTGGACGTAACACATAATATATGTTCGTTCACTCTATGATAGTCAAAACTTAAAAATAACTTAAACCTACCTAAAACTATTATTAAAGATAAAAAATTTCTCCCAAATCGCCGCCAATGGGGAGGGTGCCCAGAAGGCTGGCAGCATTGCCACGTTGTATGGCAATGCTTATTCGTGATGTAGTAGATATGATAGTAGATAAATGTAGAGGACAGCGCAGAATATCCTCTTGAAAGCAAATTTTTAATAAATTATGATCGCGATATTTTAGCGAGTTTAAATGACACTGTTTTTACGCGCAAAGATCATAGCCAAACATTTTTTTAGTAAATCTCACTTCAAACCGATATAGCGCCAGCGTTTTTCGATAAATATAACAAGAGTTACGAATTCAAAACATGTTTCCCGTCATTCCATGACGCGTGTATTACCATAATACATTAATCCGAGTGATTATAATAAAACGGGGGCTGGGAATTCAACCCAGTTCCTCGTCACCCCATAACATAATGCATAATCTTAAAGCACTAGACAGGGTGCTTCATTTCCCAGCTTATATTTTTTATGTTTTTTAGTATGGATGAATGTATAACTCTTATTGTACATAAAACGCATGAAAACAGGACAATACAAATGCACATAGGTGAACTTATCCCTAAAAGTCATGTTGTTCTAGTCATGTTTTCTTGTTAAATTAGATAATCATTAGGTTTTTTTCTAAACAAATGTTTCTGTTAGGTAGGTAATTAAGAAAAAAAATTGCCAGCACCGAGTGGATTAAATACTGTTTAAATACATGGCTGTCTTTACGTAGTAAAAAACAAAATATCAGAATGGCGTATGAACAGTGACAAATCGAATTTTTATTTCGACATTCCTCTTTGGAAGACACAGCCATAAATTTCTAACATCTTGTAATTTAGAGAATTTAATTTCTAGACTGAAATATTTTGAGCCTCTGAAATTCAAAGATAAAACTTTCTGTACTTCAATGTTTAATAGCAAATTGCCGAAATATTGGAGCAAATGTTTTTTTATGGGATTAGCTTTCTTAAATTAAAAGTAAGTACGAAAACAAATGGATAAAGTCCCACGTCTGCCCCCAGGTGCTTGGTGCAAACGATTGGGGACTCGCTACAGACAAGCATGAACTTGTCTGTTTAAAATAATATTGACAGTGACATGGACACTTACCGCAGCAGACCGAGAGCAGTGGAAGCGTTGGGGAGAGGCCTTTGCTCAGCAGTGGGACACAATAGGCTCATAATAAGAATAATAATATAATCTGAATCTCGGAAACGGCTGGGGGTTACGGAGGCGATAAATCGATCTAGCTAGGGTTTAATGTTTAGAAAACATACCAAAAAAACCAGGTAATAAGTTTAAAAAAAGGAAAGGCAACGGGTAGAGCCCACCGTTCGAGGACCGACACCGCACGACCGATAGAGATTGAAGGTTCTAGAACATCAACCACGGATCGGGAAACATAACGTAGCTTAACGCAGGTATAATTCTATAAAATAGATTGTACACTTCGTAAAGGTTACTAAACAGAAGTTGCCAAAATCATCAGTAGTAGATTATGCTTAAGTAGTAGATGCCTGGTACAGTTGTTTGTATAAATCACTGCCATTGGTTGTGGACAGTGATCGTTCTTGCAAGTCAAATTTCGTGTTTCAAAGTACTGATTATCGGTAAGAAATCTTAACGAACAACATGGATACAAAATAACAGCCTAAGTATAAAAGTAGATATTTCACTGCTGAGCCAACTAACACAGATTTTGTGTCACCACACTGATATATTTACACAACCTGTGTATGTTTTCTTCCATTCATTTGGTATTTGTAACATAAGTTACAAAGTAATCAAGGGGTAACAGGAACGGAGGCAGTCTCGGTCTGTGATGTTTATCAAAAACAAAGGTAAATCGAACAAACTGTATTTGAACACGTTCCGAAAGGAATCGAGGAAATTGATGCGGAATGCCTAAGGTTGCCAACGATTTGTAAATAAATGTTTTTTCTAGGCAAACATAACGGGGGATAATCTTTGGCGTTGTGAAAATTTAGGAAATATTTTATGTTTTAAATGTACGATTTGTATAAGGGGCCATCCATAAAGTACGTCACGTAGTTAGAGGTTCTGGAAATTTGTGACACATAAACAAAATAATTGTAGTCTTTATAGTGAACCGGGTGACAAGGGGCGGGGGGGCTTTAAGGATGATGAAATTGGTGTGACGTACTTTATGGACGACCCCTAATGGTCCTTTAAAGCTATGTTACATTTTATATTTTTGTTTGCAAAATCGACGCTACAATCCGATTAAATACTAACATTACCAACCGTGTTATTATGAAAACTGAAATAATTGTTGAGCATAGAGTTCATAAAAACTGGCATATAAGGCAGCATCTAAGACATGTTACAAGTTATTTTTGTGATAAGATAAGTAATTGACATCGCTGTGTTGAGATCTGTTTTATTTATTTTCAAGATATTTTTAACTCGCCAGCCCTAACAATAAAGACAAAAGCGCCCTTTGAAGAGCTTCTTCAGAACAAAACTTTATTAAGCATTGTACTTCCGTTGAGCATCAGTTTTTAACTGGCAATTTAATTTGCAAGATTTCCAAAAGTTTCCAATTTGAGTTATGATAACTTGTTTATTGAATGCTAGCTTGTAAACGCTTTGTTTCTGTTGCCTTTTAAATAACTTAATCAATGACGTCACGAATTTGGCAAATATTGAATTTCAGAATTTTAATAAAGTTTGATTTCGAATTTGTCAAGTGATAATCTGTTACAATTCAAGCTAAAGTGGTGATTTCGGATTCGAATAACGAATTGGGATTCTACAGAATTTATGATGGACTTCTCGAGAATCAACTAAATATAATACCTAATTATAAGTTCGACAAAATTTTCACCTTTTCATACTGTTTTTATTAGGTAGAGCTATGTAGTTCTATCTAAAGATATCGCACAATATTACCTGTAATTTAACAAAAAAAACAATACCAGTTTACTTAACATCAGAACAATTTCAAAACCCAACACAACCCCGCCTCCTCACGAATTCCCTTGAGATGGTTAATATTTGCCATGACTCCCCGCTCTGTGATTGGCTCGTTACGCTCTGCAGTTGTGTGTTTACTTTGCCAGTTCGTTGAAGCCAACAGGGATGTTTTTTTAGTAGCTAACGATGGATGAAGTTATTGGAAGACGTGTTGGCTTGAAAAAACACCTTTATCACGTCACACGTCGTGTTGACGAAATAACTGTTTGAAGAAAGAATAATCGTTTTAGGTTCTTGTTAATATTAATCATAGCACGGGCGTATAACAACTAATAAAAAGAGACCGAAGAAATGGCTATTCAATACGCAGGTGGAAAATATAACATTTGGCTGGAACACAACTCAATATTAGGAAAGCTTATATAGCTCTTTATTATGTTTAGTCATCCATTAACCCCCAGTACAAAACACGATTTATGGAACACTCGTTTAAGTCACACCCAGTGATGATTCTTGCATATGTATGGTAAACTTTGTAAACTAGATTATAAAGAGGTCTCCATGCTCAAAATAGAGGTTTGAAAAGCTAAAACTGCGATTGAGGGCCGTCACTTAGATATTTCGTATCACATTAGATTATTTACTTTATAAAAGTCAAATCCTCTTATTAACGAAACACAAATTGTATATTTGAGCTGGTCGCGTACCAGGCTTAATAGAGACGTAAGGATTATTGGCCCCTAAATTCTTTCGGCGCAAAAATGTGTAAAAACGTCCAAGTCGATCTCAAATAAAAGCTGTACAGCCCCTTATCCTGAGATTACGTTAACCTTAATTTATTTTGTAAGGCTTTGAAGGAACTCTCACTTAGGTACGAATGAGGGAGACGAGATAATTATACGGAAAATCGATGTTAACTTTTTTAACAGCTGCTCTGGATACGTATTAATTGGTTTAAAAGTGTTTTTCGTAATTTAAGGGTGCGAGGTTTAATTACAAGACTGGTCTTCCGCGCGGACTTTGACCTTGCCTTTTTATACATGAGAGCGGGGTATACCAAGCAACGAGATGCTTACAAACACTAATAGGTTAAATATGGAACATGGGGTACCCTGAAATAGAGCTGGAATAAACAATATTTTACTACTGAAATTGTTAGTTTTGCACGACCAGCGACCTATCACCGTCATCACCTACCCCATGGTCATCTTTTGGGCGCTCTATTCTGCAGTGCAAGTAGCATAAAATCTGGATTTTAAAGGCTAGGACGCAAAATTGCATATTACACGCAACACAGAAAAACAAACTCTGGGTTAACTTTTGCTTTTAATTTTTACTTATTTTAAATGGGTTGTCACAAAAAGCGCTAACTATATTTCACAAAATTGTCACGATAGTCAGTTTGAACACCAAGCTATTATTTTTTAATTATTAAGTATTTAATGATAACACTGATATGAGAATGTAGCACTGAAATAAATGTGAACATTCGATTGCTAAAAGGTCGAATACAGCCTGTCTGTGGCATGAAACTTGGCAGGGGCCTGCGGAGTTTAGACTTATACTATCCAGACGAATATGACATTTGAAATATCATGAATGCTTTTTGTGACAACTGGTATAATCTAAGCAGATAAGGGTGAGAATGGATATCGAGCGTTTTTTAATGGGCAAGCAAAAAGGAAAAAAATGTATTCATATGAGATGATGGGTTACTTGACAAAACTCTATTTCGAACTACCATGACGATTAATAAGATTAGCAGATTTGTATTATTATACAACAAATTTATCTTAATAGAGTTTCAAGCTCAATTTTAAACAAAGCACGGACGGATTTATTAGTGCTAGGAAGCACCTCCATAACTCATAAACAGAATTTAGATTTCATATCATGTGACGTCACGTCGTCGCAGACCTGAGTTATTTATGATGTCATAATATGCACGAAAACAGATACATTATCTCCCCATTCTCCCCCACGCAAACGAATAATAATGTAAGCAAAATGATGTTTTTATAACTTACGCAAACGCTTCTGCGCAGAATTTGAAGATAATTTTGTGGTCGCGCTCCGCGTAAATTGGATTAACTAGAACGAGATTATTATTATTATGCCAAGGCTTAGGGCCCGCTATTATTTCGATAACAACAGTTACTTTCATCATTATGACTTTTAGGAGCAATAGTCTACCTCTGTGATAACTATTGCTAAGCCTCTCCGAATATGGAAACTATAGCTTGTCGTAAAATTTGTTGTCATAAGAAATTTTTATTTCGAATGACGCAACGTACCATATTTTTACTAGCCGGTTTAAACAGTTTAGTAAAGATAAACTAAGCATAGAGCCAAAATTAATTAAGGCGCTGTTTGGACCGTGATAGTGCAAAAAGTAATTCCTATAGGTACTCACTTGTCTCTTTCTTATGTAGACATTTTTAATTTAAAAACAACGGTACAAAGTGACAAAGCAAGTTATGGTCATCCAAGCTCAGCTATGCGATATGAATCCACATCCTTCGTTTCAACTATGAAGTAGATATGGGTAAATTTTCATCAACGATTAGTTTGCCTGAATTGAACGCAACTTGTGACAATTCAAACGAAAATAGTTCAATATGTATTGAAGAAATTCGTTTGCACACGTATCAATATAGGTACGTGTAAATTATCTACTTTTACGATGATTAAGACAAATTATCCAGGCGTGAAAAAGCTGAAAACTTCTAAACATTGAATTCATACCGTTTCTTCGTCCCTGGGAATAAAAAAAAGCCGAATATGAATACAGCTGAGCGCAAAGCATTTACCGAAACCGTTTTATCGCAACATACGTGTACGCGCGGCGGCTTACATTCATTCTTACCCTTTTTTGCTCCGAACACAACCCGTAAAAAACACCCAAAATATGAAAGGTAACGTTCGCAAAGTATGAGAAATGTACGTTTCATACGATAACTGAAATCGCTTACGGTAAGAAAACAATTCAAAAATAAAGCAGGGTATTAGGGCAGACGTAAAACCCGTAAGGTTCCGCGAAGACTCGAAACAAATTCAGCCGGATAAGAGGACTTACGATGAATATATGTAGGAGATCTGTAACCGGTTAGCCGTTGTTGGAATAAGGAGCGGCTGGGCGGCGTGTGGCTCGAGATACGAGAAGAAGCGGGAATATCCGTAAAGACTGTTTTCTTGATTACTTCGAATAAAATTCCTGTCTTAAATCAATATGTAAACTAAACTGAACCTGGAAGTACACGAAGCATAATTCAATTCAAATAACGATGATGCATTGACATACGAGATTTTCTGAAAGCGCTACCTACGACTTCAAAACACTTCATGATACTTTGATTTACCTACATCTTTCGCTCGTATAACTTGGGTATTGGGTATTGGGTACATATAAATAAGTTAATAGCGACACGCGAGTTCGATAATATCTGAGCAATCTAATTACTCTGAGATTGGACTTATTCTAATTATGGCGACAGTGTCATTACCACAACACCATCTTAGTAAAAAAATACTTAAAATATTAAAATATACCGACCGACCGGATAACCTAGTGGTTAGTGACCCTGACTATGAAGCTAGAGGTCCTGGTTTCGAATCCCGGTAGGAGCAGACAGTTGCATGGTGAATACGACTGTTTGTGTCCGAGTCATGGATATTGTATGTACTTAAGTATTTATTTCTCTACATTATACAAGTATGTTTATCCGTTGCCTGGTACCCATAGTACAAGCTTTGCTTAGTTTGGGGCTGGGTCAATTGGCGTAATTTGTCCCAAGATACACGATAGGTGTCTATGGACAGTGGTGATCATTTACCATCAGGTGACCCACTAGTTCGTTTGTCTGGACTCTCTAACATAAAAAAAAAGATATTTATTTATATTTATCTCCACCGCTACTAGTTCATGGCCTGGGAACGTCTCGTGGGCTAAAATTCAAATATCGTGTCGGTCCGGTGGCCCCGTCCTCAATTTGGCTTTGATATGCAAGCCGGGCAATTTTAAGTGGTACGAGTCTGCTTTCGAATTAGTGACGTGGAGTGCTTATTTTTATGTCATTTTTTGTCAAATATAGTCATTAGCTAAATAACGTTATGGTGAGGTTTGAGGTCTCGTCGTAGCCGCGTTTGTGAGTTGTTAAAGTCCTTTTAACTTGAGTAAAAATCAAGTTTCAGGAGTCCTTGAAGAATGAGCGATAGAAATTCTTGCATCGAAATAACACATTACTTTATAATTTGAATAGTTTTAGATCATCTTTTGTTATCTTGTAGCTTTGTATGTATTTGATTGTAAAAAACATTCATTAGAACAAACGAAACACTAGCCCCACACCCACACACACATTTTTGTGAGTTGGTGTGAGTTTAGCTTAAATTTAGAATTGGTAGATAATTTGGACGTGTTCTGATGTTTATAGAAGGTCAAATACAAGTATATATTAGCTACGAGTATAGCTTACGATAAGGCTAAATGGTTAACCTTCCTAACTTAATAGAAATTACTACGTTCGCATATAACCCCCCCTTTTTCAATCTCCCAAATGGATCGCCGGTAGAATCGTCAAAATTACCATCCCAACTTTAGAACGAGTATCTTGACTATTTACAGTTTAAAAAATGCAAATTTGAAATCCTTGAATGTGTCTGTACTTAGTTAGGTTTATTTGCATAATGTCACTTGAGGGTGTGAAAGAGATTTGAGAAAGTTCTTAGTTACTGAAAGTGAAAGTGGACTGCAGAGTGGTTGCAATGGAAATATTAATAAATTCCATCTTGGGAATGTGTTTCAATTTTTGAAGTATGAAGTTGAAGTTACTCGACTCGATCCAAGTCACTTTCTAGACAATTTTTAGAAAAGAAGTTGCTAAGTACTGAGACGTACAGTCAGTTGATTTCAGGTATTGGTCAATGGTCAATTTCAGTGACATTTTTAATTTAATTATTATAACTTACAAGATGTAACTAAGTCAATGTTAAAATTAAAAAATGGCGACCGTAGACATTATTGTCGCCCCGCCCCGACTGTCGCATCTCCATATCAAATCAGAAAAGCGAAAATGTTTCGAATTGAAAAATATTACTTTTGTCAGGTCATTATGTATAAAATTTTCAGTTCTCGTTGATTAAAAAAACTATAGTTTACAAATAAAAAGCAACACATGCAAAACTGTCACAGGACTTCACGCGGCCAGTTCACATTGAAAATATTGAAATTGGTTATTGTAACGCGAAGCGAAGAAAATAATATATTTGCTTAAGTCTCTCGTGAGCCCCATGTGGAAGTCACAATATTAAAAGCAGGGCCGGACTTACAAAGCGCAGTAGGCGGTTACCACTTTGGCGTAGTAAACCTCATATTTCGCATTTCGTGGATCGAGCCAGTGACGTCAAAGGTGGCGCCGCGAAAAGGCGGGTTGACTTTGTAATTCAAATCCGTACCTGCGCTACCGCGTTAAGGCGATGTGATATTTAAATTCGGAATATTAGATTGGCGAAAATATAAAGCCTTAATATTCACAGTCATACTGGTTATTCAGAATGGTTTGAGCTGAATTTTTAAGCAGAACAAAGGCTACCTACGTAAAGATTGCGAAGGTTGGTAGGTACTCGTTTAGAATAACCTAACGTTTAAGACCGTATTTTTAGCTTAAGTATTCAATACTAAAAATTTAGTTTTTTATTTCATATAAATCTACGTATTTTGATTATTAGTAACGGCATTTATTTGTATTTACCTATATTATGCCTTACTGCCTTAATGCCGCTTGTTGTATAAATAAATCATGACTAACTATAAATAAATCATTTATTAAAATATACGAACCTTGTGTTATAAGCGTTAAGGTACGTTTGTGTCTCTATATTTAAAAAAAGAGCTTAGGTAGGGTAGAGGCGAGTAGCAACGGACGTAATAATACTGCTGTTTAGTAAACTGCAAGAAAATACGGCGACCCCAAATTTGATCGTAAGAATTGGGAGTGTTAAAAAAGGTTTTTCACTTCTCATGCTCTAAAAGTAGGTCAATATAGCCTTACGAGGCGGGGCTAAAGTGAGTACTTAGTCCCTAGGGAGTAAAAGTAATATTTTTTTTAATTTACTTTGAGTGACTTAGATAAACTCAAACAGCCAGTACTTGCTTAGTTTTTGGCATAAAGTAAATTTTCAATAAGTGAAGGAATTTCATTACCACTCTTTAAACCACATTTAAAAATTATCACACGAAACGATGATAAAAATAATTTAACAATCACAATAAATAAACTTACAGATCGTTGTAATGCGGAAACAAAATAAAAAAAAGTATGCTTGTGTGTGGACCATTTTCATGACGGAAATGTTACGTTCTTAGTCTACGTGGACTTAGTTCTATGCTTTTTCCGCATAGAAGGTGGCGCCATTCTATTTTTTTCAGTTTGTGTATGGACCATTTCGCCGATGCGATTTTGTTATATCTGTGTCTGGTTGGAAAAAAAATACCGCGAAAACTTTGGAATTGTTGTAGAGCGTAAATCGTAAACGATTAAAATAAATCGATTATTCTCACAATGTCGTCAAGTGATAGTGAAAATTATGATGTCGAGCAAAGAGCAAAAGACATAATTGATAATTTATTTTTTATGAAATCTTTTTGTACTAAACTGACTATTTTTTCTCGCAATTGAAGTGAAAAATAGAGTTTTCACCTCGAGACTAAAAGCCAATATAAACCCTCGGATAAATAGACACCCTCGCTGACGCTCGGGTGGCTAACCACCTCGGGTATATATTGGCTTAGTTTAGTCCCTCGATAAAAAATATACTATTGTATATAAAAAATAGTCGTTATTTTACATGGTAATATACCCTTATTTGTATAGGTTGTAGCACACTATCTCTGCTATTCTCGTTTCAGTTTTGCATAAGCAATACATATGGAATATGTTTAGTAGATATAAGATAATTAGGTATATCTCGAGAAGTCATAAAATTCGTTAACCTCACCCATCTAATATAAGCTTAAGATGCTCTAAAGTAAATTAGCTCTTATAGAATGAATAATATATTAGATTTTAAGTGCGAATGAATCTCAACCATTGACGTTCGTGTAACAAATTTAACTCATCAACGCCGACAAGTCACGGAGCAAAATTTTGAAACAAATCGCTAATTCTAAGAAAAATATCCCCATAAATTTATTTAATTTTTTAGTATTTTTGCGAGGAGTACAAGTGAGGCCACATTATTTACGAATGAAGAGTCAATTACTGTGCATTAGTTTGCATTCATTTGTGACAATTACAGCGGTAATTTTGTTCGAATTTATTGTCAGGACTTCCGCAAAGTAATGCTTGAATCAACTAATTATGTGTGAGAGAAAGAGAGAGAGAGAGACAGAGAGAAACATTTATTTACACACATTCGATACACGCAGATATATAGTATGAAGAAATACAATATACTTAGAAATAGTACCGATATGTTGTAAAATGGGCCCCACTCAGCATAATGTTGCGGCAAGCTGTGTTCAGTGGGACCCAGATAAAATTAAAAACTTAACACAAAAATACACATGCACTGTGGTGGCATGTGAATGTTAGCGTGTATAAAGATATTATTAATCTACCTCTATTTAAGCATTTGGTTTTTACAATTGTCAGTTGGGTTAATGTAGTTAACGATTGCACTCAAATTAACGATTGTATTATGTTTTTAGTATGTAAGAAGCTAAGTGAAAATAAAGTATTGAGTAAGTCCAAATAAAGTATTTATGCGAGGAACATGAGCTTCCCAACCACGGTCACGCGCGAAAATAAAAATTTCTTTCACAAAAAATCGGAACTGTGATCTTGCAACCCTTAACTCGGGTTTTACAGCCATCCTTTCTCGAATGTAAAATAGGTGAAATATCAAAGTGGGGGTAACAAGAAAAACACATTTGTGGGCGAAACTTTCGCTCTGGGCTCGATGGGCTGGCCGCGTGTCGTTTTACGGCGGAGTTTTGATGGCGTGATTTGAGACGTTATTGAATCCGGCCCTGGATTAATTGAATTTGGAAGTTGACGTGGAATTTTTACTTTTAGTGTTAGCTGAGTTTGCGTTCGAGTAGTGCTGTTTTATTTGTGATTTACTGAGAGTGCTCCTAGCGTTTTGTTTCAGCCGGAGTAAAAATAATTTGAAGTGCCTATTTATTTGATCCCTTGCTCAATTTGTGTTATTTATCGCCATTTTTGACGTGCATTTAATTTCATTTTATTAATTTCTAAACACCCTTAAGGATAGACAGTTCAAAGTCATCCATCATTCGATTTTATATGATCCGGGTGATTTATCTCGCCGATTCGCGATCGTCCCGCCCGGACGGGCCGGGTAATCGATATCACCCGCTGCACCTTTATTACGGGTTCGGAGCGTGACCAGGGCTGTAGCCGGATTATCCGGTTGGTAATAACTAAACCTATAATAATGTTTGGTATGGTTATGCTAGTTTAACATTTGTTTGACGCCATCTCTCACTTTGACACCTACTTTTTCCAGACCCAGACATACATACGGTCGAAACAACTGAATCGCGTACCTCCCAGGCACCTTTTCATAGACAATATCACAATAATTTCTTTAGAATATGCGATGGCCATCTATAGTATGTCAATAACATTTGAAATGACAAGGTTCCACATTGGTACACAATTCAGTTTCCTTGACTGTACGTAATTTAAAAGTAAAAACCAAATAAGGAAGCTTTAATAAACCTGTACAGAATAATTAAGTTTAAAACCCAAATTTGTCTATGTTTTATGTCGTCATATTTTTTTCTGCCTATATAAAACAAAATAATGTCAGACTAGTTGACATCAACCTAAGTAGGTATTCAAAAGATTGGGTGACTTTATTTGGCGCATTTCTAATTAAACATTGTTAAAAATAACACCTCATTTTCGATGTTAAGGCCTATGTAGATAATGGTGCCAGTTTCTCGCCTCGACCATACGATTATCGTAGCACAAGAAAAAATGTAGGTAGTATTATGTAAACTACTTATATTACGATATCGCAAGAGAAGGAGCAATTGTTTTATGTTTGGATATATCCCTGTAAAAAAATTTGAATGTGATTATCGTATTTCCAGCTTAGAGCAATTGAGTCGCCATTATATCGCTGATTTTGTAGACAAAATATATCTGTCTTGCACGTGCGGTGTAGCAAGGTTAATATTTTTTGTTCATAAATATGACCTCAAGTAACGCCTGATTTAATCGATTAGTTACAAACCTTAGTATAAAAGGAACACAAAATTCATATACTATTCACAGACTTGTAACCACAAACGCCTAACACGGCCATGAATGCAACAATCATCGCTCGTCTCTTGTCGGTATTTGTCCGCGGTTACCCCGGTAACCGGGTAAATCCGGTTTTGCCCGGATGTGGCAGCCCTGGCCGCCCGTGACTATTGCCCTCGCTGCAACTTTGCGTGATATGAATTTCTGACAAGTTCCTTTCAATGTTTTTTTTTTCATTTTGTTTCGCGTAATGGAAACTGCGCTTTAATAGTTCATCAAGGATTTTATTTTAAGTTTTTTTTGGCGAATTTAGGATAAATCACATTACGATAAGAGTGACGTGTGTGCTTTTCCCTTTGAAAATATAAGAGAGGCAATGACTACGGTGGTCGTAGGAAATGTTTATACGGAAACGTAACAAATTTATACATGAATATACGAATAAAATTATTACAATGACATACCTACATGTATTGTGCTAGCATTCACTTGTGTAAAAATATCTAAAAAAAAAGTGGTGCAAAATTTTAATTTTGGGTTTACCTCAATATTTTGCAAAAAAATATTTTACAGGCTTACGACGTCGGTGACTATCATTAAAATTTAAACATAGGGTGTATTTTTACTTTAACACAACACAAAAAAAGAAGTTCCTAAAGGTAAAGTTTACTCAGTCACAGGAATAAAATGTAATATCGTTACATTATTTTGCAGTTGTATCGCATCCTTAGCATTTCGATGCCGTTCGTCCAGTTCGTTTACACTAAACCGGTTTACCTATCGTTTGTCCGTCTGTGTGCGATGATCTAAATTTTCGCTGAAATTTCAGCTCAAAATTCACCGCAGGGAGGCAGGCAGTTGACGCCGCTGAGCAATTGTGGACACTTTATGTTCGGTTACTTTGTGTACAATATTCACTTTGAATTCATGATTCAATCCTCGATACTAACGCTAGTAAAACCATTAAACATTTAACGCCAGTAATTATATTACATACAAGCACCCAGGGAATACATTTTAATAGTGTACACGTAAAAATTTGTGTACTTGTGTATTGTCCGATCGAGATCCTGTTCTTGGTCTTCGCGATAGAATTAGATTATAATAATGCCAGTCCATTTACTTTTCTAACATTAATGTAAAAGAATATAAACTTTGCCATTAGTAGGTAAGTAATGTCACCTTTGACAGCATTTAACACAACTTTATTTAAACACTTTCGTATGCCTTTATTAACGTCAAAGCATTCAAAATGGAGGCCCCATTTCTATACAACAAAGTCTACCGCTTTTGTGAGAGGACTTGGTGGTGTATGCAAAGTAAATAAATAGGTACCAATAATTAAATGCGTTTCCCAAATACTTCACTATTGTAAGCACACACAAAGCGCCTACTCATATTTATTTATTCCTAATTAATATAATGTCATTTCATTCACTTCTGCGATACTCCACTCTGGTCATAAAAGTATTTTGACACAAGAGTATCATTGGTCTCTCCAATTAATGCTCTCAGTAATTAAGTAAAGAAACTAAAATCTATTTCAATTACTTAAAATACGTGGCTTTATCTTGTAACTACCTCGGTCGTCACATCAATCACCCCACTCTGCACCCTAAGCCTTTGGGATCAACGTCGAATTTAGCTTATCAGTGCACGTCAATCAGTATTACAAAGAAGAATCACCGACTTTGCGTCTCGTGAGTCACACAGTGACAGACGGACAGATTGCCTTCCGGACAAATGTTTCGTTGGACAAAAAGCGCTACGTCGAAATGGATCTAAAGTGTGGAAGATAAAGTGGATTTTTGGTTGTTATATCTCGACAGATTTGCAATTAATGTCGTGTAAATGTCGTTGAATGTTTGGAGTGATTGCTTCCTTGCTCAGGTTCAGTTTCTTTTCTATTATGTGAAGATCCTCCTTTCTATTTAGTACAACTAGATTTTACCGTGCATAAATTATGTTCTAATAATCTTGTTTATTTCAAACGCGTACCAATTGGAAGCCTCGGTGTCTCTCTGCGAGCGATTTTCTTTCGGCATTTTTGTTTTTATTTTTTTTCTTTCGAATTCTACTTTTGATAATATATAAGAGTATTTTCACTTACTTTACTAACGGCTTATTTCATTAAACGCTTTACTCATCCACAAAAAGCAAACATCTCGATATCATAATTCACATTAAACTTCCCACCAAAACCTAGTACCTAACATAAAAGGGAATTCTTTCCGCATGTGTCCCCGAATTTGCATTGCTAATGGCGAGGGTACCGTGTTTTGCGGTGTCACATGCCTCGTGATAACTGTGTTTTATAGCTGAGAGGATATAATCAACTGTTCTACGAATATTTCCTGCCTAAATCATTGGCAATCTTCTGCGATTCTGCCAAGATTTATATTTGACTTTTCATATTAAATTTAACATTATTAACAATCACCACGAAAACTCAAACAGGTTGTTGAACACGTACCGTGTTGAACAACATTACAAAACGGGCGTTTAGGGCCTTTCTTCAAAAAAACTTCAACGCTTAATTTTTATTGTCACTTTAAAAAAAACTCGATTCATAGTTATGCTCTGATTAAATTAGTGGTGTTAAAATGCAAGATGAGATAGTCACATCGACATGTCTACAAATACAGATTTCTATTAACTGACATGTTTTTAAACACATGTCATGTTAAACGGTTGTCCAAGTTTCTTTAGTTACACTGTTTGGGTTTGTCTAAGCCGTTTTTACGACTTCTTATTGACTATGCTTACTTTACTTTTTATTTGATCTGAACTTATATGGGACAAGCTAAATAAAATAGAAATAGTTAGTTCATCTGTTTGTTACAAAGCGAAGTTGGTTTTTATAAAAGTAGAAAAAATGCTCGCTACGCAAATAATATATGAACATTGGACAAGGGATAGGTACTTATTCCCAAGAGATATGAGAAACAATTTTCCCAGAAGGAAAAATCTAGGTTACAAAAAAGTAGTACCTTAAAAATTATAATACTTGGTCCTTTTGTATTACAAAATGTAGGGCGAATGGCCTCTCGCTAGTCTTGATTAAGAAGCTATTGGTAATGGATTGTATTTTCACTAAACAATAAAACAAAATTGGTGCATTTATTTATGAAAGTATTCTTAAGCAACTTTTATGTATAATGGAGTATACCTAACAAGTTACACAACGCCCTAGAGGTTTTTCACTTTTGTTACAAAAGTAACCTAATACCTAATTCGATTTATTAATCTTAAAAAAAAACAACACATTTCGCATTAGCCGACCAAAACGCTCCCCTATAACGCGAGGGGGGAAATTATTATAAATCTTCATGATATTACCATAGAGCAACTTAGGAACTTTGCTCTTTCGCGAATTCGCTCGGTAAGTGGACTGTAACTCATCGGGGCCATAGGCCCCGCTACTACTAGTTGTTTACGAGACTGACTCGAATGAGCACACTTTTGTGTTTGAAGAGTTACTAAGTATCTGTTCGAGATGACTTTACTATTTGAAGACAAAGGATATTTTGAATAGATAAAATTTGAGGCTCTAAATAATTCTGATGAACTATTATGGATAAGTGACATTGGAAATGTTAAAAAATTGGTATCTAAAGCCTTTTTCGTGATGGCCTGTTGGAACGATTTCTTCGTCCCGACTTAAAAATAGGGACTATGTATATACCTACAGAAAGCGCGACTTATGTATCCTTTTTAATATTTTCACTTGCCACCTTTACACCGATTTTGAATTTTCTGGGCCATATTTTTACAAAACATATCAGAGCGTTGTCGAATTAAAGTCCAGATGAACGTTTTTCCCCGAATTGAACTATTTTGGATTTTTATCACCCAGAATCCTATATCCAATCAATCCTTATACAAGAAAAAATGTGTCCCAAAATTGCCATTCCAGTTCGTCACTTTTTAATAATAGGTATGTAAGGACCGTGACGACCAGGAAAAAAAAACATAGTAAAATCTGGGACACATTTTTTCTTGTATGAGGATTGATAGGGTAAACGGTTCTGAGTAAGAAAATCCCAAATTTTTAAATAAAATAAAAAAAATGTGTTTTTTTTTGGAAAACGCTCATGAGCCCGTTATTTTTGTGATCATTTTTAGCCACCATTTATTCAAAGTTGACCTTTACCTTTACTGTACCTTTATAATAAAGAGTAACCTTTGTAACTTGTAAACAAAAACCTGTAGTAGGGCTTTTGAGTAATGCGTGTCACCAACTATTTCCCCCTACGAGAGAAATAGCGCAATCCAACCCTGAAAGGTAAGGGAAGGTGACACACTGGCTTACCCGCTCGTGGTCGCGTGACTGCAAACGCTTTGAACAGATTTCAGAGAAATAAAGGTCGAAGAAACGTAGCGGAACTAGTTACATATCATATCATTATTTTCTATCAAGCTTACTTTTACTCAAAATGACGGGTAAAATACCGGTAAACGATAGTTAGTTCTTGACAGTTGACATATTATAATATATTAAATATTGTATTTTGCAAATTTTATGCAAATAATTATTAATCACATAACTAAAGGTGCCTGTCCCTGCCAGGAAGAAAATATTGTATTAATCACATGAAGTAATATCTACACAGTTAATAACTTTTGATTGTATTTCCAGATTTAAATTGTTTTACGCGTTTTCCACATTTCTTACTACGAAACAGACACAGAAAGCATCACATAATATCTCACACTTAAGATGTCAGGAACATAACAGAGACTAATGGAACAGGGCTATAGTGTAATGATAATTTATGGAGAAATATCGGCTAACAGCTAACAGATTCATTAACATTGTCCACAATTTTTATCCGTGTATGCCTTAGTCACAAAACCACTACAAAAGTCATAACTAGCCATATCAGAGATAAACCTCGAGGGCTACAAGGCAACCGGTTCTTAACAAAATGTACCTCCCTTTTCACGCCAAAGTCGGCATTACTGGCCTTTGTCGAAACAAATCCAATACAAAACGCTGGGAAATACATGACAAACCAGTTAAGTGCGAAATGTAAGTGGCAAGCGGGTTCCGTCCGAACCCTTAACAGTTGTTCTACTCAAACAGAAGCAGCTACAGAATTACCGCTTGCTTGAGTGTGTTGTTGTAGTTTCTTCGAAATTAAGTACATTTTTGAGATTTATTAAGGTATAAGGACAAAACTCGACTACAAAATATAAATAAGTGAGTACCTAATTCGCGTCTAAAAATTATGTACGTGCCTCACGACTGCTATTTATACGCTTGCATAGCCGTTAGAAACTTAACTAAAATTACAAATGGATTTATTTGCTATCAATGTTTTTTTTTTAGTTAAGACAAGTTGCATAATCGTTTAAAGCATTTGCTAAAAAAAACATCACAAAAAAGAACTTTCTTAAAAAATAAATAAATTATAGTTTACTACAAGGCAACCCTAAAAATAAACATTTCTCGATCAAAAAAGTGAACGGAGCGTTGACAGAGCTAGGGAAAATATTGTTCGCGAATCGGCGCTTTTACCCTTTGTGGGGGTGACGGGGGAGGGGGGTATCGGCAAACACGTGCGACTGGGTTATATTATTAGTTGAGTTATTCCGATTCAATGAGCGGTGAGAGGAAGACGGGGATTAAGTGATGTCTACTTTATTTGTAGTTTCGGATTGTAAGTGTCGCAATAAGCTTGAGTTGCCTTCGATGTTTTTTGAAACGTGTCTACCCCTTTCGTGTGTAAAAAGTAACTTTTTGGATTAAATACTTAGGGCTGCCTCTTGGCCGACGTAGGTGGCAGTTACGAAAAAATATTGTATAATAAATTACTAACGTTTGCAAAAAAAGTACCTACTAGAAAAAAGAAGAGTGGAGTCTATAGAAAATTCATACATTTATATTTCTAGTTAAATAAAAATACATAAAAAAACTGCATTCATTTATTTCATAAGATAACTTGTTAAAATAAAATGTAAAAGTGAAATTCTGACTGACTGACGCTCAATCAACGCCAAACCCAAATCCTTTGGCCTAGAAAGCTTTTTTTGCACATTATGTAGTTTTCAATTTATCACGTAGACAAAAAAAGGGACGGCTTTTCAAATTCCTACGCTATATCAAGTGAGTAATTGTAATAAACAGAGGTACCTACAGCTAAGCTTTCTTAGCAACAAGAGCTTCGTTAGCTGTGTATCTCTTGATAATTTCTAGTCCACAAGAACAGTTATAATTTTGGTCACATAGTAGCACACTGCGCGCCTTGAAATATCACTCTTTACTAACCTATGTAGCCATAACACAAACGTATCAACGAACTAATAGTCACGAAAAGACTTTTTAACAATATATCACCGCGATAAAACAAAAGCTAGCGGACGTGGCGCATCGGACCGCTCAGTCTTGTTGCACTCTGTATAAAGTTACCCTAGCGGCTGCATATGTAGCAAAGCCAATTGATGCAATAAAAGCTAAACATTAACTTGACTTGCAACAACTTGTTTTAACGATAAATTTAACTGGTACCTATATTTGACAGAAAACCTAAGAAATATATGTCAAAATCGTCGGCTATTTTTAAAGTGGTTGTTAACCCTATAGCACCTCTAGGTGACGGCAACATATTTGCCGTCACAGAGGCAACAAAAACGCGTCTATCTATCTATAAAGCAAATACTTTGGGACTTTTTCATATCAATTGACTTACATTCAAATTAATCGAAGTTTGAACTATGGGTGGGTAGCTACCAGGCACCGGAGGAATATACGTATATGGATAGGTACGTACCTAAATAGGTACTTGCACATTAAACATTTTATTTTTTATTGCGAATGTGTATTTAAGCAAGATTATTCAATTTTTCCTTTACAAACAAAAGGATTTATAACACGATACAACTAAACTAAACATCATCATCATCATTGTATGCAGCAGCGGTTTAAATTGAACTGAATTCGCTGTTTCCTCAAAGCTACGAACATACTTGCACTTGGCAAAAATATTAGGGTAAACGTACACTGGCGTGTATTGCGATGCTGAGCGATGGTCCGTTGTCACTGACGCCCGTATTAATGGTGCAAATAAATTTATCTAGCTCACGGTTCATGAAAGTGGACCGCAAGCTTTACTCGTGGCTTAGTCGCTTGCGGGAAGAAATAGGGGGTTGAATAAACTACGTAAGTGATGTTACATGCTACACTAATATGGCAAGCGATGTGTTTAGTTTCGTTTGTGGGTAAAACGGATTAGCTTTCTGGTGTTATTTTCTGATTTAACTGTTGGCTTTACAATAGCTAAATCACGTTCTGTGCGTGCGTGCGTACGTGTGACATCAATTTTATTATGTTAATAAAATAATTTACAGGCCCATTATTTTCTTTGGGAACCAAATTTATTTTTTTGAGTAATGGTATGGGGAGAAAACGGGCATGCGAGTCACCTGATGGAAAACAATTACCTCCGCCCATAGACACCATGACATAGAAGAGATAGATAGTATATAGCTTGTTTTTGAAGATCCCATTTGTTACCCCATGTACAAAATAAACCCGCAGGAACGTACAAATTCTGATAAGCGCGTACATGATATTTAGACGTGTATTATTATGTATATGGACTCGTTATTTAGTTAAACTTATCTCTCGTTGTAAGTGCTCCGTGGTCCCCAACGTAACAAAGCAGAATTCAAATCCTCGCCGCCTAACTCTAAAGCGAATCTATTCGACCGTCTGGCAATTTCTATCTCTTTTTAAGTAGAACTTGTGGAATGTAAATTAAATTTAGAACGTCAGTTGAACATCTCGCCCGCTAGTGCCATCTATTTCCGTCAGCGGGAACGGCGCCACCGTCGTAGATAACACTTTGCTATCACTTACTGTAACATCGCTTGATGAGGACGGACGAGTACAATACAGTGTTTTGTTTAGTTTAGTTTAGTATAAATAAGTTACTGAAAAATAAAACTTCCTTAAGTCCATGCAAACTTCGGAAGTTAGTAAAATTCACTTCTAATACTAAGAAGTAAAGAAATACGAGTTCTAGCGCTCCCAAGATTAATGTTTATTTGAATTCGTTTTGTATTTAGTCATTTTTACTTGTAATTAGTGGAAGTACTGCGTTTAGACTGTAAAGGAGCGACCACACCGCTGCGTATACGCAGTGACGTGTTGCATGCGTCACGTTCTCTCACCGTTCCTTCATACATTTTGTTGCGTTTACGCACCCTCGACGTCTTTTACGCACTGGTGCGGCCGGACCTTTATATGACTGTTATAGAAATAAGACTTTCTGCCAAGTTTCTCGCAGCGCATTGTTCTTAGCAATGATGGTCTTTCCAAAATACACTGGTATTTAAAAAAACATGAACGGTCCTATTGCGGCCTCCGAAACATTTCGGGCATAACTCCACTAGAGTAATAATATATGCCAGTTCGTTCGTCGTCTCATAAAATTGTTTGCAATTGTTTGCACTGGCTGACCTATCAACGCAATACTAAAACTAGAAAGGTTAACATTTGAAGTGATGGTTTCTTTACAGCATAAGCGCCGAGAGCATAAGCTGACTCCACTATACGTAATTGATATCATTCCAATCAGTTACCAATAGGTATAAGTATAAACACAAATCACATCCTAAATATGACGGAATAATAATTCCGCTGATCCCACCACCTTAATACGACGTCTCACAAAGCCGAGATGACAAATCAAAAATGAAATTTCCAATCAGTACCGAAACCGCAGACGCCTCATTCTGCAATGATCCGGCTTAATCCCGATTCCGGCATAACGACATAACTCCTCAAAGGTCGATGCGTTCGAGAATGCCCATTTAGATCGCGGCCGATGTGAAAAATGTCCTTTTACACAAATTCTGTTAAGGCGAGAGACTCGGCGTGGTGCGTTCTCGTTTCTACTGTTTGATTTACTTTCAGACGGATTCAAATCTGTCTACGGCCTAATAAAAATGTGTGTAGATATTACTGCATAACTTCAGCTCAAACAGTTTTTTCCTAGTTGTCAAAATTAAATAGAGCTGTATTTTTTATTTTGCTCGTAGATTACCAGTTCAGCACAATTTTAGAATGTGATATAATTTAAAAAATCAGGCCCCATATTTCCCACTGGTGAGCGGTAAAGAAGCTTTTATTTTTTTTTTGTCTAAAAGGTAAATAAAACAGTTAGTTTTTAGCTGACTTAAAAAATGAAGTTTGTTTAAGTGTTTATGTAAATTCTCGTTTAATGTGGAATTTATTATGTTGTTCAGAAGGTTAGGCTCCCGAGGTATTAATTTTACTTTTATTTTTTTTTAATCATGTTTCAAATCAGTTAATGTTCTTATTTTAAAAGAAGAACTGTGTCTATCGTTAAAAGTTGCAAATAAAATTGGATATAATTGGGACGTCTATTACAAAGTAGTTTCGTTTGATGGTAGAAACCGCTCTCGCCCAATTATGTTAAGGCGGCAGTCGCGATCCGCCCAGTGATTTTATTTGATTACGTGGAGCCTCGTTCGAATGACTTAAAGCGTTTTGTCGGAAATCCCCCGGAGGCCAGATAATTTATTTAAATAAAAAGAAGATTTTACTAAAAAGAGAAAATCAACTAAACGCCCACGTCCACTGCTTTCACGTGATCGACAGAGGGGTGCCGTCGATCAATTTTGAGGGATCAAGTTGAGTTAAATTTTTAATCCGACTTATAATTTAATTGTATAGTTATTATTATCATCAGGTCAGGAGTAGGTACCCGAAACCGACGAGCATGTATGAAGAGACTGATGACTGTGGATGAAGCGAAAGAAATATGTCAGGATCGTAGCAAGTGGAATAAACTAGTCTGTGCCTACCTCTGTGGGAAAGAGGCGTACATACACACCGTCGTATGTATGTATTATTATCATAATTAAACTGGCTTCCTTCCGCAATTTTGCCTATACCATGAATGTTTCGAATAGGAGATTTGCTACGAGACATAGATCGGGATTACTTTTGCGTTAGTCCCAATAATTAGACGTAGTTGTATTCATCATGACCACAAGAAGAAGATGCGTCCAATAAAATTTACCATGAAACATTAAGGAACCGGTAAGGTCCTGAATGTTTTGATCCATTATAAACTAAGCTGTTTATTTTTTATCTACACCCATAACCTAACTTCCCTACAATATCTTCACGAACGATAAGCAAATGGACTACATAAAGAAACCTGTATCTGTGGTTGTATTATAATATTGGCATTAGAGTATCAATATCAATACTCTAATTACATTCAAACTTCAAACAGCTTAAATAAAAAAATCTCTATGTCTAATGTCTGGATTTAAGAAAAAAATGTCGGGTCCCATTTGTCCCATACTTTTCAATTGTTCATAGTAATCGTTAGTCATAATATTTTTGGTTATAACACGTGAAATCGAGCATTTTTTAGGAATTATGGAAAAGTCATCAGAAGGTTAGGTAAGGTTAGTTTACTATCAATTCTAAAATAATACTTACTGTTTCAGAAATAAAACGCTTTATGCCAAACCGTACATTTGAAACTTCACTTTTACGGGACAAAATATAAAGCCAAAATCAAAAAACTTTCGAAGAACTGAAAATAATGTTACCTACGTATTTTAATGTGAAAACGTTTATTGTAGAAAAGTTATGATATGAATGTAGATAAAGTAATGTATGCGACTGTACATTATTAGGCATCAAAACCCAAGTGGGGTTTTATGAAACGAAGCGAAGCTCACATTATGCACCAGCCACATAAATAATTATAAATAGAAAGAATTATTGCAATAGTTGAATGTGCATCGTTCTTTGACCCGCGAAATGGGAAGTAGAACTACACTGGCAAGAGTCTTGTTCGAATATAAATGAAAAACATTATTCCAGGAGTTTCCGTTTCATACCCACTGACAACCACCAAATGCTCCATAAAGTAATTATAGCCCTCATTAAATTCATTCGCACGATTCAATGAGCAACAAACAAAATATTTTCAGTGAATAATGGTTTGTGTCAATGGAGCAGCTATTTAAAGTTCATTTTAAAATTTACAACAGTAGAGTTGATTTTTGTGTTTCTGGCACAGAAATGGTGTCCTAATTGACTCAAGCTTTACATCTCAATTGCAATTTTAGCAGTGGATTGTATATACTCGTATATACAATCCACACAAAACTGCCTGAAAGACAGAAAAAATAACGCACAACTCAAAAACTAGAGATAGACATTCGTCAACATAATGCTTGAGTATCGCAAATACAGTCCGCTTAATTATGCAGAATTTTCTGCGTACTAAGGAACTGATTCATTTTCTGGTTCTACCGGGACAAACGACTTCGTCGAATTAACAACAAAAAGTAATCATTGTATTGATAAGCAAATATAAAAGGTAAAAGAAAAACATCCTGAATTGAACTGAATTACCAGTTTTTGTTATGACGGAATTGAGTCGACACATTTATTTGTCGACAGTGTCATATCTATAGCCAAATATGGTTAAATATTTGTTCCCGGATACACATTGAGTGCGTGTCACTAGGTGCGCTATGTATATTATGTGAGAACGGTAACCGTGTAAATCTTTGATATATGACAGTCTTCCTCTACTATGAAACACATATTCCTGTCTTCGATAAACTAACAAACATCTTGACAAAATCTACATTCCCTTAGCCACCCGTTGTTTATATTGTTCAATATCTTAAGTCCGCACAAATCAACTTCTAGCTTCTGTTTAAAATAACAGCTGCGTGGCTCGACTATACAATTGACGCGTGACAAACCGAAATTTTATCAAAAAATCAAAAACAGTCAAGATTCTGCGACGAGCAACACGCACATAAGAACGTCATTAACTTAGATACAAATAGATGCTTTCTCTTTTAAACGTCTCAAACCAAACAGTGACAGACTCATATTCTTGAATAAACAATTGACTCACCCATACTAGTTGAACAATCTCATTTGCCGACGCGGAAAGTCGAAGAAGTCATTGTCCCTTATGAATATTAATGTGAGAATTTTTCCATTATCTCCAGTGAGGACGGTGAATAAATTACAAACAACTCGCCTCAGTGTTTTAGTGCCCACTTATTGTTACAATTCGGCCTAACGGCTAAGGGCCGTGACGAATTGGAGTTGCGAAAACATGGAGTGTTTTGATAGGTTACTGTTAAATTTTTAATTATACAGTGGAAAGTTTGTTTGTTAATTCATGTTTTATTAAACTCCTGACTTAATAAGACTTCTTTAAATTAAAACTAGGTACGCAATTACATTATTTTTGGGAAAATTTACACATACACAATTATCCCTTACGGGGTAGACAGAGCCTAAGGTGGCAAGACCTACAGGCCACGTTTAGCAGGATTGTGGGTGTAAAGGTCGAAAATGGAATCAAAATAGTGATGGGTTGCCAGCCGCGTCGCTTATAACATGATTCCTATGATTTTCACCCATTCCCTCGATGGGCTTTTACCATCTGCGCGGGAAGAGAAGCAACTGGTACATTCTATTTTTTTTCTTTGCTCCCAGACCAGCATGGAAGGAAATTGGAAAATTTACTTAGCAAAATAAGTTCAGATTACTTAATCCGACTTAATATTTTATACAGCAAACTAAATCAGCATACGGAGCTGCTTTACATGATTGCTGATGCAATCGTCATTAGATATTTCTAACTATCTTAGATAGCTTCAATGTATCTGGTAGCCGGGTAGAACGTTTAGGATGTTCTAAGTAACATGCACTACTACGAACGGGTTACGTGCTACGCCGACGGGTAGAGTAAGTGCTACGGCGTAGCTACTCGTAGTAGCTGCTCGTAGCAAACATTTCGCGGCGTAATTTTGTATTTTAGTAATTTTATCAGCTGATTGTTTTAAATTTTTAATTGGAAAGAACGTACGTTTTAGGCTGAAGTGTTTTAAACAAATAATTTGTGTCTCTACACAATGGAACAGTGATCTCACGACACATTTCACTAACGAATTACATTTAACGAGCACTATAGGCTTTCTTTTGAACGTGGAAAAAAGCTATTTTTTTCATAAATTAAGTGACTTTTATACACTTTACTAGGGTAAAGTGTATAGAATAGGTTCTACCTTTCTGGTTTTAGTTTCAAACAAATTAGTCGTTCGTCGCTCAGTCACAACAAAAATTAATTGATTCCTTTGTGTTACGACCGATTCACCTTCCATTGCAATAAGAGTGAAAAAGTCGTGACACAAAGGAATCAATTAACTTTTGTTTTAATTAAGACCCTATGTATAATGTTTTGAAACGATTCTTATACGACAATACCACTCTATCGGTTAGTTTCTCTATGCCCCAAAAATCCAATATTTACGTAAGACAAAGGGCTCCGGCCAGCCAGCATGTTTGCATTAGTGTCTACAGATAGTTGGCAACTTCTCGGGTCTTGAACTGTAGGGGCTCGAACTTGCGGTTGTTTTATTAATATGTTTACTCCAAAATTCGGGGATTATTGTTAGTAGGAAGACGTTATTGAATAATTATAAGCCAATTCGAATAAATCTGCATTAAAGGTCATTGAGTCTGTTATTCAAAGCCTTATCTGTCGCATACTGTCGTATACTTCCATGCTAGTCTGGGAGCAAAGAAAATACATAGAATGTACCAGTTGCTACAGATGGTAAACGCCCATCGAGGGAATGGGTGAAAATCTTAGCAATCATGACATAGGCGATGTGGCTAGCAACTCATCACTATTTTGATTGCCCTTTCCATCCACACACATATTAATGCTAAACGTGGTCTTCAGGTCTTGTTACCTTAGTCTCTATCTACCCCGTAAGGGATAAAGACGTGATTTATGTATGTATGTATGTATTTTCTGCAGCACTAGCGCAGTAACAAGATTTAATCGTTTTTTAATAGTTTGCTGTATCAGTCAGCAAAATTTTTTTTTTTTTATGACACCCGCAACCCCGGAGGGATTGCAGATGCGTTGCCAACCTAGAGGACTGAGATGAAATGCCTCTTGTGCCCGTAATTTCCCCGGCTGTCTTACTCTCCACACCGAAACACAGCAGTGCAAGCACTGCTACTTAGCGGTAGGATTAGCGAGTAATAAGTTATTATAAGTAATTAGGTAGGTAGTGTATTATTAGTAAGGGTTA
Organism: Pandemis cinnamomeana; assembly: GCA_932294345.1. Taxonomy (NCBI): domain Eukaryota; kingdom Metazoa; phylum Arthropoda; class Insecta; order Lepidoptera; family Tortricidae; genus Pandemis; species Pandemis cinnamomeana. Next base: position 6,004,517 of record OW028706.1, read on the forward strand.
TTATAAGGCTGCAAGATGCCTCAATCGCCATATCCCGTGTGTTACGAATAAATCCATGATTCCATGAATCCACACCAATATCAGAGCTACTCCGCTAGCAATTTAAATTGGCCTATTTTCGCGGACACATTCGTCCAATTTTGCAACACACAGGACACAGTATTTGTGCCCTTTTGAGGTCTTAATTATTTTTATCGACTACGGGAAAGCCATTAAGTACCCAAAAATGTATTAAGCATGAGATCATAAACTATTTCTTTGTCCTTTTCCGCCTCGGATACGTATCGTAAATATTTAAATGCATGCTTGAAAATAAATTGGCACAGAGCGACTTACCAACGGAAATTAGACAAAAAAATACACGGCGACACGCCAACGTAAACAAGAACTGATACAGATTTACGACCTTGGAACTTTTAATATCTCTTTTCTATTGGCTCTTTGTTTTAGTAACAAGAATAAATCTATTCACCGAGTTAAAATGTAGGGCTGAAGCGAGGTCCATTCTGAGCGCTAGAGTTATCTACATTTTTGTTGTTTCTGCCAAGTTAATCGTAATAAGACACTCATTCTAGTAGTGTCTTGTTTTTTATTTTTGTAATCTCACTACACTAATTTTCGATGTTACTTAAAGAATGTTTGTATTCTATTGCCGGTATTCCTAAGTATTTTTTACTTACTTACTTACTTGATTCAAAATGGCGCGTTTACTTTAAGAAAATTAACTTAAGCGGTTCTACCCCCATGAAAGAGAAAGATGGCTAGTTCCCTATCCCATGGAGTTGTTTAAATTCACTTCCTCAAGCTTATCTGCGATACACAAGGCATAGGCTTGCGTAATTTCAAGCCAGTCACTCTATTCTATTCTATTCTATTCTATTCTATTCTATTCCATCATTTATGTATACTTTAAATACAACACTGCCTACAATAATTTAAAAATGTACTGAGATATCGTTTAGCATTTGGTCCTGAAAAGAACAACAAAGAGACTTTGAGAATGGCATAATGGCTAACTTATCCAGAAGAAAATATGCGCACTGATTGAAAATCAACAACAATACGTTGTACTTCATGGGCTACTTCGAAAATCGAAATACAATTCCTATAAAGTAGCGCACAAACTGCGCTGTGTCACGGAGCCGTCACATAAAAACGTTTGCTTTGTAATTCGAGGACCGACGTAACAGAGTCACGCCATATCAGGTAAGGATTTGGGATGTTTTATGCGGGGTTTTTCTATTTGGCAAGGAATGTAGCTCTATATAGTTAAGCACGCCATACATAGAGCCGACGATGCATAGAATCGACATATTCGTAAAAGTAGAGTCTAAACCTGCAATGTGAAGGCATTTATACATATAATGACAGAGTTTTCCAACAACTATGACAGTACAGTAAAAGATGAATCAATGACCCACACCGTTATAATAATCCAAAATAGATGGTTTTTATTGCATAAGATAGCATGGCAGAAACAAAGTTACATGATTTGTGCAACTGTTTCGTACAAGGAAATCACTAGTGATTTCCTTAAAATTACTATTCAGACTTGCAATGATTATCTAAAATTCGCGTGACACGGCAGAGAATACTTTTAGCTTTGACTACACCGTGCTTTGTTTCTTTTCTCAACACGATTAGTGCTTGAACAATATTGTTCCCTTATTCGAGATGAGGAAGTAACTAGAATTATAGTTATTAGATCGGAGTCTTTGCGTATATAAAGCAGGCAAAATGAAATGGGAAAAAGCTACAGAAACCACTTGACTTAGGTAAAGAATGGAATATAAAAATGAAGATAATAACGAGAGAGGAAAACGTTGAAAACTGTTAAAAAAGAGAAATGTACGAAGTAAAGCTAATAAAAGCTGATAAAAATTAGACCCAAGTAGACTATCTCGTCTGATGTTAACGTCACATGACAGAAGAGGCAAGTTTTACTGCAACGTTACGTAACAAAGGACAATCTTTCCCAGCACCAAAATCTCTTACTTATCAATTTCAAAGCATAGTTCTTACAAACATTAAGTTATAGTTTAGTGCCTTAGTTAAAATGTTTCGTTTTGTTTCCTTTGCCGGTTCTAGGTTGTAAATAAATTCATGCCGCACATATTTCTTTGTGACCTGCGACTGAGCGGTATAGAAATGATTTATACTCCTGAAACCTTCTTTGCAAATCCTTCTGTCCTTTTGTAAATATATAAAGCTTATCCCGGAACTACGCTTGGTAAGGTTGCACAAATTATGAGGGATATAAATAGAAAACGCGGACGCCCGGATAGTGGACAGTGACTTGGAAAAATGTGAGCGCTGCTTTCACTTCAACGACTTTATCAATAAGCCGAAGCTCTATTTATTCAAATACATACTTACGTGCATACTGGAAAAGATGCAAGTATCATATGCAGTTTGTTTTTACTAGATAAATGGCCTCTCAAGCAGAGGTTCGTGGGATCGAGCCCTGGCTCGCACCTCTGAGGTTTTCGGAATTCATGTGCGAAAATACATTTGTAATTTACCATGAGCTCTTCAGTATAAAAAAATATCGTGAGGACAGCACACATCTGCGAAGCAATTCAATGACGTGTGTGAAGTTCCCAATCCGCACTGGGCCCGCGTGAAAACTATGGCCCAAACCCTCTCATTCTGAGAGGAGGTCTGTGCCTAGCCGGGACGCATATAGACATGAGATGACAATGAGATGTGACGGATATATACAGTACTCAAATAAGTACACTATTGATCTAAACAGGTGTTACTTTTACCTTACTGCTTTGCAACCACACGTGCAGGACGTCTACATCTGTGCGATACATGTATAATGTCAAGCAAACCCGACGTTCACCTCTTTTACATTTATCATCATATTTCACACACTCAACTATCTCAAACACACACAAATTTCATCTACTCACGACGCGCCAAATAATAAGAGTCAAAGTTACCATCTGTTCCCAAATTTATTTTACTTCTAACCAATTTAAGTAAAAAAAAAAAATATCAACCTTTTTAAACAAGGATAATGTAATCAAACGAATCTGAGAAATAATATAACCGAGCCCGGGACCGAATTTAAAATAATGTTGCAAAGAGAATATTTATTTGGCAATAATATTGGTTCTTTTTTGCAGCAGTGGTGTTATTCTGAGTTATGGTCAAGGGGTATTGAATTATCTGGTGAAATATACGGCCATATTTTTTCGCTCGACGATATTTTGCGAATAAATTTAAAGAGCAAAATGGTTTGGATAGAGGCCGGATTTTTATAAATAGTTTTAGGTGGAGCATAAGGCATGAATAAACGATGGATATACGTTCAAATGCAAATACAATGCAAATACGAAATATTCTTTAATGAATTCTTGACCCAAAAAAGATTAAAAGAAATACTGATACGAGAAAATGTACAACGCCAGCAGGTATCAAAGTTGCGAAGGCATTCAAATGCATTATTATAATGATCTATCTGAGTTGTATCTACTTCAAATCGAGTAGATAAAATTCTCCGTGCCTAGCTCGTTTTCATTTGCAGCCGTGGGCATATAAAGCAAAAACTCATCAGCGGCGTAAAATATAACTATGCCACCCCGGTTTTCCACTAGACTAACTTTTGATTGGGCACATCACGCTCGGTTATTTGCAATAACTTTAACTCCCCCTAAAAAGTAAGTTGGCTTGAGGCGACGATCACAAGATTAGAGGGGTTGCCGAAATATTTGGAAAGTGCCTGACAACCCACTGGGTAGTCAAGCGTTAGTCGATTGGCATGGTGAAGACTGACTAACTTATTTATAAAATCCGAATTTAGTAAATTATCCTCCACATTTAGATGGAATTTACGGTAAGATTAGCTTAACAATAGACACAAGTGCCTACTTCAAACATTAAATCCAGTAAAGCACAGTATTTAAAGCCGTACGACCAACTTTTAAAATGATATCAAGACAATCTAGAACCCCTGCGAAGTTTTTAACTCCGAATTAACTTCTCTTTCGTGCGCCACTGATCTGGAATACTTATCTATACGGAATAAACATGACTTAACATTTCCTTGCATTTTGCCACATAGTTTTTCTTTCCTCGTCAGATAGACAAGATCATAAACGCGAGCTAACATTAACATTACATGATTCACAAAACCTATATTACAAACTGCTATAAAATTTTGCAGCTCTCGTTCTGAACAAAATTCGATCCAAGAACATTGTCTTTTAGGGTAACAGTAATACAAACAGGGAAATCACGAAATGATTGCTGCACGAAATGGATTTTTAACCCCTGAAATGTCTGTGCCCCCGTTCGGAGTAGTGACGCGTCTGAGGATCCCGAACAGCATTGCCCATTAGGGGGCGACGATATACGAAATTTCAATAAAACTCGATAGAAGGGGTGATCTGCTAGAATTACTGGAATAAACTTATATCCGGGGTTTACGTGTTGTTTAATGTACATATACACGTCTTTTGGCATGTGTAAAATGTGTCACAGAGTCTTGCGTACCTATTTTTTTTTAGACAGTTCGAACACTATGTATTATTAGAAATACTAAATAATAATTATTATGGCTATAAATCGACCTTTATTCAAAATTACTTCAAAAAATGAGAGCAAGAATAAATAATTCGACCTAAAAGTTCAATATTTGATTTCGAAGATAAGCTAAATTTGATTGTTGAAACTAATTTAAAAGGATATTTATTTTTTCAAACGTTTTCTCTTTATTACAATTTATTAAATCCATTTGCGTCCGTTTGAAAATAGTAGCATAAATATCACGGGTGAACTGGCATTTCTTTCTTCACTTTTTTTGTTACGACTGATAAAAATCACCGCAATCTAATTTTTCATCAAACGATTCGCACATTTCGTTTTGTTTCTCGACTTAAATTTTAACGACTTTTCATTTGCACTTCAATTAAACATGTGTAGACATAGTAATTAGCCGACACCATAACACGCCGAACACAATCGAGGAATCAACGTGGTCCGTGCTATGCATACACAATGCACCATTTGCGCTACAACGGTGAAACTGGCAAGCCTGGGATTGCTAGTGGGGTAGTGTTCAGGGACGACAAATTAATGGCAGTCATCATAATCAGTTGAATAAATCGCTGTTATTTTTTTATTTTTGTAACATGCAAAGTGCGACGGTGCGTTTACGCAACAAAATGTATGGAAAAACTGTGAGAAAACGTGACGGCTACGACACGTCACTGCGTATACGCGGCGGTTTGGTCGCTCCTTAATCTAGTGAATTCCTACACTAACAGCTATTTTGGACATACTAGCAGTCTACCTTGTGCTTTAGACTTGAATTAAACGACTGGAATTCACGACACTGAGCATCCGTTTTTAAACTTTCAATTTTTTTAACTTTTGATGATGTTTAATTTCCAGAGGCAGGTAGTGACCACTGACTGTGAAAGGGTTTTTTAAAAAAAACGGTACAAGCAAGGCGACAAACTCGACAGAAATTAGGTAAAGCATCTCAAAAGATCAGAGTCGTGCCTTGTAGCAGTTCAGCAGTGGGTCCAAAAAGCTGATTATAATAAAAATAACGTTATATCTTGCTTACATATTTTGGAGCTCTTATAGCCTTAACTTAGGCCCTGTCTACCCCGTAAGGGATAAAGACGTGATATATGTATGTATGTATATAGCCTTAACCCTCCACAATTGGTACCTATTGAATTGCTCATTTGATTTAAGAAACTGGGTGCCTTGTTTGGCCAATGCGATGATTTATACCTACATTAATCACGTCTTTATATCTTACGGGGTAGATAGAGATAGAGTCTAAGTCAACAACACCTAGAGGCCATGTTTACCGCAACTGTGGGTGTGTAGATGGAAAGGGGAATCAAAATAGTCATGGCTCGCTAGTCGCATCGGCTATAACATGATTTCTAAGATTTTCACCTATTTCCTCGATGGTCTTTTACCATCTGCGCGGCAAAAGCAACAGATTTATTGCATTATTAAAAAACCGCGTCTCGCTGTCTCACTCACTCTTTATGAGTTTGATACTTGAATCGGCCGATTAAGGGAGACAGCAAGACAAAGCCGAATGGCATTCTAGGAGCTCACGGACTGTATAACATGAGTAGAGCAGCATCTTTCCGAGACATCTATTGCATGTCCCTAAATACAGTGTCTCGTGAACACAACCGTTTCGTTCACGCAGCAGAAATATGTGGCGACGTCATAATACCGAGGATTGACATAATTTTATCATACCGTCGCAACATCGCTTTAATATCGTTTCATTATCCCCTGTGGTCTAGTTTGCGTTCGCCTACGCGCGGCGCCGAGGGATCCGGGAACAATTTGATTCGTAAATGTTCTGATCAGCCCCCGGGAGCGTATTGGTGTTAACTTACATGAATGCACCCACACATGCTCCCTAGTGCATACACTTATAAACTTAAAATGTATACCTAACGCAAAACATTGTTTTGTTTGCCTCGCAAGTTTGAATTATTGAGCTCACTCGTACCAATGTAGGTACAAAAAATTATACATGAAAACACTTAACTTATCGTACCAATGTATAAAAAATAGGTATACATGAAAACACTTAACTTAGTAATTTTTAAATCTGGTGCCTGATGTTTTTTTAATATTTTTTTAGTTTGAAAAATGACTTGAAGAATATAACTGTATAGTTCTAACTATATGCACACAAATTATAACTATTTTCGAGTGATTTGATTTTAAAATTCGGCCTCCGGATATAAAATTGTCTAAAGATGCTATGTTAATTTATCTGATGATGCCTTGGCACTATATGGCAGTTAAAACAGAAAGCATACCTACAGAAAGGGCCAATAGGGCCTGTAATTACTCTGCTTAAGCCCGCTGTGTCTGCTTCAAGTACCCTAAAGCAAACAAGTCTATTTAGTTTCCTGGTTTTTACGCCGTATATAATCTATTTTATTTATCTTAAATATCAATTAACATAAACGACTAACACTAAATAGACCTGTCTATACTTATTTAATTAATTATGTTAATAAAATTGTATCAATATTTTTAGCAATGACTATTTTGTTCTCATTATCTGGTAACAGTTAATTTGTTGTATGTCAAATTAGTTAAAAATCGATACATAACATGTTTATTTTAATTATAAAACCGTTGCCGTTTAATTTTTTTTTTGTGTATAACTTATACGCTTCACTGTCGTTTTTAATCTCAACAAACTGCTATTTCATTATTCATACTTCTGTATTCGAGTATAATTATTGGTTCGATTAAAATAATTTATATTAAAATGATTATAATTTCAAATTTACCTGCATACTCAATACTATTTTATGCAGTGCGTTATTTCTTGCAATGCCCATGATAACAGTTCTGATTAAAATGTGGCGATGGCCAGGAATAAATTAAGGAAAAATCTTAGTCAAATTCCTTTGGAAAATTATGGTTATCTATAGATCCGATTTTAGGTATAGAATCTCTTCCAGCAACTAGCTCGACTGTACATACTCGACTGCTCGTAGTAACATGAAATGCAGTGCCAGGTAAATTGTTGGGATACCCGGCTTTGCTGCTAAGCCAAGAGACGTATGCGCTTCGTGTCGTGTTGCAGAATGCCTCTAGCCTGCTATGAGCCTGAGATGGGAAGAATTACTGCATTAAGTTTAGCTGAAGCCAGACCAGGTTAAGCTTAACGTAATGGCTTATTTAAGTGGGGTAGTATTTTCTTATGTAACTGCTAACTACATAAGCGTGGAGTTCAAAAATTCGAAAAAGGGTGTGCCCCAAAAATAATCATAGAATAGAATTGTATGGTCAATTGTGTCTCGTACAATGAAAATCCTCCAAACGACGTTCGACCATTGGTGTTAATTGTCCATGTTTTTTAACTGTTCGCGCAAATGACATTGACAAAGACAGTTTACATGATAAATTGTAGCTACAAACGTATCAAATGTCACCTCTCGTGGAGACGAGACTAGGAGTAGTAGCAGAATATAGCAGATATACTGTCTTATTGTACTGACTTTTGTTAATACGCTATTGGTGCCTATTACCATTAAAAGTTAGTTAGATTAAATTATGGCTACAAATAAAATGGTTCTTCATAATTAGATACGCTAGAACCTAGCTGATGAAATGTAAGAATCAATTAAATCATCTCCAAGTGCGTACGAGGATGAGTAGAATAAAAAGCCTTGTTATACAACGTGGATTTGGAATACGGGCGAAACTTTTAACTAGACGTAAGCTGTAGCGGTACAAATGATATTCACGTAATTAATTTTTAAAGATGCAGTAGAGAAGCAATGTAACGCAAATTTATTTTAGTCGTTACATTCTGTCACATGTCAAGCATGTTATCTTAACTGCATTATTTACTGTACATTGCGTGCTGAATAATTTTGTATATTTTTTAATAAGAGGTACCTTAATTAGCTCTTTTGGGCCTAAACTAAACGCTGTTTTAAAATTCGCCCTCACTCCAAACGCTGTATAATTTGTGTATAAGCGCGCCTTATCACATTAGCCTAAAAGTATTTAAAAAGTGCTGACCCCTCGTGGGTGTTTAACAAGATTATAATTTACAATCTGCCAAACTTGCCTCACGCCAGCAACGCAAACTTTCCTCATGAAAACTCGCAATGTTCGGAAAGAATCGTAGTTGTAAAGTGATTTTCAGAAAATTTCCAAGCATCCTTTGAAAATTTTAAGAAAAGTGCGCTCTCCGGCGAAGTTTTGAGTTTCCAGTGTTCTTTTGAAGAATCGATAGATTCAATCAATGAAGTTGGGTAAGTATTTTTTAAGTTTTCTAGTGTTTTTCTATAGTTTTTTTACTGTATGAGTTGGACTGAAGATTTATCTATAAAGTTATCCCATAAATTCTTGCATTTTTGTCACAAGTTCTTTTGTTTTACCTCTTTATCGCTTTGTTTTATGCTAGATTTTAGAATTTACTATACTTTTTAACAAAAAACAATCGATATGAATATAGTAGGTATGGTACTGTTAAAGCATCCAAAATGCCATGGCAATTATCATGAGTTCGTATAATAATTAGGTGTAAGTTCATGAAATATTTTATGTGTAGAGGGCTGCTTTGACAAATAGACTAGGGTCCTTAAAGACTGGAAGAATTCAGCAGACATATTGTCATAATAGATTTACCAATCCTAAGTACGAAAGGGAAGCTTTTATACTGACTTGAACAAAAACAATAGCCAATGGGTTTAATTTTTGAAAAAATGAAAAAGAAAGCGTTTAATAAGTGCGTGCCACTTAAACCAAAACTCATCCTTTTACTCTTGTATGTATTAGAATTTACAATGAGAGCCGGCTCGCGGCGCCCGCGGTCCGCCAAACTTTACCGCCAGCTTTCGAGCGGTTTGCCACCAATGAGAATTTCACAAGCAGTCCTGCCGACTTAAAAGAGTTGCATTTGCTCGCATAATAGGCTCCCACTTTAAACTTGAATGTCGGAGTGTTGAACTTACTGGGTTAGGATAAAGACAGCAATGAAGAAATATTTTGTGAAAGAAACCGATTTTATTTAATCAAGTTATAGTGATAGGCAGCCCAGACAGTGGCATTAAAATCTAAGTGTAAATTAGTTTAAATTTATTCAATTTGTCAAAAGGTCAGCGAACGGATCGGCGCGACCTATCAAACCAAATTAAGAGCAAATTCTCAAGTCCCGAACGCGACTTAACTCCGAATTTTATTCCAACTCGAATCGCTAATGGCGTCCGTTGCGAACAAAAACTCGCTTGATTAAAATCGTTTGTCGTAATAAAAGGAGCACTAAAAAGTTACAACGTACGAAACGGAACCGGTAGGCCCGTAAAATCGATCAATTCGATACCGATCGAGTGAGAGGAGGACAAAAATTTAATGTCGAACTCGAGATTAGGGTAGGCGGCCGGTTTAATTTAGTGCCCGGAATTAAAGGCGAAATATTAAATTGACGCGAAGCTTCTTGCGCGGCCGTCTTATGCCAAATGAGCCGTGAACGCTGGCGCGTATATTTTATTAGCCTGCCCCCCTCGCCGCGACGTACTCCCCGCGCACACCCCCCTATTTACATTCACGACAGAGCCAACGGCGTGTGAAATTTTATTTCTTCGACAATCTGAGATGAGATTAGCTGTAAATTGAGTTTATGATGGAATCAAATATGCATGCGCCGCGCCCGTAGCTGCGTTCACGGTTGATCGCGTCCATAAATTCAGTATTTGCCTTTTTATTCCCACTACTCCTTCGGTGTCGTGGAAATGTTCCGATCGTGAGTGAAATATTATTTAAAACGCTTCATGTCATGACCCTCTCGCCTCGATAATTTTCTGCAGTAAAGATTTCAATTCGCCGACACATTTTCATCAGGGTTCGATCACGAGCGGGTGGTAATTCTGTTATAATATACCTAATCATAATTTTCACTCAAGTCAGAACCAATGAAGCGTGGTGGGAAACCTATGTAATATCAAGATGATTTACTACTGTTTTGCTAATCAACTTATGGATAGACGAATAAAGTAGTTTAGATAAGAACCAGCTTTGTCCACAATTAAGTTATTTGAAAGCGTTAAAACAATGTAAAGGAAAAAACTTAATTAGTTTTTTTATCTGAAATAAGGCTACTGCTTTATGTTTCACAGAGTAAAATTCTACACCGTGTAAATAAATTTCATACGGATGTATATTTTACCCAGACATAATTTCCGACTGTACAAATCAGCAGGGTCGAGCAGCAATGTAGGTACTTAGGTATACGATCCAAATTATTGGTGTGTCAGGAAAGCAAATGAATATCGTCTCAGGACTTAGACACACGAAGTAGCCAATCATTAACCTTTTAGCCGCCGAAAGGATTAATACCGAACGTGCCAGTATCGCCAAGTGTCAAAAAATATATATTATGACATATATTGTCTTATTCATAGGACTACGGCGAAGTGAGCTGGATATTTTGTGTCTTATATTTAAGACAACAGGGGTTAAAGGGCTAATAAGTAAGTACATTGCGTGATCAATTATTTTGTATAAAAGTTAGTGAAAACAACTTCTGTGTTTTAGGACCTGCCGAAACCGTTATCAAAATTAACGCCAGTATGAAATTTACACGCTGTATAGGTACATTTTGACATTACTAAACTTAGTTCGGGCTAAACCTACTGGCAGAATTATCCCATCAGACAAAAACTGCAAAAAAAAACAAAACTGTAATTAGTTTTTTCGTGCAAAACGGCCTCATCGTAGCTCGATATCCATACACAAAAAGCTTAAAAAGTAGTCGCGTTCTGAAGACTTAATTCTGAAGGTAGGCGTCGAACGAAATGACAAACTTTTTTGTTTTATCCGCAGGCTTACATCCCATAGAAGATATTGCGAGGATTTAACGCCAGACTTTCCATGTTGGGCAATAGATTTTTTTCAATGAAACGTTTTCAATTTTCAGGCATTATCTCGTAATCCTCTGTTTGGATTTGGAATACGTTCGCGGATCTTCGCTGGTACCCATTGGATCCGTAGTGCGTGAGTAAAAATGATAGGTTTAGAGGAAAGATCAAAAGTGGGCGTCACTTTGAGTTTAGTACGCGTGGGAACGAAACATAGTTGAAATGTATTTTCGATTTTATACTTTCTATATTTCAACATATTAAGGCACAAGGGATTTAACTGGCTATTGAATTCCGAATTTCGTGTGTGATTTGTCACTAATACCGTACCGCGCCTGTTTTTTCGTGAAAGTTTTTTCTTGATCCGTCAAGAACCGATTTTTCTATTGCCAGAGAGACCCTATTCGACGAATAACTCTATGGGTAGGTTGTGAGATAAGTGCATATCTGTGAATTGAAAAATCGACCCTTAACAAAAGTGATTTAATGTATTTCATGTTTTTTTCCCTAAAAACTTAATAAGCGTTATTCATTATGTCACACGATGACTACTAATAATCGATATCCGTTCGCTTGATAGAATTCTGTTTGACCTTGAACCAGACAATCTAAGTGCAGCAATCGCCACAGTGTTTATTATTGCTATGACATAAAAAAAACTGTGATATTTAAGATTATCATCGTAAGAACAGCACAGCTCTGTAACGCTTATAACGTGTGTAAATCTACGCTACTAAAATGCCGCCAATTTAGTGTGTTCCCCGAAACAGTAATTTCATAAATAAAGACTCAATTCCACGTCTGTCAAATCATCAATTCGACTAAAGAGTATAGACCATACTCGCCATTATTCCATAAATCGGCTTTAGCACATTTACCGTAGATCTAAAAAGCTATTAGAGGCGTTGTCAAAAACATCCTTTTGCCATCGGCACGTAAATTATTGCATCGTGACGGTGCCAGTTCCGGCCCTTTCCGAACGCTTTCACGCGTGAAAATCAACACAAGCTTGTTTTGTGTTTTTTTTTACTGTTGTATTCTGTACGTGGATATTGTTTGGCTCCGGGAAGTGTGAAAATATTTTTACTCGCTTTAACTTAACGCTGTATTTGCGTTTGTTTTCTCTTGTATTTTTTTACCATGTACGCAACCAGATCGTCCCGCCATCGCCTTTTTGGTCTGCCTCGTCGTCGCTGCCCATTCTCCGGCCTGTCATTGCGTCGGACCGGGAGATGTGGATGTTAAGGAGAGAGACCTTTGCCCATCAAGAGACAACAATTCGACAATAGGCTAATAAAAAATTTAAAAAACTTTTTACCGAACACAATCGTCTCACAAGAAAACCAACGACGTGCCCGTAGCTTTGAGAATAATATTCTTGTATCCATTTTTCTTTTTTGTGAGGAATAATCCAATCGATTTTTATTTTATTTAATTTAAATATATTATTATGTTTAGTATGTACTTTAGTTTATTTATATGGGGAATGTGAATGGGTGCGTTGGGAGGGGAAGGCCTAGACGGACGTTCCGTGACCAAACTTGGAGACGTTTTGAAAAAGGTCAGGTCAAGAGTACCCGAAACCGATGAGCATGTATGAAGAGATTGATGAATGTGGATGGAGCGAAAGAGGTATTTTAGGATCGTAGCAAGTGGAACAAAGTAATCTCTGCCTACTCCTGTGGGTAAGAGGCGTGACGGTACGTATGTATGTAATTTAAATAATGTGTCAGTGTTTCTTTCATGTTGAAACATGATTTATTATAAATAATAAAGAAACTATAAACTATGACGAACTCAACTTGCAAACAGTTTGATGCGTCCGTGTAATGTAGTAGAAAGTTCCGAGTGCAAGATGGTTACAGTTACAAGTACTTAACTCCAATCTTCTGATGACGCCACAGTCAGGCACTTTAACATTATAAAAATAATTTAAATTTAAGTATATTCATGCAACAATATTTAAAACCGCACCACTCAAACATGAATAAAATATTAGTTCACTAAGCGGATATAACTAGTTATACTATCAGCTGTTACCTATATAACCGGCTTAATGCGGTCAATTAGCGCGATTAAGTTAATTCCCATAAACGAGCCGCTCCAGCCCCACTGTCAGTCAATTTGATATCTAGCAGTAGAGATGAGATGTCACGATTAAGCCTATTTGGCAGTGGTTACGCTCTGAACCTTGTTGTGAAGCAAAAAATTAATCGCTTGTGCATTTTTTTAGTAATAGTCAACTTTTAATTTGCATACACACATACACATAAATCACATCTTTATGTAATTGTGTCGTACAGACACAGCATTCAAACAGATAACGCTTAGCGACAAATATTCGCATAGTAACAAAGGTCACGTGACAGTTAGTAACAGGTAGAAAAATTCGGAGACTACCCACCTGTTATGGGTGGTGTAGGGGTATAGCACGCGTCACAGAATGACGAGGATCCGGGTTCGATTCCTGGCCATAGCTTTACTTTTCGGATTTTTCTGTGTGTTCTAATTTTCGTTAGAAATTCACATCTTTATCCCTTACGGGGTAGACAGAGCCCAAGGTAACAAGAACTAAAGGCCATGTTCAGCATAGTTGTGGACGTATAGGTGGATAGCGGAATCAAAATAGTGATTGGTTGCTAGCCGGCGCCTGTAACCATGATTCTTAAGATTTTCAACCATTTTTGATTTGTATTACGTAAAAATATTATTTTCAAACACAGAGTGTGTTTTGTTTCATAACATTTACACACATACAACACATATGTCACGTCTTTATCCTTTACGTGTTGGACAGAGCCCAGGGTAAGACCTAAAGGCAAAAGTTTAGCAAAATTGTTTCTCATAAAATTGTCTTCCTTTAATTTGAGATCTTCTGTTACGAAACTTATGTGGCCATAAATATCTTTTACAAACCAAAGTAGGCTAGCATACTATGCGCCTTGTACAGACAGTAAAATAGATTTCGAAAAATATTTATGTAGCAGTCGCAACAGCTACGTTTGATTTTGTTTTCGTGTATTTTTCAAAGGTTAGCAGGAAGACATTCTATTAATGTACCTATAAGTTCACCTTTGAATATCTATGTGTTATGTAACTTGTTATTTTATGTGACTATAACAAAAAAAACACAGGTGCACAAACACACAAACGTTAGTGTCCAGTCGTTGAAAAATCTAGAGGTAGCTAAGTAATCCTTTCAACTAATTAAAAACTTTGTTAACAATTTGAAACTGAAGTTAATATTTTATTTGAAAACATTACAATATCAATCATATTTTATAAACGAAAACTAAAGTAATATTATTCAACAAAACTTTATTATAACACATTGGAAACATTCTCCAGTCCCCCGTTATTTTTTGTTTCGGGTCAATGAGAATATATTTGGAATATGCACCTTTTATACCTTTCTCAATAGGTACTACTTAATATTATTTACAAAAAAAATATTTTTGTGTTTGTTTGTAACGAATAAACTCAAAAAGTACCTACTGAACCCATTTTTTAAATTCTTGCACCATAAGATTGCTACGTTTTCTCTGAGTAACAGCTAGTTTCTAAAGAATATTCTCGACAACTCAGACTTAATTAATCAAATTCCAACATGAATTGTTATTGAAAAACGGGAGTCAGTTCAAGTTCTAAAGTCAAACCATCTCAAAATGTCTCATAAGTAAAAAAAAACGAGCAGTTGAAACAATTAAAACAAAAAGTTACACAATTCCAGTTTCCTCACGATTTCACCGACCTCTGTATGTATAAGGAATTTTAATTTATTTCGAGTGAGTTTAACGTTTTCAGCGCCGTGCCTCGCATATCGGGGGCCGATTATGAAAATGGCGACCGCAGTGCTGGTGACATCTTGGGTATTAAAGTGTTAATGTCACGTACATTGTGTTGCTTTCAGGATCAAGGCTCTGAACATTGTTTTTAACTCGCTTTGGTTACGGGAACCATATTGCAAGCTGAGTGAACTATCTCTAAGAATCTCTCTAAAAATCATCTTAACTTGTTACCTATATTAGGTTAAAAGTAGCTTAGAAATAAAGTTACCTTAACAATAATTATAATTGGACATAATACGATTTTGGGAGAACTTTATTGAGAAGGTGTAAATAAGTATGGTTCACGTGGCACACGCGCACACAGCAAGGCATAGTTTGAATCGGCCTCACTGTGCCGTTCACAGAACTCCGTCTTGACATTTTAATTGACCTGAATCATGCGCAATGCAGAAAAATAGATCCTTATGACACATTTGATACGTCCAAGAGGAAAACTAATTCGACGTCTCCGAAAACAAAACCCGCACGATTCTAACTTCACTTAACTCTATAAAGGTTAGTTCCGAAGTCTATATTTCCCGGTAACGGCCGCAAACGAGTAAAGGGGTGAAGTTACGTTGTTTGCGCAGATAGCGGGGAAACGGGTTTGAACATGTTTGAGCACACAGCTTATACGTTACTGTTTTGTTATACTCAGGTTTTACTAAACCGCATTGTGTGTACTGCATATCAATAAATGGTAGAGATATACTCACGGCTAGCAATCCAACACTGTTTTGATTCTGCTTTCCACCTATACGCCCTCAATCACGCTAAAGTGGAGTCTAGGTCTTGTTACTCCGTAAGTATATCCCACTCTATCTCATCAAGCATTGCGATTACTTAGTTTTGGTCATGCTTCTAAAGTTCCACACGGCACTCAAACAATGAACACTCAGGCCCGTACAAAATTTTAAAACAAAACATTATTTAGCGAATGTTTCTGCCATGTAATTAAACATTTTTCATGATCTAACTGAACATGCAAGAAAGCCATAGATCTAACAATTGAAAAAAATCAAACCTGAATAGTTACAAGAATTGCATTATATTTTATCCGTACAAAAGTGACAATCGGGTCTAATTCTGCTGAAAACATTAGTCACACTGGTCCCGCTATAAATTCTGGCTCGATTCCCAGCTGTCAAAGCGAGCGGCGACCGAATATCGAGTGGCAGACGTTGTCGCAGTTTAAGGTTTCTTTCAGACCCAGTGAACAATATTAATGTATTAGTCTTTGGATGGCTTTGTCATTTTTCGTAAAGCACACTTTTTGTAATAACTAGCAAGAATCTTTTGATGCTTTTTGCAGGCTGTCTGTGTGATTTGTTTACTGTGTATAGGATTGTGATAGTTTAACGGTAAATCTGGCTTATCTTCTTTCAGAACTCTGAACCTTTCAACACAAATGCCTTGTAGTAATCTGTTGTGACTCAAATACTCTTTGGATATTATTATGAAAAAAATCTTGAGTGGACTGAAGAAACTGTGGGATAGAGAGCTCATCATTAATCCTTAAGTAGGCCACGTTAAATATCCGTAATGTAATGTATTCCAAAACTATCACAAGTCTTGCATCAAATGCGCACTCTCGCACTCTAAACCGGTTCTAATTCAACATAAAAGCTAGAGGAAATTATGCACAAGTCACTCGCAAAGCCCGTTATGCGATATTAATGCTGGCCGATAATTGTCGGCGACCTAGCCCACTGCGGTCACAGTTCGGATTTGGAATCACTAAACGAATTCGACCGGTTGGAATAGGCTCATTTTGCGTTGACGTTGTTGACGTCCTTTCGTAAAGCATAATTGCATTACATTTGAATTTACTTTGATGTAAAATATGAGGTAATAAACATTCAGTGGTGTAAGCTCATTATGCTGGGTAGGTATAAATCGGGAATGTACATGCTTTCATGTTTCGTTGAATCCTGGAGTATAGCGGAGGAGCTATGGAGGTACCCTTTATCAAATATGAGATTGAATATGCCTTAACGCCCAACACAGTATATAATTTTCTCTTCTGTCTAGACACCTTTCTCTCTTTTAAAGATAAACGATTTTAATATTTTGGAATTTGGAATTTATGTTTGAGGTTATCTATTTAGTAAGTGACGCGATGGTTTGGCCTAAGATCCTTGTAAGTCGCACTCAGAGTCCAGGGTCAACCCGAAAACTAAGAAATTTATTAATGACGTTGAATCATCTTAGAATAGAAGCAAGTAATCAATTTAACAAGTTCATTAACTCAGCGATCTGTAAAGTCTTACAATACATCAGAGGCGCGGCCCGCATGCCCCACCCAACTCAAACACGGATTGACTTCAGCTTAGTTTGCAGATAATTCGCAATAAAAAGGTTCCAAGTCACATTTTTCAGTAGTTGTACGTTGACTGTTACAGCAGCTCACATTAAGTCGATATTCGTTGCACATATTTAACAGAGTTACGGCCTTTTCATGGCGTGGTAAAAAATTGGAGAGAGGTTTTGGCTTTGAAAAGGACTTTGGCTTTTGGTGTGTCTTATCTCTATGCGATAAAGATGGGTTGTATTACGTTGATGTTTTAGATACAATACGAGGCATGTCTATTAAAAAAGTCACAATAGGTATCGCCTTAGAAGTTGTGAATAAGCACAGGAAGTAAAAGTAATATTTGTGTAGGTACACCTATCCACAAGGCGTGTGCGAAAGTAATATTGTAACTTCGGTCCGGATAGCTATGTCCATTGCTCGCTGAACCAGTTGTGGAGCAATAATGGTTGCGCTGCTGTGTTCCAGCGTGGAGAGTAAGGTCGGAGAAATAAATGTCACATGACGTACTCGTAGGTATCATATCTTGGCCTCCTAGGCTGCCAATGCGTGTGCACCTTCCTTATACATTGTGTTACCGGTGCAAGTCTCCGTAGTTTTCCAATTACCATCCACATGGTCAAGTATTTCCACAATAAACCACCAAATCCAGGCTAAGCGGTCATAACGTCGATGGTCAGGTTAACTGTCACTTGGCAACTTGCCAAGTGATAGTCTAACAAGCCAAGACCCGCCAAGAATAGCCAAGAGTCCCCGAAGCTAGGCCAATTTCGCGACCAGCTAAGTCAATTTAACTTATGAACCGATTTCACAAGTATTGAATCTAAATCTATACTAATAATATAAAGAGGTAAAGTTTAGGGGTTTGTTTTCACATGCTTGTAAGGAATCGGGCTGAAATGTAATTTATTTTTGCGCTACTGGCAAATAGTTACCTACTTACCATTTCTTAGCAAAGTTTCATCTCATTTCAACTCACATCAGTCCTTTGTCTAACGCATTACGAGAAAGGGGCATAGAGTTGCTTTCCCTGTACAAACATCGCAAAAGAAATATGACAGTATTAATACTCATCAGAAAGTAAAGTGACGAAGAGCCAACGAAACAGCAGCTGTTGATTATATCCGCGTCCTGCTCATACTCAAACTAAATGAGCGAGACAATAACAAGATGGCGGTAAAAGAAAGCCGCAAAAATTGTGTTTTAGGGGAGAGAGGCGGCAAAAAGCAGAGCATTTTCAGTAATTAGACAATACGTTCTCCGGGAAGGATATTAACCTAAATGACCCACTTTTTGTCTCCTTCGCACGGTTGAGTGAAAAAACGTTGGTTACAGAAAGCTATTACGTAGAACACAGACAAGGAACAGTAACCTTGTCTGTGGAAAATGATTGATCGTCTTTTATTATACTCCCACTGGGATTGATTCTTCAAGAATTTATGACAATCACTATCAAGAGATATTGTTATACGATATATGTATATCACATGAAGCGATACTAAGGTACTACAGTACGAATAGACCCCTAATAGTACGCTAGGTTTTAAATATTTGTGTTACATCTAATCTAATCTAACATATCAACTCAATCAATCAATTTTGAAGGATATTTTGCATACTTATAATCTATAATTAATAATCTGGTAGTAGAATTCTGGTGGTCCAGCCAGGACCGTCTCCGCAGAAGGGGACTCTTCAAAGGTTGGTCCGATTGACTTGAAATTTGGTTCACATATGTAGGACAGATGACAATGTAAGTACAGTCAATAAAAAGTAGGTAGTCAACAAAAAAGTTTGTATCTAAAACTTGAAATTTTTAAGTTAGCCTATTTATAATATTAAATAGAAGTATAGATTTAAAGCAGAAACTCGAACTTATCAAAACAACCATAGGCACGTTTAATAAACAATAATAACCTTCCGTAAACACTTTCAGGTGGATACGGGTCATAAAATAGCAGAAGTTTCGAGAAGCAGTTATAGTTTGGCCAATAACAAATGACGGACGGTTTGCAGGGTAACAGCGCCGTTTGCCGACCACTCGCAACTTAAACAGCGCGCCACAATCAAGACGGGGCGAAATCACATTGAGTAAACAATAGGGATGGGGTTGGACGCAATTGAGACACTATTTGTGAATAGGTAAGTAAGCGGATTGTGACGGTTTTAGTGCGCCATTTTGTTTTTAGATATTGGATTCAAAAACAATACCGTAAGTAAACACTTAGAAACGAATGTGGGGTGTCCATGGGCGTACCCAGGTTCTGGGCCAGGGGGGGGCTAATCAGATTTTTTATAAGCTAGGTGCTTAAAAAAAATTAAATTAAAATAGATAAAATGCGTTTATTAATATTTATGTACAATAAAAGTACTAGATAAGATACATAATTAGTAGGGACGTCAACATTATCCAGGGGGGGGCAGCTGCCCCCCCCTGCCCCACCCTGCGTACGCCCATGGGGGTGTCTTTTTTGATATATTAAAAATATTTAAAGCTAGAATAATAAAAAATAGTCTAAGTTGACCGCATACAACATTAAATGAATTAAAACTACAAATAAAACGGTTAACTGACGATTACGTAACTACAGGATGGGACGGTTCGACTAGTTTCGATCTTTTCGAAATAGCTTCTAATGGTGAGCATTTTTACAATAAAAGGCACACCCCGCACCGTAAACCATTTAAATTAAAAATTTTACAAAACATGAACATCACAGTTTAAAATAATAGGTTCTAACAGGTCTCGGATAATTTCGTTTTTTTTTCAACTGCTATCAAACACTTATACTATGTAACCATACCTTAAAACCTGCAATGCCTATTATGAACTTAATCGACCGTTACATATTTAAGGTAAGGTCACGTATATTTCTATCAGCACAGCTCGGTTTTCCTTTCACAGCGCTTCAGCGTAGTTCCCGTGGTCAATTTCACCCGAACGCAGTCTAAAATGCTTGCAAAATCACCCCACTAATTTCACTTTGCCCAAAGCCAGCTGGCCAATTTCGCCGGCACATCACTAGCAAGCGAATCAGGTGCCCTGGCAATCCCGTTTGTCTTAACTCGGAACTGGGACCCACCGAAACACTAATTGGACCATTTACCCTGGTAATCTAAGTCGCCAATTTAATTTGTGCCCCGCCTGCGAGCCGATTCCATGGAACGCTTGCCGTAATGGTGTAAGGCAAACATTAATGCGGCCAACTGTTATGGTTTTTGGGAACGGGTTCGCGTAATACTATCCCATGGCGATTCAGTTAATCAAATGATAATTATTTCGAAAGGCCGAGATGCTTGCGCTTGAGTGATAAAATTGTCGCAATTTCTTTGAGTGCAAAGTCCATTTTTTGGGCAAGAAACTGACGTAGGCACGTGTAAGAGGAAAAGAACGCGTTTCACATTGCAAATCTTATGAATCGACCTACGACACATTATTTTAACTTAAATATGTAACTTCTATATGTTTAGTGTTTAATGGTTTTATTTTAACCTTAACCTTACTGTAGGTAATTATTTTGTTAATACTCGTAGTATTCACCAAATCTGTTTATACATTAGTAAAAATCCTGTACTCACTGAAACCCTTGTTGGTTTCATTTTACGAACCTTTCTTAGCACGTCAGCTCCGTCAGAAACACGGCAGTATGTTTTCGTTACTAAATTAAACGGTTTAAGCATCTTAAACAACCAATATCTAGTAGAAGCAGATGCAAACGTAATTCTACGATACACACAAATAATAAAATTTCACCTCCTGGGCGAAATACTTTTTATATGGATTAAGGTAGCAAACTACCAAGTGTCACCTGATGTGTGCGTAAGCACCATCACCCACGGACACCCGTAGAACCAAAGGATTACAAATCGAATACCACACGTGATAGTAACTTTGTTGTCTTACTCTCCACACCGGAACACAGCAGCGCAAGCATTGCTACCAGGCGGCGGGATTAGCAAGTAAGATAACGGGTAGCGAACCGAACGGACTCTACACAAAGATCTTACCACCCAAACGTGAAATTTTACTTCTTTTCCATCAAAATTAAGTATCTTTTCAATAAACACTGGCTGAAAAGAAAAAAACGCTGCATCTCTTTCAATTAATAAGCGAAAGTAATTGCAATCCATTCATAATTAAGTCAAAACGGTGGTTTATCACTACTTCATTAGGCAGGCTCAGGGGTTAACGCTCTTGCCCGGAGTTCATTTAACAGAACTTGGTTCTTGAACTTTGATATTTATTGGATTAAATACCTCTTATAATCTTGCTCAAGAGTTAAGACCATACGGGGTGACGGGTTGAAATACAAACTTTCTGGTATATACATATACACTTGTACCTATACATGCATGTGTGAACAAACTCTCTAGAAACAAGCCTAAGACAAATTATTAACTTGGTTTTATGGTTAACCATGGGCGACCAATTATTTATTTATACATTCATACATAAATCCGGTCTTTATCCCTTACAGGGTAGATCGACCCTAGGGTAACAAGACCCATAAGCCATGCTTAGCATGATTGTGGACGCATAGGTGGAAGTGGAAAGGGGCATCAAAATAGTGATGGAATGCTAGCCGCATCGCCTATAACATGATTCCTAAGATTTTCGCCAATTCCCTCGATAGGCTTTTATCATCTCCGCGGGAAAGCAAGCAGCTGGTATATTCTACGTTTTTTCATTGATCACCGACCAGCATGGAAGTTATATTTATTTATTCTTATTTATAATGTTCCCCTTAATCTAGGATTATCATGAGTATCCATGAATAAATCCTGAGACATCAGGATTCTTACGATTGGAAATCTCAACTTTTCAATCTTCATAATTACACATCTCCCGCATTCTGTAACCCTATCTTGCCGTATGAAAGAACCAGAAGTAATAAATCGCATAACATACAAAAAAACAAAATAGAGGGAGGAACTTTTTGGAAGTCCGTTCAAAAAGGGAAAGCTGTGATTTTTATTATTATTATTTTTATCCTTTTGTTTTGTCTGGCGAAGGCAAATGTCACAATGATAGATAAAGCCAAACAACATACTGGAATAAGTGTATAAATATCCTTGATACCTTTACCTCCTATTTCAAAGCAAAAGTTTTTTTCCTTCCAAAACCCTTATCTCAACCTGTTCTGTAATAATTCAGCTCAATAAACCCCAGGAAACGTTAGTAAATGAATTTTAATAAGCTCCGGTAATCCGTTTATTACGAACATAACATAAATTCAGCGGGTGCAAAGAATTATTGCCACATGACATCAAAAACCTACCGCAGCTTACACAGAAACAGCCAACGCATTTCACTATTTATTATTCTTTATTTTTAAACACTAAAGCGCAGTGACTGTATACGTAGTCATTGAATCATGTTTTTACATGAACACTAGACTTCTTAAAAAAAGTTAAAATACGAGTAAATAGCCATATGACAACGAGCTTGTTTCCCTCGTAAATGCTGCCCTTCCGTACCCACAACAACCAGTGACTATGTAGCTACAGTTGTACAAATAAGGGAAATAGTTCTTGTCAAAACGAAATCTAATAAAGCTTTTTGGTCGACTGAACTCATAGAAGAAATAACCAAACAGAGTGGTAATACGGGCTATCCATTTCCGCAAAACATTAATGTTTTATCAGTTATCATACATAACAGGTATAACATACTAACACAAATATTTCGCAATTGTTTTCCTTTGTCCTCTACAAAGAACAAAGCCATTCAAGTCATTAGAAGTTTGATTTAACATATTTTACCTTTTTTTTAATGAAACATTAAGTTTTTTATTTACTGTAACTTATTGCGGTGCATTTTCAATGGCAATAATGGCCAGTCTGAAAGCGCTATGTAGCAGTGGCGTGGCGGGGCATTTAACTAGACTTTTCCTCTAATTCTGCACAATAAAACTGCCCAACTGCCTTAAAATAGGCAAGCCGGTGGGAAAAAACTTCTATGGACGCCACGCCACTGTTAGGTAGTATCAAAGAAACTTAGAAAACCTCTCTTTTTGCGTCGGGGGTTAAAAAAGAGAAGTAAAAGGGTTCTTTGCAGCCTATTTGCAGAATAAACTTATACCTTGACGACCGGATAGCCTAGTGGTTAGTGACCCTCACTATGAAGCTAGAGGTCCCGGTTTCGAATCCGGCGTTTATATGAGGAATAAGAATGTTTGTGCCCGAGTCATGGATGTTGTATGAATTTAAGTATGTATTTATCTACATTATATACGTATGTTTATCCGTTGCCTGGTACCCATAGTACAAACTTTGCTTAGTTTGGGACTAGGTCAATTGGTGTAATTTGTCCCGGGATATTTATTTTGATATGCAACGCAACGACCTATGATGACTGTAAGGTACTATCATCCATACTTTTCATAATGGCATTTTGTCCAACTCTAGTGTCCTAAAACAGCCAATCAGATTGTAGCAATCGCCATAATTATATAAATTGGTGAAATTTAGTATTTTGTATGACATTGCCACTCTTCTAATTATTTCCTCTATGACTAAACTACACGTTCCGATTTTTTTGTTGCCGTCTCGAACGCCGGAGCAACGCCGGAAACCGCCCCGTTGCCACATCCGCCGCCTGGCGTGCCAGAGCGACTCACACTTTGTTTAGCCAAATACCAAATTATATAGAAATACATTTCAGTCTTTGGACTAGTTTGGACCATTATTCTCGAGAAATTTGTCTAAGGTCAAAGTCAATTGACTTGTTATGAAGAACATTCTATAGATTATAAATGTCCACGTGCACGTGCACGTGCACGTGCACAAATCACGTCTTTATCCCTAATGGGGTAGACAGAGCCTAAGGTAACAATACCTAAAGGCCACGCATAGCATGACTGTGGGCATTTAGATGGAAAGGGGGAATCAAAATAGTGATGGGTTGCAAGCCGCATCGCCTATAACATGATTCCTGAGATTTTCGCCTATTCCCTCGATGGGATAAATGTCCGATGTTTGCAAATCCGCTTGCGTCGCACAGAATCATGCACTGTCACGGGATAACAGTAGTCCATGTTAATATGGGTTAACTTTCAATTAGGTAGTGATTTTTAATCGTTCTAGTTCTAGAGATATAAGTACCCTTTTGAAAGAAAGAGAGAAACACACAAACAATATTTTTTACCTGTTGTGGTTTATTCGAAAAAAAATAGGTCAGCGACTAACCAAAGACTCCAACCTAATTTTTTTCAACGAACAACTCAGATTAGTTTCCCGTTTTCAAGATGTACAAATACTTCCACGTTATTGAACCGTCGTTTTCACCGACTCACAACATGGTAGTATACAACTGATTAGTTTATTTTATTAAATTAAATTTGTACAGTCAGTTGAAAGAGGGAATCCAAACTTAATTGCTAGTTGAAAAAAATCAGGATAGAGAATCTCAACTTTGGTTGGTTACACTTCACCCAGTCCCAGTACTATGGAGTCTTTATTCGCATCACTGGGCACCATTGGATAGGTACAAAAGCGCACGGCCTTTCGTTGCACAAGCATTTGAATTTAACATCACAAGATTTTCCGAATAGCCGCTCTCTTAGCAAGCCTCTGGCTTTCGTGCAGCTTCTACATCACTTCTATATCACTGACTGCTAGAGCATCTAAATTCACAATGCTCGCCTGTGTACTTTAGAGTAAATCGTGTCTCCATCTTATTTTATACCCGCTCCGTGCGTCATAAACCGTTTGCATCCGTTAAGAAAGCACTGTAGGTACAAACGTGTAAAGTCGAGATACATGTATTTTTAGAGTTCCATAGGGTAACAAGCTGAAATTAGTACCTAATATTCAGGTTAACTATCAAACTACTAGTCGACGCAATCAAAAGATAGACTCATTAGAAAAGGTGTACAAATTGCCGTGGTATCAAAACTTATGGGGGACTTGCAGTTGTCCTAGAAATTTAAAAATTGGTATCAAGGTTACAGCATAACTAATGAAGTAAATCTTAAAATGTTATTTTTTGTATCTGTCTGTACCAAAGTCATTAATAAAAAATATTTTATACGAATGCGGCTATTTTGCATGACTTGACCCCATTGGTTCAAGCAGTGGTCATAGGTACTTAAATGGAACTCTGCAAAACAGTGAGCGCCTAAATCTGTACAGTACAATTAAGAGAAACTAAACTTTTATAAAACTTAGATTAAGTAAATGATTATGTATTAAATTCGTAATGAATGTCAATGTATAAGTAACAAATCCTGTCGAAATGAGAGAAAGACCGCAGGGACTTCCATAAATAGAATAAATAAGGTTACATTATAATATAGTAAATACTGGGACCACTGTAACATTAATAATATATCGCAAAGCATATACAGTAATTCGGCAAAGTTTTCGTATATCGTGATCAAATAAAGATCATGTAAGAAGTTAATCTGGACTCTCGGTATATTGTCTCCTCTATTTAGACATAACGTTGACAATATTGCTTATTTCATATTCAATCAGGGATATAAACATTGGTTATTTTATTTACCATTGCGGCATGGATTGTATTGCTTGGAGACAGAAACGCAAACAAAACTGAAGAGGAAGAGATTCTCGAGGTATTCATTTCATTTCTATTTGTTAGCGTTAGGTATTTTTTGAGGTAGCAAAGCAAAAGTTCTTTATTTGCTTAATGCCTATTTCGTTTGGTGGAAATACATAGTAAAACGTTTCAATAGAAATCTAAAATGATACTTCGGGTTTGCTTGTCATTTTTATACTTCGTGTACTTATGATAACAGATTTCAACTAAAAACTTTTGCGTTTTTTTAAAGAGTTCATAGAAAATGTACCTCTAAGATAAATTGTAAAGACAACTCGTAAAAAAGCATTGATTCTGATTGCCTCTGAATAGGCTGAACTGGCTGAGTGTTAAAATATGACATAGGTAAAACAGTTAACAAGTCACAACAAAATTTGGGATCAATGTTAAATAAGAATACTGGCAGACCGCTTCGTTCCCTTTTATATTTCTCGTAAATAGAAAAAAAAACAATTCCATCGGTTTTGTTAAAAGTAGATTGGTCTATGTCACTCCCACGGGGCGACCTCTTCCGGCTTTTTCAATTATACCGCTTCTATGCCTTTCGTAATCCGTTTCTAATCCTTAAATTCGGGGTAGCTTAGAATACCCTATAGGTTTGCCTGTCTATTGTCCGTGTTTCAGCAGGTGATTGAATTTTTGGTTAGGCTGTCGCGGATTTTGTTTCAAATTACAGACTTTTTATTTGGTTTCTAGTAATCTCAGGGCCGTGCCGTTCCAATTTGATATTTTTGACGACGTTATGACATTATTACGCATCGATTAGCCATCGATTGACATTCATGCAATGCAATAACGCCAATAACTTACTGGTGTCCCAAAATATCCGCACACAATACTATTGTTGGTAAAACCGTTAGACTGAGCTAAGATTGATATTTTGGGTAGTTGTTGCCTGCAGCTGTGTCTGGGTTACATAAACGAAACTTACCTGTTTAAGTATGTCTCACCGACCAGATTTAGGCACCTGTTTAATATAATGGTATAATATTATCAACATTGCCCTGATTATATATTTCAAACTGATTATAGCGATTGCGTATTTAATCTCATAAAGTATGAGTATTTTTGATTGTATTTTTAAACTCAAATGTTTATTGGTAGACTAATACAATACCACCCCTGAATTTTACAGTTAGTTTGTTACAGTTGCTATAGTCAAGACTAGAAGCCTTACTCGAGGTAATTCTAGCAAAATAAAAGGTGTGGTTAGTCCCAGAAAAGTTCGTACCTAATTATAAGTGAAAATCGCGAAGATTTAAAACAACACAAGTAGAAATGACGTGCTGGTAACAAGTTCAATGAACCGTAGCTTGATGCTATTTTATACTTTGTTATTCATCAAGCTTTCCACGGCTAAGGTAAAATATTTACAGCGAATGAAGTGTAAAATCTTCCTTCCACTATCACACCTACAAAGGATTTATTTTACTCCTTTGTGATTTATCACCGTATCGCATCTCTGTCCCGATCACAATGGCCGCCCTAAATCATTCAGCTCGGAACTAAAAGTAATATTTTGTAGAAACATTCACACTTGTAATGAGCTATGCGACAATGATGGAGTTGTTGTTATCAAGTTGTATATTGGTACAGAGTTGTTGACATAAATTTTTGTTACGTATTTACGAAGCAAATTTCAATTTTCTCATTCGTAACGTTTTTTTAGGTTCCAAAGAAAATGGTGCCCATTACTACTTTTCCATGTCAGACCGCCAGTCATAAGGCTGTGTCTTCGATAATTTCGTAGAGATTGACTGCGGACGAAAACCACGAGAAATCTGTTTTTCTATTAAATGAACGCTACGGTATATACGTACATTTCGTCAAAATAAACATTCAGTGATTAATTCGTAAAGCGTAGACTATGCAACATACATGAGCGGTGCGGTGTGCCGCAACATCATGCTGAGTGTGGCCCTAATTAGCGGTATTCGGCACCTTTTTGTTATTTGTTAGGTTTAGGGTTACGAGTCGTTTGTAAAAGTCATTGCGTTTTTTAGTTCCGCATTCGTGTCGAATTTATGTCAACAACTGAGTACCTAGTAGATGCACTTTTATTTCTTTCTGACAAACGAATAAAGTACACAGGGGTAGTAAACGACAAAGACTAGATGTAAGTTTTATGGTTTACAATTTTAATTTAATACTGTATTAGATATATTTTTACAGGATGTAGACCCTCAATGACCTCTCGATCCGATACCGAATTTCTTCAGTCTGCCCAGGATCATGATGCATGTCGAAATATCGAGAGCTTCATTAAATGCAATCGCGATCTACAAGCCGTAATTTTTTTATGGTTTATTTTGTGACTGAACGGTATGTGTCAGCAAATTTCATAATGTTCTACTTCTACCAAACAATCGAGAATATGAATTCCTGTTTTTTTCTACTTATCCATATATCACCGTACCATGTGACAAATAGCAATCACATCATTAAAACTCCGACAGCTTTTACACGGTCACATTAATAAATGACACTTTACATTCAAAATTGACGTTAACCGTGGAAATTGCAGGCAATCGGAATTATTAGCGGACGGATAATAAATCGCCAGTACGAACACGAGGCTGATAATTCGATGTCAAACGATAAGCCCGGGGGGCAGAATACAGTTCCCGAGCCGAAGCCGAATTATATTACACTATACCCGTAAAGTGTATTAAATAAGTAATAATAAAATAATAATAATAATATCTTGGGACAATTGACACCAATTATTGACCTAGCCCCAAACTAAGCAAAGCGTGTAATATGGACACTAGACAACTGATAAACCTACTTATATAGATAAATACATACTTAAATACATATTAAACATCCAAGACTCGAGAACAAACATTCGTATTTTTCATACAACGGACCAGGGATCGAATCCGGGACCTCAAGCTTCATAGTCAGGTTCTCTAACCACTGGACCATCCGGTCGACATTAAATTTAAACACACAGTAAAGTATAGTTACACCAAGTAACTTTAACCATACTCAACGATTTGTGTCTTCCACAGATTTCCTATCTATAATACGTACTATCAAATTAATCAAGAATTTAACTTCTTGGTTATTTGTTTACTTTTACGGTTTTACCTTGGCGACAAAAATTCGCATAGTGACAAGGTCACGTGACAGCAAGGCTTACTCACCTGCTATGGGTGGTGTAGGGGTATAACACGCATAACGGAATGATGATGATCCGGGTTCGATTCGCGGCCATAGCTTTACTTTTCCAATTTTTCTGTGTTCTAATTTTCAGCGTCGTTTAGATTGTTTTATCAATAATACGTCAAATTCGTCGGTTATGGTTAAAGTTATCGTTAAAGTGACTTGTGTAACTCATAATTGCTAAATCATTAATTACTAGCTGTTGCCCGCAACTTCGTCTGCATAGAATTTGTTTATCGCTATCCCGCAGGAATTACGCAATTTTCCGGGATAAAAAGTAGCCCATGTGTTATTCCAGACTGTAATCTATCTATGTTCCAAATTTCATCCAGATCTGTCCACCCGTTCTGGCGTGAAAGAGTAACAAACATCCAAACATACTAACAAACTTTCACATTTATAATATTAGTAGGATAGTAGGATTTACGCATAAAGCGGAGCAGGTGTCTAAGTTATAGGTATTTAAAGTTTCACATTACTATTGGGTTTGTCGCAGTGTCCCAGCGCTGGCTGTGAGGCCAGCTTAATGCTGAACTGGGACCATTTTCTGTCAAAATTATCCTTAATTCCTTAATAAATGTTTTTTTTTATTGATTTGTATAATAATATTATCCCGAACAAACTTTATCCTTCTTTTTTCTTTATTTCCAAACTATTTTCAACTTAACTCGCCAGTACTAGAGGTACGAGACTTACCTCGATTTCTCTGACCTGACTATTAAAAAACGCTCGTTCTCAATGAGCTTTGTAAGGAACAGAAATCCCGCAATCGTAACTTGTAACCTTCAATCCTTTTCAAAAATCTAGCACTGCAACGGTTCAAAGTCTCAAGATACACAAATCGGATTCCAGACCGCTTGCACGGAGAATGCAAAACAAAATAACCTAGAAAGAATGAAAAGATGGTCGGGCAAGCACCGGACGCGCTGTGGTCAGTAACTGTGACGTGACATATTTAATTCATGAACCTTTTTAACTTTCACGAGGTCTTAGCGACGTAGATAACGTGAATCGCGAGGTTCTTGGACCCATATAGGGTGATAATAAACGTGTTGTTACGACCCCATTTTGATTTTCATTACGAAGAATACTGATGAGAGGTTTCGTTACCTGTTACGGTGTGTTTATAATGTATGTATGTATGTAAACTATTTATTGTGCAAAATAAATATTAAACAAATACAATTGACAAACACTGAAACACATGCACAAATGCGGACTTATCTCTTTAAGGAATATCTTCCAGTTAACCTTTGAGAGAATGAGAGGAGTACTACATCAGGGACGGACGAGTAATAATAATAACTTTGAGTGGTAATGTATTGTTATTCTTTAACAATACCAATGTAATTCAAGCTTAGGAAAAACAACATTCGCCTAGGTAGACAATAACTTGCAATGGAGGCTAAGACAACAAAACTTTGTAGTATATTCATAGCTTACAAAACATAACACAAATTACGCTTTGCTCATAAATCTAACTAGTACATCTGCGACCAATCTTCACTGGCGTTAGCGAATAAAAAAATCAAAAGTTGGCCCACCCCGCCGAGCTCCTCCATTTCACCGACGCTTTTGCGAGAACTTTTGGATCTTAAATATTTATTTATATTTATATACCTAACTACCGATTACCTCACCTCAACCGGAGCTAGCAAACAGGGCTCGATTGTGCAGTTCACGGCGCAGGCGGCTTACTTTGCTCACTTTTGGATTTATTTATTTCGTTTACTTTGGATCATTTCTGTTTGTGACGTTTTGCAACCAACTCAAATTGCTAGCGAAATAAGAAAACTAGAGAACGCGGAAGTAGTTATTTTGAATTAAATGCACTTAATGCTTTTTACAATAATATTATCTTAGTAATATTATAAATGCGAAAGTTTGTGAGTGTGGATGTTTGTTCCTTCTTCACGCTGAAATGACTGGACGGATTTGGATAAAATTTGTAACGGAGATAGCTTGTACTTTAGATTAACTCATAGGCTACTTTTATCTCGGAAAATTGCATAATTCCCGCGGGTTAGCGATAAACATGTCAAAGGTCGTAACTGCCTAGAGAGACGACGTAAATAATTATTGCAGAATATACCATCAACATCAGTTCTGTTCTTCATTCACTGTAATTTTACGCGGACAAAGTCGCGGGCAGAAGCTAGGATGTTCATAAATATGAGTTAGTAACATACAAGTTGAAAACCTAATTAACCATGAAACAAATGGTTTTTTTTTAATAATGATTTTATTACACTAAAATAAAATAAGCTCAAATGCAATTTTCTGAATGGATTTGGTAATAATATTTTGGAATTTAGTTCTAATTAAAAAATATTGTAAGCAATTAAAGTTATTATTGGATTACATCGAATTTCATCGTAAATCAATCTTCCTCGTATTCAATGTCTATAAATTTCCTCGCAGCCCACAATTTACAGTCCCTTTAAGACACAAATTTCAAAGCAAAGTAACATTTATCAATTTAATGAAAATTATAGGTTTTAGAATAACCGGGCTTTGAAATAAACAAGTAAGTCTTATAAATTCAGGAATTGTTAAAAGCGACTCTTGGAAACTGAAAAGAAACTCTTGGAAAATTATGAAAACAGAGCCCTATTATTTATATTTCTAGGTTCAAGTCGTTTTCGTAAAATAAAATAAAAGAGTGGATATAGTGTCACAGTAGAACCTGTATTATGTGGTTAATGTTTACTCCAGACGAAACTAATTTACCAATCAATCATCTTAATCATAATATCGCCACGCGCAACTATTACTGGAAGGAGATTCCTTATTGTTCAACGTCCCTTGTAAATATTCCATCAATTTTCCTGCCAGAATTATTTTCAATTTTATTTACAGTAAGTTACACAATATGCTAAACGAATCAATGGTTAATAAGGATAGCAAAACTTTTTTATTACACAATATTATGCGCAGACAGAGTCTAAGCTATGGACCTTTGACATCAAAGATTGCTCCCCAATCGTGGTTTTGAGTCCATAATTGGCTGCAACACAATTACGAGGCGAGCCAAAACCAAACTAGCGAATAAAAAAATATTACGTTTTATACTACCGGAAAGGTCAACGGCAATTTTCTTATTTTTCCACGCGTATCGCAGTCATAAAGAATAAACCAACGGTACCGCTGTTACATAATATTTTACTAGATCATTCGCTCGGTAGTGTTGTAAAAAATTTAACGAATACACTTTTATGCCAAAAGACTGAGTTTAAGGGGGTTGTATGGACGGTAGCAACGATAAGACAGCAATAGGGTGGATAGTGGCACTATAAACTATGAGTGGAAGTGTTATTTTGTTTAAAAGAGCAATTGATATAAACACATTTTACTGTCGAACTGTGAACTCCGACATGCCATTGTCTTTATAACAATGGATACATTCAGGATTTGCTAGTTTGTTGCACTTGTAAAGCTGAGATAAAGTTGCAGTTTTCCCGGACGGCTTCTTAAGAAAAAGAAATACTTTACACTAAGCACACCTGATTGCAACCGACGTTATGCTGTTATTACGGCTAGTAATATTTTTACGGAAATATTTTTTTATTCACCATCGAATATACAGGGAAACATATTTGATTAACCCCTTCACGATATTGTGCATAGCTAACAAAAAATGCCATATTTGTATGTGTTAAAAGAGCTTGGTCCTGATTATACATAATA
Organism: Pandemis cinnamomeana; assembly: GCA_932294345.1. NCBI lineage: Eukaryota > Metazoa > Arthropoda > Insecta > Lepidoptera > Tortricidae > Pandemis > Pandemis cinnamomeana. Next base: position 6,037,454 of record OW028706.1, read on the forward strand.
ATTTAATTAGTGACGGATCTTTATAACTTTGCTAAATGATATTAAACAAGGTCGAATGTTCCTAGTCTATAGGGATAATCATTTTTAATACAGCGCAAACTTTCCATGGTCGGCGTGCGGGCTAATCAGAACTATTTACTCTCGCGGGATTTGAAACCGCAAACTTCATTTCTGAAGTCCGACGCGACGTCTAAACGAAACAAACTAATAAGATAGGTAAAACAAAACACTGCTTACAAATATAACACCTACTGTTTACTAGATAATAGGGAAAATATTCTTACCTACTTTTTCAATGGAAAAATATCTAAGCTATGGTGCTGCACTTAAGTGTAAGTATTTAAATTTCAGGGATGTCATATCAGTTTTGAAAATTATTAAATATATTATAACGATTAAATTAATTGTGTGAGAGGAGAAGACACAGCATTAACACTTGAAATGAATCAACACACGTTTTATCGACAATTAATGTCCCATGGAATAAAAAACACACATGAAAATAATTATAAAGCTACCGAAATATAATTGCTGTAATGAAGAAATTGCAAGGCAATGGTCCCGTAACACAATTTAACAAAAAGCATAAAAATCATCCCTTAAAATTTATTTTCATTAGATTTCGTAGGCGGAATAAATTTCAGTTGAATCTTTCCAGTTCAGACTTGAATATAAAATGTTAGAGTGCTTGGCTTTTAATGTCTTCTGGTACTACAGAATTTATGGCATTCCTTTTATTTACAGCTATAAAGTTCGCATAAATTTCTAAATGAAAAATTCCATTCAGATTTTCGTGGTTTACTGCGTACGTTGTTATTAATTATCATAACAAACGGGAACTTTGCTAATTCGTCAGAGCGGCCACAGTGAATTTTCATCAGCGAAGTTGTACGACTACGAAAGAGTATCAGGGAAACTTTCTTCCCTCCCTTGTAAAAAATGCTGGCCGGCGAGCAAGGGAGGCCACTAAATTAGCTATATTCAAAGAAATGGGATGTTTCAATTCGCGATCCGCAATAAGTTTGCCCATGAAAATTCAGGCATACAAAAAGGCTGACCGAAAAATTGGCCGGCTGACGGAAAAAATAAATTTGCTCATTACATCGGGGTGATGTAATGCGTAGCGGCGAGCTCGGACTTTTATTCGACGCATATATTTCTGATCTTATTGCAATGTTGTCGGATCCTGATGGATTTAAATACGTTACTGTAAATTTCGTGCAGATGAGACTAGTGATGGGTAAAATATACCTGTATGAGGTATTACATCACTGTTTTGATTCCCTTTTCCATCCATACGCCCACAACCATGCTAAACGTGGTCTTTAGGTCTTGATACCTTAGGCGGTGTCTACCCCGTAAGGAATAAAGTCGTGATTTTACACCGCGATGAATCAATTTTAGATTTCATGACCTCAATAAAGTGTCAACAGTAAAAGTGAATTCAATATACATGATAAAAATAACTACGTTTCCGATACGACTTGCAACTTTTTCCTCCACTGCAGTGATGTATGGAACCAGCCATTTTTTGCGCGTGTTGTCATTTTGTTAGGCTATCACTGCGCATTAACTATTCAACTGAATTTGATATACGGCGGTCAGATGGTGACTATAACGAACGAGCGACACCCAATGTCGTTACTCGGGTTTTAAAATGGCAGAGAGTGGATGACATAGCTAACTCATGTTGTTCGTTAGATGTGTTGAATTGAAGTGAAGGAACTGAAAGGCTTCCGCAACGCATGTATTGTGATAACCATTAGGTTAAGTAATATAGGTATTTTATAGTTAACCTATTCGAAATATTTAAATGTTCCAACTGAATTAAACATTTGGTTTGATTGTGTGACGGAATGATCGGGTTACAAACTACTTAATTAAATTAAATAACGAATTTAGCTTAATTCCAATCTGTAATTAGCATCCAAATTTACTAGACTCCGCTGAGTATTAGACTCAATTCTTAACCCTTAATTTGTCAAAATGAGAAAAATCATGGTTTAAGCTCATCGTTATTTTAGAGTACTTAAAATTCTGCACACACACGCACACACACACAAATGACGTCTTTGTCCCTTATGGGGTAAACAGAGCCTAAAGTAACAAGACCTAAAGGCCACGTTTAGCATGATTGTGGGTGTACCTATAGGTGGAAAGGGGAATCAAAAAAGAAAATTCTATGTTAATAAAAAATACAAAAAGGTATTCTTATACCACATGTGAACTATAGTGCACATGCACTTAGGGTTATATATTACTAGCTTCTGCCCGCGACTTCGTCTGCGTAGAATTATACATAAAAACCTTTCTCTTGAATCACTCTATCTATTAAAAAAAACCGCATCAAAATCCGTGTAGTTTTGAAGATATAAGCATACATAGGGACATAGGGACATAGGGACATAGAAAGTGACTTTGTTTTATACTATGTAGTGATGATCAATAGCATTGATAATTAGCTCAGTAACCGAGTGGTTACTTGACAAATAACCTTACCACTTATTCCTATTCTTCAATCCAATACAAACCAACATGATATCAGTCTATGTTATAATAATAATACCTATATGATTTTTGAATAACATAATGAGCAAATTTAAATCATCATCATTTTCCAGATTCTTTCTCTTAAATCAGCCGACAAGTCCCGACGTGTGTGTTTTACGTTTCGCAAGATATGGGGAACTCCGATGATGAGCCAGCGGGTTTTGGGATCGATCGGGGACGACGCAAATCATTTACCATGATATTCATATATAGGACGTTGATAAAGGAGATGATCAAAGCGCTTCTACATCTGTATGTTACATCTATAATATAAAAATGAATCGAAGAATGTGTTGCTAAGCGCAAATCTCGAGAGCAGCTGAAGCGATTTCGCTAATTATTTTTTAGAATATTCCTTGAAGTATGGGGATGGTTCTTACAGAGAGAAAATTAAAAAAAAAAAACGACTGTTAGGCGGTACGAAGTTCGCCGGGTCAACTATTACTAATGTAAGTAGAAGTTTATATAGTAAAACTCATATTTTATCAACCTGGTAGGTATATGGTTACTTGTAAGTACTTAATTTATTGAAAAAGAAAAACAAATCATTACAAAAAACAGTCAAAACTTAAAAATAACTTAATCCTAGCTAAAACTTATATTAAATTAAAGACTAAAACCTGGTATATGAAACCTTTGAGTAACAAACACTAAGGACTTGAATGGCACGAGATAATGAAAAGAGACCAACGATTATTTCCTTCCTACTCTGCTACCACATCGTAGTCGAGGCGAATGGTAGCGTAGTTAGTAGCAAGGTGAATGTTTTTTGTTTGTTGAAATGGACCCCCGCAAAGTAACTAGCTTTTGCCCGCGACTTCGTCCGCGCAGGTAACGTCAGTCCTATCCAATCAAATTTCAAGACTAGTAGTTATAGTTACGGCGCCATTGCAGCGGGCTTATAAACCTCCCATACAAACTTTGCCCCCCTTTTTCACCCTCTTAGGGGTAGAATTGGGAAAATCCTTTTTTATCGGATGCCTGCGTCATACAAAGAACAAACTCTCCAAGTTTCAGGTCACTTAGCTCCTATTATAATAAAACAGTAGATAGAAAATTATTAGGTTACATACATTATAGGATATAATAATACGTTTTTTATGAAACTAGGTACCTAGGTACTTTATTTGAAAATTTTGTAGGTATATCTATTTTGTTTGTCTTTAATGTTTGTTCACGCTAATGGAAAGAAACTACAGGTTAGCTTAGTCTGGAGCAATACTCATGTTTCCTTCATATAAAAATAAAGCCGACATCACATAAAAATAAAGCCGTCAACGTCTAATGTCGCAAAGAAAATATAGCGTTATTAATAGTTTAAAAATAAAACTTTGCCAGGTTCCTATAAACGAAGTACCTACACGTGAAAGAAATGAGTTTCAGCTAGTATTATAATATAATGTAGGTATACGCATATAGCTTCTACGTTATATACGTTGATGATTTTGCCATTTTTGTACGGATTGGGTAGCGAGTTCTGAAATCTACATGTAAATTGGGTATATTTTTATAGAGTTACCTTAGTAAAATGAGATGAATGTAGCAATATAAGTGAGATAGCAAGTTTGTTCCGATTTTGTGGGTCAACTATTCAACCGATCTTCGCGAAAATTTACATTTAGCTCGAGGCAACGGGATGAAAATAGGATCTTTGGTATAAGGAAGATAACTCACGGAAAACTTACGCATTTCAATATCGAGGATGGCCATCGTACTTAATACAAAGTTTTCGTAAAATCTGCCGGAGTAGAACTAAAAACATTGATCCCACGTAAACAAAATCAAGATTTTAAATGGGGACTTCAATTCGTCAAATGCTTAATGCTCCTAACATAAAAAAAATAGACAAACACCAATTATGATGATATAGGTAGCATAGGTTTTCAAAGAAGTAAAATGCTAAAATTAGAGTTAAATTATGCGCGTGATGAAAAAGCACAACATAATGTCACTGTAATGTCAACAACATCAAACAAATACGCATGTGTGAAGTTGGCTTAGTGAAACCAGGACGGACCCGCCCGGATCACACCAAAGGTAGCCGAATGTCACCTAATATATACCGAATAGCGTGAGCAGCATGATGTACGACAACCCACGAACGTCGCCTAGGGCTTTGATTGCTTGAAGCTTTGATTGCTTGAAGCTTTAATTGTTTCCGTGACCACGATTTTTTGGCTGAAAATACGGTACGGACGATACCGGTCGGTCACTATAAGTGTGGGTTGCACCAATTTACTTCAATTATAACTATTTTATTGAATCAGGCGTTACTTTGCTGCGGTCCATTTGAATACCAAAAAATATTTACCTTGCTACTCCGCTACTCACGTGCAAGATAACCAAGCATGTGTGAAATATATATGTTTTATGCAATCCCTCCCTCCACTACTGCCACATAAAACACATATAAATCCCACTAACTTAATTATCTCTTACACCACACAAACACTGACGCGTTTCTATCCCTCTACGGGATCATTATTAGTTTAATGAGCACAACTCTTACACATGCAAACCAAAGTCTTGGTTGGCTTAAATTTAGCATTAAAAAATTAAATGAAAAAAAGATGTGTAAGGGTGTTCCAACTACCTGCTAAAATATTTTGAAAAAAAAAACTGAGAGATCTTGCATTTATTAAATTTAGAAAATATACCGCAAAATCGTTGGTTGTGCTTAATGTTTTTTTTTTAAAGTAGGTATCTTGTCGCAACTCACACTAAACTACAACGTAGTTGTAGTAGTTGTAGTAGTACTCTACAACTTACCGACGACGTGTATGAAGGCTGAGCGCACTTGCGTGTGGAAGGAGGGCGCGTCGGCGGAGACTTCGCACCGGTAGCGGCCAGCCAGCGCGCGCGTCGCCTCGCGCAGCGCCACCTGTTGCGACGTTGACCGAGACACCTGCGACAAACAAAACAATGGTCAGGTTCATTACCCATCGAAATTCGTGCTCCTTACTATTTGACGTTATAGTAGGAGCAGCATTAGCAAAAAAACCACATGAAGTCGCACTTGACAGCTGACATTCACACGATTTCGAGGTTTTAGGTTAGAAATCTTATGAAAATGACAGCTGTCACATGGGATTTTAAGTGTCTCGACAGAAACATTTCTATTAGATAAGAGTATGAAATCTTTTGCGATCGTAAATATTATTTTGCCTCATTGATCAACATTTTCACAGTAGTAACGAAATATTTTAGTTCAAAATATTATTGACGAGTGATGTCGTTCAATATTTTGTTTACAAATTTTACAACCCGCAACGGCTTACAATTAATCAATGACTTTACAGGCATGAGATGCGAAATTGATTCTCAAAGTCATTGCTTATTATGCCGGCGAAAAGAATTACGTACGAAAAGAAACAAGGAGGTTTCATTGAATGTGCAAATCACAACACCGTTCAGATTCGCTGCCGCTCAACCGCAACGAAAATTCCAACACTTGAGCGCTCCAAAGCGCCGGAGCGTAATTAAAAAAACACATTTTTTTCCATTCAAGCGTCTGGCAATATCCTGTGTCCCATTTCTCCGTATCGATCGACCAATGGAAAATACTGGCAGCCTCCCTTGTTTACACTGGCCACTCTGCTCATTTTCATTCTACGTTTTTATTATCTATGATGACAAAAAGAGTTGCCAGTCTAAAGGGTTATTGGCCCCATTTATGAGATGCTCATTTTTATAAGACGCCCGATGGAAATTTGCGTCGGTAGAATTTTTCCATTGTATCGAATAATCGTCTTCTGACTCCGCTTTTTCCTGTATATTTTGAGCTCCAATTTCCAATATTGTGAGGGTTCGGAGACATTGTTGAGTTATTTAGTTAATATAATAGAAGTGATTGGTGAATTTCGTTTTCTGAGGAGCTTCTTTCACTTTATTGCGGGTTTTTTTCCATTGAACTTTTAAAGCCGATTTAGTCTCTGTTGTTTGATATTTTACTGTCAGTAGATAGGAAACCATATTTTACAAAATGTGCTTTGTGAGGGCTTAAAATATGTTTTGGGTTAATATTTGCGACGGCCTAAGAAATATCAGGATCTCTTTGATATTATTGTATTAATTGTACGAAGTAAAAAACGAAGCTTCTAAAAATGTTTAATGTACATTCGTGTTTGCTGCGAGAAAAACTTAGGTACATCAAGGATTAAGATCTGAGGTGATTTTGTCTCGTATTCGCCATATGACAAACGAAGTAGGATGAGGATAGAAAAGGATGAATGCGCGTTAAACAATATGGCCCCTGATCACGATTGCCTCGAACTCAAAGTAGTGAAGTGAATGTATGTAAAGAGACGTGCAGCAACGTTACCTATTCACATTTCGGGCCACCATTTTATATGGACCAACTATAATATACTATTCAGAATGTGACGGTAGGTGATTTGGCAAGCAGTGAACTCGAGTATGGCTCATTCAAAGCAAATCTACCGAGTCGTTCGCCGCAAAAACGGCAAGTAATCCGTAGTTCTATAAAATTGCAGTAGTCAGTACAAGCATGATAATGGTGCCAAGTATTCAAATGTACGGTTGTATTTTGTAGTTGGCCAGTTCTTTTGATCCTGCTCGCGCATCCGTTTGTCTGTCCCTTTCTCAGTTAGCACATACATAAATCACGTCTTTATCCCTTACGGGTTAAACAAAGCCTAGCCTAAAGTAAAATACCTACCTATGTAGACCTAAAGGCCACGTTTAGCGTGATTGTGGGTGTACAGGGAAAGGGAATCAAAATAGTGATGGGTTGCCAGCCGCATGGCATATAACATAATTCCAAATTTTTTCGCCCATTCCCTCGATGAGCTTTTCTTTGCTCCCAGACCAGCATGAAAGGGACATTTGTTCAGAAAGTTGAAACTTAAAGGATTTTTATGATTCTATGCCAGAAACGTGTTTTCTCGAATTTAATAATTGCAACTGTATGTAAAACACGTCCAAACCCCCTGTATGTGGGTCCTAGCCTAGTCGCACTTGACCGGATATTTTGTTTGAGTTTTGCCAGCCCTCGGTACGGACAGCACCAGTAAGTACCTACCAATTAAATCATCCAAATTGCCTTCTCTTCTTCTTCTTCAGCGTGCAAACGCCCACCGTCTATACGCCTCTCCAATCCGTCTCCATCCCAAACAGTTGCCCGTTTCCCTCTATCAGACTAGTCCTGCTGTCTCCCTTATGTCATCGGACCATCGGGCAGGTGGTCTGCCTACACTTCTTCTGCCTAGCCGGGGTCTCCAGTCCAGAACGCGCATGCTCCACCGTTCGTCGTGTCGTCGGCACACATGGCCGGCCCACGCCCATTTTGGCTTGGCGACTCTGTGCCTCACGTCGACCTTTTTCGTGCGCTGTCTAATGAGCTCGTTCCGGACTCGGTGCCGCAGCGTTATGCCAGGCATGGCTCGCTCCATGTTGCACTGCGTCACCTTGAGCGCAAATAACCTTACACATTAAATTTCACGAAATAAATGAAACCTCCCTTTGATATTTTGTGTAATGTCGCAAAGCGTTTTAATCGCCACATCTTCTGCGCCTAAAACGCCAAACATAATATTATACCATTAACTAAAAACAAAAGGCAACCGTGACTGACTGATCGATTACCGCACAGCTCAAAACACTGAATGGATTGCGCTGAAACTTGGCAAGCTCATATTCAGTTATTATGACGTAGGCGTCCGCTACGAAAGACTTTCTTCGGCGACAAGGCCGGATTTAAGATGGTTTAAAGAGCTCCACTATAAATTTTAATTCAACGCGAACAACTATAACTATTACTATTCACTATTACTAAGTAGTATAAAACAAGTCGCTTTCCGATGTCTGTCTGTCCCTATCTATGCTTAGATCTTTAAGACTACGCAACGGATTTTAATACGGTTTTTTTAATAGATAGGTATTCAGGAGGAAGGTTTATATGTATAATTCTACGCAGATTAAGTCGCGGGCAGAAGCTAGTTAAATGATAAAAGACTCCAGTGGTTCACGACACAAATGCTTGTTTAAGTCCACATGACATTTTCGAAAAGCTTTAAAAAAAACTTCTCATGCCTAATCAAACCTAACCTCAAACAATAGTCGTCGAGGCAATTCCTACACTAACTCTACAGAAAATTTAACATCCATCAAAGGCGTGTACACAAGCTTAATCGTCGTCCTAATAGTATGAGCAGCGCATACATTGTTAATCTGCCTAATTCAGGCAGTCAGGTGTATTCGGCCACCGTTCGCCAATTAGGCCCGCCGAATGGCTTCATCCGTCCCATAACACTAAGGGACAACGGCTTATATGCCACCAGCCTTATTTTGTGATGGACGACTATCCTAGAAACTTGGAGTAATTTGTAATAAACATAATGCGTTATTTTCAAGCTTCACTGGTAGTAATAGTAAGACCTTGAGCCCGATCCATCCGGATTGTTACCAACACCTTACTTGCTAATCCTGCCGCCATGCAGCAGTCTTTATTTGCACTGCTGTGTTCGGACGCAAAAAGTAAAACAACCAGTGAAAAAGTGAAACGACCTTGCAAAGCATGCATTATAATCAAGGAACAAAGACAATGTGCTGTAAAATAACTATCAATAGATGTCTTTAAATCAGGGCTCCGACAAAAATTATTCCGAAGTTTCAAATCGAAGTTAGAGTTTGAAGATTGAGATCTGACGAAATCCATAACATTTAACTATAACGACAAAGAGAATTAAACTTAACCAGTTCTTTACACAGTTCTTTACTTGTTCGCATTTCTTTAAAATACACGAGTTGTGTAGGTGAAGTATTTTATAGTGAAAACTTATAAAAACGCAGTTCCACGTCTGACAATTGGGTATCTTAACTTCAAACTTGGATAAATCCGATTTGATTTTATTTATGACTAGCCTTCCGTCCGCAGCTTCGCCCGCGGTAAATTCATTTTCCCGTAGGAAAAGGTATTTCCCCTCGGTAAAAAGTAGCCTATGTCACTCAGTGATAATGTAGCTTTATAACGGCAAAAGATTTTTTGAAATCTGTCCAGTAGTTTCGGAGCCTATTCAATGCAAACAAACAAACAAACAAACAATCGATTTTTTTCTCTTTATAATATTAGTATAGATTTGAATCTTAATTGACGATTCAAATCAAATTAGATTTATCCAAGTTCGAACGCATAATACGCATAATAACTATCTGCGCGACAAATTACAGCGCAATCCATTCAGTGCTTTGAGCTGTGCGTTGCTCGATCAGTCAATCACGGTTGCCTTACATAATAACTAATATAGGTAGGTACAGATTATTTATTCACAACATTTATCTAAGCAATTCACTATGAATAATACATTTAGAATCCATACGTACATACATACATACCTACAACCTACATACATACATGTATCACGTCTTTATCCCTTACGGGGTAGAATCCATATCGATTATAATAATCTGCTTGTACAACTTTGGTGCGCCGCTTGGCCTGGCGCAAGTGCAGCAGTGGTTTGGCGATTTTTTTAAATACAAATTGCTTGACATTTTCCACTGACATAGGTCCTTTTAAGTATTCCCTCTATGCCCCGAGTATTCAAAGCTTATCATTAAATACAGTGAACTAGTCAATTTCAAATTGAAACTGCTTTAATATTATGGTGAAAATCTGGCCGCTGATTGGTTGCGGCTGGCTTACAGCCGCGTGTGAAATCGCTTTAATGACCAATGAACTGCGATGATTGGTTTGATTGGGTTATATCACCGCTACATTATAGTTATACTCAATTTTAATAATTAAGTGCTGGTTAAGAGGTGGTAAAGAAGTGCTAATGGTTTGACCCGAATTCAGTGGAACCCAAAATAAATGTTATTAGTTACAAATAATTACAAAACATGGATGGATTTTTGATTTTGCAATTTGTGTGCTATATTAAGTTTGCCTCAGAAATTACATCGTCAAAAATTCCCCCTATTCTATTAGAAGCTAATCTCCCACATTCATAACACGTGACTTGACACGTTTAAAAAAAAGAATTAGCCATAAAAATCAACCCTCCATCCAACTTACTTTTAGCCTAGTCTAACATACGAATGCTCGCGATCGCATTCACCATCTCTTCCTACCCTCATACTTTCCCGTGTAGCGAGCCTAGCGCCACCTAGTCATTAAACACATTAACTGCTACGACGCATGAATAGCTAGCGCCAGTGACGTCACAATGTTCTACATGGCGCTAACGAAGTTTCTTAACACGGATGCATAAATACAACTTCCGATCGTCTTCCTTTGGACTTCGGTCCACATCTGCCTGGAAAGAGATCTTTCTTCAGCTGTTTGGCAGAGACGAATGAGATTGTGATTCTTTACGCTATCCCCGTTAGTGAGTGGTCATTGCTTTCGAGAGGCAATTATTACTTGACCCTTTCGCTAGCAGGCAATAGACATGGTCATGTTGTCTTGAGAACAAGACACCCTTACTGTGCATAACGCTTTCGTAGTAACAGGGTCTCCGCTATTTGATTCCCGACCGCAGTTATCACCTCACTCGCGCGGATCACGTAAAGAATCACACAATGGTGGCATCATTACGTCATTAAAAAATATATTTTGGAGTCTCGCGCGGGACTTGAACCAGCTTTTTGGGCCATACGCGCCAAGCATCGTAGGGTTCCTAGCAACTCGATCACCATTTTTTATAATAAAACTTTAGTTTCGCTAAGCTACCTACGCTAAAGTCGTGATTTATGTAAGTAATTTCTTGTCTGTGGTAGTAGGTAAAATCTGTACTTACTTTAATGTTATTACAGTACGTGTATAGATCTTTTTAATTTTTTAAAGATGCATTTTAGAGCATTCATGATATCTGCGTAGATAAATACTTAATTAATCAATTACTTTTTACAGAGTTTTGTTTCTAGCATTTATTGTCATGACTCACGAGTTATTTTGTACAATAATGATTTTGTGATAGACGGCGTATTAATTATCAAGTCTGACCGATACACTGACCTGTGTCTAATTACGCGCTCGGTTGAGAGTCATAATGTAATCGATCATCAGCCAAGCACAAACTATGCGTTTACAGTACAGCTGAGTTCCATTTACCAACACTATATTTAGTGTAGGTTAATACGACACCGATATTAAAGGGTCTCTTGAAGGGGTTATTGGGAAATTTCAGAAATAGGGTACAGTTATGTCTTTTCTCCGATTTTAGAATTTTGTCAGTACTAGTTGCTTCTCTTTCCGCGCAGATGGTAAAAGCCCATCAAGGGAATGGACGAAAATAGGAATCATGTTAGGCGATACGGCTAGCAACCCATCACTATTTTGATTCCCCTTTCCACCTATACCCCCACAATCATGCTAAACGTTGCGTTAAGGTCTTGTTACCTTAGGCTCTGTCTGCCCCGTAAAAGATGAAGACGTGATTTATTTATGGATGTATTGGAATTTTTTGCATGACCCAAATGTATATGGGTGGTGTAGCGGTATAGCACGCATCACGGAATGATGAGGATCCGGGTACGATCCCCGGCCATAGCTTTACTTTTCAGATTTTTAGATGTGTTGTAATTTTGAGTGTCGTTTAGAAATTTAATTTCTACCGAGTAAAACCATCAAAATAAATACAAAAAATCAAGAGGTAAAATTCTTGATTCATTTTGATAGTAGTTAAGATTAGAAAACAAACTAAATAGGTACAAAGATAGGTAATTACATGTTTCATTTGGAATAAAACCATGTTTTACCACAATACATAGCCAGGAGCACTATTGTTTTTACGGAGAAATTGTAAATCGAAAAATGCAGTTTTTTAACGGCGTTAGTCTCGATCCAACCTCCAGGGTCCAACCAACATCTCATTAAAAGCATACTTTTGGTTTATTAGGTACTCTAATTACATTTTTATTATATTTACTCCAATTCAAATTTCGCATCATGCCGTGCCGTTTACAATAATAGTGTTTGATAGGTGAGTGACAGGATAGGCATGATCAACTTAGAATTTCCAGCTAGTAGACCAGGTTGGCAGTGCGTTTAGGTCGGCTCCGCACCTTGGCACATCTTCACAGGATAAAGGACGCAGTTATAGGTACGTTAGAGTGAGCACCATGTATTCTCGACTCACTCTAACGTACAGCTGAACTTCTAACTCGAAAGTCGATAATATTGGCTAGACTATAGTGTGATCCATAAACCGGCAAACCTCATTCCAGATGGCCACCATATAATAGCTTAATCCGCCCTATTCACAAACATAACAACGTTTTTCCATTAAATCTATCGTATTGCAAATTAAGCCCGGCCCCAAACGGGCGGGATCTAATAAACACGCAATAACGTTGAAAGGCAATGAAGGTGTTACTGTAATCGATTCAATCCGATTGCTATCGGTTCGTATCGATACCGGTACTAAGCGACATCGATATTAGACAGCAATCGAATCATTCGAAGAATATTTGAGGAATGGTCTGCACGTGATTACTGCTGTGAGAAAATGTTACTATTTTTAGAGCCTAGGTGCGCTGTCGAATGAATACGATACTATTTTCTCCCGTGACTTCGCCCCCGTGAAAGAATAAAAAATAGGCATGTTTCCTGCGTGAGTGAGGACTTCGAAAATCGTGAGAATATTCGTTCTTAGTTCATCCGTGTGATCCTCGAGGAATATAGCTGGCAAATATTAACTTTTTATATCAGCTAGTTTACTAATAAATAAATAAAAAAAAAAATAGATAAGATAAGATAAGATAAGATAACGTTTATTGCCATTAAAAATAAAAAATAAAAGAAATACAGACTTAACTTAAGAATTAACATTACATTGTTTTGTTAACAAATAAAATTTTGTACACATGGCAAAAGGAGCAGGCTCAGCTTATGCTGCGCTTACGCAGAAGCTGTCAGCGCTGGTTTTCAGCCTGCCCCTGTGGCTCATGCTGGGGTGCCGAATATAGCGGGTTAATTGGCGTGCGAAAAGAAAACAAAACTATCTAAAAGAGTCAAAAACTAAACAATAATAATAAAACAATAAGTAGTAATAAAAAAAAAGACAAATTAACAAACTAACATTCAACACAATGAGAACTACACCGAACTCAATAAGCGGTAGTTGCAGCTACTTTGTACCTAATTGTGTTTCTAACATAATGGCTCTAAACTTTCGCTTAAATGTAGGCTGGGACATACTTTGACGGAGAGGGGGTGGCAAGTCGTTCCATATCTTGGAAGCTGCAAATTTGAACCCACCTCTCCATCCCTTAGTGCGATGCTTGGGTATCACTGCCTTATTGGAGGCCTGTCCTCGAGTGTTCCACTGGTGTAAGTTTCGGACCCGTTAGGGAACAATTCACACAAATTGACCTAGTCCCAAAGTAAGCGCTAGTAAGGCTTGTGTTGGATACTAGACAACGATATACATATTTATATAGAGAAATGTACTTAAATAGATAGAAACATCCATGACTCAGACACAAAATATTACTGCTCATCCCACAAATATATGCCCTTACCAGGATTCGAACCCGGGACGCTTGCTTCGCAGGCAGGGTCGCTACCAACTAAGCCAACCGCGTAGGCGTACTAATAGGTATACAAAATTCATCTTCACCTTTATCTTTAGCTTTGTGAAAGATTATGCAGTGCTGTCTTTGCCCTACGCAAGCTTAAGCCACTAATATCTGGGACAGCCCTAGCCGCAACCTATCACACTAACTTTCATTCTTTGTTGTCCTATGGCAATATTTTGTGGAGAAATTCAACAAATTCCGACAGAGTGTTTATGATCCACAAACGGGCTCTGCGCACATCGGCGGGTGTCTGACCTAGGGACTCATGCAGGGAGCTATTTGAAAAGTTTGAAGTATTGACGCATCTCAGTACCTACTTATTGGGACCGAGCGCGACGACAGCGCCACGTCACAGGCGGCCATTATGGACATTATTGTCACCGCTGTCAAACAAGAAATAAGTAAATAATGTGAAAAATATTAATGAAATCTTGTATTATTTTACTATATCGCTACCTCGGGGCTCAATTGTCGTATAAGCCATTTTGACGAAAATGAGATTTGAATGCAGTCTTGCTCAGTTTTTTTTTCTCTATCGATCTGTGTATTTAAAATTCTCCAAATCCCAAAAAAATATCGAATACAACCTCCATTTTCTGTAACTCTAAACAGGAAATTTAAAAAAAACGAGCTATAAAAGCCAGCTACTCAGAGTGTGAAAAAGGCAAAGGTATTATTGACCCTAAATCAAGATTTATAATTGGCATAAAGGACATTGCTTATCAAACTTGGCGTATACGACCTTAACGATTTCTGAAAATTGAACAAAGTTTATTATACAACCTGCCATTACGTTTCATTTTTAAGATGTATAAGCCACCACTAAACCAATTTGGTGAATACGACCTGAAATATTTCCAATAACAGAATAAAGTTTGGTGTACGGCCTGCAGTAGCGTTTCATTTCATGGCAATAAACGCCAACAAAAAATAAATTTGGAGTAAAAACGGCGTTAAACACATAACTTTTATAAAAAAGATTGTTTTTAATTGAAAGAGATTAGAAGTATTAAATGCTATATTCTTGTTGCTACTTTTCATTTTTATCGTTTTATGTGGTACTTGAACAATCTTTTTAATAATAACAACGTAATTTGTGTTTTTTTTTCGTTGGCATTGATGTTTTACCTTCAGCAATATATATTTTTTCTATACGAATTTTTTGTTACTTACCAGACCCTCAAACCTTTTTAATATGAATGGACTTTGAAAGTTAAATACGATTCTCAAACTGATTTGGTTTATACCTACCTTATCATCATTATCGCAGTAAAGTAGTTTGGGGTGTATATACATGATTTATTTTTTTACAGTAAAGTACCTAACCAAAAAAAGAAAACCGGTGACTAATACCTTTGATTTTTTCAAAAATCGTAATAGCTGACTTATACGTCCTAAGTAGCATGTACAGCAACTATTATTTTGGGTCATAAACGTCATTCTGTTTGCTTTTAAGAAGCGTATAAGCCATCTATTTTCTTTGTTATGGGTTCTATCTTAAATATTATGAATTCATATTATTCTTCTCATAATTTTAAGAACTTTCATCCTACGAAGCTTCTTTATAACAGTTAAAACAAAAGAGTTACAATTTTTTTTTGTTTTTCTTTTTAGTTTTTTGGCTCTCCTGAAAAATCGACTTTTGGCTTATACGACAATTGAGCCCCGAGGTAGCGATATTACACAATTTTGGACAATGGTAGTCAGTAACATTATTGCCAATAATATTAAAATTGTTGTTTTCAGTGAAAATTTTAGAGGTTAGGTAACTTACTTTTTTTTTCTTACCGCAAATATCCACTTATTTCTTTGGTCTCGTTTCCACCATGGTCTTGGAAATTGGTAAAATTTACAGTTGCTATTCTTCTTGGTGTTATCACAATTCACAACAACACATTTTACCAGGACCATATTTTTATCTCAAAAACGATTAGAAAATGTTTACTGCAATATGGATTTGACAGCTCAAATCAGCGACAAAAATGACAATTTTAGCCATAGCGAGCGCTGTGATCGTTTAGGCTACCCCCTCCACCCGCTTTGCACTCTGCCAATACGACATTTTAATGATAACACGCCGAAATATAAACTCGTTGAAACGCGTCGATATCCCAGGTAGAATACCCGGCAGACCGGGCGATTGCAAGCGGGTACCGCGGTGGCTGGCGCTGCTTGACAAGAACCCGCGCGTCGTTGGCCCGAGGTTATACGAACATCTACCCGCTAAATTAAAAAGTGAATGTTCGGATGAAACGTTTGGACGCCGACTTAAAAAACTTCTGTTGGATCTGTCACTGTACTCTGTTAGAGAAAACTTGACATTTAATTTTGAATGTGTGTATTGTGTGTGATAATTATTCTTTGTACCATTCTAGTACCTCATTTATTATTATTATATATTTTTGTTATTTATGTTCTGACAATATTTTCACATTTTGTGGTTTATATTTATTATTTGTCGTTTCAAATTGCTTTTAAAATAGGTTTTATTTAAATTATTATTATTTTATCTTTTTATGTAGGTACTCATGACGATCTTTTTATACATTGATATTTCATTTAGATTTATTTTTGTTTGTTGTTATTTTGTTTTAGTCAAATTTCAGTTATTATTATTATTACATTTTGTTACAATTGACGCTCCTTTTGTGAATTACTTGTTTGACATTTAATTGTACTTTTAAAGGGTGATAAATAAATCTATCTATCCTGTGATTTTTTCCTATTAAAGTATCCAGACCCAATTATTCCCTGTTCTAATTTCGAGAAATTATTTTTAGTGCACTCTTTTGATCCCAAAAAATACGTCTGCCCAAAATTTAAGTCTCAAGTTACATTAACGGCGAATCTGACAGTCAATCACGTCAGTCTTTTGTAAGTACATATTAGAAATCAGCGAATCAATTTATTGAACAACTAACACTGCAAACAACAATACGGTGACGTCAAACCAAAGTCCGAATCAAAACTTAAAGTAACTTTACAGTTCGCGGTAAAACGTATTACGAAGTGATGTGAGTGATGGGTACTTTCTATAACAAACACTACGGAAACTTGAGACCTCAATAGATTGTTTTTTAAGATTTATATCAAACTAGCTTTTGCCCGCGGCTTCGCACGCGTGAACCATGAGTATTTCAAAGAAGCTAGCGATCAAGCCTGCAAGCTTTCAAGCATGTAAGTATGCAAGCAGGCATGCAAGCAGGCATGCAAGCATGCAAGCAAGCGTGCAAGCAAGCATGCATGCAAGTAAGCACGCAAGCATGCATGCATTCAAGCAAGCATGCAAGCATGCATGAAAGCAAGTATGCAATCAAGCATGCAAAGCAAGCACTCAAGCAAGCATGCAAGCAAGCCCCCGCATTGCCCCGCTACCTTGATTTTTCTGAAACTGTAAATATTGCAGGATTTTTATAAAACAAACCTAACCTAACCTATAGGGCTGTCCTAAAATATACCCTAAATAGCTTTTTCCCGCGACTTCGTACGCGCTATGATGTAAAACGAAAAAATACGTTTTTTCCCGTTCCCGCAGAAATTTTGGGGAGTGCTTTCGGAGTACACTTAAAGCCTTTAAAGAAACACACGTTATAAATGTTAAGTCTCTTTCTTCCGCTGTTTCGTCTGGAAACGTAAAATCCCGTTTTTTCCCGTCCCTGTGGGCGTTTCGGAAAATACTTTCTTAGTGTTCCCCTGCACTCCCGAATATACCTACGTGACAAATTTCAACTTTTCCCCCGCGTCCCGTTTTTCCCGTTCCCGTAAGAATTTCGCCAAATTTTTTTTGTGTTGGTGAATAAAAATTTCTTCTATTCTATTCTAAATAGACCAATTCCCGAAATTCTTACGGGAACTCCTACACTCCCCAAGGAACCCACTTGCAAAATTTCAGCTTTCTACGACCAGTAAAACGAAAAATCCTGTTTTTTTCCCGTTTCCGTGGGAATTTTGGAAAGTACTCTCTTAATGATCCTCTACACTCCCGAAGCAACCTACATGCCAAATTTCAGCTTTCTGCAACCAGTAAAACGAAAAGTCCCGGTGTTTCCGTTCCCGTGGGAATTTCGGGAAATCCTTTTGTAGTGCTCCCCTACACTCCCCAAGAGAACTTGAAGGCCAAATTTCAGTTTTATACGACCAGTAAAACGAAAAATCGATCCCGTAGAACTGAGTATATAAATCCCGTTTTATTCCTTATCCCGTGTAAATTTCCAAAAATCCTGAAATTAGTTTCTTAGTTTTGTAATCACCTACTTATGTATCAAATTTGAAGAGTCTAGTTATTATAGTTACTGAGATAGCGTCACTCGGAATCGAATATATCATCATCATCATCATCATCATCTCAGCCATTACAAAGAATCGAATATATAATTCCCGTTTTTTCCTTATCCCGTGGGAGTTTCCAAAAATCCTTCCTTAGTGGATGCCTACATTGTATAAGGTATCTATGTGCAAAATTTCAAGTCTCTAAGTTCAGTGGTTTGGGCTGTGCGTTGATATATAGTTAAGTCAGTCAGTCAGTCAGTCAGTCAGTCAGTCAGTCAGGACTTTGAATTTTATATGTATAGATGTAAGCGTTCACAACTTTTTATCCTCTAACTCTACAATTTAATAAAGTTGAAGTTCGAGTTTTCGAGATAACTCGATTTAACTCGAGACGGAAATTTGAAATTTTCTCTTATTTCCACAAGTACAAGTTGAGATTGGCTTTGTTTCTCTTTTTAATATAATAAAGCTGTCGCCAATTATCGTAGCACGCCATGATTGATCTACGGGGGTGGTGCCAAAAACGTGCAATCTAAAAAAGGTCGTTTTTCTTTTTTTTACGCAAAAGTTATACTGGAGTAATATTTGCATAATTAGTAAAAACGCTTCTGAGATACATGAGCGTACGCTTTATTAAAATGCTCGTCCTTACGCATCCCATACATCCCATAGTTGCTACTTAGCGTTAACGTTGATATTTTTAACGTCTTGCTTACACGGAGAACAGGGGCCTTACCATGACGTCTTAATGCGATTGAATTCCAACTCAGTTCATCTTTCAGCTGTCATTTTGAGTATGGATCTGACAGTAAGTGAACCTAAACTGAATTGGAATTGAATCGCATTAACACGTCATAGGAACCCCCCAGTTTCGCAGAAAAACGACACTAAACTTCCGCGAAGCTACCTAGCTGCGTTGCTTACTTTTCTGAAATAAGTGCTACTTAACTAATTCAAATTCTGACAAGACATTGGAGGTTTTGCTGTGCCTTGAAGCTCGCAAATTGTACTATATCTTTGTTATAGTATTACGTAAAGCTGTCCTCCTGGAATTCTTAGACTAGCAATGAACAATAATCGCAACTGCCCCTAGCGACTGACAGGCAAATTGTGTTATTAATTTAATAATTTAATCTCATTCGTCTAAGCGAATGACCTATTTACTCCTGATTGTTTTTGCTCAAGCTGAAAATTACGTAACATTTGCCGCCTCCGTTTCCCTCCCAATTCGTCGTAAATACGGAGTTAGGACAGAGTTTGGGGGTATTTTCAGAGTTGAGGCATTTCAGCCTAAAAATTCTTGCAATAATAGATTGGTCCGGTGGGCACAGCCAACTTGTCAAAGTCATTGTTTTGCTTCACATTCCGTACGAAACATGTTTGATAATTTTAACATTGAAATACTAGATGTTTTGAAGAATAAAGAGCACTTTTGAGTTATTATTTTTTGTTTTCGCTGGACGATTTCTTACAGACACAGTTTATCTTTTAAATTTTTTTTTTTTAAATATCGAATATCTCTTGGAAAGGTAACGACAGTTCTATTCTTTTACAAAGCGGACACGCTTAACCAGCATTGCAACCTATTTTGGAAAATTACAAATTGGTCTCAGGTTTGGTAAGACGACACCTTGTACATTTAGTTCTCAATTACGATTAGGTACTTACAGTCGTAAAAATATTACTAAAGCATGTAATGGGTCCACCATGGTTGTGTCGTAATTTACTATACCTACAGCAATGGTGGATTTATTACACGCTTTATAGAAAAGTTGTGAAAATTATTCCTAATCGAAACCTCAATGTCATGGAAAAATACAAGTTCTGAATATCAATGAATTTCTTTCATCTACTCATAAAATTGCGATTTGCACGTATCACGATAAAATAATCAGCTCGTAAAAGATTATGAGGTACTAGCTTTGAGTCGCGGTTTCACTCGCGTGGTTCTTTACACTGGGGCAGGCCAAGTTCTGGGATTTTCCTGAGTTTAAAAAATTACATTGTAGTCTTTATTTACGTTCCATGAACATTATTCGTACAAAACGGCATGTCTCTAGACTTGGTACTAGACATTAAGGGATTTTACATAATATTTAAATCCAGATCAAAACTAAGATTCAATAGAATATATTATAAATCTATGGATCCAGCTATTTACGTATCAGTTTTCGTCGTAATCCTTTTACCCGTTTTTGTGTGAAAGAGTATATTGAAATATTTTCTCCATCTCTCAAACAACATACATTCTCGATACTATGACGATATGTGAATACATATCGAATGAATATTCGACCCATGCATAGTTATATCTTTCAGTATTAATAAAATTGAGTAAACAGGTGCTGTGGGTTAAATTTTGTTTGATAAATTGCAAAAATGTTACGGGAACATTTTGAAGATCAATACGATTTGATGTGACGGTAATTAGAAATAAAAAAACTTAGAATCAACTGAGAATAAGTAAGTATTCGCAGAAATTAACTTTAAAGCAACTAGTTTGGAATTGCTTTTAACTTTATAGGCAAAATATACATATTTCATTTTAAATCTTGGCACGCAAAAGCCAAGTTCAAAATAGAAGTCGATAAAGTTACATTAAAGTTCTAAAATAAGTGCTCAATGGCAATTAATTGAAATAAATAAAGGAAAAAAATAAGGATAAGGCCACACTGGAGTGGAGGTATTTGTAAAAGTAAGGTGATAGTCTGCGCAATGTGGTCGGTGTACAACTAGCTCTGATCTCATACTTGATATATAATCGACTCATAGTCGAACATACACTACATCATGCTTTTTCGCTTGTACTAAATTTAATCAACAGGAGAGTAAAAGAGAATGTATCATACTTACTTCGTCTTTCGAATTTGAGAGTAGACCAGGTCAACGTGTGTTATTGAAGGTGCTACCAAATAATGAAATATTAGTCCGTTTCTACTCATTTATTCGAAACGGCAAGGTTTTTAGTGGGCGTCGTAAAGGGATTCTTCTAACGACGACGAACAATAAAACATGAAAAGTGCGTTAACGGCCCATAAATCCGTGTTTACTGGGAGCAATCAAACCGGATCGGACCGGATTGCCCAGGTTGCCGCGGTTACGCTGCAGTGATAAATAATTTGATGTGCCATGTACACCACGGACTTAAATTGTTGAACCTATAAGGGATGTTTTTAACATACATACATACATACATTAATCAGCTCTTTATCCCTTACGAGGTAGACAGAGCCTTCTAAAGTAACAAAACCTGATACACGTTTAGCAAGTGGGCGTACAGGTGGAAAGGGGAATTAAAATAGGTAGTTGCTAGTTGTGGTGGGTTGCCAGCCGCATCACACAGCAGCTAGACCTCTAACAAAGCGTAATTACTTACATACATAAATCAAGTCTTTATCCCTTACGGGGTAGGCAGAGCCTAAGGTAACAAAACGTAATTACAATACAATATGTGTACACTATCGGTACCTAGTTGTAGGATGGTGCTTACAACAGTCTAGGACCTACGAGTAACGAATGATCTAACATTTTAAATGTCTATTTTGTTAACACCTTTGTAACCGAATCAGTTGAGCTCAGATTTCCATGCATTCCAGAGCGAGAAATAGGCACCCTGACGCTTTAATAACGCTTATGTGCTACCAGAGGACTTTATTAAATAAAGTTATATAGTGAGAACGTCCTCAGTTCAGCCAACTGGAAAAAGTTCACAGTATTGAGCGACTAACAAGTGTTCAAGCGATGCACACAATTATATGTGTAGGTATTAAACAATTTTCAGTTCAAGAGATCTATACTTACATTACTAAAAGCAGAAAGAGAAAAATGTTTGAGAAAAACAAGCGTGGGTATTAGACATGGTAAAAACATTACAATGTATTCAATGGTTTTTTATTTTTTGTCTGTTTAACCATTTAAGTTATGTCATTCTCCTTACCCAGCCATTCAAAAATAAAATAAATAGTAGGCCCTAATGTTACGTAATCGAAGTTAAAAACATAAATAACTACTACTACTACTACTACTCTACTACTTCATCTTACTTGTCTACTTTGTTCTTTGATTCTGTATTGTTTTATACTGATTTGTGGTGTTCAATAAAGAGTATTTGTATTGTTTGTATTGTAAATAAATGAAAACGGAAATAAACATAATACAAATACAGAAACATACATAGGTAAATACTTACTTTTTTAAAATATAATAAGTCTAGGTATTTCAAGTACATCATAGAAATGCGATAGTAAATAAAACGACATTTAAGAAAAGAACGCAATTATTTTCTTAATAATTTACAATATTTTTTAAATTTTTTAAACACTCAAAACGATTTAAACTGAGGCCCATTTTCTTACAAGGTGTTCCGAAACACATTTTCTTTGAAACTCAAGGAGCTTTGCGATAAACTATGCGGTGCGGATGAAGATAATCAATTTTGAAGCATTATTCTGCTGACCCTCCACTTCCCTGGTTATTAATGAACAGTCGAAGTTTTATAGTTCAACTTCAGTTTTAAAGTTCCTGCTAGGAATAAAAATTTATACGAGGTACTCCATATTAAAATTCTTGAGGCGTTCTTAGGGGTACCATGCTTGTATTCTTTGTGCACTTAATCGGTATTTTTTTAAGTTAAATTTTATCACTTACTTGCATTAACCTATGCATAAAATGTTTTGAAGTCAATCCGACCATAGGAGAAGTCGCCAATTTTCTTTTCTAGGGTTACTTAAAAATATACAAACAAATATTTCAAATTTAATTAAAAGGAACAACTTTATATTTAAGTATGTACATCTACTGAATTGAACTCTTCTATTAACAACTTTATATGTAAGTATGTACATCTACTGAATTGAACTCTTCTATTTATTAATTCATGTCCAAACGTTATGTAGTTCATAAGGTTAGATCCCTTATTATCCGCTAGATGTCGCTGCACCGGCGATAAACTAGCAAACGTTCGTTTGCTACAATTTGTATAGATTTAAGTTCTACCTTCGTTTTTGTGAGAATTTGTGTGGAGGTACGAGTACGTCAGATTAGTAATTAGTCTCGGTGTTATTATTTCTGCTCACCTCGAAACCTTGGTGCAGTATTGTATAATTCATGTATTTATAAAGCAGATCGATTTGTGATGATCGCGGATACAAAAACAAATTAAAAAAAAAGATAGTATCGCACTACAACTGTTTCACTCATTTACGAACGAGTTCTGAATCAGGACATAAATTATTATTATTTCGTCTGGCCTGTCGTCTCTTCAAAGTTCTCCCGTTCTTAACTGTAAGCACCAGAAGATAGCCGAGCGATGAGCATCACTTCATGAAATACGCTTTTCAGAAAAGCTAAAAACTTTTTTAACTTTTTGTGTGGCCAGGAATGCCTCCGGGATAAATAAGCACCCTATTTCAGAAACTTGTTTAGCCTGCTCTCAGAACAAAAGGAACAAAGACAACTAGAGCTATTCGTGCTAATGAATAATTAAGTCTTCAAGGGTTCCCTTAACAAGCTTAAGGTTTTTTTCAACGGAATATTTTAGGAAGAATCCGATGCTCACGGTATTTGATTCTGTTTAAAAGGTTTCGGTGCGAAACCGTAAAATGTTAAGCTAGGGGTTAATTTTATATTCAATATTCGTTATGATTTTTATCTTTTGTTAAGATACCGGCACTGTAACGAGGAGGAAAAGAAACCTGTTATCATTAATAGGGTCTTTGTTGAGCTTTTTGTATTTGAGTTGTGTGACTTAAAAGTATAGCAAAGTTTTTTGCTGTCACTTAAGGTTTTAATGATGTTGTTGCCTAGATTGGTTTTGAATGAAACATTGTACCTATTGAGTGCAAACTTGGTCAGGTTTTTACGCATGTTTCCCATTGTACATTCCAAAAGTAAGTACATAGTAAATAGTTACTTCTTTACCATTACCTTCTTCTTCACATTCACAAACTTAACGTTCGGCTAACCTTTATCATCTAATCTTTACTAATATTATAAAGAGGAAAGATTTGATTGTTTATTTGTTTGAATTGAATAGGGTCCGAAACTACTGGACCGATTTCAAAAATTCTTTTGCCTTTAGAAAGCTACATTATCACTGAGTGACATAGGCTACTTTTTACCGCGGGAAAATACCTTTTCCTACGGGAAAATTAATTTATCGCGGGCGAAGCTGCGGACGGAAGGCTAGTTTTATATAAACTAATCGTAAGCTACGCGATTAAGTTTTCTAAAGCACGTTGTTGTTATTTTTTTACGAAACGATGTATTTGGTAAATGTTGCTTTTTTAAATGGTTGTATCCCACTAAAAACACTTACATCAACATCGATTCCAGGCTGTGCGAAGATCCTGGTGAACGGGTACTCCTTGGGCAAGTAGCTGAAGAACTCCTGCCTCCCACGGTACCACTTTACGCTGTACAGAGTCTCGTTGCCTTCCAAGGTCCACTTGCACCCCAGCTGGACCGTGTCGCCTAGGCGGACGGCAGAGGGCGCTATCAGCTGCACGTCTTTGAGAGCCTTGGTGACTGTAACAAAAATAAATTAGGTTAGTTTTAACTTATTGAATACTAGCGACCCGCCCCGGCTTCGCACGGTATATTATGCATGTATTATACATATAAACCTTTCTCTTGAATCACTCTATCTACTAAAAAAAAAACCATCAAAATCCGTTGTGTGGTTTTGAAGATATAAGCATACATACGGACACGGGGACAGAAAAAGCGACTTTATTTTATACTATGTAGTGATGAAGTGAAGTGATAGTGATGATAGTGATAGTGATAGTGAAGTGATAGTGATGATAGTGATAGTGAAGTGATAGTGATGATAGTGATAGTGATAGTGAAGGCGTTACATTGCGGATCATTTTCATTTGTAGTAGCGGAGTAGCTAGGTAAATTTTTCTTGTTCATTTTAATTTAGCTTTGACAAAGAACAATGAAAACAAGATGGTCTTTAGGACTTATTAGAAAGTTGAGTAGGTAATAGTTTTTTTTTATGTAAAATGCTGCTATTGCTTGTGTCTGTGAAACTTACAGCATTCTTTAGCAACTAAACTATCATGGTTCTAAATTCGAATCGTAGCGCAAAACTTACAATTTTCTTTTAGTTTTTTTTTCTTCCCAAAATAGTAGTTTTACGGCCACAAATCTTACGATTACACTCTTACTTTTGATGCCTTTTTGAATTCGAAGTGTTAAAATACATTTAAAAACAAAAAATACAGTAGACAACGAAACAATTTTAAATCTATCTATGCTAAATGTGGCTCTTGTTACCACAGGTTCTGTCTATCCCGTAAGGGATAAAGACGTGATTCATGTATGTGTGTTACAATTTTATTATATTTCAAGTATTGGCCTACCAAACAGCGTTTCTGTTGATAGCGAAATTGCAACAATAGTCCGAGAGCTGGCAAACATTTTGGAGTAGGTATTACCTATTTGAGGCATCGTAAAAAAATTACTTGTGCAATACTTCTTTTATGATATCTAATCACAAAAACATAGACTTGAAAGGTAGTTAGGCTAAATTGGTCCCTAAATTTTGAAATACGTTATGCGATTGCGAAATTAATGTCATATTATAAGCCCTAATATTTTATAGCTGTGTTTTTTAATCCAAAATATCGGGACCTCATTAAAGGTACACGGTAAAGGTAGGAATTTAAGGTGTACGGTAAGGCTTACTGTACCTCTTTCTAATTCCAAATTCTATGTCTATTCTTATACTGTTCAGGCTTTACTGTTGTAGAATTCCTTGCCTATAATCATAAGGCGCGCTAAATCTTTACTCATATTTAAAACTATCTGTCATCTTGTGCATGAATCTTGTAGCTGGCTTTTTAGGTATGTGTGTATGTGTCTGTTTATATCTCCATTTATTAGAAATGTGTGTTTCAAATATAATGTATTATGAATTTTCACTACTTAGTATATTAATATTCATTCTAAATTGCACCACCTGCTCAGATTTGCTCTTTTCTCTAGAACATTATGGTTGCCTGTTAGAAATCCCTCTGTAGCGATAAGGCCGCATATTGTTACCTTGTAATATTCTGTATACTTTTTTCTGTTTTGGTTGTTAAATGTGGTGTTCAATAAAGTGTTATTGTATTGTATTGTAAGGCTGTATTAAATACTGAAGTATTCTACAAGTTATAACGCTGCCTCTAGTACCCACTCTAAAATGGGTGTGTAATGATTGATATAAAAATATTTAATATATTTTCTATCGATATATCAACATTTGATATAATTTCAAAGGGTATAATCACTCATTGTGTATAATAAACGTTTGGTATAATTTTAAAATATATAAATTTATTTCGTATATTTATCGTTCGGTATAACGCTTATTTCTTATAACGAATATATGGTATAACGCTCATTTTATATACAAAAATATTTTTATAGCAGTTCGTTTTTGTTGGGGGACGCAGTTTAAACCTAACCTAACCTACTTTTTGATAGCAGTTCGTTTTGTGATTATGTCTCTAATACATTATATCAATAATGGTTATGCCAATTGTTGTATTTTATATAAAAATAACGTTATACCATAAGTTCATTATAGGAAATAAGCATTATACTTAAAGAATGTTATATTAAATGATATTATATCAAATGATCATTATAAGAAATGATAATTATGTCATATGTAAATATATTAAGTGTTGTTATATGATATAATAATTATATCAAATGAGCGTTATTGCTACTAATATTATACCAAAAATTTTTATATACATCGTTACGCACCCCTCTAAAATGTGTATCAGCTCTCGGTATACCATGACGCCACCGGCAGGGCCCGTGGTAATTGTGTTTGAGGAGGCGGTTAGTGCAATTGTTGCGGTTGTCGGTACATGCACACAAACTATGCCAGCCGTTAGGTAGAAACGTTTAACTGCGAATCGTATCATACCAAAGGTATTGGCTTAATGCAAAAGCTCCGTACCGTTCCGAATTTAGACCTTAGATCCGTGAGAACCCAGCGCGCATATTTTATAGAATTAAGAGGTTTATAGACATTACTGGAGATCAAAGAGGTGGCAGTTTCCTTACCCAACGAATCAGTACTGCGATACAACGAGAAAATGCTCCCAGCATCTATGGATATATGCCGCAGAGAGCTGTATTATACATTCGTTTTCGTTATTTTTTCTTGTATATTTATCTGTAG